>CM019064.1:133677293-134328647 GCA_009667805.1 Leptobrachium leishanense | reverse complement strand
CTGGACATCATACATTTACATATTCAAAACAGGACAAAAGGCGAATTATTTATATATACGATGCAGGCAACTCACTAGAGACCAAGAGGCGGTGATTAGGAATGTGACCAGTGGGAGGCAGGGTGCAGTGGATATGATGAGACGGCTGAGACAACTTGCGATAGAGATATCAAAGGGAACACTACATTCATCACCATTTATAGTGAAAGGAGGGTACCAGGTGTGCTGTGAAGGGTGTGTTACACATGGGTACCCAACAATAACGGGAATGTGTTTTTGGCTAAACTGGTCCCAATCCAGAGACTAAGGGGAGAAGACACAAACACAGACACAGAACTACACCCTAGGTACCCACTGGTGTTTGAAAGACAAAGAGAGAGTTGTTCGCGAAGATGGATCGAATATGGACATGGTTGCCAGCATGGACTGGATGGGGAGGAGAGATGATGAGGAGATTGAATAGCTATGTCAATTTGATGGATGAGATTCTGAATAGAACCAGTATGGATATCCAGCTGCTGAATCTGGAAATGTGTGAGTTACGAAAGGTGCAGATGATACATGATATGGCGCTTGAGCAGATCAGTGCGGCCTTGAATGGATTGTGTGAAATGACAATGCACTATGAATGTTGCACCTTCATCAGAAACACTACACATGAAGTCCCAGATTATTACCAGGTAATTCAAGATCACCAAGAGAAGGTAGCACAGTTGCAGGGTATAGCCAGGAGGATTGCTGCCGAAGGCTGGAATCCGCTCCGTGGGTTTGGAGCAATGGAGAATGGTTTGGTTCCATCTTGAGATTTATCTCACGGATTGGATCCATGATACTCATGATAGTGGTGATCTTGATCATAGGGATACTGATATACCGCATAGGGCTATGTTTATGGCCACTGTGCAAAACCGCACTGACACCTACACAAACACAGAAGATACCACTGATAATCCACAGGGTATGTTCCCAGTGAAAGAACCCCCCCCCCAGTACAAGGAGTTTCAGAATAGTGGAGTGTAATGGCTACAAGTGCCAGGAAAAAGATCCTGACACTTGAGCCAAGGGGGGAATGAAGTGGAAATAGGCTGGAAGACGGCCGCCATTGTACACAGGCGGCCATCTTGTTCAGAATATTGGTTCACTTGTATATAACTAGACAGGTTTGTAGCTGAAACTAGAATGAGGTATACGTAGAAATTTAGGAATGCGTTTAGATTAGCAGAAAAGCAATTAAAGCTTTATGAAAGATCTCTGCTGTTCCTGGCACGGAGGAGAAAAGCGAAGTAGATCCTCCAAGGTCGTTGGGGCCCGCAGAAAGACAAAGGAGTAGAGATCAGGCCAGGTGCCATCTGTAACAAGTGATTGTAGGCGCAAGGGAGGAGGGCGCAGCCCGGAACAGTAAGAGCAATTAATTATGATTTACTGAAACTAACACAAAGTTTGCCAATTTACAGCCAATTAATGGAATGTCTTTGTATTAGCCAAAGGGAGGTATTAACCCACGTGGGGTGGAATAAAGTGTCATTGGGAGGTGGGCTAACTGGGATGTACCTAATTACGTATTTTTGGGTATAAGATCCCTTGCACGGGTGAAAAGGGGGGCTCACTCTTTGCGATTCAATCCTGTGTGGGCACTTGTGTGACGACACAATAAAGTTTGCCTTTCCTGAAGAGACTCGTGTTCTGACAATCCTTACTTGTGCCCGGTCCGGCGCCGTCTTGAAAGTGAATCTGTTTTTGTCCGCCTACACTACTACGGCCGTGATTAAGTGCGGCTAAATGCACGTTAGTCTGACCTTAGCCTTAGGGAAGCAGAATACCGTGAGTAAGCAGCGGAGGAGCACAGCCGTTCTCTGCTGAGCCATTTCACACCTTTGTGTGGAGCGCCTTTTGACTGTTTTGTGCTCATCATGTTTAAATGTGATATAAAGTCATGTTTTATTACAGGGCCCAGACAAATTATATATTATTAATAATTATAATTTCTATGTATATGTGTTATGTCGCTTCGGAATGCTGTTGAAAAAAAATTACATTTCCATTCAGATTTCAATCATTTACACAACCTGTAATAAAAAAAATTCACGTTTAATCATCCAAACCTTTGTGGTTATATATACATACACTATTATGTGCTCTTGTTAAAGAAAAAATTTAAATGGAAACATGTTACTGCATTTTTCTGAGAAAATATGCAATTTTGACCAAAATGAGAAAAAAATAAAATTGCTTGTGTTTTAGAAGATTGTGTTTTATGAATAATATGACTATCTACAAAACACTGACCATGCTCCCAGCGTGGGAAATGAGAAGGTGAGTATTGGCAGTGGTATTGCTCATTTTCTATGTGACAAATGGACAATTGCTTTGGGACAAAAAATAAAAGTAAAAAAATCCTTTTTGGTTATTTTTCCTTTTAGATTTTACATGGTCATATTTGGTATCATTGGAAAGGCCAGACTCTAACCTATCCAATGATGCCTAACTTGACTTTGTGAGGGTGCAAAGAATGAAGACAAAGGGGTCCAAATGATCCCCACTCTTCTCGCGTCAGCTTGTGTTTTAGATGGACCGATGCGTAATAACGCATTGCGCCATCACCTCCTCATTTGCACACATCGTTGGAAATGAGAAAGTGAGTTATAAAGCAACAAATGCTGCTGCACTAAGTAAAAGGACATAATGCCACTGCCTTAGATCGTCTTTCACTCTCTGCTGTACATTTACTCCCCAACTGCTCCTGATGACGCCAGTTCAGGCAAAACTTAGAGCAGGGATGATTAGAGATGCAGATTTAATTTTCTTTTAAATCTGACACTTTGGCATCTCTGTATTATGACTGCTTCAATAGGCGTGCACTGGATACGAGCACTCGTAGCACTGGACCTCTGACCAAACTGATCTGTCACTGCTATCATATACAGTATAACGAGGCAAGTAGACAGCTGTCTGCCTATCTGGTCTCACTATTTCATCTCCTACTGTCCTATACAGGCGGACTCTCAAAGGCCTGCATTCCTACTTATTTTACAGGACGTAGTCTAGACAGACTTGATTTCTATAGGCAAACTTGAATCAGTCTAATAGCAGCAAACAGCATGGCAGCTCCGTGATAGTGAGCCCCCCTCACCAGAGATGCCCACCGATTCATACCACAATATCTGGGTAACCCTATCTGTATGAGCCCCCTTAAGGCTAAGGTCAGACGAAAGCAGTTTTAACGTGCGTTTAACCGCACTAAATCACGGCCGTGCTAGCAGCAAATGATGTCCAATGCCGGGCTGCATAACGCAGTGCGAACGCGCGTTCTGGCGCACATAATTACGGCCGCACTAGCAGCAAATGACGGGCAATGACGGCCAATATACGAAGTACGGTCGCACAAAAGTCCGGCTGCGCAACGCAAGTGGCAAACGAACGCATTTTTTCGAGAACGTCAAACCGCTAGTACTGACGTACAGAGTGCGCTGCGTCCACATAGCGGCGTGTTTGCGTGATTAGGAGACGTCAGACGCTGCTAATGTACGGCTAACATAACGTCCAGACACAAAAAGTGTTTTATTGATGATCCGTACAAAATCACGGACGAAAATGCGCATCGTATGACCGCTATCGCGTATTCCGTGAAAAAATGCGTCCATTCATTCGAACGCACTTTTTCACGGACAACGCGAAAGATGCGTTAGTCTGACCCTAGCCTTAATGATATAGGTTTGTCTGATTGGCATTTTTTTTAGTTTTATCTAGTATCATTAAATGTTCCATTTTACTTCAATTTTGCACTGAATCTTACATCCCTGTTATGTGAGATAAGGGCTACCCCATGGTCAATTATCAGATTCAGTATAGACTCCGTTTTTGGTTGGAGACTACTATTTACTGCCAGTTTTATTTTCTGAATATACGTACTCGTAGCACAATGTTTGGTTTCCTGGATCATACTATAAATATAGATTGGTAAATGTTCGAATTTAAGGGAACTTTACAAATCCTTACCTGTATCTATGTAGCTGATGACACACAAAGTGATGGAAACATTGGTGTTTTGTTGCTTAAATTCCATACGCAAAGAGCTGAAAAAGCCATCAAGGGCAAATTTGGTTGTCGAGTATGGCACAGTAAGTGGTGTGGCCACCTTACCTGCATATGGGAAAAAATGTTAATAAGAAGAGGTTGATTAGGTAAGGTTATTACTACTTCTATGCATATACCAAGAGGATACACCAACTGAGGATACATTGTGTAAGTTGATGGAGGCAAAGTGATTTGATAATGTCAACTTTACAATAAATAATTAGAACTCATCAGAACTTGCCACATAACAACATTTAATGTTTGTGGTATTAAATCAAGAATAACTTGCACAAAAAACTCACACAGAAATTGCAAGTCTTTCAAACACAGATATATGTTTGTTCTGAGTGAACCCCCATCCTAGGTTGGCATCTTCAAAATTGTTCCTTACTCTCAGGCATTCCTGGCAGTGTTGTATTGTGAGCTTCATGGACCTAGAGCTGAAGCGTTTTGTGCGCCTCTTTCCGATCCTGCACATCGCTGTGGTTCCTTTTATGCTATTTCATTCATCCCGCATGTATTATCTTTCTCAAGCATGGTTATAAGCAATTAACTAGTAACTTTTCTCTGGGTCTGCTTAGGAAGTGGGCCTGGTGCTGCAGCTTCAAGATTTAGCCCCTATGTTAATCCGACCCAGATTTCTGATCGATTTAATTCAGAGACAAGCCTTGACCACTGTAACAATCCCTGAGCATTTTTTTATTTATTTTGCACTCCAATTCTTGCCTTACTAATGACGAAAATTAGCTGCATGGTATGTGGCAACAAAGTGGGTTGGGAAATGGGTGAGATTCTCCTGCTTACTTCTTCTATAAAGTATCCGAACTGTCAGGCCCAACAGCTGACAACATCAGGAAACCCCATTTACATTACGAAGACAACATCACACTTAGTTCCAATAGGCTCTCTCTCTGAAGGGATTATTCTGCCTGTAAATCAATGGATTATATAATCTCTGAATTCTAAAAGAAAGTGTCACAGTGATCCTGTCACCTAAAATCATACACACACATAACACAAAACCTTATACAGTACTTGCCTGCAACTGACGACACCACCACCACATTCCCACTGCTTTTTTTCAGCATTGGGAGCGCTGCCACTGTCATAGTTGCATAACTTAGCACGTTGATCTCCAGAAGATCTCTCACATGGTCCACATCCCCATCAAAGTAATTGAAGTATGTGTATCCAATGTGATTTAGGATCAGCATATCCAAGCCACCTGTATTGAAGAAACAATATGCATAATGGGCAGAAATAAATACCAGGAATATTAAAAGGCATTTTAAAAATTTTCAACAAATTAAATCCATCGTGACCAGGCGGTTTTACAATTGTCAGTCCGAAAGTGCCCACTGCTCTTTTTACGTTTCTAAGCTGTTTGTGTTCAGGTCTAATTTCCCTCTTAGGCTGGGGTCAGACCAGCGCACTTTTAACGTGCGTTCTGGCGCACATAATTACGGCCGCACTAGCAGCAGATGATGGGCAATGACGGCCAATATACGATGTACGGCCGCACAAAAGTCCGGCCGTGCAACGCAAGTGGAATTTGAACGCATTTTTTTGAGAACGCTGAACCGCTAGTACTGACGTACTGAGTGCGCAGCTGCGGCATAGCGGCGTGTTTGCGTGATTAGGAGATGTCAGACGCTGCTAATGTCCAGCCTACATAACGTCCAGACGCAAAAAGTGTTTTATTGACGATCCGTACAAAATCACACCCAAAAATGCGCGTCGTCTGACCGTTTTTGCACATTCCGTGAAAAAATATGTCAATGCGTTCGGACACACTTTTTCACGTTCGCGGGGAAAAATGCTTTCGTCTGACCCTAGCCTTACTCATTTATGGAACCCACACTTATTATATACCGTTTTTCTCATCAATTAAATGGACTTTCTAAAGATACCATTATTTCCATCATATCGTATAATTTACTATATTTTTTTTTTATGAAATATGATGGAAAATAAAATTGAAAAAAAACACTTTTTTGAACTTTAATCCTCAAAATACCCAATTTTTACATGTTTTTGCTTTTTAACCTCTTCACTGCTGAGCCATTTCACCTCTGTGTGCTGAGCTCATTTTGACCGTTTTATACTCATGTTTAAATGTGATTTGAAGTCCTATTTTATTATACCCCTAGACAATTTGTTTTTAAAAAAAAAACCTTTTATAATTTTTACACCAATCCTAGTCATATTTGATATCATTGAAAAGGCCTTTCCAATGATACCAAACATAACCCTCTAGTTGCCACAGATCGTGCGATACGGGGATCCAAAGGATCCCCCTAGCTCCACTTGGCAGCTAGGGGGTTAACTGTGTAACTGACGTCATCGCACATATGGTGATGTCAGTTGGTGGAGATGTCAGCCACTTCCGGGAACGAATCGCGACCCGGCGCCGTTTGGTGACGAATCGCTATCTGGCACCTAAGGGGAATTTTTCCCAGGACGTACTATGTACATCAGTGGTCTTTAAGCGGTTAAATGACACTCTAGGGTTATAATGGGCAGTGGGAGAAATGGCAGGGGTTAAACCCTCCCTGATCCCATCCACAACCCCCTCTCTTTTTATCCTTTTAGTCAATGCATAAACTCAAATTGAATCAAATGCTGGGTTCTGTCAGCTCTAGTCCAGATGTGACATGCTGCCTGCATCCTGTAAGTGACAGCAGTCATACGACAAAGGGAGGTGTCCAGCCAATCCAATGACTTTCATTGTGAATGCATTGAGAGCCATTGGATACAGGAGAGTCCTGATCCTCAGGAATCTCTGAAAGCTGAGATCAGCCCTTTCAGCTTCTGGGTGGAACTAATCTCCTGCACTCAAAAGGCTGAATTTGCCCTTTGAGACCCCTGAAGGGGGAAGAGGGGTGAGGGCTCTCGGGTCACTATGACCACTCAAATTATAATGTCTGGTCGCATTGCCTAGAGTTAACCCTTTAATTGATAGTGAACGTTTTAAATGGTCTGTAAAGCGTCAATGACATTCTTACCCTGAGCTATGATAGTGAGCTATTAATTTTAACGATTTCATACAGTATTTGGTTAGCATCTCACCAAATAAACCCTCCGCCTCATGCACAACTTGCTTAGCAAACGTCATGTTGTCCATACTTCCTGGGATGTAATGCGCAGAAGCCGCTCCCAACTCAACACACTTGTCTACCACCTAAACAGAAATCAATACAGATATTATATATCATCTAGAGAAATAAGAAGCTAGTCCACTGCAGAGATGTCAATGGATAATATTCTGTTTATTCCAAAATATAATTTTAGGAAATAGAGCTCATTCATAGATATATGTAAAGGAGAGGAGAAGGAAGTCCTGGGCCTTCTATTGTAATTCAACTATTGAATTGCTCATATTTGGACAATTTCTTGCAGGTCACATATAAATTTAGTTGAATTTCGATATGTTCATTCTGCTTAAACAGATTTTTACAGCCGTGATCACAGGATATTTGTGGAGTGCCCATGCTCACTTTAATGCCGGCTATAACAGGGGTGCACTAGACCAAGCACCAGAGCTTTATCCCTCACTAAACAAACATATTTCTCATCCATAATCTCCACCTTTTCATGTGATTCCTGACACCAGTTTCATACATTCAATCTGCTAATGCACCCCATTTCCATACAACCTTCCATGGACTTCACTGCTGTCAGCTTTGCGGACTAGTCTACTTCACAGATAATATTAAGAAACTTAGGCTAGAAATCTGTTCACTACCCTCCTCTAACAATTAAACCTCACTCCCAGCCCCCTCTTCTACTATGTCTTTCTTGTCACCCCCCCCCCTCTCAGAAAGAGGGCATCTCAGCCTTTCTCATGTCCTCCTGCCCAACCACCTACAGTATCCGCTCGATCCCATCCCCTTGAACCTTGTTTGGTCTGCCCTACTGGTTATTGTCCCTCCTTTAACTCATATTTACAACCTCTCCCTTTCTATCATCTCTTTGCTTTCCTTCGCCTCCAAAATTTTGGACTGCTTGGTCTATAACCAGATTTCACATGCTAACTCCCTACTTGACCCACACCAGTCCGGCTTTCTCTCCCAGCAGTCTGAAACTGCCCTGACCAAAGTGTCTATTGCCATACTTGCCGTTAAAACCAAAGGTCACTTCTCCCTGCTTAATCTTCTGGATCTTTCCGCTGCCTTTGACACAGTCGTCCACCCTCTGCTGCCCCTCATGCTGCGGCAACTTGGCCTCAGTGGTTCTTCTCTCTCCTGGTTCTCTTACTATGTCTCTCTCTTCGCTCATTCAGGGTCTCCTTTGCTGGTGCCTCGTCAACCCCAGGTCCTCTTTCAGTTGGGGTACCCCAAGCTTCTGTTCTGGGTCCCTTACTCTTCTCAATCTATACCACCTCTTGGCAAACTCATCTCTTCCTATGGATTCCAATATCACCTCTATGCGGACAACACCCAAATCTACCTTTTCTCTCTTGATACCTCTTCTCCTGTGTTGGACCGTTTTACATAATTATACAGGCCAAAAAAAGTCATGTGTCCATCGAGTTCAGCTTTTCACACATCACCTACTGCTGTTGATCCAAAAGAAGGAAAAAAACTCAGTCTGAAGCGCTTGTGGTTGTTGCTGACTGCTAGTCTGCCATCTCCTACTGGATGACGGCCTGTTTTCTAAACGCTCAACCTGTACTCTGTATTAAACTAATAATATTGATTACGACCTTTGCTCTTGCAATTTTACATATTGTCATGCCCCATGATTTAGGATTTATTTGATATTTTTCTGTTTTGTGTTGAATCTGCCTTTGCTGCTCGCATGCTTTTGATTTCATAGCTATTCTGTCCCTTCTGGGTTTCCCTAGCTTTTCTGTATCAGCTAGTTTCCCACCCCTTTGCTTAGTGTCTTGTTCTAAGGGACTTCCTGGTTACATTGCAGCTATTCTGTTCTCACTGCTAGACAAAATTAATGACTTTTTACCTGCAAGCTGTACATTAACAAGATTGTCAGTCTGATCATTAAACTCAGCTGGATTCATCTTTCTACGTGTCAGTTTTGCTGAGTTGAAGCTATCTGCTGAACTTCATCGTGTGAGTACTGGTTAAATACAGACTTCGCTAGTCTAAAGCATCCACACCTCACAGCTTTGCTTAGGCTGGGGTCAGACGAGCGTAGTGTTCACGTCCGTGATTGCGCCTAAAAGTACGTCCGTGATAGCATGACAGAAAGCCCATTGGAGCCTGACACATGAAGTACGTCCGCACTGAACTGCGGACGCACAACGGCCGCGGCCCACGGACACAAGGCAGGCAAGAACGTACAACCCCTAGAACGGCCGCACAAAGTGCGCTGCGTCCGCAACGTCTGCATAGCTTTGTGTGTGAGTGATGGAACGTGGTCAGACGGACTGCATTTATACGTCCAGCATTTTTCACGGACAAAATGGTTTTGCTTTTTAATTTATTTTCCCTCCTACATCCGTCAAAATATACGTCAGTGAATAAACGGACTGTGTGGCCACTACTGTGTCTTCCGTACTGACGTACGTCCGTGTGCACGGACGTACAGTCCGTAGAAATCACGCTCGTCTGACCCTAGCCTTAGGGAAGCAGAATAGTAAAAAGTCAATACTGTCTAGCATTACTGCGGTTAGTGAAAAGACAACACTGCTAGCAATAGTAAAAGACATTAACAGCAGCTGCAGCAGAAGTATGCAGCTAAACCAGCAGTAAAAAAGGCTTTACAGCAGCCAGCACTAGTATACAGCCGTCAGTAACCAGAGAGCAGATACTGCTGCATCCCACAGACAGTGCCTGTTAACCACAGCTATTCTGCTGCTCTCTTGTTATTCTCCTCATCTGTGTAAGCATGGCAGACAAAAGAAACTCTCTAACACCACAGGAAATACAACTTGTTTCAGATGTGGAAGTAATGAAAATAAATCCAATCAGAAGCAAACGCAATACAAAACCTACATGGAAGATTACTGAAACACTTATGGATATAAACTATAAGAAATCACAGCAAATGTCATGGCTTTGGGAACAGGTGATGAGTTATGTCTCCAACATCACACAATGTTAGATTTTAATTTCCTGTAAATATAATAAATATTTTGTCTTAAAAAGCCTGTTCTTATAAAATGGGCTGTGAAATTCCCCCCTCCATTTTTGTTAGTGTCAATACTGCATAGACCGTTGTTCCTTCTATAGGATATGAGCTGTGGCCGATTTCCTGTTATGTTCAGTGCAGGAAAATGTGCGCAGAAGCGGGAATATGGGAAAAGGATTTCTTGTGAACCATATATGGTAGTAAGTTAACTGAGTGGCTAAACTTTGATGTTGTAATGTATCTGTACACTGATTGGCTATAAATTCTGTGAATTTTAATAAATAGATCTGGCTTAACAAGGAAAGCTAGACTTCTGAGAAAAGACCAACACAGATTTGTGATTGATTCTTTTTGGGGGTCTCCGCCATGGCGTAGCGCAGCTCTTACTTCGGTTTTGATATATAAGAAGAAACTTGGAAAAGGTTTATGGTAATTATAATGAAAAATAGAATTTTTCACACAACCTATTTGTTACGCTTCCAAACTAAAAGAAGTTTTAAGACAGCTTTCTACAGCTCATGCTCAATATCTTGCCCACTGTCACATTTATGTCTCTCTAATTTAGAGAAGATAGATGAATTAAAATGTCTTAATGCAGAAAGAGACAATTTAGTACATCAGGCCAGAGTAAAGGCGGAAGAGAGAATTGCCCAGCTCCAAGAGACTGCTTCCCACATTTCAGCATCTAGCAAGCATTTAAATAGCTCACGTCTCTCAAGGTTAAAATCCTCACAATATTCAAAGAGTTCATCACTTAGTCTGCAGCTATTCAAGCCCAGGCAAATGCAGAGACTACAAAAATACAAGCGGCCTTTGCAAAAAGGAAAGCAGAGAAGGAGATGGACGCCGCTCGCAAAAGAGCAGAAATAGAAGCCCTAGAGAAACAGTGTGAGCACGCGACAGCCATAGCAGCATTAAAAATCCTAGAGCAGGCTGCCGCGGGAAGTGAAAGAGACAGCATCAGCTTATGCAATGTGGATGAGGAGGATTCCACTAAACGCACCAGAGACTATGTACTAAAGCAAAACAGTGAATCTCTCATAACATCAAATGTTCCTGACAGTTGTGACAACCTTCCAAAACAGGGAAAAGACTCTGTAGCATTACCCTGCATCTAAGGTCAGTACAATACTCTACTAGCTAATGACCTTGAGCTTTCTTCACACACCCTAGTGCAACAGCAATCCCAATGCATTAACTCTCAGATGCAATTCATCAAAATCCTAGCAGCCATACAGCTATAAAACCATGCCTGCCTGAGTCTATGGACGTTAAACCAACTCCAGGGATAAATACAGATGCAACCGCATACTACCCTATGTCACTAAATTAGAATACAGCAAATGCCTTTCAAACTTCATTTCCCTGCCCAAAGTCAGAGAAAACAGACATGTCTGAGTTTGCTAGATACATGGCTCGCCGTGATCTCACCAAGACAAGCCTTTCAAACTTTGATGACCAGGCTGAAAACTACAGAAGCTGGAAGGGTGGCTTTAGAACTGCAATTAATGATCTTGGCATTACTCCTGCTGAGGAACTGGAACCGGCTGATCAGATGGCTTGGTCCACAGTCTAAAGAACGTGTCAAGAGACTCGGAGCTGTCCACATCAATAATCCAGCTTCGGGCCTCGGCGCTGCTTGGCAAAGACTTGATCAAAGCTACGGCAGCCCTGAAGCCATAGAGAACGCTCTCTTGAATCGCCTGCATTGTTTCCCAAAGTTTTCCGGCAAGGACAATCAGAAATACTTGGAACTCAGTGACCTTCTCTGGGAGCTGCAGCTGGCCATGACAGACACTTTCCTACCTGGCCTCAGCTATCTGGACACTGCTCGTGGGGTAAACCCAATAGTTTCCAAGCTGCCATACAATATCCAGGAAAAATGGACTGCAATTGGGGCAAAGTATAAAAGAGTGAACCATATCTCCTTTCCACCTTTCTCCTACTTTTGTGAGTTCATAAGGGACATTGCAGAAACAAAGAATGACCCCAGTTTTTCCTACAACGAGTTCCACGCTCCGGGCTTCCTTCCTCAGATGTCAGACAGCTCGCACTTCAACCACAGAGGCAGCAGGGGTCCAGTATCAGCAAAGAAGACTAATGTCCTTCCCCCTCCTAACTCAATTCCTGACGAGTGCAAACAAGGTGAAAAGATTGAGAATCCTAACCGCCTTTGTCCTATTCATAAGAAGCCACATCCCCTCAAAAAGTGCATTGGCTTTAGAAAGAAACCACTCCAAGAGCGTAAGGAGCTCCTAAAGTCATATGGTGTATGTTTCAGATGTTGTGCTTCTACTGAGCACTTTGCCAAAGACTGCAAATTTCCTATCAAGTGCATAGAATCGATAGTGTGGATCACATGCAGGCGCTACATCCTTCTCAGTACATGCCTGCAACGTCAACAGACTCCCCTCCTGGGTTTATGCACGGCGGGGAGACTACAGATCAGGAAGTTACCATAGTGTCCTCTTTTTGTACAGCAGTATGCGGTGAAGATCTTTGCGACAAGTCTTGTGCTAAAATATGCTTAGTTAACATATATCACAAGGATCACCCAGGAAAGTCTGCTAAAGTATACGCCATCCTGGACGATCAGAGCAATCGGTTCCTCGCAAGAATGGAACTCTTTGATCTTTTCAACATAAAAGGAGATTCCTACCCTTATACTTTAGGTACATGTAGTGGCATTACAGAGGTCTCTGGAAGAAGAGCCAGCGGATTCGTAGTAGCCTCTCTTGGGGGCGATCTGGAATTACCGTTACCCACACTGGTCGAGTGCAACCAGATCCCATCTAACAAGCAAGAGATCCCTACACCAGAAGCTGCCCTACACCATCCTCATCTGAAGGCTATAGCTAACGAAATACCAGCCCTTGACAAGAATGCAGATATCCTAATTCTCCTGGGCAGAGATATCCTCAGAGTACATAAGGTACGGCAACAAATTAATGGTCCACATGATGCTCCATTCGCTCAATGCCTTGATCTAGGTTGGGTTATCATAGGCAATGTTTGTATAAAGGAAATGAAGGTGCCCACCAAGATTGCTTCCTACAAAACACATATCTTGCCAAATGGTCGAAACACCTATCTTGAACCGTGCCCACACCATTACAGAGTGAAGGAGAAATTGAACAGCAACGAATGGCAACATGACGACCAAGATAAACTAAATGCTTTTCAGTCCTGGGATAACACCTTTGGAGCCACAGTGTTCAATTCTACCAATGATGACAACAAACTGGCACTGGCAACAGAAGATAGGAATTCCTCAAGACGATGGATAAAGAATTCGCTCAGGATGATGCCAATAGTTGGGTAGCACCCTTACCCTCTCGTACGCCTAGAGAAAAGCTACCTAACAATCCACAGCAAGCAGCTGCTCAATTTGCCTCTTTAAAGCGCACCTCGAAGAAGAAAACGGAGGCTGTGAAGAAGATGAACCAGCTCCATGCCAGCCGGAATCCAGTGCTGGTCCGCAGAATCAGGAAATGTTCCAGTTCTGCCAGGAAAGCCCTCTACAAGTACAAAGCCCCAGAAAAGAAAGACTGAAAGGAAGAAAAGGGAGAAGGCTAGAGCTGCCATGTCAAAGACAGTCGGTGGGAATAAGAATGGCGGTACACGTGTAGTCAAACTGCGTAAAATGCCTCACTATTATCCTACTGAACATGTTCCAAGGAAGATGTTAAGTCATGGCAAGAAGCCTTTCAGCCAGCACAAACGCAACCTGTGCTCCTCCATCACTCCTGGGACCGTACTCTGCTCTCGGCAGAAGCATTTCACAAACAGCCAATTGGATTACAATTGTGGTGGAAGTTTGGCCTAGAGCGGCTTCCCCAGCACGAAGATGGGTTAACTTGTTAAACTACTCCTCGCATCTGGAACTATGGCCTACGTTTAAGACTGTTGACTTATTTACCCACTATAAAGTGTATTGTTGAATGCTTTACCTGTGTTTTTCAGGTCTCTGCATTGGGTTTCCAGGAGGACATTTAAAGTTATAGGGTTAGTTTATTTTAAATCTAAAGATTTCAGACGTGGAGTGTCATGCCCCATGATTTAGGATTTATTTGATATTTTTCTGTTTTGTGTTGAATCTGCCTTTGCTGCTCATATTCTTTTGATTTCATAGCTATTCTGTCCCTTCTGGGTTTCCCTAGCTTTTCTGTATCAGCTAGTTTCCCACCCCTTTGCTTAGTGTCTTGTTCTAAGGGACTTCCTGGTTACATAGCAGCTATTCTGTTCTCACTGCTAGACAAAATTAATGACTTTTTACCTGCAAGCTGTACATTAACAAGATTGTCAGTCTGATCATTAAACTCAGCTGGATTCATCTTTCTACGTGTCAGTTTTGCTGAGTTGAAGCTATCTGCTGAACTTCATCGTGTGAGTACTGGTTAAATACAGACTTCGCTAGTCTAAAGCATCCACACAATCCAGACATCGCTGTTGCTTTTTTTCCTCTTCTTGGGCTGTCAGTATCAGTTCTACAAATGTCACTATCTAATTAGACCACCACCTTAATGACCAAATGGCATTGGAATCCACAAAGTCAAATTGTCCATTGTAGGAGTAATCCTTAATACTGCAGGTTACTCATCCGCCATGATTAATAAAGGATCTCATGCAATAAAATGGGACTATCCTTCATGACATAGTTATCAAAGCAAACAATGCAATATTACCTTTTTGAGTCGGTCTTCTGTCCGTGCAGTAATCAAGATGTGAGAGCCCATCTTTGCCAAGTGATATGCCATCTGCTCTCCAATGCCTGAGCTGGCTCCTGTAACTATCACCTTTTTTCCCTTTAGCGTGGCTGATAGAAAACAGGAATGCAGTGTGTAAGTATGACATAGCAAGGATTTCATAATATTTAGATGTGCAGAGTAATCCAGCCAACCAGTGTGGGCAACATCTACAGGGTAATTCAAAGAGATTCGAAAAGTCACCGCACGTTCGGTGACTCTTCGTTCTCTTCAATTCGGTTTGTTTTGCCGATCCCATTTCGGCGACCCTGCAGTGTATTCAGCAAGCACCAAAGGGTCCCCGAATTGCATGGAAAGGCTGCCGCAAACCCGACGAAAACTAACAGCAAAACACGGTGAATGCACGCCGAAAAACCGCAAAAACATCTGGATTAAATAAGAAATATTTATTATTTTATTTTTAAATTAAACCTGATCCTGGTATCATTGGAATGGCCATTTGGCCATTTGGTATCATTGGAAAGGCCATGCTCTAGCCTTTCCAGTGATAACTCACATGTCCCTGTAGCTGCTATGGTGTTGGAGTTAATGAGGTCCAAATGTCCATCAATGCAGACATTGTTATTTTTTCTCTGGGCCTATTCTGGGGCATGGGCCTGGAGCTGCTGCTCCATCTGCCCCTATGTTAATCCGGCCCTGCATACGGTGCCTGTTCGAGGGCAGTGAAAACCCCATGAAAAAGCACTGCTTCAGCTATTCAGAGAACACAAACCAGCAGAGAAAGGTTCCTGAAATGCCCTGTCATTCAGTGGTTTAATTCGGCAGGTTTATTCAGGCGAATCCCATAGGCTTCAATGTTAAAAATATTCCCGCTTTAATTCAAAATCTAATAAACCGTTCATTATAAAATTCTGCAGTAAAGAGTCTCAATTTATAGATTTTTTAGGATATTTTAAGCATTTTTCTGGATTTTTTTTCCCAAAAAATGCGATTGGGTTTTATTTTTTTTAAGTTTACTTATTTTTTCTGTAACAGCCCTTTTTATTATCATTCCTTGGACCTCATATGTAAATTTCAGACATTTTCGCTCAGTAGTTTCTTTGCAAACAGCGTTTCGCTTTTCAAACATTCAAGCAAACTGTTTTGCTAATTTATTCACTGCCTTCGTCTGCGGTGTCGGCTTTTTCCGGAGGCCTCGCTGCATGTGATCGGCTCCTGCTTGGGTTTTTCCGTGGTTTTCGGCGGGTTAATCCAGATGTTTTTGCGGGTTTTCGGCGTGCATTCGCTGGGTTTTGCGCTTAGTTTTCGTCGGGTTTGCGGCAGCCTTTCCCTGCAATTCGGGGACCCCGTGGTGCTTTCTGAATACACCGCAGGGTCGCCGAAATGGGATCGGCAAAATGAACCGAATTGAAGAGAACGAAAAGTCACCGAATGTGCGGTGACTTTTCGACTCTCTTTGAATTACCCTGCTAGACTTTCTGTACGCAACTTCTGTAGCACCTGCGTAGAACGATAGATCAGAGCATCTCGTGTATATGCAGAACCAATCCATCGGCTGCCTCTCTTCAGATTGCAGGTATTGCCGGCGGTCTGGGAGAGGGTGACACCAGCACGCAGACCATGTTGATGTCACTAGTGACTGATTTGCTGACCGGCAGTTGGGAAATTAAGCGTGTGTGGTTGGTGGAAAATCCTCTACTTCAGTGTTCCCCAACCCCCGGGCCGCGGACCGGTACCGGTCCGTGGATCAAACGGTACCGGGCCGCCCGAGGAACTACCGCCCGAGGCCGTCCGAGGGAAGGCGAGAGGAAACAGAGCTTCTCCCGCCCATGCCTGGCATGGGCGGGAGAAGCTCTGTTTCCTCTCGCCTTCCCCCCCAGAGTTGGATTATTCCCGGCTTGCGCCACGTGACGTCATGCCGGAGGTGAGAGGTGAGAGGGAGGACTCGCGGAGCTGTGTCTGCAAAGGAAGGACGACGAGATACCAGCAACCGCCTCAGCCTGCGCCTGCCTCGTCTGGAGTGGACACTGTACTGTAAGTAAGAACTAATAAATGTAACTGTATTCGGTGGGGGGTGGAGTCATTGAACTGAGGTGACCCTAATTTTTTTTTAATAAAAACTTGGCAGAAAAAATGTTGTTATTTTTGAGCTTGCCTTATCTGCATAAGAAAGGAAAAAAACAATAATTGCAGCCACTGTGCCATCACATGCAGCCACTGTGCCCATCAAACGCAGCCACTGTGCCCATCAAACGCAGCCACTGTGCCCATCAAACGCAGCCACTGTGCCCAAACGCAGCCACTGTGCCCATCACATGCAGCAACTGTGCCCATCAAACGCAGCCACTGTGCCCATCACATGCAGCAACTGTGCCCATCAAACGCAGCCACTGTGCTTATCAAACGCAACCACTGTGCCATCACATGCAGCTACTGTTCTTAAAAAGACAGGGGGGGGCGCAGTTTGCCATCTTCTCTCTGGGCACCAATGTTTTTTTGATACACTGGTCATATATTTATAACACTGATCACATTTTTACGCTGATAGTTTTTGCATGTATTCGGATTTAGGTGACGTCTGGAGCTGAGCGGCTGCAAGCAGCAGTGGAGTGAAGAGAAAGAGAAGGTATCACTCTTCTAGCTCTTCTATCTGTTCACCGGTACTCTTGTGTGTACTGATGTGTTATTGTGTCTGCTTTAACCCACAAATTAGCAAAAATGAGTATGAAGCAGACATCGTTAGAAAGTTTCCTTGGGAAGAAAAAAAGGCCCAGTGAACAGACAGAAGAAGAGCCTTCAACATCAAAGAAACATGCTACTTTTAATAGACAATACCATGAGTCCTATTTGAAATATGGATTTATCGAGACAGGTGATTCCCACGCACCAAAACCGCTCTGCATAGTTTGCGGCGAGAAGCTCTCTAATGAGGCAATGAAACCATCAAAACTGCTTCGCCACTTGACCGCTAAGCACTCTGGCATAAAAGACAAGCCCCTGGAGTATTTTGAAAGAAAAAAACGGGAGCACGAAGCACAGAAGAAATTTATAAGGGCCACCACATCAATAAAGGAGAATGCACTGAGAGCATCATATTTGGTGGCTAACCGCATTGCTAAGGCTAAAAAGCCATTTACTATCGGTGAAGAATTGATCTTGCCCTCCACTAAAGACATTTGCCGTGAACTTCTAGGAGAGGCTGCTGTGGAAAAGGTATCACATGTGCCTTTGACAGCTAGCACTGTGACTAGGCGCATTGAGGAAATAGCCGAAGACATTGAGGCACAATTGTTGGAGAGGATTAATACATCACCGTGGTATGCACTCCAGGTTGACGAATCTACAGATATCAGCAACAAGGCACTACTACTTGTTTATGTGCGATATCTACAGTTGTGTTCAAAATTATTCAACCCCCACTGAAATTGAGTGTTTTGGCCAGTTTGACATTGATTTTGATCATTCAGTCATCTTGCTTATAATTAAATCAAAGAGGCACGTGTAGGTCAGACAAATATAACATAACATTTATAATGAAATAACCACAAATGTCTTTTCTGTGCTCACATCATTATCAGTTTTATTCAACCCCCAAGTGACATTCAATCTTAGTACTTAGTACAACATCCTTTTACAGTTATAACAGCTTTTAAACGTGAAGCATAGCTTGACACAAGTGTCTTGCAGCCATCTACGGGTATCTTCGCCCATTCGTCATGGGCAAAAGCCTCCAGTTCAGTCACATTCTTAGGCTTGCGCACTGCAACTGCTTTCTTTAAGTCCCACCAGAGGTTCTCAATCGGATTTAAGTCAGGTGACTGCGATGGCCACTCCAAAATGTTCCAGCCTTTAATCTGCAACCATGCTCTAGTGGACTTGGAGGTATGCGTGGGATCATTGTCCTGTTGAAAGGTCCAACGTCTCCCAAGCCTCAGATTTGTGACGGACTGCATCACATTGTCATCCAATATCTCCTGGTACTGAAGAGAATCCATGGTACCTTGCACATGCTGAAGCTTCCCTGTACCTGCAGAAGCAAAACAGCCCCAAAGCATGATTGACCCCCCGCCATGCTTCACAGTAGGCAAGGTGTTCTTTTCTTCATAGGCCTTGTTCTTCCTCCTCCAAACATAGCGTTGATCCATGGGCCCAAACAGTTCTAATTTTGTTTCATCAGTCCACAGAACACTATCCCAAAACTTCTGTGGTTTGTGCACATTCTTTGGAGACAGCAAGGGGGTGCGCCTGGGAGTTCTGGCATGGAGGCCTTCATTACGCAGTCTGCGCCGTATTGTCTGAGCTGAAACTTCAGTACCCACATCTGACAAATCTTTTCTCAGTTCCTCAGCAGTCACACGGGGACTTTTCTCCACTCTACGCTTCAGGTAGCGCACAGCAGTCGAAGTCAGCATCTTCTTTCTGCCACGACCAGGTAGCGTTTCAACAGTGCCCTTTGCCTTGAATTTGCGAATGATGCTTCCTATGGTCTCTCTTCGTATGTTTAACATCTTTGCAATCTTCTTATAGCCATTGCCCTTCCTGTGAAGAGTAATCACCTCTTCTCTTGTCTTCCTGGACCATTCTCTTGACTTCGCCATGTTTGTAACCACACCAGTAAATGTCTAGAAGGAGCTGAGTATCACAGTAATTTTAAAGCTGCCTAATTGGTGCTTATTATGCTTTATTGCTGCTCCGTGACATCCACAGGTGTTTTCAATACCTGATTGAAAACACTTGAATGAACCTCTGTTCTTCAGAGTGGTAGTCTTTAAGGGGTTGAATAATTGTGTCAATGAAGAATTCACAAAAGAAACATTTACTACTGTATTACAAAACCAATTGATGTCATTTTAGTTGCATATGGTTCTTTAAAAAGTCCTTGTAGGATTTCATTCTGAATACAATTACAAATGTACACTAAATTCCCTAAAACCCTTTACAGCATTGGGGGTTGAATAATTTTGAACACAACTGTATATCAGGAGGATGTGCATGAGGATTTGTTATGTGCACTATCTTTGCCAACCAATACCACAGGAGCAGAACTGTTCAAGTCACTGGATGGTTATATATCAGGAAAACTGAAATGGTCCTTTTGTGTCAGCATATGCACAGACGGAGCTGCTGCCATGACCGGACGACTGTCTGGTTTAACTGCTCGGATTAAGGAGGTTGCACCTGAGAGTGAATCTACGCATTGTATCATTCACAGGGAAATGCTGGCAAGCCGAAAAATGTCACCGGAATTTAACAGCGTATTGATGGATGTCATTAAAGTTATTAACCACATCAAAGCACACGCACTTAACTCGCGCCTGTTTGAGCAGCTTTGTGAGGAGATGGACACAGAGTACAGATGCCTTCTCTTATATACAGAAATAAGATGGTTATCCCGAGGAAAATCGCTAACTAGAGTATTTCAATTACGAGAGCCATTGCAAAGATTTCTCTCAGAAAAGAAGTCACCGCTGGCAGCACATTTCAGTGACAAGGTATGGGTCGCAAAACTGGCTTACTTGTGTGACATATTCAGCCTGCTTAATGAACTCAATCTGGGCCTTCAGGGGAAAATGACAACTGTTTTCAAGTTGTCAGACAAAGTAGCTGCATTTAAAGCCAAACTGGAGTTGTGGGGATGGCGCGTGAACAGAGGCATTTTGGACATGTTTCAGACATTAGCGGGGATTGTAGGCGAGACTGAGCTTGAACATTCATTCTGCCAGTTGGTGCACGATCACCTGTCTTTGCTTTTAAAAGTGTTTGAGCGCTACTTCCCAACCACAAAAGACCCACGAACTGGTAAGGAATGGATCCGCAACCCATTTGCCAACAAATCAGGCGAATCTAGCATGTCTATGCAAGAAGAAGAGCAACTGCTGGAGATTGCAAATGACGGTGGCCTTAAAACTATGTTCGAGACAACAACTCTGCCGGTGTTCTGGATTAAAGTCATGGCGGAATACCCTGAGATTGCCACCACAGCACTTAAATCCCTATTGCCATTTCCGACAACCTATCTGTGTGAAGCGGGGTTTTCTGCAGTAACAGCAACCAAAACAAAACATCGTAATAAACGGGATATAAGCAACACACTTCGGGTGTCATTGTCTGCTATTACCCCCAGATGGAACCGTCTCGTTGCAAAGAAACAAGCTCAGGGTTCTCATTGATTTGGCATTCTAGTGAGTTAAATAAAATAAATCACTTTATATTCATTTTTTGGTGTAGCTGTATTTTATTTTAAAGGCATGTTTAAATACAATTAAATTAAAATTATTAAATCAAAACAAGCGGGCCACGGAAAAATTATCAAACGTTTACCGGTCCGCGGCAATAGAAAGGTTGGGGAGCACTGCTCTACTTCACACAGTTCTTCAGATTAGCACCATAAGGAGGAAGGCACTGACCAGTTTAGTGTTTTAGAGTGTCCCGTTATGGTTTTTGCCCGATTGCAGGAACAGCAATGGAGCAGGCAAGGGATCTGTTAAGACAGAAAGGGGGCTGTACTCCAGCCATAGTGTAAACTTAACTAGAACTGTTGTAAACCTAGCAACTCCATAGATCAGGGCTCAAAATTTCAAGTCCCAAGCTACTAACCGGCCACGAGAGTTACTCGCCACCAGTTGCTCCACCTAACCCATACCCAGCCCTTAACTCTGCCCCTAAACACACACCCATAAATTATCTTATGACATTACACTGTTAACCCTTTCGCTGCTGAGGCTTTTCCCGCCTCTGTGCTGAGGTCATTTTTACCGGTTTTGCTCATCATGTTTAAACGTGTTTTTAAGGCTTATTTTAGTATATGACCCAGACATATTATATATCGTTCTTTCCGTCAGACTCGGCAGATTAATAATATGTCATTATTATATGTATACGTCATGACCTGTCTGTATATTATAACAAAAAATGCAATAAAATATGAATTTTCAATAATTTCAGCGTGTAAAGTGTTTTTTTTTCCACATTTTAACATGCGAGCAATTGCGGTTATATTTTGTATGGGGTGCGCTTGTTAAAAAAATTAGAGATGGGGTCTCGTTACATTTTTTTTTGGGGAAAATTACACGATTTTTAACAAACGCACCGCATACAAAAATCGTTAGTGCAGCATCATTGTTCACATAATAATTGAAATGGGAACAATATTGCTGCATTAACAAACCAAAAAAAAAGAAAAAAAAAGTGTTTATTTTTTTTTAAAATATTTTTTTATTTTTATTTTATTTATTTATTTATTTTTACAAACTTTTTTCACTTTCGTGTTTGGTATCGTTGGAACGGCCATGCTCTGGCCGATCCAACAATACCAAACGTTAACCCCTAGCTGCCACGGATCGGGAGATAGGGAGTTCCAATGAACTCCCTATCTCCACCGTTGGTGGCAGTTAGGGGTTGACGCCAGTCCTCAGGGGGAGTTCCCGGAGGCTTGGCCGACATCCAAGATGTCGGCCAGCTCCGGGAAAGGATCACGAACCGGCGCTTTTCAGCGCCGATTCGCGATCCAGCTCCCCAGGGGTTAATGCCAGGTACCATTTGGAAGGGCAGGCTGTGCCCTTCCAAATGGTGCCTGGGTTAACCCCCGCAACGCCGCCGATCGGGAGGGAGAGAGGTCCGAAGGACCTCCCCCCTCCCTTTCAGGCGCCTCCTCCGCACATGCGGGGGGGGGGGCGCCTGAATTAGGTGTCATCGCGCTGTCACCTAATTTCACCGGCGGCGGTTCCGGATGCTGGGCTGACATCGAGGATGTCAGCCCGCACCGGGGGGGCCAGCGATCGGCCGGAACTCGGCCGAACGCTGACCCCAAAGTGAGGACGCGCTGAGCGCGTCCTCAGCACAGCAGCAGCCATGCGGAGGACGCGCTGAGCGCGTCCTCCGCATTGAAGTGGTTAAAGGTTTTATTTAGAATAAAGTTACAAAAATAACCTTAATTCCCAGATATCAGACCCCAGATACATGTATACCCAGTCATCGGAGCCCAGTGTGAGCAGACCGAGAAGCTCCTTTCCACCCCCCTGCTAGTGACAGCGACGAGCTTGATCAGGTTAGGCAGCTGATCCCTGCCAACGTGCATCCTGGGGAAGGGGGCTGCATGGTGGCACTGCCAGAATACGCAGCGCAAAATAATTTATCGTGCTGCATGTGTGTGCATTTCCACTCGCCCTCACTTAATTTCCACTCGCCAATGCGAGTAGGCGAGTGGAACTTTTGAGCCCTGCCATAGATGGTTATGACCCTGGAAAGTTAAAATAGCTCTGGTTACGTTTACACCAGTGTTGAAATAGAACCAAGAGCGTTTTTTTTTCTTCACCAAGTAAAGCAGCTAATGAGCATTCTCAGGGCTCTGAGCTTTTCTGAGGGTTCTGGGTAATGTGCCGTGCTTTCAATAAATGTTTTGGCTATTTCCCTGCTTCTCTGTGGCTATAAACGCTCTGAATAAGAATAAAGTATGGAAGTAATGACATGCTGTTCAGAAGGCTGTCCTGCTCTGTTTCACGGATAGGATGCCCTGTATGCCGGCCATAGAAGGCCATCCCTAGTCATGCCTCTGCTCCTTTGAGTCTTGACCAGAGGACACAGAAAGGGGAAGTCACAATTCTGCAGATTTTGATCCACATGGTATTGGATCGGGACATTTATTTATTTATTTATAAAGTATTTTACCAGGAAGGATACATTGAGATTTCTCTCGTTTTCAAGTATGTCCTGGGTTCAAGAACATTAAGTGGTTACAGAAATACAAAATAGTAAAATGCAAGATATTGACATCCCTACGGTTTCCACTTTGCAGTACATTATCCTTTATGTCTGTCCATCAGTCTAGTCGATTTGTTTATCTGTCCAGCTATTTATAGTATATAGCACATTTTGTCCACAGTATCCATCTACCAAAAGCATTGATAGCATTGTTTTTGCCTTCCTGAATTTACTCAAGTATGGGTGGTATATATGGGTAAACGCTGTTGTTTCACTAGTTTTGTAAAAGTTCTGAGTCTGATCTGTCTAGAGCCATTTGCATTTCAGGTACAAGCAAGCGGCCCTTACTTTACACAGTGCTTTACATGCACTCACGCACAGAGGTTAATGTTACCTAGGTCACACACAGGGAATCCAATAGCCCAATGCATGTCAAAGTTCCAAGACGTTTCATGTTTTATTTTGTTTTTGTTTTTTTGGATTCATACATTCTGTTGAGCCATGTCTAAAAGATGCTGCCATGCAATATGTGCAACTCGTATTTTTCTGGGTGTAAGGCTGGCCGTCCACTGGATCCGTAGTCGACGACCAACTTTTTCGTCAGACCATGGACAACGTCAGTCGTCCGGCCAGGTCAGACTAGGGTCGTCCACTGTGTGCACTGTCGTGCGACCACAGACGATCCAAATCAAAATCAGAGGTGGAGTGCAGAGGCTGCCAAACCAGAATAACATACAAAAACAAGATCATTCTGCTTTTGGAACCAGTGCAGTACTTTTTTTTTGTTACTATTATTTTTACTATGCGCTTTGTCTGTAAACCTGTCAAACTCTCCCCTAAATCAGTGCATGACGCCAACAAGTGCAGTACTGCGCTCTGATATCTGTTTTCTCTGCCGCCGTGCAGCGATCTGCAGCAAACTGCACCATATTTCGCCATTTTTACAGTACAAACAGCAACAAAATTGCACCGTATGGGGAAATTCAACATTCAGTGCCCTTCGGGAGGCATGTCAGTGCTTAGTAAATAAACCCCTTTGCGCAGCAGCACCGCTAGTCCCACCATGTTACACAGCTAGCCAAAACAAGCAAAAAGGTGTTTTGGGAAACTTGCATCATGTCTGCACCATTTATTTTCAATGGGAGTTCAAAAAAGAGCAAAACCAATATAAATGCGTTTTTTTTGACTCCCCTAATGAGTTTGTCAACGTCCATCTTACCCAGCAATCGTTCTGAACTCCCAGCCTGCAAGGTGTGATCGCCCATCTGCTGTGGTCTTTACCCGTCGCCAGAAGTTGGACGTCGGATGTCTCTCGCAATGGACGATGGTTCCATTCACATTCATGTTACTGGATAGGATTGACGACGACAGACGATGTCGGATGATCGCACCATCACACGAAAACGGTTCCAGTGGACGGCCAGCCTAAGTCGGTTCTTTTAATCACATTGAAGACAACCTTAATAAGGCTGGTGTCAGACGAGCGCACTAGCCTCCATAGGAAGATCGAGCTTTGCAGCACTGAGTGCACTAACCGCGCTCACTCAGAGAGGTGGTCAGACGTGCGTCAAAGTGGAAGGAACGTCCACGCTCATGGACGTTCCTTCCGCTCGTAAAAATGCTTGTCTGACACCAGCCTTAGTGAACTGACTTCCATCCTGCAGCATACAAATTCTACATAACATCTTCCATGCAGACTACCGAGACATGAAAGATTCGTATGTGTCCCGAAAAACATGGAGAATCTGGCAGCCACAGTTACAGTGAAACTTTCTCCCTTAGCTTCATACATTTAACCAGTAAAACACCAGCAAAGCATGTTTTCATAAAGCAAAGATGTGTATAACCCCCCCCCCCAACTCATCAGGTGTCTCCTACAAGCTAAACATATACATGTATATAAAAAGCAGGAATAAAATTACTCACATGGATCAAACGCATCATTTCCTGAGTAAAAGTAAAATGCCAGTAAGAGTCCAATTACAGCAACAATAAGTTTAGTCAGCAGAGCCATGTTGGCAGCAGCAGGGAGGGTGCAGACTGAGGTATTCTGCTTTTCATAAAGGACTTTAGCAAGTGCTCACTTATTTATTTATTTATTTATAAAGGATTTTACCAGGAAGTGCTCACTCATATGATCATTCTGTTCCTGTGAAGATATGGGATGGGTCTATACTGCTTTTAAAACTAGTCTGAACTCTATACAGCGTGAAAGATTCACTAGCTGTCACATAGCAACACAAAACACTAACAGGGTTATTCAGAGAGAGATGAAAAGGAGGAGAATGGAAAATTCTATGTCAAAATAGCCAAAGCAGAAAAATTCTCCCATTCATCTCACTTTCCAAATCGGCTATTTTGACCTAGAATTTTCCATTCTCCAGCCATTCTCCTACTTTTCCCCTCTCTCTGAATAACCCTGTAACTTTATTGTTCACTATACAAATTAGCTGTGACTCTGGCCAGTGGGAGGCATATGTGCATACAGACTAGAGCAGGGCTGTCAAACTCACGGCCCTCCAGACGATGATGATGTCTACTATTTCCCGCCTTCTATTAGTGCAATTGATAGCCAGGGAATCATGGTTGTAGTTCAGAAACATTTGTGTGGGCCAGAGTTTGACAGCCCTCTTCTAGAGGCTATGTCAACATTTAACCCTTTCACTAGCAAGCACTTTTTGTTTGAAAAAATTATCCTAATGTTTATTTGAAACATGGTATGCATAATTAATGCTTTAATTTTTACTTTTACATGCAATAGTTTATCCTTTACAGAAATATTACCGAGATGAAAGGTTCTAAATTCTAGATGTGTCCCTTATCTTGCACAATCTTGAAAACGGGAGAAATCTCAATGTATCCTTGGGGGTGAAACACTTTCTCAAAAAAATAAAATACAAATGGGGTCTTCGTTATTAGCATGCAGGCAGTCATGGATTTTGCATCAAATACAGTAAATGTGACACAGCGCGACAATACAAATGCTCAGATATCCTGTTTATGGGTGATAATTAGATTACTAGCAATGCAGCTTCCAAAGAATAAAACTGTATAGAATATGAAAACTACAGTAACATCTTGAGTCTGTATTGTAAAGGGATATTCTGCTTTTATATTGACCTGATTATTATCCATTTAGTAGAGAATGAACGCAGAGTGCTCCCTATATTAGAAACATAGAAAAATGTCGGCAGATAAGAACCTTTCGGCCCATCTAGTCTGCCCAATTACATGGATACTTTACCTGGATTTATCTTTTGTTTAGGATAGCCTTATGCCTATCCCATGCCTGCTTAAATTCAATTACTGTTTTGGCCTCTACCACTTCAACTGGAAGGCTGTTCCATGTATCCACCACCCGCTCAGTTATATATTATATTCTGTTTTCTCCCTTCCTGTTGTTATTCAGCAGTAAAGCTTGTTGAGCTTTTTGTTACAGTGAGGATGGGGGCTGCTCCTTGTAGTTTCCTTACAGTAATACACAGGGAGAGCTCAAAGAATTTAATTTCTCCCCAGGGAGCAGTCTAATCATGTAATAGAAAGATTTTGAAATGAGGTTTTGTTTGCCAATTTTCCTTTTTTCACTGTATTACAATGCAAGATCGACTTTACAAGATTTTAGTACTGAAAAGGTTAAAGAATCTTGTGACATCATAGTTGGCGACAAATGAAAACAATTCCCAGGCACTTTACAACCGGGAATACAATAGACAGATTATGTAACTCTTTAGTCTGCTAACCAATGGTTTCAACAGCTCTTCTCACTTATGATTTCCATAGCTTGGTTCGCTCAACTCCATCCACCAAAGGGGTTATTCGGTAAGCGCCAAACTTGCCATCAAATTGCACCGATAAAGATACCAAGGTGGGCATATAGGGATATAGTTGGGCAGATAGACTAGAAAAACACGGATATATCTGTCCCCTCTTGCTACTAACCTCTTTCTTGAGATTCTCACATGTTGCTCCTCCTGCTGGCATCTCCTGCCTACAGCAAAGACTAAAAAGGCAGTGCACTGGTTACTAGAAATTAACCATGTATGCTCCGAAACAACTCCTTGCCCAAACAGTGGGTCTGTTATATTGCGTTTAACCCCTTCACTGCCAAGCGATTTTTGTTAAAAAAAATTTATCATAACATTTCTTTGAAACGTTATGTGAAGCTTCCAGTTAAATATAGGGTGAAATAGAAGTTTTGCACAGAAATTGTTATTCTGAATAAGTTAAAAAATTTAAATAATGTTAATTTTCTTGTTTTTAATTCTTCATGTATTCGTTTTTCCTTTACACAAATATTTTTGAAATGTAAGGTTCTGAGCTCTAGATAGTGTCCCTTGTCCTATACAATTTCAAGCAGGGTCTGCATTATCAGCATACAGGCAGAAATGTCCTTTGTGTTAGATGCAGTAAATGTGATGCAAACAGATAATAAAATGGTGAGATCTCTTGATTATGAGGATTTGTAGTGATCCGATTGAGATTATTAGCTATGCAGTTTCCACAAAAAACCCCCACTAGATTATAAAAATAATATCTGTATGTGGTGTACTGTAATGCCTGTGTATGGAAATTACAATAACTGTACTGTACAGGGATTTTCTGTTATTATGAACTCGTGAATCTTATCCCTGTACAGCAGCGAGCAATCCCAGTCCTCTCCCCTGTATTCGGGCCCTCTCCCTACGAGCTCTAATGCAGCAGTGTTCTATTTGATTTTTTTGTTACAGTGAGGTTTAGGGCAGCTATTTGCAGCTGGTTTTATGTCTCTCCAGGATGCCTGGAGAGACATAAAACAAAGGATTTTGTTTCTACACAGGGTAGACACTAATATTGCTTTATAAGGTGTGAAAATTTACTTTCAATGCATGGCAATGCAAAATCGAAATAACTCGCTTTTGGGTGGGAAGGGGTTAACTAAACCACAAAATAAAAATTAACAGTACTGATTGCAAGTTGCACTGCTTACAGTGTCAAATGTCTCCCTCAAACATTATTGTCATTGCCCCCAGCTACTTTAACTTTAGTGTGGATGATGCTTCCTAAGGCTGCTGTCACACAAACGCACTGACTGCGTCCGTGTGACCCCCCCTCCTCACTACATCTGTCGCAACTTTCTGATGGCTCTACAGGGAGGGACACACGATGTAACGTACGTAATAGTATCGCGCACTACACCGGACGTGCTGAAACCCTCGCCGTCAAAAACCCACAACACGCATTCGACGGGGCTACAAAGCGCGATCCTCTATAAGAGGATAGAGCTTTATAGCGCTGAGCGCACTAACTGCGGTCAGTGAGGTGGCCACACTGGTGTCAGAGTGGAAGGAATGTCCACACTCATGGATGTTCCTTCCGCTCTCTCAAACGCACTTGTGTGACAGCTGCCTAAGGCTAATGTCAGATGAGCGCATTTTGTATGGAATGTGCGTCAGTGCTCAACGGACGTACTTTCTGACTGACGACAAGGTAGTGGCCACACAGTCCGTTTTTTTAACTGACTTTATTTTTGACTGTTGTAGAAGGGAAATAAATTAAAATGCAAAACCATTCTGTCCGTCAACAATGCTGGACGCACAAATGCAGTCCGTCTGACTATGATCCATCACTCACACACAAAGCTATGCGGACGTTACGGACGCAGCGCACTCAGTACGTCCGTTCTAGCGGTTTTACGTTCTTGCCTAACGTGCGTCCATTTGCCGCGTCCGTTGTGCGTCCGCACTTCTGTGTGGACGTACTTCGTGTGTGGGTCTCTATTGATCATAATTGTATGCTACCACAGACGTTAAAATGTGCGGCAACACGGACGTGAACTGCGCTCGTCTGACACGGGCCTAAATGTCATCCACAGTAATACCTTCCTCTGTCTTCTGCATTGATATCTATTCTTTCCCAAAAGCTGAGCAGCTTATAAACTTTTACGCTACACCAGGGGAATCACAGGAATCCAATGACGTGAAGTTTATATTCCTATTGCATTTAATGAATGAGCATTTTCTTTTTGGTAAAAAAAAGTGATGGTGGGGGGTGTGGCCGGCCGTGCGGGGGAACAGACGTGTCTGTGCTGAGCTCCAGCTCCAGCTGCTGTCAGAGATTTCTGACATGAATCCCTGCGCGGCTGGCCATCGGGTGGAGTGCCCTGGAGCCGCGGGGTCCCCCCCTCCAGGGCCCAGCGGAGTTTGGGGCCTTGCTTCTCAACGGGAGAACTGACCCGGCGGCCATTTTGAGGCCTGTTACCTCGCTTCGCTATGGACTGGCCATCGCTTCCTTTTCCTCCCCCTGTGAAACGGCTCTGCCCGAAGGACTGGCGGGCTTGGAGGATGGAGGGCCCCGTCCTCTGAACGCGACTGCTGACCCGGCGGCGGATTTGGTGGGGGTGCGCGTGGAATGGAGGCGTCTGATGCGCGCCCTCAATGGCGGGAGGGAGGAGGCTTCCCTTGCCCTGATGTGGAGGTCGAGAGATGCCTGCTGATGTGCGGCCTTGGAGTGTTCGCCGGCGGTATGACGAGCTGGATAAGACTCCGGAGGGGAGGCCCCGGATGCGACCTGGTCGACGAGGGCCATCCTGATGATTGTTACAAGTACCAGGTGGTTTTGCCCAAAGGACTTGGCGGTGGATATCGCGGAACGGCGCAGGCTTTGCAAGGCCCAGAAGGCTTCTCCGGGGATGATGCTCGAGTGGCTGTTGGGCGCCGTGGCCAGCTGGGGGTCGTGTTGCCTGTATGCCGCCCGTTTTTTGTTTTACCCTTATAACCCCCCACCACGCTGAGACTTTGATTTTTCTTTTTGGCCACAACTTTTGGATGAGACCCCCGCTAATTGGGGATGATTTTGCCGATATTTTGCTGTCTTCGGATGCTTTTATTTTTTCCGTTTCTGAGACACCTTTTTATTTCGGGACACTGCAGTCTTTTTTGCCATAGATCCCCGGTTGGGGCTTATTCTGACTGTGTTCCCGGTTTCCCCCCCTCTGCTATTTCGAGAATTTGATGTTTCTTTAGGAGACCCCCCCCCCTTCTGATTTATATGTATTTGATGCCTATTTGGCCCTGCGAGGCCTATTTTGTCAGTTTGTGTATCATTCTTGCTTGCAAAATAAAAAACTTTAAAATTTAAAAAAAAAAGTGATGGTAACTTAGGATGCTTGCAAGTTGCTCATTTTTGCGCAGTTTCCTGTAACTGGCTGAGGGTGATCTGAGTTGCAATATTAAGCAGCAGAATGTCGAACACTGTGAATAGGATGCAATGCCAGCGATGTACAGATTCCATTTTTAAAAGAGGGGTAGAAAGGTATAAGAGTATATGAAATGCCAATTAACTATTATAGTATGTTTTACATTACATTCTTTGGACATATACTGCGCTCTACTGGTTACACCTGATTTATACACACTTCATTTGGTATATGTCTCCATGACTATTTTGGTACTTAAATCATTTATATTAAAAGCTATGTTTTATTTCCTATAACTATCGACCCCCTCTTAAAATAAATTTCCTTGCAAATGAGGGTCACCACCTTTTTTCTGTTCTGAGGTTTCCATTGATATATTATATATATATATACGGAATGCACCTGTAAACATGTGACATAATGACTTTATTTCCTACATATTTATTTTTCTGTTAATCTGTATATTTGGTTTTGAGTTAATATCTTGCATTTTACTATTTTGTATCTCTGTAACCACTCAATGTTCTTGAACCCAGGACATACTTGAAAACGAGAGAAATCTCAATGTATCCTTCCTGGTAAAATCCTTTATAAATAAATAAATAAATATATATTACATGGGGAGGGGGAGCACTCCCCTAAACTAATGTATATTTATTAATTGTCACAGGTCGGCCGGCCCACCTAGGCGAGCCGCAGGAGGCCGGCTGATCTTGGCAAGCCCCAGGCTGTGGGCCCAGTCAGACAGCCGGGCCACTGAGCCATCGGCCCACCGGGATCCTCCCGGTAGTCCCCATGGCCAGTACATGCCTGCCAGGCATTTTTTGGAGTGCAGCCACCCGGTGTCCTCCCTTAAATTCATAGCTATATATCATGTCCTCCCGCTGAGGAGGGGGAGATTGGGCACTGGTGCTTCTTCAAAAGGAGGCTCGATGAATACACAGCTTTGGTACTGTGTACTCTAATGGCCTGAATGAGAGAAATATGTACTCTGTGTAAGTATATAATTGGTCGAATCAGGATATGTCGGGAGAGGCCATCAGGCATTGATCAGTGGGGACTGAGATCTCTTTATAATCATGTGAGTGTAACAGAAGAGTTTGTTTTTAAATAAATTTATTGTTTATTGCTGTTTCAGATGGTGGAGGTGTTCTTTTTTGGTCACCAGTGATCACCTTCCGCCTTCTGGTTTTGTAAGGGTTACTCCATTCGGTAAAGGGAAGTCATAGCACTGCGATGTAAATATACGCTGGGGTTGTCAGGACAACCAGGGTGAGGTCATTGAGAAACGTCATGGAGCAGGCACATGCGCGGTAGTATGGGGAACACACCAGAGGTCCTGCGTACTGACTGGGTGAGTGGCTTGTGCTGATAGGTTTAAATAGAGACATCAATAAAACAAACGGTTGTATGAGGAGCATGTATATGTATTGTCCTGAGGAAAATTCCTAGAAGGAACTGAAACGTTGACTTTTAATCATGGATAAATAAAGTTTGGCTTTGGAGGAAATCTCAGAGTGTTGGCATATCTTCACATATGTGTATAAGAGGCCGTTGCTGAGCACCTGGTACTGGAAGACGTGGTGAACCGTGAGTGCAGACCTACAATATCTACAGTTACAAGTATTTATAAAGCACAACAAATTCATTAGCGCTGTACAATGGTAGAGACAGAATAACAAATATACATACATGTTACACACACGAAACAGGAGAGACTACCCTGCTCTCTACACTCATGGGGTGACCCATTAGGTGAGGGTGAATAGGCTAGGTGGAGTGGTGGGTTGCAGGAGGGCTGAATGGGATGAGGAGTAGGGATGGGCCAAACAACCCCGTGTTCGGTTCGCATTCGAACATTTGAAAATGTTCGAATTCGAACGGAGTGCAAGTCAATGGGGCTCGAACGTTCGAAAATTAAGGTGCCCTCCAAGAGGGCATACAGTTGTGTTCAAAATTATTCAACCCCCACTGAAATTGAGTGTTTTGGCCAGTTTGACATTGATTTTGATCATTCAGTCATCTTGCTTACAATTAAATCAAAGAGGCATGTGTAGGTCAGACAAATATAACATAACATTTATAATGAAATAACCACAAATGTCTTTTCTGTGCTCACATCATTATCAGTTTTATTCAACCCCCAAGTGACATTCAATCTTAGTACTTAGTACAACATCCTTTTACAGTTATAACAGCTTTTAAACGTGAAGCATAGCTTGACACAAGTGTCTTGCAGCGATCTACGGGTATCTTCGCCCATTCGTCATGGGCAAAAGCCTCCAGTTCAGTCACATTCTTAGGCTTGCGCACTGCAACTGCTTTCTTTAAGTCCCACCAGAGGTTCTCAATCGGATTTAAGTCAGGTGACTGCGATGGCCACTTCAAAATGTTCCAGCCTTTAATCTGCAACCATGCTCTAGTGGACTTGGAGGTATGCTTGGGATCATTGTCCTGTTGAAAGGTCCAACGTCTCCCAAGCCTCAGGTTTGTGCCGGACTGCATCACATTGTCATCCAATCTCCTGGTACTGAAGAGAATTCATGGTACCTTGCACACGCTGAAGCTTCCCTGTACCTGCAGAAGCAAAACAGCCCCAAAGCATGATTGACCCCCCGCCATGCTTCACAGTAGGCAAGGTGTTCTTTTCTTCATAGGCCTTGTTCTTCCTCCTCCAAACATAGCGTTGATCCATGGCCCCAAACAGTTCTAATTTTGTTTCATCAGTCCACAGAACACTATCCCAAAACTTCTGTGGTTTGTCCACATGACTTTTGACATACTGCAGTCGACTCTTCTTATTCTTTGGAGACAGCAGTCTCTGGCATGGAGGCCTTCATTACGCAGTGTGCGCCGTATTGTCTGAGCTGAAACTTCAGTACCCACATCTGACAAATCTTTTCTCAGTTCCTCAGCAGTCACACGGGGACTTTTCTCCACTCTACGCTTCAGGTAGCGCACAGCAGTCGAAGTCAGCATCTTCTTTCTGCCACGACCAGGTAGCGTTTCAACAGTGCCCTTTGCCTTGAATTTGCGAATGATGCTTCCTATGGTTTCTCTTGGTATGTTTAACTTTTTTGCAATCTTCTTATAGCCATTGCCCTTCCTGTGAAGAGTAATCACCTCTTCTCTTGTCTTCCTGGACCATTAGCTTGACTTCACCATGTTTGTAACCACACCAGTAAATGTCTAGAAGGAGCTGAGTATCACAGTCATTTTAAAGCTGCCTAATTGGTGCTTATTATGCTTTATTGCTGCTCCGTGACATCCACAGGTGTTTTCAATACCTGATTGAAAACACTTGAATGAACCTCTGTTCTTCAGAGTGGTAGTCTTTAAGGGGTTGAATAATTGTGTCAATGAAGAATTCACAAAAGAAACATTTACTACTGTATTACAAAACCAATTGATGTCATTTTAGTTGCATATGGTTCTTTAAAAAGTCCTTGTAGGATTTCATTCTGAATACAATTACAAATGTACACTAAATTCCCTAAAACTCTTTACAGCATTGGGGGTTGAATAATTTTGAACACAACTGTATATGCAAGATATTGGTCATAAAAGGTGTATGGTGGTCCGGGTACTGCCCTGGGGGACAGGAAACAATAAACAAAATTTTTTTTAAAAAAGCGTTTTTAGCCCAAACACTTTATTTCTTGAGCTATTTCACTGCTGTGCCCTGAGCTAATTTTTACCACTTTTGCTCATGTTTAAACACGATTTGAAGCCATGGGAAATGTTTGAGCAACAACGAGTGGGAAAAATTACGATTTTAACGCAAACGTTAACGCTCACTTGCATGAGCATTAACATTTGCTGCGGCGTTCACCACATATTTGTAACGATTCCCCAGGACAGACCTGGTAGGATCCCTGGTAACACACCTCTAACCCTCCAATCCTTAGGATGGTCGGGACTCGGGACCACTAAACCTAACCTCTAGCAGCCACACAGGCCAGGGAGACAGCACCAACAATGTACACCACAGACTGAGATCAATATATGTTTGTACTGCGCTATAGTATATGGCAGGATGGAAGCGCACCAGCAGTAACAAGCAGCGGAATATACCAGACAGGGATGCAGAGCGAGAGTAGTTGTTATAACAAAACCGGGTCAGCAACATTTAGGCACTTGTACTGCGTTACTGTATATGGTGAGACTCAGCGCACACCAGTAGCAACAGGAGGCAAACAGAACAGGCAGGGAGTACACAGAGAGAATAGTCAAATGGCCGGCAAAGCCGGCAACAGATCGGGTCCTGAGAACAAGCCGGGTAAGTAACAAGTATACAAACTGATTTGGTAAGCTAGTGATGCGGGAATGAAACTCCACGGCAAGGCGAGGTGTAAGCGCGCGCTCCTGATTTAAAGGTCCCGGCGGCTCCGCGTCATCACGTTGCGCCCTGCCCCCTGATCACTCACAGCTGCGCCGGGTGCCACCGGAGCTCCTGGCATTCGGCCTGCTGGCTGCACCATGCATCCGGGGGCCCCCCGATCACCACCCGGGGGCCCTGGATGTCACAATATTACAATCCAAACGCAAACGGGTTAAGTAACCAAATTTTGAAGAAGAATAATTAATGCAGCATATAAATCCTCACACTGTCGTGCAGCACCTCTACAGTCTGACGCTAGCTTTAACCGGCGCGCTATTAGTGTAGCGAGGAAGCCGGCTGCGCATTTTGCATCGCTCCCTCTACACTAATAGCGTATCTTCTCAGAAGCTGCACACAGCGTGCCGTTGTATGCAGCGTCTAACAGCGTGGGAGACGGGAGGCTGCGCTTGTTGGTGGATCCAGGAATCGGGTGAGTAATAGAAAGAAAAAAAAAGTTTTATTTTATGTTCCTTGGGACATTTAAAAATGTCCTCGTATTTTATTTTTTTTAGAAATGTGTCGCCTTACCGTAGCCTGGTGGTCAGTGGAGGCTCCCTGGATCCTGGTTGTGGGGGGGGGGGTCTGCCGTGGCCGCAGGTGCAGTGGCTCCCTCCCTGCGCCGCCTGTCTCTGCCACATGCACCCGGCCTGCCCACACAGTCGCAGCTCTGTCATCCGGCGGCCGCATGCTCCTCAAGGGATCCTTGGGAGGCCCCGGCGGGCTGCCCTCTACAGTGCCTGATTAGTGGGCCTCGTCTGCCTTATGTTTTAGCAACAAGATTGTTTTATCCCGTAGGTTTCAATGTTAAAAATATTTCCATTTTAATTCAATATCTAATAAACCGTTGCTTATAATTTTCTGCAGTAAAGAGTCTCTTCATTTTTAGATTTTTTTTAAGCATCTTTTAAAAAAAATTCTAAATTATTTTTTTTAGACCTTTTTGCGAACGGCATGAAAAGTTCAAAGTTTGCAAACTTTCGAACAGCCGATGTTCGATGCGAACATCGAACCGATTCGAACCGGCAGCCCATCCCTAAAGAGGAGCAGGAAATGACAGTGGTGCGTTCATCGTGTGAGCCTATAGGCTTCTCTAAAGCAATACTGTTTCTGTGAAAATATATATATATAATCAAATAATAAAGTTTATTATTGCAGTGTTAGTATCATGTAAGGCATGGATTGCTACCTCTGCCACACCCCCCCCCCCATCAGATGTTGTTCAACTACAGCTCCCATGATTCTCTGGTCTTTATTTCATTCAAAGAATTTGAGGACTTGCAGGCAATCATCATCTGGGGTTTATGTAAAGGACTACAGTTCTTCATGTGATTATTGCAGTGTTAGTAACACCGCCAAAGACAAGTGCTTTGTGAATAATAGAGTTGCCAGATTGGCCATGTTTTCCTGGACAAATACAATTTATTCATGCTGATGGGCGGGGCATGAAAAATGCAGCCCCGCAGCATGTATAATCCATATGCTGCAGGTAAGAAATGAGTAAGAATCCCAGGTGACCTGCCTTGAGTTACTTCCTGCACTATATAAATTATACATGTAGCAGGGCAGCACTTTACCATGTGCTTCACTCTGCAAGAAATAACAATATCAGGGTTATTCAGAGAGAAGTGAAAACCAGGAGAATGACTGGAGAAGTGAAAATTCTAGGTCAAAATAGCCCAACCAGAAAAATTCTCCCATTTAGCTCACTTTCCAAATCGGCTATTTGGTCTAGATTGTTCTCTTCTCCTTCCATTCTCCTGATTTTCACCGTTCTCTGAATAACCCTGATAATATTAATGAATAACCCCATAGATGAGCAATTTTGGGCTAAATTACAATCTTCGTGCAAACGTTTGCACCAGCACAAGAAAACATTAACGCGAGGGGTAAAACCATTTGCGCCGAATGCCGTATTACATAGTGCAACAACCGCGCACAATCGTCTACGCAGGGTGAACCTGCGCGAACTGTGCGCAAGCTTACCATACTTTGCGCGTCCTGTACTTAATATTCTGAGCGCAAATGCCAATGTGCGCTGGTACGAGGATGGTATTACAATCTATTTGCGGTAATTACCGCATGGCCTTTGCACGCATAATTTTAGCAACTCCTAAAAGCTGGTATTAATGGCAAATCTGAACAACCTGGCCGAAACCAAATACATCAGTCCAAAAAAAAAAAAGGCAGCAAAATATAGTTACACATTCTACTCATACCAGACCAATAAAAGGTTGCGTGTGCATTTATTATTGCTGCAGCATATATGCTCAGATTGACTTTAACAGGGGCAATTTCTTAACGTGAGATAATTGTGGTTCTTAATTCTGATTGGCTGAATCGTGAGAAAAAAAACAGTGTGTGCACTGATTTCTGCGCGAGACGGTACTGCACGAGCATTTGGGCGCATCCTGTTTGCACGCGTTAGTGATCGCCGGATGAAAAGACACTCGAGGATTGTAATTCCAGCGGTGGTTTGCGCACGCAAAGGTTTAACGCTTGCCGCAAAAATTCACGCTTTGTGCGAACGTTTTTGCGCGAAGATTGTAATATAGCCCTTTGTATTTTAGTTATTTTGAAAGAAATACTTGTCATGCTTTTTAACCACCAGCAGGTGGCGATCGCTACACTCTGTCAGGATAAACAAGCATCATATCACATCCTTTTTTAATTTTTGTGAAATTTTACATATTAGATTGTAACATGGCCAGGGCATCAATGTTTGTCACATATAAGATTTGAGTGGCAGACTACAAGATTTGTGTAAATTCTTTAAATACCAGCTGATCCACTGCTGACCTAAACAAATGTTTGCTATTAGATTTTGGTGTACAGTATATGTATTTTTTTCTAGGTTTTTCTTTGTGACTTTAATGCCTGTTTCCTAGGGTTTATTTATCCCAGTTATTTTAAATGCAAATTCTTAATAAAAAAATAGGTTTTCCCTTTTAACACTAATCTGTGTATGTCTGGATAACCTCCTATTTCAGAATAGGACCAATTTGTAAGTTATTATTCTCATGCGGTTTCCATGGAGACAGATGTAAACATTTCCTCTACTTTAGTATCATGTAAGGCAGGGATTTCTACCTCAACCTCCCCCCCCCTCCCATCAGATGTTGTTCAACTACAGCTCCCATGATTCTCTAGGAATTATTACGTTCAAATAATTTGAGGAATTGTGGGCAATCAACATCTGGGGTTTAAGATCCCTTATGTAAGGATAACAGTTCTTCATGCGATGAGGTTACCAAAGCGACACATGTAAACACATCCCCTGCTTCTGTACCAAGTAAGGACTACTGCAGTCTATCATGTGGTGCGGTTACCATGGACATTGATGTACACACATGCTTCACTCTCAGCCCTTTCTGACATCAGAACAGATGGTATAAAAGGGGAGACAGCAGAGAGTAACTCTCTCTGACAAGGAAGAAGTAACAAGAAACAACAAAGGATCTATTTCAGCCCATTTCGCCGCATTTCGGTGATGCCATTTTGCCAAAAATAGGGTGAATTCACCATTTAGCGAAGGGTCACCGTATCTTGCCAAAATTGGAATTGCCGAGGCAGTTATCGGACGTCGGCAAAACTGCACCGACAACTGCCGAATTGGCGTCGGCGAGCTGCAAAAAAGAAAGAGTATCCTTTTCTCCTAATAGGAGTATAAATCAATAAAATGTGTCCATATGATAAAAAAAGGTCTGTTACAAAATAAAAGAAAGTCTTTTAAAAAACAATAAAAACAAAAATGTCATCTCAAAAATACAAAAGGTGTTCTAAATATTTCAAAAATAAAAAGTGTTTTTCCTGAAAATGAAAAGAATAAACGGTCTTTTTAAAAAGATATTACGTTTTTAACATTGAATCCTATGGGACTCAATGGGACCTGTTTAAACCTGTCGAACTAAACCACCGAAAATCAGGGCATTTAACTAGAATTTTGGTGCAGTTCAGCGTTCTGTGAATAGAGGACATGATAGTCTTCCATGGGGCAATTTCAGTGCTGCCGAAATGCGGTGAATTACACTGTATTTAGCGAAATGACAGTTTAGAGAAAAGACGAAATTGCCCAAAGTTGCACCGAATGGTGAGATTCACCCCCCCGGTGCAATTCGGTGCCAATTCAGAGGTTAGTGAATACCCTCTCAAAACTGGTACATGTAATGCAAAGCTGGTGAGACATGGTAAGTGAAAGAGGCAGTGGCGTCACCACGGTTGGTGTCACCCGGTGCGGTAACTTTTGGTGTCACCCCCCCCCCCTGAGTTTTACGGGGTTTTTTTTAACTACTTTTACTCATAAATTAGTACTCCCATATAACACTGAATGCTCATAATACACGGCGCACATTACTGTGAGGTTTATTGCTAGAGCTCTGTGATATGCTCACACACAAATTTTGGCAAAATGACAGCAAGTACGGTGCCTGTTCGAAGGCAGTGAAAGTCCTCATAGAGAAGTAATGGTTAATCTGTTCAGAGACACTGAACAGCAAAGAAATGTCCTGATGTCAGGTGTTTTCATTTGGCAGGTTTATTCAGGGCGAACGAACACCAGAGGTTTCAATGTTAAAAATATTCCTGTTTTTATCCAATATCTAATAAACCATTTATCCCTTTAATCCATAGTAAAAAATTTCTTTATCTTTTAGGCATTTTCCAAAAAAAAAACATTTTCTTTTTCTATTAGCAACTTTTCTTTTTTTTCTGTAACAGACCTTTTTATTATCATTCATCAGAACTTACAGATGAAACTCTAAAAATTAGAATATGGTGCAAAAGTTCATTTATTTCAGTAATGCAACTTAAAAGGTGAAACTAATATGAGACTCAGTTCAAGCCGTGATTTGTCATTATTGTGGTGATTCTGGTTACAGCTCATGAAAACCCCAAATCCACAATCTCAGAAAATTAGAATATTACATGCAATCAATAAAACAAGGATTGTACATAGAACAATATGGGACCTCTGAAAAGTATAAGCTGCATATGTACTCAGTACTTGGTTTGGGCCCCTTTTGCAGCAATCACTGCCTCAATGCGGCAATGTGGCATGGAAGCTATCAGCCTGTGGCACTGCTGAGGTGTTATGGAAGACCAGGATGCATAAAATAGCGGCCTTCAACTCTTCTGCATTGTTCGGTCTCATGTCTCTCATCGTTCTCTTGGCAATGCCCCATAAATTCTCCAAGGGGTTCAGGTCAGGTGAGTTTGCTGGCCAATCAAGCACAGTAATTCCAGGTCATTGAACCAAGTTTTGGTGCTTTTGGCAGTGTGGGCAGGTGCCAAGTCCTGCTGGAAAATGAAGTCAGCATCCCCATAAAGCTCGTCTGCGGAAGGAAGCATGAAGTGCACCAAAATCTCCTGGTAGACGGCTGCGTTGACCCTGGACTTAATGAAGCACAGTGGACCAACACCAGCAGATGACATGGCTCCCCAAATCAACACAGACTGTGGAAACTTCACACTGGACTTCAAGCATCTTGCAGTGTGTGCCTCTCCATTCTTCCTTCATACTCTGGGTCCTTGGTTTCCAAATGAGATGCAAAAGTTGCTCTCATCAGAAAAGAGGACTTTGGAGCCGCTGAGCAACAGACCAGGTCTGTTTTTCTTTAGCCCAGGTAAGACGCTTTTGATGTTGTTTGTTGTTCAGGAGCAGATTGACAAGAGGAATATGACATTTGAAGCCCATGTCCAGGATCCGTCTGTGTGTGGTGGCTCTTGGTGCACTGACTCCAGCCTCAGTCCACTCCTTGTGAAAGTCCAACACTTCAGAATGGCCTCTTCCTGACAATCCTCTCCAGGCTGCGGTCTTCCCTGCTGCTTGTGCCCCTTTTTCTTCCACACTTTTCCCTTCCACATAACTTTCTATTAATGTGCTTTGATACAGCACTTTGGGAACATCCAACTTCTTTTGCAATGACCTTTTGAGGCTTTCCCTCCTTATGGAGGGGGTCAATGATGGTTTTCTGCACAACAGTCAGGTCAGCAGTCTTTCCCATGATTGTGATTCCTACTGAGCCAGACTGAGAGACCATTTAAAGGCTCAGGGACCCTTTGCAGGTGTTATGGCTTAATTGAGCCTAGAATATATTGCACCTTTTCACAATATTCTAATTTTCTGAGATTGTGGATTTGGGGTTTTCGTGAGCTGTAAGCCATAATCATCACAATAACAAATCACGGCTTGAACTATCTTGCTTTGCATGTAATGAGTCTACCACATACATTCGTTTCACCTTTTAAGTTGCATTACTGAAATAAATGAACTTTTGCACGATATTCTAATTTTTCGAGTTTCACCTGTATATGTTAATTCCAGATATTTTCATTCAGTAGTTCTTTTTAAAACAACAGGCGACAGGTTTGCAGCAGCATTCGGTGGCTGATTCCCTGCACTTCAGGGACCCTGTGGTGAATTCACTGGGGAAATTTGATTCCCCAAAGTGCGGGGAACAACAGAACACTGAAATGTCTGCGTCATTTCGGTGCTCTGTGAATATCCTCTTTGTGGTGTGTTTTTTGCCACCCCATGGAAAGTGCCAGCCTAGGCCTTGCCTACCCAGGACATACTTGAAAATGAGAGAATTCTCAATCTATCCTTCCTGGTAAAATATTTTTGTGTTTAAAAAAATAAAATTAAAAAAAATATATATATATTTTTTTTAGGGTGTCATCCTAGGGGTGGTGTCACCTGGTGCGGGCCGCTCCCCCCGCACCCCCTAGCGACGTCCCTGGAAAGAGGTAAGTGATGAAAGTGATAAATTCAAAAAAGTAATCCTTTGGCAGGATAAAATGCTAGAAATATATGATATAGGTGAGATTGTTTCACTACTACTACTGAAACTACTGATATCTGAGAAAAAAAAGCAAAGACGAGGAACTTTATGGAGTAAGGCTGGGGTCAGAAAAACGCAGTGCGAACGTGCGTTTAGCCGCACTTTATTACGGCCGTGGTAGCAGCAAATGACATCCAACGCAGGCCCACACACGAAGTACGGCCGCACGAAAGTTCGGCCGCGCAATGCCAACAGCAAACGAATGCATTTTCGCAAGAATGTTGAACCGCTAGTACTGACGTACAGAGTGCGCTGCGGCCGCATAGCGGCGTGTTTGCGTGATTAGGAGACGTCAGACGCTGCTCATGTCCGGCCAACATAACATCCAGACACCCAAAGTTTCCTGGTTTGGATCCATAAAAAATGACGGCCGAAATTGCGCATCGTATGACCGCTATCGCATCTTTCGTGAAAAAATGCGTTTGGACGCATCAACGCACTTTTTGACAGTAGACGTAAAAAATGCGTTCATCTGACCCTAGCCTAAATGGAAAGTTACAACATTTAACGCAATTAATTGGAAATTCTACTGTTAGGAAGAAGCAAACTTAAAATGATAGTTAATAATTTTAATGTAAATTGTAGGATATAGACAAAATGATTAAATTATAAAAAAAAGAGGTGGAACTAAATAGAATTGGCTTGACAGACAGATCCAGGGAGAAAAATGGTTTGCGAAAGTGAAAACCAAATTAAGATAAATTTAGGGCCTTGTTTCAACTTAGTTACAGGGAGCTATTCAAAGAAAACAACAGACGACTCATTATCCTTTAGTGACTTTCTATCACTGACTCTATTACTAGTTGCATGCTGCCGCTGTTTCATTATCCTGGAGTCCATAGGACTTCATTATGAAAACATGTATGAGCCCTGTAACTATTCAAATAGCAAGATTGCACAGGGACAGTGGACACAGTGAGCTATTTGTTTCCACTTTCCTTCTGCTTTTGGCCAGAGGAGTTGGTGAATTGCCCCGTCCTTTGCACTGTGGCACTTGAAGCATGCAAGGGATTTTTCAGTCCATTTATTTTTTGTGATAATGATTTTGCTTTTACAATCACTTAAGCATCTGGATTTCTAAGCTGGTATTCCTATTGAATACCAACTCCGGAAAGAACGAGTGACCCTTATCATTCTCTGGCTGCTAGTTAATGTATCTTGTACAAAGTAGAAGAAGTATTATTTTATGGTAAAGGTCTGTTAAGGCCGCAGTCAGATGAGCGTTTTTAAGAGCGGAAGGAACGCCCGTGAAAGTGGACGTTCCTTCAACTCTGGCACCCGTCTGATGCCCGTCTGGCCACCTCGCCAAGCGCAGTTAGTTCGCTCAGGGCTGCAAGGCTCGATCCTTCTATGGAAGATCACGATTTGCAGCCCCGTTGAATGCGCGTCATAGAGGCTTGCAAGATGGCCACAGCACTGTGTGCTGTCGCGTGTGCAATTCGTGTGCATGCAACAGCGCATGGCTGGCCCCATCGCATTGTCACAATGCTGCGACGGACTCCGGAAGGCATGCCAGTACCTTTGCTTGCTGCTCATCTGACCCCAGCCTAAACTGAGCAGCAAGCAAAGTTTGGGCAAAACTGAACAATAGGGATACTTTATAACAATGCTACGGAGACCACATTCAGAGCATTCCACCCAAACATACCTCTAAAGAGTTAATAACACCTGACTTAAATTGACTGACTTTTAAATTGATTATTGTTTAGTTACAAAATTTGGTCATAAATTGTAGAAGCGTGCCTTAATGTCAACCAGCAGCAGGTCCTATCTATGTCAACCTAATGTCTGCACTTTTGAGATTATATTATAAAAAATGCAGGGTACAGGAAAAGTTGAAACTTATTCAATGCAATTAAAGGCAACCTGATAATAAGGAGAACATGGATGCACTTTCCACAATGCGGTTTTGGGGGTAACTCTTGGAACTGGGAAGCACAGCCACAAGACAATAATTTGCCTGCCTTGTCTCAAGGCATTATTGCTGTGCTAGACATTCATCAGATTTCGGGAAAAAACTGATTCCAGTGGTAACTTGATGTTGGTAAGTAAGCTCCCATATACAACCACTACAATAATCATGTTTTCCAAATTTGTAAGGCTGGATTTATAAGAAGGCATGTGCCTACAAGTGCCCTAAGTAGGGGTGCTTGTCTCTGTGTTTAATTCTATGTAAAATTGTAAATTATCCCTCCAGGGCAGACTTTCTTGCGTTCAGCTTAATGAGATGTTATTATTATTTTTTTGTTGACTACTTCAATACAAGATACCCCAATAGCATTGCTATGCAGACTCTTTTTTTCCCCCCGAAATCTGATGAATGTCTAGCACAGCAATAATGCCTTGAGACAAAGCAGGCAAACTATTGTCTTGTGGCTGTGCTTCCCAGTTCCAGCGATGGTGTTTTGTGAAGACTTTCAGCCTAGCTTCATCCAGCTGTGGATGTGATGCACTGTTTCTGTTTTGCACGTTACTTTTCTGCCTTGGTTTCTCTAGTGGTATCCTTCTGGGCGATTTTAGGGGCAGTATACAGAGACAGATTTGACTCTCTTCCTTTACTATACTCACAGACCCTCAAAGGTCTGTTTCTATCTATTCAGCTTTCCACCGCTCCTATCCCCCACTCCGCATACCAGAAGAAGTACAAATTTGGGGGGATGGAAGTAGCCTGATTGTGTTTTTCAACCTATCATACATAATATTGTTCCTTGTCCATTGATTTTTGTATGGTCCATGTGGGGGCCTTGTGTCTACCAATGTCTTTTGTGTCTTTGTTGCTTTTATCTTCCGCATAATGTGTCCTTGTCTAGATATATCTATTGCAATTGAGCCTGCTAAGCAAGCACGCTCATTTTTATTGCCTTTTTTTGAGTAAATGTTATGTTTTACCCTTTTCTACCTATAAATTTGGCACATTTCTCTACTCTTTCATTACTTTTGGGATTAACCTACTTACCGTACTTCTGACACACCTTTTCTGGGGCTCTCAGCAGTTCATGAGTTAAGGATCCTTTTATGAGAGGGCTTATTTATCGGTAAACTCTCTCTTTTGTTGTCTCCAGCATTCCTTTAGCATTACATGTTTGGGAGCTATCTTTGAGGCATACTTGTGGATGTTCTGTTTTTTACCCAGGATTTAGGCTTTGACACTCATTAGGCCCCAACCTACTTCCTCCCAGCTGTTGTAGTAAGGCGAATTGTGGTTTGACTTCTGTAACAGCCATAGGCGACTCTACAGGGGGGCAAGGGGGCAATTGCCCCCCTAGGTTATTCCTTGCCCCCCCATGTGCCCCCCACCAAAAATCAGCATCCAGCTTCCCACACTTCTTCGGACCAATGTATCTCCGTCGCTATGCATCGTATATGGATGAACTAGGTGTCATTTGAAATGGCAGATTCTGGCCTTTCCAATGATACCCAACATGACCATATTCAGTGTGAAGTAAAAGTCATAAAACATCAAATAAAAATGTGCAATTAAACATAAACATTTTCACAGGGTTGAAATGGCTCAGCAGTGAAATGGTTAATGTTCAGACTATACATTACATTGTGTATTACGTTAGTTTTTGCCTTGGTTTAGTTGTATATTAAGGGTTAATGGGCAGGCTTCATCTCTCACAGTATACATTTGTTTTTTCCTTGATTAATGCATTTTAGGGGTTAATGGGTTGGCTACATGCCTCAGTGTATTCATTTCATGTTTTCCCTTGATGAATGGAATTTTAGGGGTTAAGGGGTAGCTAAATGCCACATTGTTTATTATTTTTATTGCATTTCTCTGGGTTTAAGGCATTTTAGGGGTTATTATGGAAGTTAGAATCTAACGGGTCTAATGATCTGTAGATCCTCTGCTTTCCGTCACATTTCGGGGAATTTATTTTGCAGAAAATAAGGTGAATTCCCTATTTAGCGAATGATCACTGTAATTTGCTAAAAGTGGAGTCGCTGAAGCAGTTATCAGACATTCAGCGAAAACTGCCGAATTGCAGCGAATAAAATATTGAATTTAAGTATCAGGTTAGTACAACAAAAAGGCATCATTGCATCACATTACTCAGGGGTTTTGTAATCTTATTTATATATATACTTATTTAGGGCACTATTACCTGGTGTGAGCTAACCCTTGCGTCGGCGTGATTTTGCGTTAGCGCCAGGTTAATTCAGTCTAGCACCTGACCAACATATCGTTTGCCTCCCGCTACAAATGAGAAAAATCACTTAGCCCGTTGCTATTAGCGATTTGTACCGCGAGCTTACTGTACTTTCCGCGTCCTATACTTAACACGGGGAGTGCTAGATATCTTTACAGATCACTTGGTGCCAGCACTAAATTTTTTGAGGTGCACTAATTGCAACATTTTACCTACTGCTCAGCCCTGGTGCTAACTCCGAAAAAACAGAAAAAACAGGCCCTCGTCCAAAATTATCAGGCAATTGAAAGGAATGCAACACAGGTGTTCTCTTGGCCCCATACACCATAGTAATGGATATGGTCAGCAATGTCGCTGCTGTTGCAGTCGGCTCTATTATAAATGTATCCTTTATCCACATATATCCTAATTCTAATATATTGCCTAATTTTAAACATTTTATGCTGGCGGCTATTCATAGTATGTAAGCGGTTGATTATTAGGGTGACTGTGTGGACCATGTTTAAAGGAACACATGGATAAGTCTTGCCCTGAAACATGTACTGTTTTTATGCTGTAGCAGGGAAATTTTTGTCGCTCATCTGGCCTTCCTTTTGGATCTATTAAATGCAGTGTAATGATTCTACATGCTGCTGGGAGGCATTTATCATGCAATGCCCATCAGCCTTAATATATGTGTGCATCAAAACATGGATGATACGGCCACCGTGGAGGATTTTAATAATGCAGGGGTGAGAGGTTATTCACTGGATGTGTTCATATTCAAGCTTGTGAGGGCAGGGGATAGGTATGGAAAAGAAAAAGCGTTCTATCCTGTACACAACCGCATTAGCGCTGGGTCTCAACCCGGGTCTTAGAGTTACCCTAGCATGCGCCAAACGACCTTGTTCATGGACTACTGCAGACAAGGTGATCTGTTAGTAGGTCGTCAGGCACTAACAGGGTTATTCAGAAAGCAGTGAAAAGCAGAATTCTTTGACCAAGAATTTTCCATTCTCCTGCTTTTCACCTCTCTCTGAATAACCCTGTAAGTTTTAGCGACTCGCACTAAATTTTTCCTTTAGTGATGGTGTTTTAGCTCACACCAGGTGATAGGGCCCTTACTTTTATTCAGTGATATGATTTAGTGGTGAAAATTATTAGTGCCCCCCCCAGTTTTGACTGCGGTATCTTCTGTGCCCCCCCTAAATATTGTTCCTAGAGTCGCCACTGGTAACAGCTAATGTGACATTTACACTTGCTCTAATTTATATAGGAAATGAAAATTTTGAGACAGTCAGGTAGTGGAAGCAGGATGAATACTGGCTTCTCAAAACTTCGACTCGATATTGTTCGGACCGATGGCTGAAATTGGGCTGATTTACAGATGATTTTCTACCATTTTTTCAGTTCGGCAGATTCAAATACCAGTTTATCGACATTTTGATTCCAGATAACCTTTTGGATCAAATATCGGCTCCAGATGATAAAATGCTGTTGCTCACTGCTATGCTTTATAATGGAAATATTGGCTATATTGATTTTATTCAAATTTATTGAAATGCTTATATCTGAAAATTTTCATTCATTGTGGTGGCGCTGAGTCCAGCAGCCTGCCCCGTAGCGATTACTAGGCTCGCGGATGTCCTCTTGTTTTGCTACTGTGTTTCCTTTTACATATACTCCCTTCCTCTACCTTGTTGATTCCCTTTACGTATTTAAATGTTTCTATCATATCTCCTCTGTCTCGTCTTTTTTCCAAGCTATACATGTTAAGATCATTAACCCTTTCCTGGTAACTTTTCTCCTTCAAGACTTACACCATTTTAGTAGCCCTTCTCTGAACTCTCTCTAAAGGTATCTACAGTTGTGTTCAAAATTATTCAACCCCCAATGCTGTAAAGGGTTTTTGGAAATTTAGTGTACATATGTAATTGTATTCAGAATGAAATCCTACAAGGACTTTTTAAAGAACCATATGCAACTAAAATGACATCAATTGGTTTTGTAATACAGTAGTAAATGTTTCTTTTGTGAATTCTTCATTGACACAATTATTCAACCCCTTAAAGACTACCACTCTGAAGAACAGAGGTTCATTCAAGTGTTTTCAATCAGGTATTGAAAACACCTGTGGATGTCACGGAGCAGCACTAAAGCATAATAAGCACCAATTAGGCAGCTTTAAAATGACTGTGATACTCAGCTCCTTCTAGACATTTACTGGTGTGGTTACAAACATGGTGAAGTCAAGAGAATGGTCCAGGAAGACAAGAGAAGAGGTGATTACTCTTCACAGGAAGGGCAATGGCTATAAGAAGATTGCAAAGATGTTAAACATACCAAGAGAGACCATAGGAAGCATCATTCGAAAATTCAAGGCAAAAGGCACTGTTGAAACGCTACCTGGTCGTGGCAGAAAGAAGATGCTGACTTCGACTGCTGTGCGCTACCTGAAGCGTAGAGTGGAGAAAAGTCCCCGTGTGACTGCTGAGGAACTGAGAAAAGATTTGTCAGATGTGGGTACTGAAGTTTCAGCTCAGACAATACGGCGCACACTGCGTAATGAAGGCCTCCATGCCAGAACTCCCAGGCGCACCCCCTTGCTGTCTCCAAAGAATAAGAAGAGTCGACTGCAGTATGCCAAAAGTCATGTGGACAAACCACAGAAGTTTTGGATAGTGTTCTGTGGACTGATGAAACAAAATTAGAACTGTTTGGGCCCATGGATCAACGCTATGTTTGGAGGAGGAAGAACAAGGCCTATGAAGAAAAGAACACCTTGCCTACTGTGAAGCATGGCGGGGGGTCAATCATGCTTTGGGGCTGTTTTGCTTCTGCAGGTACAGGGAAGCTTCAGCGTGTGCAAGGTACCATGAATTCTCTTCAGTACCAGGAGATATTGGATGACAATGTGATGCAGTCCGTCACAAACCTGAGGCTTGGGAGACGTTGGACCTTTCAACAGGACAATGATCCCAAGCATACCTCCAAGTCCACTAGAGCATGGTTGCAGATTAAAGGCTGGAACATTTTGGAGTGGCCATCGCAGTCACCTGACTTAAATCCGATTGAGAACCTCTGGTGGGACTTAAAGAAAGCAGTTGCAGTGCGCAAGCCTAAGAATGTGACTGAACTGGAGGCTTTTGCCCATGACGAATTAGCGAAGATACCCGTAGATCGCTGCAAGACACTTGTGTCAAGCTATGCTTCACGTTTAAAAGCTGTTATAACTGTAAAAGGATGTTGTACTAAGTACTAAGATTGAATGTCACTTGGGGGTTGAATAAAACTGATAATGATGTGAGGACAGAAAAGACATTTGTGGTTATGTTATATTTGTCTGACCTACACGTGCCTCTTTGATTTAATTGTAAGCAAGATGACTGAATGATCAAAATCAATGTCAAACTGACCAAAACACTCAATTTCAGTGGGGGTTGAATAATTTTGAACACAACTGTATATACCTTAATTAATGGCACTCTCTGTCTCTTCTCTTACCAGCTTCCTATCACCGGCTCAGAAGACATAGGGATGGGAGATAATTGGTTTTATAGAGACAGAAAGTGGCAGGAAACCAGTTGAAATGCAAACTAATAATCTAAAAAGGTATTACATGTCATATTTTGTCAAGCACTCCTGATCCAAAAGGAATCATGCTGCAGTTTGATAGTTGGTGGACTACTAATTACTAGTAGTTGGGGCACAACGGGACAATCTAACAACATTCCATAAAGATTTGAGATATTCTGGACTATAAAGAATACTTTTTGGTATTATTTACAACTGATCATGAGGGAATATGTGGAAGGAAAATGTCCAGAGAAAAGGTGTTCTTCGATCAATTAGAGGTAATAATTTGGGAATTATTAAATTATTTCTTTGTGTATGAAAGGGACACTGTGCTTTAGCTTTTAAATGTGGCCAGGGTGTACGGAGACCACTTCCCTTCAGTGCTGTTTTGTAGTAATTGGGTGGGTGGAGGAAACCTTTCCACTTCACCCAGCAGAGTAACCGGCAGCCAGTGGGGATTTTGAATTCCCACCTGCTGGTCACCAGATAGATCACTAGTGACGTCAGCCGACTCTCTGACTGCTGACTTCACCCTCTCTCAGATAGCCGGTGTCCGGAGAGAGGCAGCCAATGGATCACTTATGCATACGCGCAGGTAGCTCCAACATATTGTTTTTTGCAGGCGCTACAGAACTTGTATTCATAAAGTGCGCAAGTCCTGAGCAAAGCACAATTTGAATTGCCTGGGAGTAAATGTGTGTAAATTCACCTAAAATAATAATAATAATTGGATAGATGCTGTCAGCATCATCTGCCCAATTGTATAAGGGCAAAGGGGTTATTTTTTAATAGATTATCCCTTTAATGCAAGTTTCCTTTTATTATTATTCCATGTGGCTTTGACAATAGATCTGTGTGACTCAATATGATGTGTCCAGGTGCTGCAGTTTCAGCAATTAACTTTTACAGCAAAAAAAGTCCTTCGTTGTCACTCATAACAATCGCCCCTATTCAGGTGATGATGACAACCTCCAAACCTTTACAGAATATGGCAAAGCTGAGCCCTACTTTACAAGGTGAAGAGAATAATGCTTTCAAGTGGTATGGAAATGGAAATATCGGGATAGAAGCATGAGGAGCAGAAGCAAGGACACTAGAACAAGCTTGATGGTAATTTCCTGCCAGCAGAGCAGCACTGAACCTTACTGCAATACTATCAGACAACATGACAGGTATAACCTTGAAGCTGATAACTTGGATTTCTCTGCTTGACCGAACATGCATGGCTTTATAGGATGTGGCACGCTGTAGATAATTTTGTACAAGAAAAGGGCATGGTCATACATCAAAATAAATCATGTACACATAAGAGGTTAGGTGTTTTTTTTTTAGACTAGACCTAGCATGCTTGGTTCAGTAAATGGAAGGAATAAACTCTGTAGCAGGAATCATAGCCATTCTGTGCTAATGTGCGGGGGAGGGGGGGACATGCAGATGTGCCATGAAGTTGAAAGATAGCTGATAGCTTACAAGTTATTAGGATGGCCAAAAGCAAAACAATAGTCAGAACTGTCATGACATGATGCTCTTTAAGATTCCCTAAGGAAGCACTTGTCATGATGAAATAACTGCATGACTTGTTCTACTGTATCTTCTAAATTCTGCCGATTTTTGTATGCACGAACAAGGCATTAATAACAAAAGGTGCATTATTTTTCTCCATATTCAACAATGCATCAGAAAACCTCAGACCCCTTAGCTGGGTTGGGTCAAGACAAAGCATCTTTAGTGGTCATGCTGCTGCTATACAGGCAGGTAAGTATGGACCTGGCAAGGGCTGGCCCGTCCATGGAGCTGGGTGGTGCCACTCCGTCAAAGGCCGCGGCATGGAGCGAACAGCCCAGACTTCGACAAGCAGGGCCCTCCAGCAGTCCGGTGCTTGGCCAGGCCCAGAGCCCAGCCTTGACCAGGCCCTGCACCCAACCAGCCATTCAGGATGCCGGTTTTCTGGCACATGAGGGAGCATGTGCGACGTCACCGGAAGTGCATCTGTCACGTCTGAGGCTCAGTGGGGGCCCCAGCACCATCAACTAGCTGGGTGCCAGGAGTTGTGCCGGCTTCCAGGGCTCGCGCAGCTAATCAGGAGGCAGGGCTGGGTAGAATGACACGGCTCCGCTGTGTTTAAAGGGAGACAGTGTGAGTGCCTCGGAACATGAAAAGGATGCAATGCATTCCATTTGGTTCTTTTCTGCATTCTGCACTGATCATCCACAGAATTAAAACCACCCACCTATTATCGTGTAGGTCCCCTACATGCTTCCAAAGCAGCTCAGATACATCGAGAAATGAACTCCACAAGACCTCTGAACGTTTCCTGTGGTATCTGGCACCAAGAAATAGCAGCAGATCTTTTAAGTTCTGCAAGTTGGGAAGTGGGGCCTCCATGGATCACATTTGTTGTTCCAGCACATTCCACAGATGCCCAATCGGATGAAGATCTGGACATTATAAGGCAAAGGCAACCCCTTGAAATCTTGTCATGTTCCTCAAATAATTACTGAACAACTTTTGCAGTGTTATAGGGTGCATTATCCTGGTGAAAGATGCCACTGTCATCAGGGAACAGCATTGCCATGAAGCAGTGTATGTGTTATACAACAATCTTTAGGTAGGTGGTATGTGCTACATGTGTACTGATACCTTTCAATCAAGGCTGGCATTATGTTTTAGCAATTTGAGATACAGTAGCTTTTTTGAGTGATTGGACCAGGTAGGCTAGGCTTAGTTCCCTGTGCTGTGCATCAATGAGCCTTGGGACACCACAACCCTGATACTGGTTCACTGGTTGTCCTTCCTTACACCCTTTAGGTAAACACTAAGGGCCCTATTACAAACAATTGCGCCCGCTCAAAAACACATTAACGCGAGAGGCAAAACCCTTTGCGCAGAACGTCGTATTACAATCTCAGCGCAACAAACGCACATATACACCTACCGCAGGTGAACCTGCGCGAACGCAGATTGACTTTGACAGGCGCAAAAACTTAACGTGAGACAATTAAGATTCTTAATTCTGGCTGAATCCCAAAAAACAGTCCGCACACTGATTTCTGCATGCAACGTTACTGTGCGTGCGTTTTTGATTTTTATGATGAATGTTATTCACTTGACCTGTCAGTTGTTGTTTGTTTTTTTAGCTCTAGTTAAGGTATAGTATTCTGATATACATATATATATACTGTTTTTGATTGCAATGGGATCAGGTAGGAGATTACATAATTTCCGATTGTCAATGATTGCCGTGTCAAACCATAATTGCCATGTTAACCATTAACGTTGATGATAAGAATATTACATATCACACTCTGTTGAAATGGTGCAATGGCCATTCTCCTTAGAATTAGATTTTCTTTTTATTGCAGAGCTTATTTTCTATTGTTTCTTTCCAGGTGAATAACTATATTGGTTTTAGTATTTCATTATCCACTGGACAGAAAACAGGATTATACTAGTGACCAACAAGTCAATTTTAAGCATCATGGAGCTCTCGCTTGCAGCTGAAGTCACCAAGGATTCAAACAATTGGCTCTTATTACGTCTGGGTTATACATGCAAGAATGTAGTTTAGGTTTTCTAATTTCTGGGTTCAATGTCAAAGTGAAGCATTTAAGTTGAACCATCATAATACACAAAGCACAATTCTCTACTTTTCATATTATTTGGTTGATGCACAAACCTGTTTAGTTAACCAGTAATATTTTATTAAGGTCACCTGGCAATTTATTCGACAAAATTGTAAAACAATCATACTTCATTCTTACAGGTTTATCTCAATTGAATTAACTATATATATTTATCTTTAATAACTGAATTTAATGACTATCTACACTTTTATATGTGATAATGTAATTATCAGGGTTATTCAAAGAGATCCAAATGGCTGGAGAAAGGTAACCGAACGCAGAAAATGAGCGTTCGGTTACCTTTCTTGGCCATTCGGCTATCCAGAGAGCAGGCAATTGCCTCCACATTCGGTGCCTGTTCGAGGGCAGTGAAATCCCCATTAAAAAAGCACTGCTTCGGCAAGTCAGAGAACACAAACCAGCAGTGAAAGGTTTCCGAAATGAGACCTCACTTGGAGTACTGTGTGCAGTACTGGAGAACATATCTCCAGAAGGATATAGACATCTTAGAGCGAGTTCAGAGAAGGGCTACTAAAATGGTGTACGGCTTGAAGGAGAAAAGTTACCAGGAAAGGCTTAATGATCTTAACATGTACAGCTTGGAAAAAAGACGAGACAGAGGAGATATGATAGAAACATTTAAATACGTAAAGGGAATCCACAAGGTAGAGGAAGGGAGTATATTTAAAAGGAAACAAAGTAGCAAAACAAGAGGACATAGTCTTAGATTAGAGGGGCAAAGGTTTAAAAGTAACATCAGGAAGCATTATTTTACTGAGAGGGCGGTGGATACATGGAACAGCCTTCCAGTTGACGTGGTAGGGGCCAAAACAGTAATTAAGCAGGCATTGGATAGGCATAAGGCTATCCTAAATAAAAGATGTATCCATGTAATTGGGCAGACTAGATGGGCCGAAAGGTTCTTATCTGCCGACATTTTCTATGTTTCTGTGAAATGCCCTGCCATTCGGTGGTATCATTCGACAGGTTCACTCAGGAGAATCCCATAGGCTTCAATGTTAAAAATATTCCCGTTTTAATTCAATATCTAATAAACCATTCATTATAAATTTCTGCAGTAAAGAATCTCTTTAGTTATAGAATTTTTTTGGATATTTTAAGCATTTTTCTGGATTTTCTTTTTTAATAAGTCAGATTTTTTTCTTTTTCTTTTAAGTTTACTTATTTTTTCTGTAACAGACCTTTTTATTATCATTCCCTGGACCTCACATGTAAATTTCAGACATTTTCACTCAGTAGTTTCTTTGCAAACAGCGTTTCACTTTTCAAACATTCATGCAAACTGTTTTCCTAATTTATTCACTTCACTCATCTGCGGTGTCGGCTTTTTCCGGAGGCTGTGCTGCGTGTGATCGGCTCCTGCTCGGGTTTTACCGGCGTCTTCAGCAGGTTAATCCAGATGTTTTTGCGGGTTTCGGCGTGCATTCGCTGGGTTTTTGCGGTGACTTTTCGTCGGGTTTGCGGCAGCTTTTCCCTGCGCTTCGACGGCCCTGCGGTGCTTGCTGAATACACCGCAGGGTCGCCGAAATGGGATTGCCGAATCGGCCCGCATTGAAGAGATCGAAAAGTCACCGAAGATGCAGTGACTTTTCGATTCTCTTTGAATAACCCTATTAGTCAAATCTTGCAAACCAAACCCTATACGCCACCCTCATGTGCATCAGCTACAGATCCCAATAATGTGCACTATCCATCCTTAACGCTAACATACAGGCACTAAAGGAGAAAATCTGCGCCTGCTTACCATGTTGCCTGTTACCGTGGTATGCTTGGGCAGGTGCTAGCTCTGCACCTCATCCCGGAACGCAGCACTAACTGCTGGGATACTCGTGGTAGCGCTTCTGTGCCGCTGCAAGTATCACCTCTTGGAGCCCATAGTGCTCCGTAGAGGGTTGCACTTCCGTGCCGCGAGCCCTGTTCAGCTCTTGCGAGATTGCGCAGTGCTACGAAGTGATTGAGGAGGGTGACTGGGAACTCTTTGCTCCCAGTCTCATTTTGCTTGCAGCCAGAAGAAGCGGCATATCGGGCCACCGATGTGATTAACTAGATCAATGTGGTATATTGCTGGATCAGGCTGGCGTATTTTCTTGATTAAAGTGTTGTATTTCTTGATCAGTGTATCACCTTGATCAAGGTGGTGTATTGTCTTGATGAGGTTGGTGTATATGAGTGCTGTGAGAAATGATCCTCATTGCACCATAACCTATACATCGAATATTATGGTGCTTCAGATTGCCCGTTTTAAGTCAATTGGTGGACAAAATGTGTTGGTTGGTAATGTGGAAGTTATTTTGCAGCAACTGACCTAACATATGTAGTAGCACAATGCAAATTAATTTTGCAAGGGCATCAAAGCTAATTTTAAGCACAACTACTTATGATCATTGCAAAAGGTATGAGGCAAGGTAGTCCTCTCGATCTGACAGGGTGTACGAGACGGGGTTCGAGACTTCGAGCCAAACTTTCAGAAAAACAAGGAGAAGTTAGGTATTCGAGTAAAATAAGGGTTTATTGGAATAAATAATATAACAAGGCAAAAGGTATAAATAAAGGACACAGAAATGTATTAGAGAGTAAAAGCTATACAGGGGAGACCAGGGCGAGATTGAGGCACAAGTAGGTAGACAAGGCTGGAATAGGGCTTTATACAAGATGAGGCAGGAATAGGGCTGGACACAGGGAGAGAGAGATGTGAGGATGGGCAAGGGAGAGACAGAGGCAAGAATGGGCATGGATACTGTAAGGAACAGAGGCTGGTATTAACTGAAGGCACAGAGGTTGGCTGGAGGCACATAAGCTGGCAGAAGGCACAGAAGTAAACAGGAACACTGGAGACTGACAGTGGCACTGGCTGGTGTCTTGCAGGAGTGGATGGTTTGCAGGAGAGGATGGATTGGAGGGTACCAGAGAGAAGCCCCATATGTAGGAACAGGGGATGGGAACAAGCTGGAGAAATGGTTCAGCGATCGGTTTCTAAGGGGGGGTTCCCCTTTCCTTGTGGGCAAGGAACCCTGCTGCACTGCTTCAGCAGCTTGGACCTGATCAAAATGTGACTGTCTCTAGCTCAGACTCGACAGGCAGAGCACGCAAGACCACTCTTCCATGGATCCCCTCTATCCAGGAGAGGAAATCCTATTTTGACATTTCCGGCAGCATCAAGTCTGACCGTGCTATGAAAGAAAATATCGGCACAACCAACTACAAGGGAATGAAGCCAGCCCATCTCTTTTCCCATGTATTGCATCATGTGCAGGGCTCCATATCTCCTTTTCCCACCATCTCCAGGACAGTGAGTGGGGGGGGGGGCAGAAGGCTAGCACTACATTTAGGAGGTTAATCAGCAAATTGCCAGTATTTAGCATTGTTGTAGAAAATAGTCATTGTTGCAACCATGATAAATTTCAGTAATGCAGACAAGGAATATGGAAAAATTTAATGAATGGGAGGCGAAGATTCATTGATGAAAGTCTCCCTTGCCATTCTTGGAATTTCTTCATATGGTTCGCCAGCTTATCATGGTTGCAACTATCGCAATTCCCTGCCATCTAGATTTCTATCAAACTTGACTCCTGTTGGACTCTGGCTTTCGTCCGATCCCTCTCATTAGGCCTTTTACTGGCTGAGGATACTGAGAGTTAAATATCTAATGAAAGAATTCATCATTTTATTGCACATATAAGCAGTGACGACAATGAGCCAGGTATTCCAACACTGATATGTTATCCACGGAGGCAGTATCAATGTATTTAATAAAGATGCTGAATGCTATTGCTCTGGAGCCTTAAAAGTTAAATGGGCTCCATAATGCACTGCAATTTTATGGAGGTGTTATATACGATAGGGGTTATCCAGAAAGCATTGAAATTTTGGTGCTTTCTCATTCAGCGCACTTCCGCGATTCCATTTCGCCGATCCTGAGGTGAATTCACTATTCACCACAGTTTTCTTGAAGTGTGCCGATCACAGAATCGCCGAACAGACCGCCAAACACTACTGAAGTTTAGGAAAAAAAAATGTTGAAAGCCTGAACTCTCCTATTCTTCTAATAGGTGTTTAAACCAATAAAAATTTATCAAAATGTGTCTAAATAAAAAAAAGATCTTATAAGAGGTCTGTCACAGAATAATAGAAAAAATGTCTTAAGAAAAATTTGGAAGCAAAAATTTTGTTTAAAAAATACATAAAGATGTTCTAAAAAATATAAAAAGACGTTTTGCTAAAAAAGAAAAGAATAAACGGTTGAATAAATAAAAAATATATATACAATTTTATTTTTTTTACTTTGAAACCTATGGGATTCACCTGGTTAAACCTGTCGAACTGAATCACAGAAAATCAGGACATTTCTCTGACACTTTGGTGTTCAGTGAATAGATTAACCATTACTTCTCTATGGGACAATTTCACTGCCAATGAAGATCACAGAATTGTGGCAAACTGTATTATATGTCGCTGTCTATTTGGCGAATTGACAGTTTAGAGAATAGACAAACTGTCACGAAATTGCACCGTACGATAAAATTCACTGTTCGATGCTTTTTGGTGGCAAGGTCGGCGCTTATTGAATAACCCCTCATGGCTTTTTTCTCCAATTTCTTTCATTATGTACAATGCAATACACTAACCTGTCTGAGTGCCAAGTCAAGAAAATACGAAATCCATCCACAAAGAGAGTCAAATGTATTTCAAAATAAAATTTTAAAATTGCAGAATAAAATGGCCATGTTTGAGGGTAAAGCTATTTAACCAAAACAGAATTATGTAGGGGATTTAGTTTCAAGATCCATATTTAGCTTTCTAGATAAATTCTACAATTGGCGAGTGTAACAGATCTCTGTGCCCGGACAGGGTCACATCTGCCAAATGCTGCTTCCTCGCTGGACACCCAGTTTCTCCTCGTGACTCTCACACCTTTCTCTAGTACCTTAGCCGCAGTTTAAGGCCAGGTGCATGTAGAGAGCCTAGCTAGCACCCCCAGATATAAGCCGTAGCTGTAGACCTGGAGCCTTTCCTTGGCACAGCGGGCAGAAGATTACTGGTACCCCAAATCATGAGCCGTGACTTCAAGCTTGGTCAGAATAGAACTGACTGTTTTCATTACACAGGCATAGAGATACACTCAACCACCAACCTCATTTGCATTCAATCAAGCAGATAACTGTACAAATCAGATAACCTTCACCTTCAAACAATGGAGAATGGGGGAAGGAGAAAATAGGGTAAGCAAAAGGAATTTCTTACAGAGAGAACTTACACAATAGAGCAGGTACTAATACAGAGATCTACACTATACAGGGAATAACACACAGACATCAGAACTCTTTAGTTAACTGGCAGATATATAAAACAGTAAAAACAGTAAAAGTCTCTTTCACGGGCCATAGTCTTTGGGCAGGAGGCTAGCGCACAGCCCCCTCCAAGTCGCACAGTGACAGCGTGTTCTGTCACAGCGAGTCTTACTATTAATTCTAGAATTGGTGTGGTGAGGTCAGCGCTTCCTCCAAAGCCTTTCTTCAATTAAAAAGTGGGATTTCCAACTTCATTCATTTTCAATTGATGAAAGGCTTTGGAGGAAGTGCTGACCTGCCTCACCATACCAACTCCAGAATTATCTTACTTGGGCGGTTTGTGCTATACCACTGAGTGGAAGAGGGAAGCAGCTGATTCACTGCATCCGCCTGTTCTCTCCCCTGGCTCTCAGGGTGGCAGTCATCTACCGCCCACCTGGACCAACCTCCCAGTTCCTTGACCACTTTGCTACCTGGCTTTCTCAGTTCCTGTCTGCTAACCTTCCATGCCTAATTCTTGGGGACTTCAACATTCCCATTGATGATCCTTCTGCCCCTGTTGCCTCCAAACTTCTTTCACTCACATCCTCCCTTGGACTTGTGTAATCCTCCCTACCTACCACGAAGGTCACTCTTTGACCTTGAGTTCACCTGTCACCCTTTCCCCATCTTGACCACCACCTTCTCTCCTTCAACCTATCTGGACTACCTAAATACCCTGCTCCCCCATCCCACACACACACTCCCAGAAATCTACGTGCTGGGGAACCCCGTTGGCTCCATATGCATATAACCTATAGGGCAGTAATTTCTTCTCTGGTTCCATTGCAGCTTCTTCAACCCTGATGTAGTTGTGCAGTATACAAATGCTTTTTACAATGGTTTCCACATTGTCTGGGTGCATGTAGAACTATCCAACATATCCCTCCACTTTGCACAACAAATGCCAAACACATTTTCAGAGATCCGCCTAGCTCGTGATAGCCTCCTTCTTAGAGAAATGTCTCATTAGGTTTCTGAGTAGCAGGAATGCTTCATCAGCAACAACTACAGGTGGCACAGTGATGTTTGTCCCGGAATCTTATTTTCTGGTGGCAAATTTACATTTCCAGCAATGAATGCTTTCCCAAAACTGTTCTCACCAAAAACTCCACCATCACTTTGTTTTCCATATGCCCCTACATCAATTATATATTTGTAGTCAGCATCACAAAGTGCCAGCAGTACAATAGAGTTGGAATCTTTGTAGTTATACCACATGGAACCGGCATTTGGTGGAGATTGAATATATACATGCTTTGCATCCATAGCTCCTAAAAACACATGGGAAACTGTCATTTCTCTCAGAACTCTTCACAGATTTTCCTCCACTATTCCTGGTTTGGAACAGGCATGTATACTGGCCACAAAACATCCCAAAGTGATGCAGCAGTGTCTGGAATAATTTGTCCAACTGCTGCTTTACCACAACGGAATGCTAATCTGAGACTTGAATACGATTCTCCAGGGGCCAAAAATCGTAAAGTAATTGCCAGGCTTTGAGAGGGACTGATAGCTTGTTGGAAATTTGTGTTTTGTCTCTGTAATCGGGGTCCTACTAAAGACAGCAACTTGTCAAACGTGTTCCTTACACACGGGAAAATATATATAGATACTCGAGTATACCACTAGATTTTGGTGACAAAATTTTACCTTAAAATTGGAGGGGTCGCATTAGATTCGAGACATCTGCATTGCGTGTAAATAAACAAACAAAAAAACTTGCTTTGCTCTGGATCCCAAGTCTCCTGTAAATTCCGGTGGTCTCGCTGAAGTGAATGCGGGCTCCCTGATGCTTGCAAACACTTCAGGAATGGGAGAGGTGGGATCCATCATGGCCAGAGGGCACGCTCGGTTTAAGCCAATCATTCACCTCGCTCTCAATGTATCCTTCCTGGTAAAATCCTTTATAAATAAATAAATTAAATAAATTCACCTCGCTCGCCTCCGCCGGCCATCTAATCGCTAGTAAAGAAGACGTGTGGCCAGCAGCTTCATACTTAGTAACAACTGCAATCATTCTAGAGAAGAACACCCTGGACAGAGGGGTAGCCTGACAGTGGTTAAGAGAACCTGGAAGGATTTTAATTGTTTACCGGTTTTGTAAAAAAAAATTCCTTGTGTTATATTCGAGTCTTGAGTATTCTCTCATTTCCATAATAAATCTCTATCCATCGCGTTATATTCGGGTCGCGCTATACTCGAGTATCTACGGGGTAGCGGCTTTCCACATCATTCATTCGCATTTCTTGAATTAGTTGAATAAAGATCCCTTGATGGATCCTTCTTCTTTGGAAAATGGGCCGTATCCACCATCTTCTGCGTTTCCGCTGAGGTGGGGAATTTCCAATGATAACGGCTAGGATCCGTCTCTTCCTTTCCAGATTTAAAACCTATTATAAAAATATATATATTTGTACAATAAGAAAATGTTCGTTTATGCATTATGTTAATGCATATTTGTTATTCACGAACATAAAACAGTAATTTTCTTTAAGAACTTACCAGATTTGTCCACTCTGTAGAGGAATCCATGACAAATGACCTGCAGCACAAAATCCTTTGGGGACAGAAGCAAACTTAATACAGTGTAGACTTGCTGCAAGGCGGAGCAGAGTGAAACCAAACCTGTGAAAGCTTTGCTTCAATACGCTTTGCTTCACTACATGCTCAGTATATCTCATGCTTTATGCAATGGCTCGAACGAGTTGCTCTGTACGTATGTTTTGTTCCCTTGTGCTCAGCAGTTGTCAATCATATTCTGTAGTTCCTGCAGGAGCTCCTCTATGGTTTTTCTGTACTTCCATAATTCCATTCCATCTTCAAAATAGTGAGTCCCAAATTCCATCAGTTTCCCCAGGTCATCCTCTGTGGACACGGATGACTCCCTAGGAGATGTGGAGGACATCTCACACAATTTGGCAGAAATTGGTGATGTGTTGGGGGTACAGGCTTCCGGCACTGGAGGTTCCAAGCTAGTTTTCAGTCGTTTAGGTGATTCAGCGGTAGGTTCCTCAAGAACCTTCATTATGGTTTTCTCCATTTTTTCTACCTCCTCAGCTATGACAAAGAATTTGATTGAAACTGGTAATGTACTGGGGAAATAGGCCTCTGGCGCTAGAGCTTCCATATATATTTTTAGCCGTTTAGGTGATGGAGCATGATCTTCCTTCAGAATGGGACTTCAGGAGGAAAGAGGGGTGATTTGCATGTACGTGGATCCATCAGAACAAGGACGTCTGGAGCAAGGAGAGGTGATTTACATGCACATTGCTCGAGTTCAAGGAACGGACAAGCAATGGGTTTCTTCACCATTCATCAGTAGACACTCTTTTGTATTTATCTTTCTTGGAAGTTTCCAGTGCAAGATTCCTCAGGAACCTTCATGGGGGTCTTCACCAAATTTTCTATTTCCTTATTCAAGACCGGGGGATTTCAGCTTTGACGGAGCCTTATCCATTTAGGTGCATTTAAAGATGTGGAGGATCTCACGTCATTTTTTGATGTAATAACTAGTTGAGGTTTTGGTGCCTTTTCCTCCATTTCTTAGCAATCCCCTGTAATTCCCTTTAACCACTTCGCTGCGGTGGACACGCTGAGCGAGTCCAGCCAGGCGAAGCCTTGGCTGTGGAGGACGTGCTGAGTGCGTCCTCCCTTTGCTGCCGTGATCGGCCGGGACATCTTTGATGTCAGCCCACACTCCGGGACCCCGGCGGGCAGGAATAACATCATCGTGCCGGGCGCAATGACGTATATTCCAGGCACCCCCCCCGCCTGTTCCTTTGGACCTTTGTGCCTTTGATCCTTTGGACCTCTCTCCCTCCCGATCTGCTTGGGGTACGAAGAAAAGGGAGGCACCGCTTTGAAGGGCACAGCCTGCCCTTCTAAGCGGTGGCTGCCTTTAACCCCTTGGGTTAACTCCTTGCCTTTAACCCCTCCCGTAGCTGGCCGACATCGTGGTTGTCAGCCATGCTTCTGGGATCTCCCCCTGCCGACTGGCATCATCGCGATGACATCAGTTTTGGAGTTAACCCCTAGCTGCCACCTATGGTGGAGAAAGAAGGTCGCAATGAACCCCCGGTCTCTCGATCCTTGGCAGCTAGGGGTTAATGTTTGGTATCATTGGAATGGCCAGAGCATGACCTTTTCAATGATACCAAACATTGCCATGTTAAATTTAAAAGAAAAATTATTAAAAATATAAATAAAAAAATAAAAATTTTTTTATTAATGCAGCAATAATGTTCCCATTTCAATTATAATGTGAACAATGATGCTGCACTAACGATTTTTTCTATGGGGGCGTTTGCTAAAAATCACATAATTTCCCCAAAACATTTTTTAACGAGTCCCCATTTCTAATTTTTTTTTACAAGTGCATCCCATAGAAAATATAATCGCAAATGCTCATGTGATAAAGTGTGAAAAAAAAAACTTTACACACTGTAAATGATTGAAAATTCTAATTTTACTGCATTTTTTGTTATAATATACAGGCAGGTCATGACGTATACATATAATAATGATATATTATGAATCTGCCGAGTCTGCCGGAAAGAACGATATATAATATGTCTGGGTTGTTTAATAAAACGTGATTTCAAATCACGTTTAAACATGATGAGCGAAACCGGTAAAAATTAGCTCAGCACACAGCGGTGAAATGGCTCAGCAGCGAAAGGGTTAAATTAATCATTGTTTTTTGAACTACTGTGCCCCTTCAAAGGAGTTGAAAGGCACAGCTGCCTGTTTTCCCCCTAGAGACGTTAATTTGTCCGCAGCAATGTATTGTCTAACAACAAGAAAACAGTTCCAAATGCTTCTAAAGCTTACAAAGTCTTCACCTATGACATCGAATGCGAAGGTTGCAAGATTTGCTTTTTCTGGGAATCTGGTATTTAAGCCATAACTCTTCAATTCAAATTCACTTTCGATACCTTCTTCCTGAATCTGCATACTGAGCCTATGGGTAACTAAACACACAGGATATCATTCCGTTATGATGTTGCCACACTGTGACTACAACCAGATGATGAACCTCCTTGGAGATAAAGGGACCTCGATTAGAATGTCTGGGGTTGAATATTCCAACAAAACTGTAGCTGCTATGGGGTTGGAGATACAGGGGTCCAAATGTCCATCAATGCAGACATACAGGGTTATCCAAAGAGATTCGAAAAGTCAGCGCACGTTCGGTGACTTTTCGTTCTCTTCAATTCGGTTCCTTTTGCCGATTGCATTTCGGTGACCCTGCGGTGTATTCAGCAAACACCACAGGGTCCCCGAATTGCAGGGAAAAGCTGCCGAAAACCTGACGAAAACTAACCGAATGCACTATGAAAACAAGCAAAAACATCTGGATTAACCTTCGAAGAGGAGCCGAACAGGAGCCGAATCACACAGAGCCGAAGCAGCTGTGACGTAGAGGAGGCAGTGAATAAATTAGAAAAACCATTTGTATGAATCTGGGAAAAAGAAACGCTGTTTGCAAAGAAACTACTGAGCGAAAATGTCTGAAATTTTCACAGGAGGTCCAGGGAATGATAATAAAGAGGGCTGTTACAGAAAAAATAAGTAAACTGAAAAAAAAAAAAAAAAAATCGGACTTTTTTTTTTTTTTTAAAAATTCAGAAAAATGCTTAAAGTATCCTAAAAAATCTATAAATAAAGAGACTCTTTGCTGCAGAATTTTATAATGAACGGTTTATTAGATATTGAATTAAAACGGGAATATTTTTAACATTGAAGCCTATGGGATTCTCCTGAATAAATTTGCCGATTAAACCACCGAATGGCAGGACATTAGGGGAACCTTTCACTGCTGGTTTGTGTTCTCTGAATAGCCGAAGCAGTGCTTTTTCATGGGGATTTCACTGCCCTCGAACAGGCACCGAACAGGCACCGTATGTTCAGGCAATTCGACAGGATTTGGCGAATTGCCTGCTCTCTGGATAGCCGAATGGCCAGGAAAGGTAACCGAACGCTGATTTTCAGCGTTCGGTTACCTTTCTCAAGCAATTCGAATCTCTTTGGATAACCCTGATAGTTATCCTTTCTCTAGGCCTATTCTGGGGCATGGGCCTGGAGCTGCTGCTCCATCAGCCCCTATGTTAATCTGGCCCTGCTCTTCAGACACAACCATTAGATGCTCATAATTATGCTTATCTCTGTTGTTTTATGATGTCTCTGTATAATTTTCAGCAGAGCCATAGGGAAGAACAGAAAATTGTGCCCCTCCCCCCCCAGACACAATATTTTTACAGAGGCTATTTTGATGAAAGTAGGTAATTAATAAATAAAGAGAAAATTGTTCCCCGTCCTATCATTTAACTGAGTTGTTTTCGATTTTGATTAAAATTGCATATTTCCTTAGAAAAATGCAGTTACCGGTAATCCATTTATGAGGTTTTTTTAAAGGGTACCCTATCAGCTATATAACCACAAAGGTTCGGATGATGTATGAAAATAAATTTAACTGCTGGAAATGAGCGGAGTCTGAATGGAAATTTAAAACTTTTTTTTTTACATATTTTGATATGAAATTCTGATGTGTGCCAGAATGCAGACTGAGGAGTATTACTTTCTGGCGAGGGGGTTCTGTCAGGTGTCACCTGAACTGCAGAAGGGAAGACCCTTTGTGGCAATGTCCTGGGGAGAGTGAGTGTGATGAGCTCAGACTGTGCTTTGGCGCTGCTCTACCTGTCACTAACAGTAGCAGGGTTATTCAGAGAAAGGTGAAACTCTGGAGAACTTTTGGAGAAGTGAAAATTCTAGGTCAAAATAGCCAAACCAGAAAAATTCTCCCATTTATCTCGCTTTCCAAATCAGCTATTTTGACCTAGAATTTTAACTTGTCCAAAAGTTCTCCAGAGTTTCACCTTTCCCTGAATAACCCTGTAGGTCTTAGCCAAAACTGGGAAAGTGCCCCTCCTGAAACTTTTGACAGGTTCCACCCCTACTGTATAGTATAAGCAGATGAAAACAGGCATCTCATTTAGAATGGAGTATCCATAAAATATACTTTTATGTTTCCTTTGTCATGTCGCAAACCTTGCATCCACAACCAGCTATCTGTGCAGGCAGCTAGCTTTCTTTAAATTATCTATTTTTTTGACATTCATTATTTTCAGTATTAATTGGACAAAACTAACAAAAAATATTTAAAGAGCATCCTAATGTGACAATAAAGACACGGTATAATGCTATCTGAATTTATAGTGTTGGTATACCTCTCAATGCCACAAAGTGGCACTACTGGACTATTCGAGATAACCTGCTCGTAAAGACTCGCCCTGAAGCTTTGGATTTTTTCCTTTATTTACGATACTAATATTTGTACAAGACATGTTTGAATACAGAACAAAGAATTGATTCTCCTAGTGGCCGACAACAAGCTCCCAGACTGATTGTAATAGCAAAACAGTTAACAGATTTATTTAACCAATCCTTGTTAACGGGAGTCGTCCCAGAAGACTGGAAATTAGCAAATGTTGTGCCCATTTACAAGAAGGGTAGTAGGGTGGAATCGGGGAACTATAGGCCAGTTAGTCTTACGTCAGTAGTGGGGAAATTAATGGAAACCATGTTAAAGGAAAGGATTGTTGAATATCTAAAAACACATACAGGGTTATCCAAAGAGATCCGAATTGCTTGAGAAAGGTAACCGAACGCTGAAAATCAGCATTCGGTTACCTTTCCTGGCCATTCGGCTATCCAGAGAGCAGGCAATTCGTCAAATCCTGGCGAATTGCCTGAACATACGGTGCCTGTTCGGTGCCTGTTCGAGGGCAGTGAAATCCCCATGAAAAAGCACTGCTTCGGCTATTCAGAGAACACAAACCAGCAGTGAAAGGTTCCCCTAATGCCCTGCCATTCGGTGGTTTAATTCGGCAAGTTAATTCAGGAGAATCCCATAGACTTCAATGTTAAAAATATTCCCGTTTTAATTCAATATCTAATAAACCGTTCATTATAAAATTCTGCAGCAAAAAGTCTCTTTATTTATAGATTTTTTAGGATACTTTAAGCATTTTTCATTTTTTTTTTTTTTTTAAAAGTCCGATTTTTTTTTTTTGATTTTTTTTTCAGTTTACTTATTTTTTTTGTAACAGCCCTCTTTATTATCATTCCCTGGACCTCCTGTGAAAATTTCAGACATTTTCGCTCAGTAGTTTCTTTGCAAACAGCGTTTCTTTTTCCCAGATTCATACAAACGGTTTTTCTAATTTATTCACTTCTGCGTCTCAGCTGCTTCGGCTCTGTGTGATTCGGCTCCTTTTCGGCTCCTGTTCGGCTCCTGTTCGGCTTTTTCGAAGGTTAATCCAGATGTTTTTGCTTGTTTTCAGCGTGCATTCGGTTAGTTTTCGTCAGGTTTTCGGCAGCTTTTCCCTGCAATTCGGGGACCCTGTGGTGCTTGCTGAATACACCGCAGGGTCACCGAAATGCAATCGGCAAAAGGAACCGAATTGAAGAGAATGAAAAGTCACCGAACGTGCGGTGACTTTTCGAATCTCTTTGGATAACCCTGATAGATTACAGGATCAGAAACAACATGGGTTTACCTCAGGGAGATCATGCCAAACGAATCTTATTGCTTTTTTTGATTGGGTAACAAAAATAATAGACACAGGTGGTGCAGTAGACATTGCTTATTTAGATTTCAGTAAGGCTTTTGATACTGTTCCGCATAGAAGGCTTATCAATAAATTGCAATCTTTGAGCTTGGATTCCAATATTGTTGAATGGATTAGGCAGTGGCTGAGTGACAGGCAACAGAGGATTGTGGTAAATGGAGTTTATTCGGCGCAAGGTCTTGTTACCAGTGGGGTACCTCAGGGGTCAGTACTTGGACCCATTCTATTTAATATTTATATTAGTGATATTGCAGAAGGTATTAATGGAAAAGTATGTCTTTTTGCTGATGACACAAAGATTTGCAACAGGGTTGACGTTCCTGGAGGGATCAGCCAAATGACAAATGATTTAGGTAAACTAAAAAAATGGTCGGAGCTGTGGCAATTGAGTTTTAATGTGGATAAGTGCAAGATAATGCACCTGGGACGTAAAAACCCAAGGGGTGAATATAGAATATTTGATACAGTCCTAACCTCAACATCTGAGGAAAGGGATTTAGGGGTTATTATTTCAGAGGATCTAAGGGTAAGTAGTCAATGTAATAGAGCAGCAGGAAATGCTAGCAGAATGCTTGTGTAGGGAGAGGTATTAGCAGTAGGAAAAGGGAAGTGCTCATGCCACTGTACAGAGCACTGGTGAGACCTCACTTGGAGTACTGTGTGCAGTACTGGAGACCGTATCTCCAGAAGGATATAGACATCTTAGAGAGAGTTCAGAGAAGGGCTACTAAAATGGTGTACGGCTTGAAGGAGAAAAGTTACCAGGAAAGGCTTAATGATCTTAACATGTACAGCTTGGAAAAAAGACGAGACAGAGGAGATATGATAGAAACATTTAAATACGTAAAGGGAATCCACAAGGTAGAGGAAGGGAGTATATTTAAACGGAAACAAAGTAGCAAAACAAGATGACATAGTCTTAGATTAGAGGGGCAAAGGTTTAAAAGTAACATCAGAAAGCATTATTTTACTGAGCGGGTGGTGGATACATGGAACAGTCTTCCAGTAGAAGTGGTAGAGGCCAAAACAGTAATTGAATTTAAGCAGGCATGGGATAGGCATAAGGCTATCCTAAACAAAAGATAAATCCAGGTAAAGTATCCATGTAATTGGGCAGACTAGATGGGCCGAAAGGTTCTTATTTGCCGACATTTTTCTATGTTTCTATGTTTCTATCTCCAACTATCTGATATTGATACTTAAAATAAGAAAGGTGGCCAACAACTAAAAAGTAAAATATGAGTTCGGCACCAACATCACTGCTCAAATGAAAACCAAGAAAAAGGCCATGGAATACGTAAAAAATGCTTACCTATAAAAGAAAATAGGCAATGCTTTAAAGCAGGGGTCAGCAACCTTGGACCCCCTAGATGTTTAAAACTACATCTCTCATGGTGCTCACTCAGTTATTACTTCTAAAGTTGTCAGAGCCTCATGTGAAATGTAATTCAAAAACATCTGGAGGGCCAAGATCGCTGACTCCTGATTTAAAGGAACATTCTTACAGTATTGAACTGTACCATAAATATATAACTTTATTAAACTATCACGATTCTCTTTAAATCTTTGAAAAGCCTTGCCAAAAAATGACGGGCTCTATTACATTCCTAGCGCAAAACGCGTGCGCAGCGCAATTTTCTTTGCACGCAGCGTTAAATGCTAACGCGTGTAAATTAACGCTGGTATTACAATCCAAGCGCATTTTTTCATCCGTCCGAAAATATCACGCGTAAAAAATACGCGCGAAAACTCACGCGCATTAACAATTGTGGTTCGTAATTCTGATTGCCCACCAATTTCTGCGCGCAACGTTAATGTGCGCAGAAATTGGTGGGCAATCAGAATTACGAACCACAATTGTCTCCCGTTAATTTTTTGCGCCTGTCAAAATCAATCTGAGTATATATGCTGCAGCAATAATAAAAACACACACAACTTCTCCATTTTATTGTTTGGGTATGTGTAGAATGTGTAAATATACTGTGCAGTATTTTTTTTTTTGGTGCTGGTGTATTTGGTTTCGGCCAGGACGATCAGATTTGCCGTTACCACCAGCTTTTAAAAGACGTTAAAATTATGCGCGCAAAAAGTTGTCCGTTAAAATTTGCGCTACGATTGTAATACGATGCGCATACCCGCGCACGAACGCATTTGCGCTCACAATGTTAAGTATCGGATGCGACAAGTTTAAAAACTTGTACATTTAAAATGTAAAATAATAACAGGAATATACTTCAAATGTATTTTTTGCATATACATTGACAGGAGTGCCAATAATTGTCCCACACATATATTGAACAAAGATTTGGGGGGGTTTTTTGGTAGGGGGTTAAACCCGTGTATGTTTATGTATTATTTTTTTTTTTTTTGTATTTCAAAGTTTTTATTTTGAAAAAGAGGCAGCATAACAACATACAAAGCAGAGAGTGGCCTCGCGGGGCCACGAAATGTCATCAGAAAAAACACATCAGTAGAAAACATTAGAAAAATAAGAGTCAGCTGTAAGAGAAATACTCATCATTCAGTGAAAGTCTCAGTAAATATCAGTTTTAACTCAGCGGTAAATGGCGTAGAAAAAAAAAGAAAAACAGAGTCAGCGGTTACTCAGCGGAAAACAGAACATACTGAATAAGGGGGTCTCAAAGAAAAGATAAAACAGCTATAATTTGCCTGGCATCAAATACGCGGTGGGAAATCTAGAGTCCAGTATAAAGGCCTCAGCCAGTGTCACAGAACTCCAGCGGCCTGACTCCAAGCCCAGCGTCACCCAGGGGGCTCGAAGAGTCAGTTTGACCAGGCTCGGTGTCGGGGTGCAGCCTGGCCGACTTCATCAGCGCACCGCAGGCCCCATCTCGTCTCACCGCAGACACAGCAAGGGCAGTATCACAAGGCCCAGGTAGGCTCCTCGGTCCGCCGACCGGCAGCCACCCGGGGATCCGTCGTGGCTCCTGCACAGGGGGAAGAACATCAAACCGTACAGGATCTTCTGCCTCCCTATCGGGGTCCCCAGGCCGCTGCTCCTCGTCCGCTTCACTCTCCCACCCAACATCCTCTGCTATCTCTCCGGTCTCCCCAGTCCGCCACACCCCTCCATCGCTTTGCTCCGGGGTTTCATCTTCCACCACAGGGATATCAGTCACGTGGCCGGCCGAGGGTCCGTCGTCCTGGGCAGTGCCAGCCGAGGCTTCCTTCTGCGTATCGATCCCCATTATTGCCATCAGCCGGCGCCACTCACCCCGTGTGAGCGGGCGCTCGTCATCCGTCCCGGGCAGCATCTCCAGACAGGCTTTGAGCTCCACCAGTACGGCTTCCATGGTTCTGGCAGGGGAAGGGTGAACCAGCTGCCACCGGTCCTTGCTCACCCCCGCGATCTCCGCTATTGGGACAGCCTCAGCAGCCAGGGGACAGGGGCCCTCCGTCCCCACGGCTCGCCGCAGCTGTGTACCCAGGCATGTAGGCCGCTGGTGGATCAGGCTGCACTCGTCATTTATGTATTTTTTGAACAAATTATCAACTTTTAATAATAATGACTTTTGTTCAAAGATTTCATTTGCTCATATTTATCACCGGGACCAATATTAGTGGAGGGCACTGTATGTGTGTGCATCTCTAATGTTTCATTTCTAACACAGGAAGATTAACCCTTGCAGCACCTTGTAACCACTGTTTACAGTGTGGGTGCTGCAGCACCTCTATCACCTGTAGTCAGTAAATGCTGTCTCTGTGCCCCCCATTACTAACATTACAGCACTCAAAGTGGAAATGTTATTCCTTTTTCCTCCTTGGTAGCCAGTGAGTTCCTACATTCTGAGTTGAAATGCTGTTACTTTAATAATGGCGCTCATTTATAGCACTCTGCTGGTTGCAAGAGGTGATGTCATTATGTGTGGGTAAATCTTTTCGTGTGTGGCTGTTTAGATATATGGATAATATGCGTGTTGCTGCGTAGATGTATGGGTAAGTGTTTGTATGTGGCCCTGTAGGTATATAGTTCTGTGTGTGTGTGACTGTATTAGTATACACATGTGTGTTTATGTGTTTGGTGTGTTAGAAATGTATTAAATGGGAAGGGGGGCTTAATAAGGTGCATTTTATTCGGATTACATTTTTGCACATTTTCCACAAGTTAACTTTTGCAATGTTTTGAGCGGCCGCATATGTGAACTTTGCTTAAGCCTAGTGCCTAGTGCCAGCCTGGTGAAGCTGTAGCAACCCTACAGTGAAACGCGCGTTGAGCGCTTTTTAATTGACCATCTTGATCTGTGCTATATCCTCAGATAAATGATTACCCCTTAGGGTTGTACTTGATCTGTACTGGAATTTTGCAGTGACAGTTTTTGAGCCCTATGGTTTAAATTGTATTTGGAATGGTGGTCTGTGTTTTTTTGACGCAGTGTATTTTGTATATGTGGTCCCACTACAAGGAGACCAGGTGATATTTGCAGTAGCGCAATATATGGATACAAATGGTGTTACTAGCAGCTGCCACTGAGCTTTCTGTTTTTGGTGACTAATTAATACTGGAAGTGGGCAATGACACTTTGAGGCTCAGGTTCTACTGGTATTAAGACTGGAATGGTGGTTCGTGTTTCCAGATACTGTGCATCTTGATTATATGGTCCCATTATAAGGAGACCAGGTGATACTCAGTAGACCTGCAACATATGGTCACACATACTACTAACCACGGCCATCTAGCTCCTTGTCTTTGGTTATTTGACTCGCTTTATTACCACGAGTGACAAACCATCGTGGGGCAAATAAATACATTTTTTTAAAAAGAATTTCCCTTGGGAATATGGTTAGGGAGCTGTAATAAGTGCGACTTGCTATACCAAACCCATGAAAATACCCTGCAATTAATATTACAGCCAGTACCAATATACCCAACTCGGGGTAATTCTGAGGAATGAACTAAGTACACGTACAAGGTGTTCACGATTGTGTTTTTAAACACATTTTAATTATTGTTAAGATTCAATAAAGAATGTTATGAAATTTTGTAATTATAATTGTACGCATGTGGTCATCCGACACCGACAGGGAGCTCATTTTGGTCTCACGGAAGGTTGTTCTTCTTTTTTCATACCACTAATTATATGGGTTTATCGCCCTAAATTGATGACGGTACACAGATCCCTGATTTTGGAGAAGTCTTGTTGTACAGGACATTTTCCAATGCAAGTAATTTCTCTTATACTTTTGCCTCTGTCTCTATACTGCAATTATGTTGACTATGAGATTGGGGGGGACCTGTAATGCTACAGGATCGTCAAAATAAGGCCATGTTACAAGCATAGCCTTTCCAGAACAGGCATGTTTCTTTATTTTGCTTTCTTTCATGCTCCAAAATACCCAAGAACCCTAAATTGGCTTTCTGGCATGAGATCTGTACGAGGGAATTGCACTCTCTGTTCCAATATGTCTAGTTCTAACCTGTACGCTTAATGTGGCAGCAAAGGATTAAATGCTTATTCCTTCCTAAAATCACACTAATGAGTCAAATGTTTAATGCTTTGGACTAAAAAATGTAATTGTTAAACAAACCATTACTTACAAATTTCTGCTGTGACTCAAATAGCAGCTTTAAAGTAAGTGATTGTTAAATCCGCCGGTGCCTAGAAGTCTCTTCAGGTAACTGTGATATTAATGTGGTGACTATAACAATGTTAAAAATTACGGGTAAAACCCCAATCATGATCCAAACCCTTGACCTTAACCCTAACCCCTAATCCTAAAGTAGTGTATTATTATAATTATAAAGCTGTTGCACATGTGCACAGACAGAAATTTAGGTTTGAATCAAATTCAGAGATTTCAGAATCCAAATAATTCCGATTTGGAAATTTTTAGGATTCGGAATCAGAGGCGAGTCAAATTTCACAATATTTGAAATGCCTCAAAGCAGAGAATTGCAGGTGTTCTGCAAGAAGATTTCTGCTCACTTCATCTTCTGTACATGCCCTCCTTCTTCTCCATGGTTTTTGATGACGGTTTTGACAGTTTTGCATGGTACATCCAATGTCTTCAATGTTTTTTATATTCTTCTCCTGATTGATACTTTCCAACAATTAGCTTTCTCAATTTCTTTGGCAGCTTTATACAGACTCTCCCAGTAGGATGCAACACCGAATAATCAAGCAAATCCTGCAACTGCTGAGCTTCATCTGGGTTTCTCAGAATCATTTTAAATGGCGGATAAATGCTATTTTCCTACAGGGCTGTTGCATTTTTTAAAAAGTAAAATGTTTTTTTAAATAATAAACTGTTTAATTTATTCTGGATGTTTGTTTAACCCCTTAATGTTGGGGCTTTTGTGGGCAGCAGGCAGGCTAGAAAGCCGTAGAGTAGCACAGCAAGCCAAGTGGATTTCCAGCCCTCCTCTGGCCAGCCTCCCTACCCCGCTGCCTCCCTTCCCGATCGTTGTCATTGGCTGCAGGCGTTCAGGCAGTCCCCTTGCAGCCAATGACTGTGATCAGCTGCTGGGGAAGGGAAGCGGGCTCCAGGAGGGCCAGAAAACCGCGGGACATGCTATGCCACTGTGCAGCATTTAAGTCTACCTGCCACTAGGATGGAATAGTCTTCCCCGTGGCAATAAGGGGTTAAAGATCAAATTACATATAGGAAGACGTCTAATACTAACAATTTTGTTATTTTTCATCACGTTTCAAAATTCAATTTCTCGAGGGTGGAAAGACATTTTGACTTTTTGTATGAACTGCAGTAGTGTACTAAGGTGGGGGGTGTTTCACCCCAGGTGACAGCTGGGAAGAGAGGTGCACAAGGCAGCTGCAGCAGTGATCTCTCCATCACGATGATACACCGACACAGGGCCGGTGTAATGATGTGCAGCTATGTGTGAATGAATGAATGAAAGCTGTTGATACAAAGCCCCTCTGGTTGAAACTCCACTCCTTTAAGAGTGACCTAGCCTCCTGTGCCAGCAGCCCCCACATGTGCTCAATCCAGGGAGACGAGCCTTGTACCTGCCTCCAGGACCTGATAGCCCCCAACATAAGTAATTACTGAGGGTATTAGAGAATACAATATATCGGAGTAGGGAAGTGGGTCTAAGGTGACTATCTGCGGTCAGTGGTGTCTATCTGGGTTGGGAGAGGGAACAGGGGTGTCTGTCTGGGGGAGACAGTTCAGAGATGTTTACCTGAGTGGGTTCAGGGGGCTCAAACAAGTAGTTGGTACCCACAGGCCCACTAATTCCCGAATCCCTGTTGGTTCAGTGGGACCATTGCTGAGCTGTTCCAGCTACATTAATAATTCATTTATAGCAATAATATATTAACTATTTGTGAGTTTTATTGATGTGGAGCTCTGTGATAGGCACATACACAGTGCACATTACTATCTGAGGTCTGGTTTGCATGTATATGTTTCTGAGATCTGGTGTGCGTATACAAATATCTGAGGTCCGGTGTACGTGTAGCGCTGGTTTTAATTCACTGTCGTTGTAGTGCTTGCTTTTGGCCACCAGAGGGAGACAAGCGCAATGTAAGACATTGGACATTGGGACTACATTTTCCAGCATGCTTGGCGGGCGGGAACAGGAAGTGGGTGGGAAAAGAGACGCTGACATCCGCAGCCTCATGGAGAGAACCGTCAGAGCGCGCAGTGGAGTGAGAGGAACAAGACGCAAGTGCAGGAGATAGCGATCGCGACCAGGCCAGAGCGCAGGTGCGGCCTATCAGAGCTGGAGATCAGTTTTCCCCTCTTACTGGTCGAAGACCTAATGATCCACCGCTAGTAACCCTACACAGATACAGAGTAAGCTGAAGGACCCCGAGTTAGGAGACCGCAGACGATCTAACAGGGAGTGCAGGCGGTGAGCTGGACATCTTGTGGCAGACACAGACAAGCAAGACAGCGGATCCGGTGACACAGAGAATCCCAGTCAAAATCGAGCGGAGAGACTTCCTGGGTCGAGCGGAGCGCAGAGTATCTGGCGGATGGGTGAGAGGCCTTCCCGGCCACTGTAAAGTAATAAAGCACACTGCAGTTTTGTCAAAACCTACAGGGCCCCAACGTGACTAGTCAAAGATACATCTGAAATCATTCACTGGCCAGTTGAATATTGTACCCGGGTACCAATACACACATACACTTACATTTTCTTGGGACATAACCTGTACGGGACTCACACTCCAACCACGAAGGGGTTAAAATTCCTTTTTCCTTTTCCGCTGCGCGTTTCTCGCATTACGAACTACTGTAAATATATATACGTATACCGTGTTACTCTTTATATGCCAGTTTATTCAGTAAACTACATAATTTATAAAATCCACAACGGTGCTGGAGTATATTTATTCCCTAGTGCGGGGAGACTGACCCGAGGTTCAAATTCAGCGGCTCCTCCGGGAGTGAGCGCTACATACGTATACATGTATCTGAGGTCTGGTGTGTGTATGTATATATATATGTATGAGTTTTGGTGTGTGTGTGTGTGTGTGTGTGTGTGTGTGTGTGTGTGTGTGTGTGTGTGTGTGTGTGTGTGTGTGGTGTGTGTGTGTGTGTGGTAGGGGTGTGTGCAGACCTGGGGCAGTGGGTAAATGGGGTTTCTGGCCATACATTGCAGTAGTAACATAAATTGGGCAGGCTTTCAGAAAAATCCTAAATTATTTATTGTATTAGCAGTCACATGACATTAAATAAAATGATCGGTACTTGTACTTGGTCTTAAAAAATGGATAGTAATAATAGAGACTCTCTGAAAAGAAACTGAGAGCAACCTCTGTTAGCGAGGTGGATCAATAAACTGATTTTTTTGCCTTTTGAGCTCGTGGGGGGGGGGGTACAAAAGGAAGTATGTGTCCCGGGTGCCAAATACCCTAAGTACATCTCTGATGAACTGTATTTATCATCTATCCCTTGGAATCCCTTTGGATACATTCTGCACAGATCCAGCAGGGATCGGTGTTGTATATCAGATTTGGTTTAATTCATATGTCTGTGTATAAAAATGCTGAGTAACCGTGAAACGCTTTATGGATATCTGCCAAATTATTTCACACAACATCTCTGCCTCATTGGATATGACAAGAAAGAGAGGATTTATTTCCCTAACGAGGAGCCCCCATCCGATTGTACGTGTTACAAGGCATGACTCGCACAATTCCAGGCCTGCTCACATAAAATACTGAGGCTTTGCAATGTCTCTTGCAGGCTTTATGCTGCGTACACAGTGACGGAAAGTGCCTAATAATTGCACTAATGAGCTTTATGGGCCAAGGTAAAGGCGTAATCAAATTAGATCGAGGTTGAAGCATGTGTTAAAGTGATTTGCATACCAGAGAGCTAGACTGTACAGCACTGTGCTCTGAAAAGCTATTTACTATTAACTAAATACCAAAAGTACTATTCCCTAGTGAACGCTAACGTTAGTGTTCAGATGTGTAATGCATTACCGCCAGGATAAGTGACTTTAACACATGTCCCCCATATTACCTTCCTGATGCTAAACCTGTAAGAAATCACTTAGCGCATCGGTTTTTGTGCTAGCTTCCACAAGCTTACTGTAAGGACCGTACTACGGGTTGTGTAGCAGGTTGAGGTTGTGAGCCCAGGATGCAGTGATGAGGCAGGTTTCAGGATAAACAAAGAGTGTTTATTATAAATAACACCGTGGCATGGGATCAGACAAGGTAACAGAAATAGAGACGTCAGGGTTCAGCAAGGGGTCTGGTACACGGGGAGTCTTAGATGGGGGAGGCAGAGGAGGAGCAGGATGGAAGGGTACCGGTGTATGAAGTAATGAATGTCCAGAATAAAGCAGAGGATCCTTGGAGTCTTTGGTAGAGAGTTTCAGGAGGTCTCAGGGAGCTTTGGCAGATTGGTCTAGCAGACAGGAACTTCATTGAATGTGGAAGTCAAGGGTTGAGGGTGGGACTCCCTTATATGAAGGGCTAATCAAGGAGGATAAAGGGCAGGTTTGGATCCAGGGCCAGGATGTCAAAATGAGGAAGGTGCATTGTTCATACCAGAGCCTTGAAATCTGCAGGGGACATGCAGGATGTGAAACCAAAAGGGGGCGCCAGGGGGTGAGGGCCTCCAGGACCTTACACTTACTGTACTATGCACTATCCATGTTAGGTATAGGATTTGCAATCATTAATTAGCAGTTCAATAAGTAAGGTGTTACAAAGTGCTAGCAAAATTACCGCACCGATGTGGTAAAGACAAAGTTACCAAAGGACCCCTGTATCTCTTCCATAGGGAATAGGGAATTCCTTGCCCAGTGGGGGGGGGGCAATCCTACATCTGACATCATCATTCCCATGCGTGATGACATCATTGGGCTCGGATAGGTCCAACAGGTGGAGCTGACAAAGATGTCAGCCCCCTGCGGGAGAAGTCTGCAATCGGTGCCAGGCTGGCGCCGATAAGAAAACCCTCCACCTTGTACAGCAGACCTCCTCCGCATCCTAGCGGAGGAGCATCTGTCCTGCCGGTAGGTGCCAGCACTGAGTACTGGCGCAAAATGGCAGAAAAAAAGTCCTGCTTATATTCATATATAGGAGGGGTGCTGATAAGTATTGGGTCTTACCCAGAAAAAGTTGAGCTAGGAAGCTGTAAATGCCACACAATTCTACATATTCCCCAGGAAGTCAATGCACTTGCGACATCTGTCCTGCAGCTTAAGTCCCTGCAAAATAAAATTCTTCCAACTGCTGGTGTAACCACTCATTTGCAGCATTAGTTGCCTCCAGAACACTCCCAAATCGTTATCCCTTTAGGTGTTTTTTGAGTTTGAACAGATGATAGTCAGAAGGAGCCAGGTTGGGAGAATCGGGTGGATGGGACATCACTTGAAAGCCTAAGGACATCAGTTTTGCCATAGTTTCACCTTCCAATGTGTCTCCATACTTCTCTTTTGTTCGGGTGAAGAACACCCGAGTTCTTCAAATTTTAACATAATTTCAACTATATTTTCATAATTAGGGTCTTTCTCATTCCCCAGAAACTTCAAAACTACTTGTTTAAATGTCGTCCAAGCATCCTTTTCTTTTGAGTTCATAATTTTATCAAAATTATGGTCTTGCATGTGTTTTCATACAGTATGTCTGGACAAACAAAGACACCTTCTTTCAACTTTGCTTCTGACAAATGAGGGAATTTTGTGCATAGATACTGAAAACAAGTTTCAGGTTTTGAGAGTGCTTTGACAAATTGCTTCGTGAGACCCAATTTTCTGTGCAGTGGTGGAAGTTGTATTTTTTTCTGGTCAACCAAAGTTGCACGAAAATGTTTTTGCTTTCTGGTTTGAGATTTCTTCGTGATGGCCATACTTTTTTGTCCAATGCTGATCCCGTCTGCTACTGTCCCATTCACAGAAAAAGCAAGGGAATTTCATGAAACCACTTTGCTGTCCTAGTAAAATACCTGAAACCTTCAAGTCGCCGCAAAGCAGCCACTCGTGATCTGAGTATTTAATCCTTTTAATACAAGCTGCAAATACTCATAGCTTTCTTTGAGATAAATGGACTGTCCTACTGGCAATGAAGCGTATATGTTGCCATTGTGCAAGAAAACAGCTTTTAGTTTTCTTTTGGAAGAATCAATGAAGAGTCTCCAATCATCTTTATTGTATTCAATCCCAAATTCTTCTACTAACCCTGGTATGTTACTACAGAATACTAGAACACTGTCTTGCTCGAAATAAGGAGCAAGTTGTTTCTCTCTTGTCCTGTATCCACGAAAAGATGTTCCTGGAGACAACTAATTCTTTTCTTTCAACCTGGAACCAAGCAGTTCAGCTTTCTCTTTGGTTAAATGGAAATCTTTCACTAGATCATCCAGTTCATTTTGTTCAAATAGTTGGTGTTTGCTTTTGGGCTGCAGAAGATGCCCAAACGTTTTAGCCCTGTGGGCATAATGCACAAAGAGCTAAAACTGTAACATCAGCTGCTCAAAGCTCTGAAATATCGGGCTTTCAGCAGCCGATGCAGGGAGAAATAGAAGAAAATAGACCAGCCAATCAAACCTCTAACTCAATTTGGCAGTAGATGGTGCTGTCTACTGGCCAAAAATAGGTTATTTACATAAAGACATACAATGGGTATCAACTCAAATATTTCATACTTTAAAAGTAATTTAAAATGATTTTACAAAAAAACACTAGTTTCTGACAATGGGTTCTTGGAAAATCACTTGGTAGCGAAGGGGTTAAACATTAATGTGCTATTGAATTTAACATGTGATGAAGAGTAGCTCTGTGAATTGTCCATCATCCTGTACAGTGGTGTATTTAGGTTTTGTGCTGCCCTAGGCCTGACTAAACTCGTGCACCCCCTAATTTAAATTTGACGCACCCCTTCCTGTCAAGGGCACACCTCTTCCTGGTTAATCCCCACCCTTCCTCTTTAAGCTCCACCTTTTCCTCTTAGAGCTCCGCCTTTTCCTCTCTTTATATTAAAAGTGGATACCAAGTGCCTACTTGTATATTTTGTATACCATTTCAAATGTATCTATTGAGATAAAGAAAATTATGAAATGTTTAAATTCAAGCATTTTTACTAAGAACAGCCACGCATGTCAAGTAAACGGGATCACAGCCGTTCTAATTGGTTGAACAATAAAATCCACAGAAACGTGCAATGCATACAGTTGTGTTCAAAATTATTCAACCCCCACTGAAATTGAGTGTTTTGACCAGTTTGACATTGATTTTGATCATTCAGTCATCTTGCTTACAATTAAATCAAAGGCACGTGTAGGTCAGACAAATATAACATAACATTTATAATGAAATAACCACAAATGTCTTTTCTGTGCTCACATCATTATCAGTTTTATTCAACCCAAGTGACATTCAATCTTAGTACAACATCCTTTTACAGTTATAACAGCTTTTAAACGTGAAGCATAGCTTGACACAAGTGTCTTGCAGCGATCTACGGGTATCTTCGCCCATTCGTCATGGGCAAAAGCCTCCAGTTCAGTCACATTCTTAGGCTTGCGCACTGCAACTGCTTTCTGTAAGTCCCACCAGAGGTTCTCAATCGGATTTAAGTCTGGTGACTGCGATGGCCACTCCAAAATGTTCCAGCCTTTAATCTGCAACCATGCTCTAGTGGACTTGGAGGTATGCTTGGGATCATTGTCCTGTTGAAAGTCCAACGTCTCCCAAGCCTCAGGTTTGTGACGGACTGCATCACATTGTCATCCAATATCTCCTGGTACTGAAGAGAATTCATGGTACCTTGCACACGCTGAAGCTTCCCTGTACCTGCAGAAGCAAAACAGCCCCAAAGCATGATTGACCCCCGCCATGCTTCACAGTAGGCAAGGTGTTCTTTTCTTCATAGGCCTTGTTCTTCCTCCTCCAAACATAGCGTTGATCCATGGGCCCAAACAGTTCTAATTTTGTTTCATCAGTCCACAGAACACTATCCCAAAACTTCTGTGGTTTGTCCACATGACTTTTGGCATACTGCAGTCGACTCTTCTTATTCTTTGGAGACAGCAAGGGGGTGCGCCTGGGAGTTCTGGCATGGAGGCCTTCATTACGCAGTGTGCGCCGTATTGTCTGAGCTGAAACTTCAGTACCCACATCTGACAAATCTTTTCTCAGTTCCTCAGCAGTCACACAGGGACTTTTCTCCACTCTACGCTTCAGGTAGCGCACAGCAGTCGAAGTCAGCATCTTCTTTCTGCCACGACCAGGTAGCGTTTCAACAGTGCCCTTTGCCTTGAATTTGCGAATGATGCTTCCTATGGTCTCTCTTGGTATGTTTAACATCTTTGCAATCTTCTTATAGCCATTGCCCTTCCTGTGAAGAGTAATCACCTCTTCTCTTGTCTTCCTGGACCATTCTCTTGACTTCACCATGTTTGTAACCACACCAGTAAATGTCTAGAAGGAGCTGAGTATCACAGTCATTTTAAAGCTGCCTAATTGGTGCTTATTATGCTTTATTGCTGCTCCGTGACATCCACAGGTGTTTTCAATACCTGATTGAAAACACTTGAATGAACCTCTGTTCTTCAGAGTGGTAGTCTTTAAGGGGTTGAATAATTGTGTCAATGAAGAATTCACAAAAGAAACATTTACTACTGTATTACAAAACCAATTGATGTCATTTTAGTTGCATATGGTTCTTTAAAAAGTCCTTGTAGGATTTCATTCTGAATACAATTACAAATGTACACTAAATTCCCTAAAACCCTTTACAGCATTGGGGGTTGAATAATTTTGAACACAACTGTATGAGCATATCACAGAGCTGCCACAGCAATAAAACCCACAGAAATTGCAGTGTGTATGAGCATATCACAGAACTGCACAGCAATAAAACTCACAGTAATGTTGCAGTGTGTATGAGCGTATCCCAGAGCTCCAGGGCAATAAAACTCACAGTAATATGCAGTGTGTATCACAGAATCCACAGCAATAAAACTCCCAGCAATGCAATGTTTGGTGTGTGTCAGCGTATCAGAATCCACAGCAATAAAACTCCCAGCAATGCAATGTGCGGTGTGTATGAGTGCATCAGAATTCACAGCAATAAAACTCACAGCAATGCAATGTGCGGTGTGTGTCAGCGTATCAGAATCCACAGCAATAAAACTCCCAGCAATGCAATGTGCGGTGTGTATGAGTGCATCAGAATTCACAGCAATAAAACTCACAGCAATGCAATGTGCGGTGTGTGTCAGCGTATCAGAATCCACTGCAGTAAAACTCCCAGCAAACCGAGTGTATATGAGCACACAGCAATTATGCTGTGGAGCCATCTTGTCAGCAGTGGGGTGCCACTGCCAGAGGGTGCACTGTAGCTTTGATTCCCTTCCCGGTGGGTGTTCAGTCCAGAATAGAGTCTGTGTTAACGAAAGGGCGGGCAGCTGCGCGCGTGCGTTTCACGTGGTTCAGCCAGTCATGTGGTACTGGGACTCAGAGAAATGGCAGTGAAATGCCCTGATGTTCGGTGGTTTCAATCAGCAGGTTTATTCAGGCGAACCCCATAGGTTTCAATGTTAAAAATATTCCGTTTTTATGCAATATCTAATAAATCATTTATTATTTTAATCTGCAGTAAAAAGTCTTTACTTATTGATTTTTTTTTTAGTACCTTTTAGTCAGTTTTCAGATTTTTTTGGGCAAAATTCCCCCCCTTTTTTTTAATAGCATTTTTTCTTTTTTCTGTAACAGAACTTTTTTATTATCAATCATAGGATCTTATATGTAAATTCCAAACATTTTTCGTTCAGTAGTTCTTTTGAAAACAGCAGGCCACGGGTTTCGCGGTGGCAGCATTCGAAAGCCGACTCCATGCACTTTGGGGACCCTGCGGTGAATGGTGAATTTTATTCTCCTAAGTGCAGGGAACTACAGAACCCAAAACGTTGGCGTCATTTCGGTGCTCTGTGAGTAACCCATTTAGTGGTGAGGTTTTTTGCTGCCCCCTGGAAAGTGAAATTGAAAGTGTAAATTAGTGAAATCTCAATGTATCCTCCCTGGTAAAATACTTTGCAAAAGTATAAAAAAAAAATAAAAAATTTTTAGGGTGGGGCCACCCAGTGCGGGCCGCCGCCCCCTGGAAAGTGCCGCCCTAGGCCTGGGCCTAGTCGGCCTAGGCCAAAATACACCAGTGATCCTGTACACACTTTATTCGTGGAAGCGTCACTTCTGCTGAGTTGAGTCTAAACTCTTAAATATAACTCAGAAAAAACAAGAACATACTGTATATACACTCTTGTTCTTTTTTATGAGATATATTGCTGCTACGTCTACAGGAGGAGACGATTCAAGATTTCTAGAGATACGTACTATATTTCTTTGCTTCTCTCGTATTTATACTTGTCAGGGTTGCTACCTGGGTGGCACCTGGATGGCAGGGGTATGAACCCAGGATGCAGTGTCCTGCATGGATAAGCAGGTGGGTAGGGGTAAAGGAGGATGATGGGGTAGTTGCAAGAACCAGAAATAATAAAGAACAGCAGAGCAGCGAATAACAGCACCTCACTCTCTCAGGACAAGAGCTGTAATGAACCAGCAAAGGTGTGGCTGGGGTGTGGTGCCTTTATTCTGTGTGTGTGTCAATTGTTTTAACTGTTACATTGCTGGTTGCAAGGCAGGAGCAGAACATAAAGTGTACCACCAGGGGGGGGGGGGTTCCAGGATGGTTACAGCCAGGGATCCTGACAATACTAAACTCTTAAATGTTTTGGATTACAGTTAGATTTTCCAGTGACCAAAATATGGGTCAACACTATTCACCAATACCAATGAAATGTGAATGTATGACTTGATAAATCTCACTCACTTTATGTGGTATAAAAATCATAGATGCAGGTTCCAAAGCCCCCTGTGTCTCCTCACTGCAGTGCCACAGTCTAGGTTGTCAATGAAACAAAGCATTGTGCCATCACCTACTCACTTGCTGGCAGTGTGGGAAATGAGAAGGTGAGTTAGTGCAGCATCACTGTTCACTTTATAATTGTAAAGTGAGCAATAGTACTGCGTTAGGAAAAATATTATTATTTTGTTATTTTAATTTTACATAAACCTAACCTGGTCATGTCTGGTATCACTGGATCAATGATGGCTCATACATCCCTCTAGCCTGTAGGACTCCAGAGATACAGGGGTCTAAATGATTGTAAATTGTAAATACTTTTTACTTTTTGTTTTTACAAAGCAAGGCCGCCCCCTTGTGGCAGGCACCTCTAGGCACATGCCTAATCTGCCTATTTATAAATCCGGCCCTGACAATGGCACAAACAGGGAAGGCATTATTGAATAGAACTTTATAAAATGCTAAATTTACACGTAATACTTTTTTAACTAATAAAATATATCCCTACATAGCTGCTGGTATGCTTTGACAACTTTGTAGCTCCTTCTCATATGGTGTGATATGAAAACACTGAACATCATTATTTCTACATTCAAAACAACCACTGAGCAAGAAGTACTAACTACACGTATATGTCTAATAGAAAGAACAGTGAAGCGCTCTCAGGATAAGTGCAAGGTCGCAAACGCTACACAATGAATATGGAGGTTCCCCCAAAAACCTAAGAACAGACAATAGAACAGTCAAAGGAGCGCCAGTACGGAACTGGAAATACGAGAGTGCACTTTACATGTCCTTGAATCCTTCTTCTCAATCTTCTCATTAAAATCACTCTTGAATAAAACCTCTCTACAAAAGAAAAAATATCATCGCGCAATATATTGGTTCACCGTATGAGGAGGATGAAAAAATGATGATTCTACTCACATATTCATGAGCCTAACCTAGGCTCTAGGGTGGATGTCTGGTATGGGTCTTCAAAGATATTCAGGTGCCCATGTACCCCCAATGCGGTGGCAATCCTCAGACAGCTTTCCTCTGCAGTGAATCACGGGGAAAGAGAAAAGCAAACAATGCACTACCCTAGTGCAATATCGTTAAGGTATAATACAATAGAGTGGTTAATATAATGCACTCACATGTAGGTGAGCCGCATTGGCTCCAAGACTTCGTATAGGAATTATGAAGGAAATTCCGAAAAACCTTCTTTAAATCACGCAAGAAGCAGCAGCAATGTTAAAATAAATTTATTAACACATAAAAGAAAATAAATGTATTACCAGAACGCGTTTCGCTCCTCAGAGCTTCTTCAGCTGGTATCACTTGTCTTGTGTCTGCTGCTTCTTTATATAATGGTTTAAAAGTCCCAATTCTTTCAATAACTCAATTAGAATAATCAATTAGGAACAATTGAAAACAATTAAAAACAATTAAAAACAATTAAAAACATTTGGAGCCAATAATCAGTTAAAATGAGACACTCATGTGCATATGGGTTGCTTTCCAGCGTGGAGCGCATGTTTATTTATGTTTTATAACTCTTGGTGTATAACGCCATTCTGGCGTCTAATAAACGTAACTGCGCATGATGATATTTTTTCTTTTGTAGAGAGGTTTTATTCAAGAGTGATTTTAATGAGAAGATTGAGAAGAAGGATTCAAGGACATGTAAAGTGCACTCTCGTATTTCCAGTTCCGTACTGGCGCTCCTTTGACACGTATATGTCTATTGTCTATATAGACATCTATTATGCATCTATGCTTCAGTATTTGAATGCGATACATAATAACACATGGGTTTATTCTATATTACGAAAAAAATAAATAATCTGGCTAACTGGATAGACCATAGCTTGTTTTTTAATAAATGTTTGTTCATTGGAAGATATTTTGCCCACCCCTTCTTACTATGCTATTGTTCTTTAAGAAATATTTTCTTTAGACATTTTAACAATATTTTGTGAAAATACCGTCCTTTTTGATGGATACTATGCCAAGAATATCAAGTATTCCCCTGAGTCACTTTAATGAACCAGAATCAGATACCACGACTTCAGTGAAATAACTAGGCTGCTTCAAGAAATGTGATACGATGCAGTAGTACCCTACTAGTACCAACGAGCATTAGTGACCACTACATGAAGGGCCCTATTACAATCTTCACTCGCGCGCAAAAACGCATTAACGCGTTACGCGAGGGGCAAAACCCTTTGCGCTGAACGTTTTATTACAATGACAGCACAACAAACGCACGTAATCATTTACCGCGGGTGAACCTGTGCGAACGCTGCTCGAGCGTACTGTACTGTGCACGTCCTATACTTAACATTGTGAGCGCAAATGCGTTTGTGCGCTGGTACGCGGATGGTATTACAATCTATGCGCAAAATTTAACGCACAGCGTTTGCGCGCATAATTTTTTAATGACTTCTAAAAGCTGGTGGTAATGGCAAATCTGAACGTCCTGGCCGAAACCAAATACAACAGCCCAAAAAAAAAAAAATACAGCAAAGTATAGTTACACATTGTACACATACCCAAACAATAAATTTGAGAAGTTGTGTGTGTTTTTTTTATTGACGCAGCATATATACTCGGACTGATTTTGACAGGCGCAAAAACTTAACGTGAGATAATTGTGGTTCTTAATTCTGATTGGCTGAATCGCGTGAAAAACAGTCCGCACACCGATTTCTGCACGAATACGCGTGTGTTTTTGCAGGTGTGTTTTAAGCGCCTTATTTTTTGATGGATGAAATAATGCGCAAGGATTGTAATACCAGCGTTAATTTACACCGTTAACGTTTAACGTTAGCGTTTACCGTGCATTTTTGCGTGAAGAATGTAATAGGGCCCGAATAGTCTGAAAGTTCTATTTTAAATTATGTACAGAATTGCTTATATTTGTATTTTTTTTTTATTATTTTCTTAACTTTCTGGGTTAATATTTATTGTTTCTGAAGGATTTTAAAAGAAGAAAAATACTTATTTTAGTATTAAAGTATGCTGGAATTTCCTGCACTGAGAAACAATATTCAAGATCAACAACAAAAAATAAAAATTCCCCAGAAAGTTTAAGAATGGTATTCTTGGAATGGGAATGGCTGACTTTCACTAGTATCCCAGCAGCAGGTGGTCATTTATTATGAAGATGTATTACAATAAGTTTTTTGAAAGACAATGTTATCAGGTTATAATGATGGCTGCCAAATCCGAAAAATAAAATAAAAGGTTATTGTGTGCTATTGACATACTAGCGTTTCAGTCATGTGTATTTGCCAAAGGTCATCATGAGTCATGTATATTTTATGTGGACAGTACAGACTTTTATTTTTTTACTATTAGCAGATGCTGTAAAGTAATATTTAAGAATAATAATGTAGAGTGTAATTCCTTTGCATGTGTGAAATAAATAAATCTATGTGAATACGCTAAAGAAACAAACGTTTAAGCTGATGACATACCAAAACAGTGTGGAAGGAAACAGAGCTGCCCCAGTGAAACTTAATAGGGATAATGTAAGCAGTGCACTAGTCAAATAATGTTTTGGAGATATAACTTAAGGCACTGATATCGGTGCTGCTAGTACCTGCTCTCAGAGTCCAGGAGCCATGTGTGAACCTGTGCGAGCTTGTGTATGCGGGGTTGTTCTGAGGAAGGCCAATGGAAATTATTTGTTCCCAATGTTCCACTGCACGCAGCCATTGGATGCGATGGATCCTGCCATCCTCTGCAATATGTGATCCACTAGTGTATCTTGGCCTAGGCCAACAAGGCCCAGGCCTAGGGCGGCACTTTCCAGGGGGCGGCGGCCCGCAGGGTGGCCCCACCCCTAAAAAAAAAAAAAATTTTACAGGAAGGAAACATTGAGATGTCACTAATTTTCAAGTATGTCCTGGGTAGGCAAGGCCTAGGCTTTCACTTTCCAGGGGGCAACAATAAACCTCACCACTAATTGGGTTACTCACAGAGCACCGAAATGACGCCAACATTTTGGTGTTCCTTAGTTCCCTGCACTTTGGGGAATAAAATTTCCCCACCCTGCAGTGAATTCACCATTCACTGCAGGGTCCCTAAAGTACATGGAGTCGGCCGCTGAATGCTGCCACCGCAAACCCATGGCCTGCTGTTTTCAAAAGAACTACTGAACGAAAATGTCTGGAATTTACATATAAGATCCTATGATTGATAATAAAAAGTTCTGTTACAGAAAAAGAAGAACCGCTAATAAAAAAAAGGGGGGGAATTTAGCCCAAAAAATTCTGAAAAATCACTGAAAGGTACAAAAAAAAATCAATAAATAAATAAAGACTTTTTACTGCAGATTAAAATAATAAATGGTTTATTAGATATTGCATAAAAAACAGGAATATTTTTAACATTGAAACCTATGGGGTTCACCTGAATAAACCTGCTGATTGAAACCACCGAACATCAGGGCATTTCACTGACATTTCTCTGCTGTTTGGTGTTCTCTGAATAGATTAACCATTACTTCTCTATGGGGATTTGCACTGCCTTCAAACAGCACCGTACTTGCTGGCAGTTCGCCAAACTTGTGTGTGAGCATATCACCAGAGCAGTGGTGTACTTAGAGGAGTGGCGGAGGGCAGGCCGCCCCAGGTACCAGTGATTATTGGGGTGTCATTAGGGGGTACTAGGAGGTGCCACTGTCACTGTGTGTCAGCTTTGAGCTGTGTTCTCAAACAACGAGCAGCGGAGCATGGCGTTTGCATACGGAATAGAATCGAAAAGAATAAAAATCCCCCTCTCCTCCCTCCATAGCTCCTCCCCTGCTCCGCAGCAGCTCTAGGAGAGGGGAGGGGGATGTGATTTGTGTCCAGAGAGAGAAGATGACAGTAAACGGCAGGTAAGGGGGGGGGGGTTTATCAGCAGAATATGAAGCCCTGTCTGCTTACTGCTGTTTAAAGTGGACCTTTCCTTAACCAGCACTGCAGTGATAGAAATTTGTCATTGAGCTGCCTGGCTCCTGGTGAGGCTGCTTGCGTGCAGGTCACACTCGGTCAGGCCAGTCAGGTGGTACTGAGTCTCAGTACCACCTGACTGGCTGAACCACGTGACATGCATGCACGCAGCTGCCGCCCTTTCGTTAACATGGACTATCACTCTATTCTGGATTGAACACCCACCGGGAAGGGAATCAAAGCCACGGTGCACCCTCTGGCAGTGGCACCCCACTGCTGACAAGATGGCTCCACGCACAGGCACAGCTGTGATCCTAACGTGGCCTGGAGGGACCTCCTGCTGAGTCTGTACACAGTCCCTGCTGACTCTGCACACAGCCCTACCGCGGACAGAGGCTGGTAAATGTAGAATAAATAATTGCTGTGTGCTCATATACACTCGGTTTGCTGGGAGTTTTATTGCAGTGCATTCTGATGCACTCATACACACCACACATTGCATTGCTGGGAGTTTTATTGCTGTGGATTCTGATACGCTGACACACACCACACATTGCATTGCTGGGAGTTTTATTGCAGTGGATTCTGATGCACTCATACACACCGCACATTGCATTGCTGGGAGTTTTATTGCTGTGGATTCTGATACGCTGACCCACACATTGCATTAATGGGAGTTTTATTGCTGTGGATTCTGATACGCTGACACACACCAAACATTGCATTGCTGGGAGTTTTATTGCTGTGGGTTCTGTGATACACACTGCATAGTACTGTGAGTTTTATTGCCCTGGAGCTCTGGGATACACTCATACACACTGCACATTACTGTGAGTTTTATTGCTGTACAGCTCTGTGATACGTTCATATGCAGTGCACGTTTCTGTGGATTTTATTGTTCAACCAATTAGAGAGGCTGTGTTCCAGTATACTTGACATGCGTGGCTGTTCTTTGTAAAAATGCTTGAATTTAAACATTTCATAATTTTATTTCTCAATAGATACATTTGAAATGGTATACAAAATATACAAGTCGGCACTTGGTATCCACTTTTAATATAAAGAGAGGAAAAGGCGGAGCTCTAAGAGGAAAAGGTGGAGCTTAAAGAGGAAGGGTGGGGATTAACCAGGAAGAGGTGTGCCCTTGACAGGAGGGGGTGCCTCAAATTTAAATTAGGGGTGCACGAGTTTAGTCAGGCCTAGGGCAGCACAAAACCTAAATACACCACTGATGTGATCGAGGAGAAGTATAGATTTTTAAAGAACACTGACAGAATTCCCGGCTAGAGATGAGAACAGTGAGCTGCCATGTAATAGCTCACTGCTCTCTTGGTGAGCCATTATGAAGGGCTCCTATACAAAGCAATGTACAGAAACCTGCACCTAATTCTGAGCCGCAAGCTAAACTTGTGTCAAGGTCGGAACACGGGATCAAACCATTAAGTTAACGACTGGAGCTGTTATACATAACATCAGGGTTTTAATAGGGCTCTATGGAAGTAAAACAGTTAGTAAATGTGTAGATTTTGTTTAACAGCTTGAACATGAGCAGCCCCCCACACCTACTAATCAAATTGGTGGAGAGAGATGACCCTTTTCATGCCAAAGAACAGTAAAAGGTGAGAGCAGGAGAACTGTCTGCAGTAGGGCTGAAACAATTAATCAATTAATCGTTAATGAGAATAGTAGTCAACTATTCTCATTAACGATTAATCGTTTGTCTGTTTAGAGCCAGGCTGAGTTAAACGTTGTAACCTCTGAGTGCTTCAGAGCTGATTGCAGAAGACGTGTCGCTGCTTTACTCTGCATGATTTAATTCTAGGGTTATGTCAGACATAAAGCTAAAACCTTGTTTGTGAGACCTGAGTGGGCACCCACCGTAGAGCAGGCCATTTGTGCTGTTGCTTGTTCTCAGGACCCTCACAGACTCCCCCCTTGTTTCTCACTGCAATTGTAAAGGGTCATCCAGACGTGGACCCCTTGCTTGATGTGCCTAGAGGGGTGTCAGCTATACCCTCCTGACGAGGCCCAATAAGGCCGAAACGATCGTCGGGGGTTGCTGCACCTCTCGTGCAGGGATGACGTCCTTGGCAAACAGCACTGGCCACCCTTTCTGGGTGAGAGCAGGCTGATTTGCATATGGAAAATTCATCCCTGTAATGGCAGAATCAAGCTAAAACCTTGTTTGTGAGACCTGAGCGGGCACCCACCGTAGAGCAGGCCATTTGTGCTGTTCCTCGTTCTCAGGACCCTCACAGACTCCCCCCTTGTTTCTCTTATGTCAGACATAACCAGTTTGGTTGTATTCAACTTACTACTCTAGCAGTGCTATAACACAAACCCTGGAATACAACCACTGGGTATGGACACTGTAACGCTAGTGTTTCATACTTACTTGACGCTAGAGTCCTGTGCCACCACCAAAACCTGCCTGCCACCCCCTCTTTGGTCTGGAGGTACAATTCTCTCCCTTTTGGTCTGGTGCCTTTCCACAAACTCCCTCTCACACTCAGGTCCAGTCTTTTGCCCAAACCCCGTTCCCACTAATATTCTGGTCAAGTCCCTTGCCCAAACACCTTCCACCTCCAGACCCTCCTCCCGCTCAGTTTGTTCATGAAATTTTTGCAAAGGGACAATCTATAGTATAGACCACCCTATACACCCTGACCACTTTAACTTATTAAAGTGGTCAGGCTGCGTGGCGTGCCCCCCTTCTCACCCTGCTTTCGTGCAGACATCATGTCTATCTGAGCACTTGTAGCAGTGTTCGTTTGGGGAGAAAGCAGACATGGGCTTAAGCTACGCACACAGCATCACTCCATCAGTCTGACCAGGCACTAGTGTACCTTGTGTGCGAAAAGTATACAATTTGCATATGTTGATATGAACGTAATATACACTGCGCAAATTGTTATGAAATAAAGGAGGGGCGGGGTTGATTTTTTTTGTTTTACATAATGCATTTTTTTTACTTAAAAGGAATATTTATTTTTTTATGCGATGAATCGATTTAATTGAAAAAATAATAGGCCAACTAATCGATTATGCAGATAATCGTTAGTTTCAGCCCTAGTCTGCAGGCTTTGTGCAGGGACTGCTGACCTACCGGCAAGAAAGATAGAACTTGTGACAGTCCACCAAATCTTGTTGCCAACTGGCCACTACAGGGGTAATGCCCATAGCTGAATCTAGGGGTTTAGCATAAATCACCAAGGAATAACATTGATCTTTGTGTACAATGTTGACAACAAGTCCCCAGCGTTTCAGGTGAAGATGGGAAACCTGGGCATGAAGTTCAAACTAGAGAGTTTATTTCTGTTCTGCACATATCCCCGCATAGTGCACTTTTTAAAATGTTAGTTGACCTCTTGCAGAACTAACCAAATTAAAATCAAAATCAATCTAACAAGAAAAATGAGCCAGTGTGGAAGTGCCAACTTATCCTACTGCATTAAAAATGAATGTAATTTATTTTAAGGTTATTTACCACTCCGTGCCTTGATGTTGTAGACATCTATTGATCATAGGATTCATTGATTTGCCAGTGACAGCATTATTGCAAAATATTGTTCACAAAATAATGAATTGCAGTGGAGTAACTGTATACCATGCACATATTTTGGACATCAACGTACAGCTTTGTGCACTGCCATATAGTGATATTATAGTGTATTTATCCCAACACCACACATCCTTTATCTTAGATTATCCCTTTAATAATTTAATCAAATAAGATACAGGGACCAGGTAACCCAATGCTAGGTATTTATTTTGGAGAATGGTGCAACATTTCAGCTACCTTTGTTGCAAACAAAAATAAAAGTATACACAGCGAGGGAAAAAAATATTTGATCCCCTGCTGATTTTGTACGTTTGCCCACTGACAAAGAAATGATCAGTCTATGATTTTAATGGTAGGTTTATTCTAAAAGTGAGAGACAGAATAACAATACAAACATCCAGAAAAACGCATTTAAAAAAAAGTTATAAATTGATTTGCATTTTAATGAGTGAAATAAGTATTTGATCCCCCTATCAATCAACAAGATTTCTGGCTCCCAAGTGAGTTTTATACAGGTAACGAGCTGAGATTAGGAGTACTCTCTTAAAGGGATTGCTCCTAATCTCAATTTACCTGTGTAAAAGATACCTGTCCACTGAAGCAATCAGATTCCACACTCTCCACCATGGCCAAGACCAAACAGCTGTCCAAGGATGTCAAGGACAAGATTGTAGGCCTACACAAGGCTGGAATGGGCTACAAGACCAACGCCATGCAGCTGGATGAGAAGGTGACAACAGTTGGTGTGATTATTCACAAATGGACGAAACACAAAATAACTGTAAATCTCCCTGGGTCTGAGGCTCCATGCAAGATCTCACCTCGTGGAGTTTCAATGATCATGAGAACGGTGAGGAATCAGCCCAGAACTACACGGGAGGATCTTGTCAATGATCTCAAGGCACCTGGGACCATAGTCACCAAGAAAACAATGGTAACAAACTACACCTTGAAGGACTGAAATCCTGCTGCGCCCGCAAGGTCCCCCTGCTCAATAAAGCGCATGTACAGGCCCCTCTGAAGTTTGCCAATCTGAATAATTCAGAGGATAATTGGGTGAAAGTGCTGTGGTAAGATGAGACCAAAATTGAGCTCTTTGGCCTCAACTCACTGTGTTTGGAGGTGGAGGAATGCTGCCTATGACCCCAAGAACACCATCCCCAACATCAAACATGGAGGTGGAAACATTATGCTTTGGGGGTGTTTTGCTGCTAAGGGAACAGGACAACTTCACCGCATCAAAGGGGTGATGGATGGGGCCATGTACCTTCCCTCAGCCAGGGCATTGAAAATGGGCAGTGGATGAGTATTCCAGTATGATAATGACCGAAAACACATGGCCAAGGCAACAAAGGAGTGTCTCAAGAAGAAGCACATTAAGGTCCTGGAGTGGCCTAGCCAGTCTCCAGACCTTAATTCCATAGAAAATCTGTGGAGGGAGCTGAAGGTTCGAGTTGCTAAACATCAGCCTTGAAACCTTAATGACTTGGAGAGGATCTGCAAAGAGGAGTTGGACAAAATCCTGCTGAGATGTGTGCAAACCTGGTGGCCAACTACAAGAAACGTCTGACCTCTGTGATGGGTTTTGCCATAAAGTACTAAATCATGTTTTGCGAAGGGGTCAAATACTTATTTCAATCATTAAAATGCAAATCAATTTATAACTTTTTGAAATGCGTTTTTCTGGATATTTTTATTGTTATTCTGTTTTACTGTTAATATAAACCTACCATTAAAATTATAGTCTGATCATTTCTTTGTCAGTGGGCAAATGTACAAAATCAGCAGGGGATCAAATAATTTTTTCCCTTACTGTAAGTGTCAAAATAACCCCCTTAACAGTGTGCTCCTGCCCAACATGACCTTTTGGACTAGTTCAATCTTTTCTTTGCACTTTTTTTATTACCACGGACCCATGAAGTTTCTATCTGGTCCTCTGAGATTTGGTTCACCAGTGGTGTTACCTAGCATACCTATCATAGTTGCACTCTGTTTTTTAATTTTTTCTTTTTTTTTTTCTTTGTCATCGGTTGATGTCTCTCCCTTTGGTTCACAACCGAATAGTTGTTTCATGTCAGATTTTAGGTTAAATCTGTTCAATAAAAGTTATGTTTTAGATTTGCTTCTTGAGGATTTAGCCCAGTATATGTTGCCTTGTATATGTATTATCTAGGGTTACCCCCACGTTTCAAGTCAGTTATATTGGGGATCATGCTGCTCTCCCTCAGATCATACTTGCTGGAAGACAATCTTGATTTATACCCTGCCCTTCATGGCAAGGGTAAGGCCATATCAGCTAGCTGAAGATGTTGTTCCTGTTCATTATTAGTAAATTGTTGCCAGTATTTAAACCCAGCAGGTCTGGGTCAGTAGTAGTGACCTTCCGGATACGGGGTGCTCAACCTGTACTTACCTTCCAACACCCTGAAATAACTGCTGCCATATACCTCTGATGCCACCTCTAAGATTGGCTTTCTCATAGACCAGGGGTGGGCATTTGTTTTGGCTTGGGGCCACTTTGTGGGAGCGGAGGTTAGCGGAGGGCCGCATCTTTTAAAATGATGAAATAGTGGTAGTTTTATTCAATTTATTTATTGTGCTAATTTCATATCATCTATAGTTGCAAGCACATTTAATTTTAAACCAGTTTAATGAGACAAACGTATCCTATCACACTTTTCTACAAATTTTTGAAATCAGGAGTGAGATTGCTTGTTGAGATTATCATCACAGCCTGCAAGTTATATATTGGTATATATGGGTATATATTGCCCCAGCCCACATGGATATATATATTGGCCCCAGCTCACATGGATATATATTGCCCCAGCTCACATGGGTATATATTGACCCCAGCTCACATGGGTATATATTGACCACAGCTCATATGGTTATATATTGCTCCAGCTCATATGGGTATATATTGCCCCAGCTCATATGGGTATGTATTGCCCCAGCTCACATGGGTATATATTGACCCCAGCTCACATGGGTATATATTGACCCCGGCTCATATGGGTATATATTGCCCCAGCTCATATGGGTATATATTGCCCAGCTCATATGGGTATATATTGCCCCAGCTCACATGGATATATATTGCCCTCCAGCTCACATGGATATATATATTGCCCCCAGCTCATATGGGTATATATTGCCCCAGCTCATATGGGTATATATTGCCCCAGCTCACATGGATATATATTGCCCTCCAGCTCACATGGATATATATATTGCCCCCAGCTCACAAGGGTATATATTGCCCCCAGCTTATATGGGTATATATTGCCCCCAGCTCATATGGGTATATATTGCCCCAGCTCACATGGATATATATTGCCCCCCAGCTCACAAGGGTATATATTGCCCCCAGCTCACATGGATATTTATTGCCCACCGCTCACATGGGTATACATTGCCCCCCTAGCTCATATGGGTATATATTGCCCAGGGCCCCAGCTCACATGGATATATTTGCCCCAGCTCACATGGATATTATTGCCCCCAGGCAGCTCACATGGGTATATTCGCTCCCAGCTCTTACCTCCTCTGCTGTGGCCCCAGGCTCCGCATCCGCCAGCGTTCCTCTACTCCCGAGGCGAGCGGCCGCTGGCATGCAGCTTTGCCGCTCGCCGGGGATGGGAACCACCTGACCAGCCGCGTTCTCGCGAGATTGTGCGCTGGTCAGGTGGTTCCCATCCCAGGCGAGCAGCCAAGTTGCATGCCAGCAGCCGCTCGCCTCGGGAGTAGAAGAACACCCCTGTCTCTTGGCGGGCTGCAAAAAACTGTGTGGCGGGTTGCATGTGGCCCGCGGGCCGCAGTTTGCCCACCCCTGTCATAGACCACATGGTATCGTAATGCAAAGGCAGTTCTCCTTGACTGAACGGGAGCACCCTTAGCCATGAAGGTGTTAAAATAACATAGTTTGTTTGGGTATATAAAAATATGTAATTTAGATAGATGTATATAACTTTATTAAATATGTACTTGTTAAAGAGCTTTTAATACCAAGCTATCTCAAGTAAATTTAATGTATACTTTGTGGTTTATTTAATAAGCAGAAAGTTTAAGCAACGTGAAAACCAACCGGATCTTTTTTAGCTAAAATAGCTACGTCAGGAAGAAATTGTTAGGTTTACAGTTTTCCACAACACAATATTTAGTCACTTGAATGAGTTTATTACAGGTCGCAATTATATATTTTTATTAAGTCTTATTTTAGCTACAAATTGCTTTTGAGATTGACCACTAATTATGGCTCCAGTTACCCCATATAGGCCTGAACAGTCATTACAAGAATGCCAGCTGATTCCGTTACGATCTGTTCAGTGCCTGCCCTGGCTGCCAGGATTCCATGATTCGTTTTCCCCAATGCGGGCATCACCTGAGAAAACTGTTTTGAGATGACACAGAGGGAGTTTGTTCCTGCTTACTCTGGCATGCATCGTTCCACTGGCACATCAAAGCTATATGCTACGTGCTACATGAGAACGCTCCATGGGTTTGCTGGGGTGGAAAATAGGACAAGACGCTTAGGCCATCATACTTACTTGTGCTGGATTTTGGAAGTGGGGGCAGACGTGGGATTCTTTTTTTTCCAGCCAAACACATTTGTATTGTAACAGCTGCACTGGCGATTTATTTGCAACATTTTGTATCCTTCCTGGTAAAATCCTTTATAAATAAATAAATAAATAAATAATTTTGAATATTTTCAAAATATTAAACAGTACCAATGTGGTTAAAGCAATGTAAAACTTATCGACCATAACGAAATTTCATGTAGTTTTAATACAGGATCAGGGGGTGACAGGTATTACAATTCAATAAATAATAAAAGTAACACCTGATGTGATTACTGATGCTGTATCATGTACCACTTTTGCTGATCTAATGCAGCGTATGGGATCCTAAACGTGCTCCGAGGAATGCTGGCTGGATGGGTTGGGCCTTCTTGTCCACCTTTTAGGTCCCCATCTACATTTTGTGGGTGTTTCTTATTGGGTTCATGATAAAGTGCATGAAGAGTGACTTATTATTTACAATTTATAAGTAATAAATATTCTGTTTGTAAACATCTGATATGGGCTCATGTATAGGACATGCAGTAAGCCAGAATGCCAAAAAGTCACCACTAAACAATCATGTGAGACATGGTGGCAATTACCAAACCTCAGCCATTAACTACTGTTCAGAATGGAATAGTGGTATATTTAGGCTTAAAGCTTCTATAGGCACTATAAATTCTACACCCCTCCCCTGATATCAAATAAATATGAACACTTACATAAACCTGAAATGAAGACATATATTCATGACTTGTGTAAATAAAAATCTAATGCAGAAAAATAGTGATTTCTTACAATTATTATATTTATTTATTATTATTATATTTATTTTACAAATGTTTATAGTTTAGCGCAGTGCTCAGCAACCTTGGTTCTCCAGATGTTTAGGAACTACATCTCCCATGATGCTCAGCCCTTCACTAGGTTGGCCGAACCTCATGAGAGACATACAGGGATATTCAGAGAGAGCCGAACTGGCCCCGAAATTGCACTGAACGGTGAATTTCCCCATACGCTGCAATTTCATTGCCATTTGGCTATTCAAAACCTGCCAATTTGCCAAACATTGGCAAATTGCCAGGGAAATACGCGTGATCTTCGGCAGCAGTGAAATCAACATAGAGAAGCAATGGTTAACCTATTCAGAGAACACCGAACAGCAGAGAAATGTCAGTGAAATGCCCTCGTGGTTTCATTCGGCAGGTTTAATCAGGCGAATCCCATAGGTTTCAATGCTAAATATATTCCTGTTTTTTTAATTCAATATCTATTAAACCATTTATTCTTTTAATTTATAGCAAAAACTCTCTTTTGTTTTAGGATTTTTTTTCGGAAGAATTATTTGTTTTAATAGTGTTTTTTTTCTGTAACAGACTTTTTTTTATTATTCATAGGACCTTATATGTTAATTCCAGGCATTTTGTCCAGTAGTTTTTTGCAAACAGCGTTCCAAATTTTAAAAGTTGCAGTTGTTTTTTTTTTTTTTACCCCGTTTGTCGACTTCTCTGCTTTTTCCGACTGCTGTTGCCGGTGATGTGTTCAGTGGATCGTCGGCTTTTTTCGGACGTGTTCGGTGGGTTTTCATTGGCTTATTGGATCAGATCCAATATTTTCCAGCGAGTTTCCGGAGCTTTATCAGATCCAATAATTTCGGCGGTTTTGCAGCATTTTTTATTTTTGGTTCGCCGGTTTTTTGGCGGATGTTCCCTCTGCTTCGTGGAATTTGATTCCCTGAAGTGCGGAGGAATTTCGGTGCTCTTTGAATAACCCCTATAGTTCAAAAACATCATGAGAGCCAAAGTTGCAGACCCCTGGTTTAGGCATTGCTGTGGGTTTTATAGCTTTGCAGCTCTGTTATACACTGCACCAGGGACGTGCAGTCAGGGGTGGCAGGGGAGGCAGAACCTCCCCTGCCATTCCAGTAAATTAATGTGGTCATTGTGCTGTAATGACATGTGTGATGTGTATATTTAAACTGTAAATAAAATTTTATTTATTGAAAAAAGTTCTCATACTCACCTCTCCACGCTCCCTCACTGTGCTTCTCTGTCCTCCACTTTTTTTTTCTACTTACAGTTTGCCAGCTGCTGTGTGTGCAATTCCCTACACAGACAGCAGGGGCAGCACTGAGCCATTCTAGCCTACGCAATTTGCGCAGCTAAATGCTACACTAATTGTGTAGCTCAAGCTGATTTCCTGGTTCTACGCTTTTCAGTGCCTCCAGAGGCAATGAGAGCAATGGAAAGCATGAGCCAATGGGAAATCTCCATTGGTCTCAAGCACTTCTTTTTTTTAAAAAAAAAAAAACACCCCCCATGGGAGGCAGAGCTCCCCATGGATTCATTGATGCAGGACAGTTATGTGACTGTCCTCGTCAGTCGTGGGGGGGGGGGGCAGGCAGAGCTCAGCAATCAGCATGTATGTAATAGCGCCCTCTATTAGTCAGTATTGTAAATGCATGCTCTTACACATTAAGATCCTGTATGCAAACCTTTTTTACAGTAAGAGTTGTAATAGCGCCCTCTATTAGTCAGTATTGTAAGTGCATGCTCTTAGCTGTAAAAAATAATTCAAACTTTACTTTATAAATAGTGATACTATTCTCCTATATAACGCTAATCAAATGCGTAAATTGCAACTGCGTAACCCTGTGTATATCTGGCTCTGATACTAGCCAGTGCCTCACCAGTCACTGACCTCACCGCACGTCACTGCACCGCACAACCCAAAATATGTTGGAGATCTAAAAGAAAGGACATCAGGACGAAAAATGTCCATCTCCAATCTGCAGCCCTGGACCCACTCCTTTGCAATGATATACTGTACTCCTGAATAGAGCTTTGTGCTACCTGAACAGCGTGTATAACAGTTTTATCAGCAAAGTCTGACGACTTCTACTAATGCTACTCCAAAAGAGACACGTTTCTCTCCTCTGCTTATAGAGACCTAAATGGAGTTAGTGGGTATTTGTCAATAATCCTGTTTTTGTATAATTGCAGATTATCAGATGCACAGAGGAGATTTCATTTTAGCAGATTTTCTCCGTGTGCCGGAGATTTCCATTAAGTCTCAGTTTAACTATGCTCCTGATTGTCTGCTGGTTTTAGCTTGCTACTGGACTGCCTGAGAATTATAGCAGAGTGTACAGCTCATGCAAAACAAGCAGGATTTTAATGGTCTTTTTTTGTATTCACAGAACAATGCGCTCTTCTGTCTAAAACCGGAACATTTCTGTCAGCTTCACCACATCCCAGAGGAGAGGTGGACTGATCACTCCACATCTTCACAATCCACCGTCTGTTTGTACTGTCTGTGGAGAAAGTCCTCAATGAATAATATTGCTAAAACAAAAACAACTCAAAACAATAAACATTTATTAACCCCTTTTTTCATCCCAAAGACTTGTTGTGGTCCAACGTGAACCAACCTTTCATTCTGTCAAGTCACAAACTTCGCTTCCGATCCGTCTTCTGCTTTTAGGAGTAGAAGATAATTGCCAGTCTTACTCTAATTTACAGTTCTGTTTTTAATGTAGCAATTAATTTCCTTTCCTATGTTTCAACAAACAATACTAACCATTGGACACAGTCCTTTTTTTCCGCTTTGCTTACACATTTTGGCAATGTCGCCCTTTAAGACTTACTTTTTTTCCACTTTGTAACTTACAATAGTGATCATAATCAGGGCCGGTGCTTGTGACGTAAGTCATTTTGGACTTTGGGGTGCATGTGCATAGAGGCATATTTGTAGGGTGCAGAACTCATAATCAATATTAGTCCATTGCCCTCTTGTGTGCAGAATGTTGATATAATCTGTGATTATGCAAGAATGCTATTGTCTATCTGTCTATTGTCTGGTCCTTAATATCTGTTGAAAGGATTAACATCCCAATTTACCCTGTCTCAAGAATGTGCTTATCTATTTGAATAGGTTGTAAATCTGCTGACTGTAATCTGTTATCCCGATTCCAATTTTCCTGCCTAGTTAGAAATGTTAAGTAATGTTTAATTTAAGATTTCTACCTAATCTAATTATGTTTCACCTTCCAAAAGGAAAAGGTGTTCCATTGTCTGTTTCATTCTGGTTGGACCCCCCCACCCGGCAGTTTCTAGGGGAGGTTTTGTATATGTAAATGACCCATGTGTGACCGTATAAATCTATGTGTGTGTCTGTCCATGATTAAAACAGTTCTATTCTGACCCATCATGTAGTCACGACTCATGGTTTGGGTAGCAGCTATATTCTGTTCACTGTTCCAGCACAAAGCTTCAGATCTAAAGTCACGGCTTATTTCTGGGTACCCTAGCAAGGCTCTCTATCGACCAGGAGAAAGGCACGAGAGTCATGAGGAAAACAGGAAGCGGCAGTGGCAGATGTGACCTTGTTGGGGTACTGAGATCTGATACAGTGCTAGACTAGTGTCCTAGGCAAGACCAGCTACTTGTGCCCCCCCCAAAAAATGTTAACTGTTAAAATGCGTGGGGACACACACATTGTGCGCGTGGGGATGACGACACTGTGCATCTTACCCCTCCGCTGGTCAGGATCGGTCTGTGCCTTTTTCTTTCCTCTGCCTCTTTCTTTCCTCTGCACTCTGTGACTCTTTCTTTCTTCTGTGCCTTTCTTTCTTCTGCCTCTTTTTTTTGTTTCATCTGCCTCTGGTGGCGATCGAGAGTCATCTGGTGGAGCCTGCGTGTCACCATTAGACGCTCACCTTCTGCTCCGCTAGCGGGGGTCTTTTGTGAGTCGCCACTGCCGGCTACACAAGCCGCACAATGAGGAACAGGTACAATAATGGAACCCGGGTTGAGGCCGGCAGCACCCCTAGATGGTAGTGTGCCTTAGGCGATTGCCTAGCTTGCCTAGTGGGAGCACCGGTCCTGATCTTTTTACAATCTAGCTTGACACTTTTGCTCATATGAACATTAAACCCTTACTACTGGGTGGCAGGCAAGTTTAACCACTGTGGGGCGGAATAGCATGCCCTGTGGATTTCTGGCAACTCCTACAGCTCCCTTCCTTGCAGCTGATACCATTGCCTGCATCAGGACTGCCTGAGTTCAGCCACAGGGTGTGCTGTGCCTCCGTGTGGTGTTTAGACACACCAGGATGGCATAGTCCTCAACGTAGCATTAAGGGGTTAAAGCATTCCGATCTTTAAATTTTAACCTCACACTCATCAACTCTGACAAGTTCACCACAGCTAGGACCTGGTGCTAACTGTTTCCGCTTCTGTGGAATCAGTCAGCACCAGCTGAAACCCCCCAAAAAATCAAATACTCACCTCCCATCCCGAGGCAAGAATGGTGGCTCCATCCGCCTCTTCTTGCCGCTGGGAGCAGAAAGAGACTGGGGGGAAAAGTCCCTTAGTCTCCCTCTGTGAATCACTCCGGTGACCTGCTGGATCTCTCGAGGCAAGATCCTGCAGGTCATGTGACCACCAGTGGAAGCCTCAATGGAGTCCTATGGACTCCATCGTGGGGATGCTCGCAGCAGCGCTTAGCACTGCTGCGAGCATCCTGGGGCTTAGCGCCGTGTTATGATGCAAGCTGCTGGTTTAGCACCTGCACTGTAATATCACGCTAAAAAGGGGACGCAAAGGTGAAACCTGCAGGCGCAGGTTTTTCTCCTCAGCATCCCTGTTTTAGCATTATGATTGTAATAGTGCAGCACGATTTTTTTCACAGCAGTGCGGAGGCTTAAGTTTTTGATGAAGCCAGGAATAAAAATGCATTGCACCATCACCTCCACACTTCCTATCACAATAGGAAATGAGAATGTGAGTTGTCAACAAAATTATTCATTTTATATTTGAAAAGTGAGAATATTTCTGCGTTTCAAACTAAATAATTGAATCAAAAATAAAAAAATAATACTTTAGTTACGGTTTTTATTTTTACACTGTACACTGTCATATTCGGTATCGTTGGAAAGGACATTCTCTAACCTTCACAATAAACTCTCATATTTCCAAAGAACCCCTGCATCTCCAGTAATGGGATTTCCTTCCCAGCAGGTGGGAACCCATTTTTTAAATATAATCGCACCCTGACATCAGTGGGTGGGGGCAAGTCCCACAGGAAGGGCTGAGTTCCAGGAAGTCAGTGTGCTGTCAGTTCTTGTCTCTTCCACTGATCGGGCTGCTTGTCACTGTGGAGACATGACTATGAGATACAGATGCTGTCTGCATGGAATGGTAAATATAGACGACATACAGTATGTATTTCATCCTCCACAGCTAACCGGTTAATGTATGTTTCCTTTACCTGGAAAGTGTTCAGAAAATGTTGAATCCTACACAATATTCAGGTGTTTATTGGGTTCTATAGTACTTGTGCATTTCTAAAATTTACTTTTTTACCTCTCAACTTTCTTATATTTCTCCCCTATTAAGTCAACCCTATTTTCTTACCATTATCTTTATCTACTCCATTCTATATATTAGAATCGCTCCTATACTTGGTTTATCCCAATGCAACTCACTGGTCTCGGCTCAAGCTGGTATTCCTGAATGAATACCGGTTCAAAGTCTGGTCTTAAGTGATTTTGCAAAGTTACGTAAACTTCAATTTAAACATAACAAAATTCTAAACTTACCTCAGATTCTGCAGTGCAGAATATGGCTGCGATCCGCCACTTCCTTCCATCTGCACACAGCAGAACACCGGAATAAATAGTTCTCAGTGTTCTTCTGCCATCCCTGCATAACCCTGCTCATTTGAGCTCACACAGAGCTCATGCAGATTGGCGCTTATTTCACTGGTGGACCTGTGGACCCCAGGAATTTATCAGCAGTGGCACCGCTACTGGTATCTGCAAGTGACTCACACAAACATTCAGATTCTGATACAGCCGTTTAGACAGAATACAGCCATTAAGCGAGTCACAAATGGAAAATGGCCCACACAGGATTTTCCATTGGCAAGCTACTATTAATGGCCAGGATGAAATAGGACCCTAGGTGTCTACTAATTTTCCAATCTGATGGAACCATCATTCACTTTTGTTTTTGCCAAGGTTGTGCTAATCCCCCTTATTGAATTCATTTGTGGTACCACCAATATTCTGTAGTAGGGTTCCTTCTCTTTGCTCTTTATATTACCTCCCTTGACAATAAAATAACATCACTTTGATCTCAGGGACCTATATATGCTATTTTCCTCTTGGATTGTAAAAGTTGAGAAATTACCAGTTAGAAGAGAAAGTCATCTATGCCACATTTGGCATGGGTGGCGTCAAGATAAGAAATAACACAAATAAATCCAAAACAGATTTGTAATCATTTTATTCATTAAAATACATCAAAATATTTAATGATAATGGACTGTAATTCCTTTAGATCATAAAACATTGAGCAATGTGAATTTGTAGAAGAGAATCATAAAGCTTCTTATCAAAGAAGATTTATGTAGAATCAAATAACTGCGGTTCAAATGTATGTCATATATTACTATATAAGCAAACGGTCGGACGCCCTTAAAGTTTCTGATCTCAACTATCTGTCATTATACACTTTGTTCATGTTTGTTTTCAGCTCAGAGGGTAGTTTCTCTTGTACCTGTCCCAGATGTTTCCTTAGGAAATAGTTACTGCCCGTCAGCAATCTGTGCATTAGTGTTGCTATGTTCAACAATTATCCATTGTTTTGAATCAAAGGGTCCTAAAACCGGGTATATCTCATGCCTGTTCAACTTACGTTAAGAAACTGGTTATATTTCTGTCTTGAGGATTTCAAACCTATGATTCCTTTTTATATTATTCCAGTCTCAACATATCTGTAGGAATTGGAAAGATCCTTCAACACCATGGATTAGTTAATTCACAAGGGAGAAATCATAGTCAATGTCCTCCTCTCTTTTGAAATCCATGCCCTCAACCTCTTCTTTCCAATCTTTTTATGTATGGCAGTAATATAATCCCTGGTTAATTTGGATCCTTTTGTAACACTTCTCAGCCTTGCTCCCTCACTTTTTTTCTTCAGGTACTCCACTTCTCATTTTTAGAGACTTCAGCATTCCTATTTCCAATCCAGTCAGTCCAAATTCCCTACTCACCAAGCTGGCAGAATACTGGACTTTATATTCTCCAAACGGTGTACTGTCTGACATATCAAACATCCCCCTCCCTTTCTCTAGTCACCACCTCTTATCCTGTCAACATCTCTTGCCATCTGCCCAGCCACCCACTTCTACACCGAATCCACTTCAACCCTTGAAGGCACCTTAATATTATGAATGCACAGCTGTTTTCACTGAAAGCCAACCTTTTCTCTCACCCATCTCAACTTTCACCTGTCTTGACATGGGCACAAACCTTTACAACTCTGCCATCTCCAATTCAATTGAGAAACTGACATCTACCACTCTCGGTCTTGCATGTAGGTCCATATTCTACCCATGGCACACTAAATTCACACTAAACCTTCAATGGTGCTCCAGAATGCCTGAACATGGTTGGAAGAAGTTTTGCAACATCACCAACTCCTTATGTTACAAATTTACGCTCTTTTCATAGTTTTGCTCTATCTCTTACCATGCAAACATGCATCATGTCCCTCGTCTCACCTTCTCTCATGACTCTAGACGTTTCTCTCATACATTCAATCTGTTAATGCATCCAAATTTCACACAGCCATCCACTAACCTCAATATTGTCTATTGACAGTTTTACTGTCAATAATTCATGGAATGTCAATGGAATGTCAATGTTCATGGAACAGCCTTCCAGTTGAAGTGGTAGAGGCCAAAACAGTAATTGAATTTAAGCAAGCATGGGATAGGCATAAGGCTATCCTAAACAAAAGATAAATCCAGGTAAAGTATCCATGTAATTGGGCAGACTAGATGGGCCGAAAGGTTCTTATCTGCCGACATTTTTCTATGTTTCTATGTTTCTATGTTTCTACTGAAGAGTAACAACCTAAGACTATAAATCTCTTCACTGTCCTCCTCCCTCAGCCAGCCATGCAACCCAGTTCCCTACGTCCTCCTCTACAATGTTTCTCTTTTTTCTAATCTCTGAGGAAGTCTCTACAGTTCCCCTTTCCTCCTCACATACCACTTGCCTTCTGGACCTCATCCCCTCAAACTTCAGACATAGCAACACTTTTTGTCCAGGAGAGGGAACTGTCTGCCTGTTTAATAGGGCTTACTTACTGCAAAAATACAATGTATGGCCATACATCTTTATATTATGGGTAATGGAAAGTGTGTTTTCCATAAGACCACTGTGTCCATCCTGTGCTTAATGGAAAATCACTCTGTAGTGAAGTGGTTATTTTAAAATACATTTTAACCCCGTTCCGTGAAGGGTGACACGTGGGTGATATCTGATATATATGACTTCAAATCACATTTAAACACGATGAGCGCAAACTGGTCAACAAGAGCTTAGCACACGGGTGAAATGGTTCAGCACCAAAGGGGTTAAAAAAAGCATTTGAAATGTTTTACGTTTATTTAAAATTATATATAGAAACCATTTAGGTTTTATAAACCCATAAAAGATAAAAAATAACTCTTTAAACAGATCAGAAACAAAGACACATACAATATAGACTGATAGTCATACAGAAATAAAGTAAATGCAATTCGTTTATAACTGGTGTCTGTCCTGTTATCCAATAAGTTTTCTCAGTATTAATTAACACTTATATCAAATAGGAGTGCAGAGGTTGACTTTATCAAATTTATCAGCTCTTCGTTTTACATTGTAGAGTTTTAATGTTAAATCTGTTGTATATACAGTATATTTTTTATCCTGGACATAACAATTCTATTTGCCCAATCAGTTTAAATTAATCTGTGTCAGTTTATCCTTACACCCATTGATAAGCGTTACCTGTACAGACAGGAGCATTATTAAGCAGAACTGCCTTTTAATATGCAGCTATGGACACTCCAGCCTTCACACCATGTACCCTCCATGCTCTTAATTGGGCAGATGGGAAATTCAGCTATATGAGGTGTGTAGGAACTGCCAAAGGTCAAAACGGTTTAGCTTATTAAAGAACGTCTGTCCTGCAGCCAACACATATGACAAAGAGAGCTGTGGGCCCTGGCTCCACGGGGACTGACTGATTTATAGGTGCGAACAAAGAGATTTTTCTTTAATTCTACCAGACCCAGGATAAGCGATAACCCCAGTGCTGTACTGGCATAAGAGCAGTTTGATGAGAAGTTACCTTTCTGAGTACTCTGATGTGTGAAGTACTTTGCTAATAACCCCAATAAACTCTTTTTCATGCTACCCCAAATTAGGAAGACACACAGTCATTTTGATTCTGGGTGTGAGCTCGTTATCAATTATTATCGGCTGAAATTTATTTTCATTTAATTTAATCCAAAACAAGAATTGGTACTTGGAGACTTGGGAAACTACAATAACAATCGCAGGTCTATTCATTAAAGGTAAGAGAAAAATCTAGATCAAATAGCCGAATTCCCAACTCTGCCGGCTTCCGGGCTAAGGCGAGTCCTCCAGGCCCAGGTTCGGATGAATGATTCTGTTTCGGTCTCTGTTTCCGGTCGAGTTCCGTCACCGTTATCGGTCTTGGTTTCTGTCCGAAATTTTCATTTCGGTGCATCGCTACTCCTGAGTTCCACCTTTAGTGAATAGACCCTATAGTTTCCATTCCAGAATAAAGTACAAGACGTAAATAAAATGTTTTTGATTAAAGTTACTTGTTTGAAGAAAATTGTGAAAGGAAATCTCATCAAGTTAAGGCAGAGGTCAGCAACCTTGGCTCCCTGATGTTTTGGGAACTACATTTCCTTTGTGGCTCAGTCAGCCTAATGGGTGACTGAGCATCGTGGGAGATGTAGTTCCCAAAACATCAGGGAGCCAAGGTTCCCTATTGTTTTGGGAACTACATCTCCCACGATGACCCCTGAGTTAAGGGAAGGGATCTCAAACTCCCCCAGATGTTTCTGAGCTACACCTCCCATGATTCTCTTTCAATCTATTGCAATTATAGAATTCTGGTAATTGTAAGCAATCAACATCTATGGGGGCCAGCATTTGAGACCCTTGGGTTTATTTATTTATTTATAAAGGATTTTACCAGGAAGGATACATTGAGATTTCTCTCGTTTTCAAGTATGTCCTGGGTTCAAGAACATTGAAGTGTTACAGTTGTTACAGAAATACAAAGTAATACAATGCAAGATATTAAAAACACAAATAGATTAACAGAAAATAAATATGTAGGAAATAGTCATTATGTTACATGTATACAGGTGCATTCTGTATTGAGGTATGTTAGTAAGGAGCTCTTGAGTGACTTAAGACTGGGGGAAGATTTGATGGTGTCTGGGAGGTTATTCCATAATTGCGGTGCTCTGTAGGAAAATGAGGACCGAGCCACTGTCTTTTTGTATTGTGGTATTGCAAGTAAGGTGCTGGTCCTGGATCGGAGGTTATAGGATGAGGGAGCTGCTGGGGGGTTAAGTCTTGGTAGTCGTTTAACATATGTCAGGAGTCAGACTGGAAACCACCCATCAGCTTCTGTGATGCCATAATAACTGAATGATGTCATAGTGACTCCAATGCTATAAGTATAAAATGATTATCTACAACCTCTACATTTACAACAATAAATAGACAAAAGATAACTTAATATTGCCTTGCGAAAAGTTTGCATCTGATTTACAAAATAATAAAATGTTAAAGTGAAGCTGTCAACAACAAAGGAAAATAAAAATGTGGCCAAAGATGCCTTTCTGGTAAAGTATAACATCGCTGGATAAAAGAATTAATATCTCAAGGCATTGCTTCTTGAGCCAAAAGACAAATATGAATTCCCTTTTTAGAATCAAGAGGGAAATTGTTTATCATTTGTGCATAACTTGAAAATGCACCTAAAAGAGTTCTCTGCATTCTTTTGGATCAACGGTAGTCATTGGGACGTGTGGAATGTGGATTGTGATGCTACATTGGTCGTTTTTCAACCTATGTTACTATTAATTTGAGGGACAAACAAAATGAGAGATTTAATGACATAGAAATGATCAAAAAGGACAATAAAAACCAAAAAAGGTTGTACGGATCAAACCCATGTGATAAAATGTTAAATAATCTTAGGTAGAGTCGGTCAAATCCAGTAATCTGGTAAGAAAGGGATGGTAGGATAAATGGTCAGATGAAAGTGGAAGGGACAAGCTCACAAGATACAGATAAAACGTAACTTTTAATGAGAAGCAAAGGGTTAAAAAAGATCACAGGATCTTAAGCTTCTGTGATCTTTTTTAGCCCTTTGCTTCCCATTAAAAGTTATGTTTTATCTGTATCTTGTGAGCTTGTCCCTTCCTGATTTCCCATCTTTCATTAAAGTCATTTAAGAGGTTACTGCCAGGTAGGCAGCTTTTGTGATGTCATAGTAAGTGAATGAGGGCATGCTGACTCCAGTGCTACATGTACAAAGATCATTTACAACATCTAAGGCACAGACCATTCAGTGCGTCCGTGTGGCCACTCCTCCCAGCTTCTCCTCCCCACTCCTCCCAGCTGCTCGACGGGGAGGGCCACACAATGTAACTGCGTAATAGTATCGCTAATAGTATCACACTTTACACCGGACGTGCAGAAACCCTCCCCGACGAAACGCTATGACGGACGTTCGATGGCCCAACAAAGTGCGATCCTCCATAAGAGTCTTGTGCTTTGTTGGGCTGAGTTCACTAACGTGCACTCAGCGTGGTAGCCACACGGGCATTCGAGTGGAGAGAAAGCCTGTTCTCACAGACGTTTTCTCCTTGCTCGTGTGACCCTGACCTCCCTAGTTTGATTAGAGAACTTCTGTTAAGTATCCTACCAGGCCTATGCTATGAAATCCAACTATCACAAAATTCTCCATTACAAACAATAAGTACATTTTACTTAGTCCTTCATTTAAAATACAAGTTATGCAGCTTTGTATGGGATAAAAGAACATTTCGGGTTTTATAAAGTCAGGCATTATGCATCTCATTGACTTAATATAAAGACCAAAAAAGTAATGGAGAGTCTCCAGGACTCTCCTCCTTTTGTGCCTGTCAGGAATCTCACTTAGCATTATTGAGTTTTTACCCATTGTAGCTATGTTGAGGATTTTGATGTAAAACCTGTCAGATGAATTCAAACAGCATTAAGTGACTCCAGTGTTTTACTCAATTTATAAATGATTCAAAAATTCCACTTTCTCTATCACATTTGGTGAATTTACTGAGTGCAGCACTGTCTTCTCTTGCTTTGCCTTTAGCATTCTCTTAATATGCAGATCAAGATATTTCATTGCTATTTCCATTTGCATGTCCATGTTCTCAGCTGAGTTGTCAGATCAGTGAAAGATCAGCTCTTTGAGGTGTATATGAGCTCTCTGAACTCTACCACTACAAGTCAAAAGGCGTGGAATCCTACAAGTGAACTTAGAAATATAAGGCCCACTGGCCTAAATCAATACACATAGGAACTAGGTACTATACCAGGGATCTCAAACTCTGGCCCCCCTGATGTTTCTGAACTACAGCTCCCATGATTCCCTAGCCATCTAATGCATTCAAAGAATTCTGGGACTTGTAGGCAAAAACATCTGGGGGGCCGTGAGTTTGAGATCCCTGTACTATACCGTCAAAACTTGGATGTTTTGCCTACACTTACGATTTCTTTTAGGTTTGGGGTTACACTAAGGTTAACTCAACCCTAACATTTTGCTTCACTTTTATGCAACTGATTCTGTTTCTTCTTTCAACTCGAGCGCAGTGAAGAGTAAAATTCGGACATATCCAATATGGAGCATCATTTTTTTTTTATTTGGGTCAAATTTATCGTGTCTATTTAGGAAGAGACCAGGAGGTGCATTATTTCCATAGGACTCCATGTACAATATAAGTTGAGCTCAATTGTCAAGGAATCACACTGTTACTCTCATACATATATCTGAGTTTTTAAGGGGCCGTGGTTTCTTAATTCATCTCTTTCCAGAGCACACATTTAGAAACAAAACAAGCATAACACATGCTTAATTAATCATTCAGAGACTAGCTTACACATCCTACTCGTCTCTTCCTGTAGTTTATGTGCCAATTCAAAGAACGCTGTAACTCCAGAATTAAAGAATAGATGAATGCAACTGTCTTTCTATAGGATACGGGATGACACCTTTCCAGCACATTAGAATTGGACTCCAGTGACATATTTAATTTCTCAGCATGTGACAGGAAAGCACGATTCCTATATTAGAAAAGATGTGGCCTATTTAATAAACAATGAACAGTTGAAAATGAGGTTTCATAATGGAAACCAAACTAGGGAAGCTTTTTCCCAACTTCTTGGAGTTTAGTTGTCTAATTCACATTAGGCTTGTGCACCGATTTTTTTTTTTCGGTTCGGTTCGATTTGTTCGGATGTTTAAACTTTTCAATTCGGCTCGTTTCGACCGAACACGCCCCCTGAATGGAATCTTAATCCAGCTCTGTGTTGAATGAGACGGGAGAAATGCAGTCATTTTAATGCACGTATTTCTTATTACTATTTTCCAGCTGTATTAGGCGTGATACAATCTTTTGAAAGATGGATATTTCAGGAAGGTAAGCGAGAATATTATGGGCTTAGTGAGAAGTAAGTGAGTAAGTAAGTGAGTAAGTTAGTAAGTGAGAATATTATGGGCGGCCACTATTAATAAAACTGTGCTGATTACAAGGAAATCACATTCACAATAGGCTTGTGCACCGATCTTTTTTTTCGGTTCGATTCGGTTCGATTTGTTCGGATGTTTAAAATTTTCGATTCAGCTCGTTTCGACCGATTTCTGTTTCGATTCGGTTCGGTTCAGCTCGTTTTTCGTGTACATTTTTTTTTCGGAATATCGACCATTTTTCGTGTTTTCGGGTCACTTTGCTGGTTTATTGTATCGACTTTTCGGAAATTTCGGAAATTTTCATTTTTTCGGAACGTCTGTTCTCATCGTTTCAAAGTGTCTACGATAATTCTGGCGATTCTATCGTGTTTTTTTTTTATTAAATAAAGATCCTTTTTTTCTTATGAATAATTGAATATACATTTCACAACTTTATTTAATCATATTAAAATGGTATGAAAGCCAAGGAACAAAAAAAATGAACAAAATGATTTAAAAAACGCTAAACTGACCCGAATGCCACAAGAAACAAGTGATACGCATTTACAAATACAAAATTTACAGAATCAGCGATATAACCGATAATCGTTAAATATACTATTTCCAGAATTACCGAAATGGAACCGAAATCACGAATGGAACCGAAATCATGAATAGAGTGAAAATAAATTTCGATTTGACACATTTCAAGTCCATTCGAAAAATCCCAAACTTTTTCGTTTCGGCTCGGAAAACTTTTCGGATCTATCGGTTTTCGGGTCCGACCCGATTCGGAAATTCGGCCGAATCCGAAAACACGAATCGGGAAATTTCGTGAAAATTCCGAAATTCCGAAACCCGAAATGCACATCCCTAATTCACATTATGTCATGAATAAATCGAGTTAATATAAAAATAGAATATGTGCTGAGGTTAGATAAAAGAAAAGAGTAGGCATTGTAGGTGCATCATATGGTTCTTAGGATCCTGTAATATTAATAAAATAGCCTCAGGTTCCGACTCTGCTCAAACTATGATAAATAACCTAGGAAGAGTACTGTAAGCAACTCGATTTCTAGTACTTTCGATAGTTGACCTCATTTTTTTTTAATGATTTGGTCTACTATGCCCAGCAGCAATTACATCTTTCATCCAAAAAGCCTTCAGCATTTTTTAATCTGGTATCTGACGTGAAATATTATTTTGGAGACTTCTAAATGTGACTCTTATAGTGACTTATTTTATTTACTAAACGATCTTATATGAGAATCCTGCATGAAATGCCAATAAATCATATGTGCAGCAAACACTTAAAGGAAAAATGATGTCATAATTTCTTATAATGCATTTAAAGGTGACAGTATACAAAAGTGTACGGCTATGTGTATTATGGTGTGACTCAGAAAAGAGACGGCAAAGTATAAAGATCACAAATATTTGCAATAGATTTGTGCAGCTTAATACATTTTGAAAAAAAATAAGGAATTAAATATATATTAGGAAAATTGGAGTGGGTACATCCAACGAGTAACAATTAATAGAGCAAAGGTACAATGTCCCATTTTACAAAACATTTTTATGGAAAAATCACAAGCAATAAAGGACGAAAGATAAAATAGGAAGAGAGGAAAATAAAAATTGGTCACAGAAGGAAAATACTGACCCCTTACCATTATTATTATTATGTAGAGAGACATGGCAATTCAAATCCACCTATATCACATGACCCATAAAGTGCATGTCTGGCTATCCTATGAAAACATACAGGGTTATTCAAAGAGAATCGAAAAGTCACCGCACGTTCAGTGACTTTTCGTTCTCTTCAATTCGGTTCGATTTGGCGATCCCATTTCGGCGACCCTGCGGTGTATTCAGCAAGCACCACAGGGTCCCCGAATTGCAGGGAAAAGTCACCGCAAACCCGCCGACAACTCGCCGCAAAACCCGGCGAAGGCACACCAAAAACCCCCAAAAACATCTGGATTAGCCCGCCGAAAACACCAGAAAAACCCGAGCAGGAGCCGATCACACGCAGCGCAGCCGTCGGAAAAAGCCGACACCGCAGACGAATGGAGTGAATAAATGAAAAAAACAAGTATGCTTGAATGTAGAAACTTGAAGCTTGAAGAGACTACTGAGCGAAAATGTCTGAAATTTACATATGAGGTCCAAGGAATGATAATAAAAAGGGCTGTTACAGAAAAAATAAGTAAAGTTAAAAAACAACAGAATTTTTTTTTAAAAAAAATCCAGAAAAATGCTTAAAATATCCTATCAATAAAGAGACTCTTTACTGCAGAATATTATAATCAACGTTTTTTTAGATATTGAATTAAACCAGGAATATTTTAAACATTGAAGCCTATGGGAATCGCCTGAATAAACCTGCCGAATTAAACCACCGAATGGCAGGGCATTTCAGGAACCTTTCTTTGCTGGTTTTTGTTCTCAGAATAGCTGAAGCATTGTTTCTCTATGGGGATTCACTGCCCTCGAACAGGCACCGTATGTGCAGGCAATTCACCAGGATTTGGCGAATTACCTGCTCTCTGAATAGCCGAATGGCCAGGAAAGTTAACCGAATGCTGATTTTCAGCGTTCGGTTACCTTTCTCCAGCAATTCGGATCTCTTTGAATAACCCTGTAAGATTCCAAATAAATGTATCTGTAGTACCTTATAGTGACTGAAAATCACACAATCTCACTGGTACAAGGAGGGCTTGAAAGAAATTGATTAATTTAGAAAAAATATGAATTTTAATAATACCCCTTCCACCCAAAAGATAGGAAATGTATTCTGCCACTCTAATTTGGTCTTTAGTTTAGAGAATTTAGGGTTGTAAATTGCATTGTATAATTTTGAATCCTCTATTTACTGTATACCAAGAAAGAAATAGATGTATCTAATAAGTAGAATATAAACTGTGATTAGAGAGATGCTCATTGGACAAGCACATGTTCAGAGCTAAACCCTCAGATTTATCAAGCAATGTCTCAAAGAGTTCTATTTATTTATTTATAAAGTATTTTACAAGGAAGGATACATTGAGATTTCTCTCGTTTTCAAGTATGTCCTGGGTTCAAGAACATTGAATTGTTACAGAAATACAAAGTAAAAAAATGCAAGATATAAAAACAACACAAATATACAGATTAACACAGAATATTAAATATGTAGGAAATATTTTCACTATCATGGTTATTCAGAGAGATCCGAATTGTGGCCGAAAGGTAACCGAACAGTGAAATTCAGCGTACGGTTACCTTTCCTGGCCACTCGGCTATTCAGAGAGCAGGCAGTTCGCCAAATCCTGGCGAATTGCCTGCGCATACGGTGCCTGATCGGTGCCTGGTCGAGGGCAGTGAAATCCCCATAGAGAAGCAATGCTTCGTCTATTCAGAGAACAAAAACCAGCAGTGAAAAGTTGCCGAATTGCCCTGCTGTTCGGTGCTTTCATTTGACAGGTTTATTCAGGAGAATCCCATAGGCTTCAATGTTAAAAATATTCCCAATTTAATCCAATATCTAATAAACCGTTTATTATAATATTCTGCAGCAAAAAGTCTCTTTATGTATAGATTTTTAGGATCTTTTAGGCATTTTTCAAGGTTTTTTCGTTTTTTTTTAAATTGTTTTTTCTTTGTTCTGTAACAGCCCTTTTTATTATCATGCATTGGATCTTGTATGTAAATTTCAGATATTTTAGTTCTGTAGTTTCTTTGCAAACAGCGTTTCGCTTTTCAAACATTCAAGCGTACTGTTTTTCACTCCATTCGTCTGCATTGTCGGGTTTTTCCGGCGGCTGCTCTGCTTTGTGATCGGCGGCTGCTCGGGTTTCTCCGGCGTGTTCGGCGGAGTTAATCCAGATGTTTTTGCGGGTTTCGGTGTGCATTCGCTGGGTTTTGCGGTGAGTGTTCGGTGGGTTTGCGGCGGCTTTTCCCTACACTACGACGGCCCTGTGGTGCTTGCTGAATACACCGCAGGGTTGCCAAAATGGGATCACCAAATCGCACCGAATTGAAGAGAACAAAAAGTCACCGAACGTGCGGTGACCTTTTGATTCTCTTTGAATAACCCTGTATGTTACAAGTTTACAGGTGCATTCTGTATCGAGGTATGTTAATAGAGATCTCTTAATTGACTTTAGACTGGGGGAAGATTTGATGGCGTCTGGGAGGCTATTCCATAATTGCAGTGCTCAGTAGGAAAATGAGGATTGAGCCACTATCTTTTTGTATTTTGGTACTGCAAGTAAGGTGCTGGTCCTGGATCGGAGGTTATAGGATGAGGGAACTGCTGGTGGAAGCAGTCTATTCAGGTAGGGTGGTAGTTTTCCACAAAAGCTCTAAAACACCAGGTTGGAAAGGTGAAGGGTACGGCTTGATTACAGCGATGGCCAGTTTAGCTCTGTTAACATGTCACAATGGTGGGTCATGTAGTAACATTGTAGCACAAAGTGGCAGAATGAGTTATACAATGTAGTAAGTTTCCGGAGGTGCGTTTGCGGGGCAGCTGCATACACTACATTTCCGTATTCAATAGCCGGCATAATCATTTGTTGCACAATCTGCTTTCTTACCGCGGGGCTCAGGCAGGACTTGTTTCTGTACAGGGCCCCTAGTTTGGGGTAGAGTTTAGATGAGAGTTTTTAGATGTGGGGGCCAAAGGATAGATTTGGGTCTAACCACATACCTACAGTAGATATTTGAGAGAAGTGACTGTGGTCAGCGTATGTCACGGTAAGAGGCAAAGTGAACTTTGGACAGGGCCAAATATAGAAGGCACAAATCCATGTTTTGATACGAGCAGCGTGTAGTCTTTATAAAATACAATAAGTGGTAAAGTGCATCCATGACTTAAGAAAACATATAACGCTGGTCCGCAGACACATTTCCAAAGTGATTAATGCTAGATCAATTACAGGATGGCACGGAAATTCCCCAAAACTTGTAGTCTTGCTCTTGCTACTGCATGTTTTCCTGGGTACAACTTGGCAGTCCTACTAAAGGGACACTCCAGGCACTCTGACCACAACTATCCCCGTAGTGGGGAAAGGGGAGGCCCTGAAGGCTGATTCGGCCCTCCGAGTGCCAGGGATTAGCCATGCTCAGATTGTGTAGGGATTTAGGGGACTAATAGTCATATGGATAAATTAATGGGACATATGTTTTAAAATATATATGCTAAGAGAGGGCTAGTGATAGAGAGGATTCAGAGGGTTAGGTATATGGGTATGACAAAGATAGGGTTCATTATTTTATGTCTCCTGTATTGTGCTTGGATGTTGCTAATTCTGCCTATACTACAGTATAACCGGTCCCTATATTAGTATGGGGCCATCACTTTCCCTTATGTGCTACAACAGTGACCAATCTGCAGTGGTTGCATCCACTGTAATGTCAGTAGAATGACGTTGATTCATGTGGTATCACATTTGTGAACTCAATGCAAAGAGGAATAAATATGTGAAGGGTTCTGTGTAATCTCCACGTGAAATTAAATAAAAGATGTAGAAACCCAGCACAGAGGTAGCATCATTGCTCTGGGTGGAGAGAGCCTGTGGAGATATGGGTTCGATCCCGACGAGCACCTCTCCAGTAAGTGTCCTTGGGCAAGACACCTAACGGTACATACTTGCCACCCAGGACATACTTGAAAACGAGAGAAATTTCAATGTATCCTTCCTGGTAAAATCCTTTCTCAAAATAAAATTTCAATCTGTAAAGGGGCCAGATTGGAGTACTGGGTTCCTTCATCTTTTGCTGAATTACTGCAAAGAGAGTGAACACAATACTGGCAAGACTATCCCAGCCAGACGTGGTTATCCATTGCTGCCGTGGTGTCAATATCCACCCATCCCATGACATTTTTACACTAGAAAATCTCAATCAATCAATAAATACATTTATATGGTATCAACAATAACTCCTGTATAGCCAATACAAGGGTTGGTTGAAATGTGATCCTGAAATGTCTAGAAGAACCTTCTGCACTTACAGGACTAGGTGCAGCACTACTAATACAGACATAGCCATACAAGTGGGAGAAAGGATTTTCCAGTCACGTATCTCTTACATAGGTGACCTCATGGACATGACAAAGTAACAAAAGTAACACAAACTAAAGTGTTAACAAAGTATGACAAAGGTGACATGTCAAGTGAACAATACAAACCGTAAAGACAGTTAAGAGCTGGTCTCCCAATTGACATGGAGGGAAAGTATGTGCCCATTGCTATTATATGTTTTATAACATAAGATATACAACAGTTATTTAAACACACTGCTTGATAAGTGTCCCACAAAAGATTCTCTACAACTACCATCACATCCATAATGTTCTAAAAGTCTCATCTTTAGTGTAAAATTATAGATTTTGCAGATAATATATGTTGGGGGTCAATGCACAATGTCAACCTCATCTTGGACTGCCCAGTGTCAATGTTTAAAGTCTGAGAATTTTATAACTATTTGTGGAAACAGAGTGTACCAGGTTATCAATGTGCTCATGTAGAGACATGGCAGAGTTGTTTAATGACTGGCCATCTGAATCTGAAGTTCCCTGGTCCAGAGCTCTGAAGTTAAGCTGCCATTCCGGTCAGACTTCCAAAAAGAAAAAATGTAGTTGTAATTTGTACTAGCCTGTTATTTATCTTTTCTTACATTTCTTTCTTGCAAAATATGTGTTGATTATGTGGTTTGCTGCAAACCACATAATGTTTTCAGTTGTCTAACTGTAGGACTTCAGCACCTGTGTTTGCTGCTTTGTAATTTCTATTGTAAATTTTGACCAAAAACCAGCTGTTGTGGCATGTTTTGTTCTTTCAACCTCATTTGACATCAACAGGGTATTAGAACTGTCACAGTAAGAAGGTATTTGGCTTAATCCCTTCGCTACCAAGATCGAGTATAATCAATCTTCAAAAGCATCTGCTGGTGCCCAAGATAGATCACACTGAGTATACTCTAACTCTGGAGCAATGCAAAGGAATATTGTTTCCTGCAAATTATTTGGTTTGCAAATGGGCTCCAGAACACGAGCCTGACATTTCAAAACTTTTAATATGATAGCCAATGTGCCGAAAGTATTTGAAAAGCTTTGAGATCCATTTTTACTGCATGGCAGGGCAAAGCGCAAACTTTACTGTGAATGTAGTAGCACTTTTTGGCCAGCAGAACCATCTGTCAAAAAGTGCTTATCTACAGTGAACACACACAGAGGGACACGTCTGTTTAGATTAACTCTGTAGTTAGTGGAAAGTCAATTTCCATAAAACGACTGGGTCCTTCCAGTGGTTTTATGGAAAATCACTTTGTATTTATTTTTTTTTTAGAAAGGATACATTGAGATTTCTCTCGTTTTCAAGTATGTCCTGGGTGGTGAGTATGTACCGTTAGGTGTCTTGCCCAAGGACACTTACTGGAGAGGTTGCTCGCTGGGATTGAACCCATGACTCCACAGTCTCTTTCCATGCAGTGATGTTACCTCTACTCCACCCAGCCGGTATTGAAGGGGTTAAGATGTTTTGAAGGTTAGATCTGTTTCACAGGTACTCAGAAAATAATCCAGCATCTTATTCCTGAATTTTCCAAATTGAAAATAGCCATGTCTGACAAGTGCTGACAGTAGTGGAATCATTTTCAAAGAGATTACTAATTAATCCATCCAAGACTATCAGGTATATTCAATAATGGTGAAACTCAGGAGAATTGGTAGGAGAAGTGAAAATTCTAGGTCAAAATAGCCAAACCAGAAAAATTATCCCATTTATCTCACTTTCTAAATCGGCTATTTGGTCTAGATCAGTGGTTCCCAACCGTGGTCCTCAAGTACCCCCAACAGGTCAGGTTTTCCAGATATCTGAAGCACAGCAGAGGTGATAGGCAGATAATCCCCGAGCAGCAAATCCTGTTTCTTTTTTGTATTGTTGGTTTTGACACAGTAATGGTCAAGTCGTTTTTCTGAAGGATAATACACTAGTTCACAATTGGGAGTTAGATGCAATAATTTGCATGGAATTCACTTTTCTATTTTGTGGGATATTCATTTAGTTGAACCATTTATGCTACAATTAGTGGAGGAAGAACTATAAAAATTATTTTTTCCCCCCCATATTTTCCTCATTTTATATATTTTTTCATAATAGATTTTGAGATATGTAAGCCTATATGGTATGAAAAGAAACCCTGATCTATCTCCTACAAACAGTATCAGGGCTATATCCATTCCATTGGAACTGCTAGTTTACTGTTGTTGCAAAGACGATAAACTTTGGTGTTTCCTAAAAGGGAAACAATGATGCTGCACTAATGATTTTTTTCTATGGGGTGCGTTTGCTAAAAATCATGTAATTCCCCCCAAAAAATGTAACGAGTCCCCATTTCTAATTTTTGTACAAGTGCACCCCATAGAAAATATAACCACAAACGCTCATGTGATAAAAGGTGAAAAAAAAACCACTTTACACACTGCAGATGATTAAAAATTCAAATTTTAATAAATTTTTTGTTATAATATACAGGCAGGACATGACGTATACATATAAAAATTATATATTATGAATCTGCCGAGTCTGCCAGAAAGAACGATATATAATATGTCTGGGCCATGTAATAAAATGTGGCTTCAAATCGCGTTTAAACATGATGAGCAATTCGGTAAAAATTAGCTCAGCACACAGCAGTGAAATGCCTCAGCAGTGAAGGGGTTAAAGCTATCTGTCTTCATTCATATCCTGCATGTGACATTCACTTCTTGCATATGACCCTGGGGTTCCAGAATAGTGAACCCTCTCCTGCTATGTCCCATGCTCCACATAATGATGCCTCTATGCCACCTACTGTGTCTCTTCAGCAATGCTGGAAGATACAAGGCCTTATGGACGAGATCACAACTTCTGCAGCTATGCACGGATGCTTAGAGGACCTGCATTGCCCTGGATTCATGTCTGTGATATTGGAGTAAACAAAACGCAATGTGTATTCCACACAGGTTCACCAGAATGAATTATGCTCACACACATACCCCTACCAAAATTACACACGTGTACGCAACTGCCGCAGTGTCCTCATCTGGTGTGACCTGATCACCTAAATGACGTGGCCCTATATAAGAAGACACCAGACGCTGTTTCAATGCTCTGCTCTTGTTATCTGTAGAGCTAATACATTGTGTCTGATCTAGACTGTAAGCTCCTACGAGCAGGGCTGTCTGCACCTCTTGTTTCCATCCTATGTCCATTTATCTGTATCTCATTCTCTTTGGTTATTGTAAAGCGCTGCAGAAACTGTTGACGCTATATTAATGATCTTAATAATAGTATAATAATTTTGCTAAACTGATACTGACAATGCTTGGACAAACGCTGCATGCCGCCTACCTATTGAATTGCTTATGAATCACAACACCTCTTTTGGATTACCCTTAAATGTGCCTCTAACCCAGGCTATATACCTGGCACCATGGTCACCACCATCCAGCCAGTCATCAGTGGTTGCATTGTTCCCACCCCCAAATGAATCAGATACTCACCTTCCATCCCACGATGAGGACCGCAGCTCCAACTGCCTCCTCTGTCCCCCGGGAGCAGGGAGAGATTGGGGGGAATCGTCCCCCAGTCTCTCTCTGCGGATCACTACGCCGACATGTTGGATCTTGTGATTTTCCCCCACAATTTCCCATTTTTTGGTCAGTTGTCATAGTTCAGTTGGTAACACTTGAAAAGCTATTTTCTGCAGATTAATGAAAACACTGCATCCCTTTTCTTAAAAGAATTTAACAGATGAAACAAAAATCAGACAAACAAAAAGAAATCTGCATTAAGAAAGAACTGTGCTGGATCTCCTGCAAAACAGGAAGGAGTTTAAACTGCTTGCGCCACAGGAATACTGAAAAAAAACAAAAAACAATTGCAGGTCACTAGGCAGCTAATTTTAACAGGAAATAATGTTTGTGATCTTGTGTCAAGATATATAATTCAGTTTACACTCTTTAAACTGTACTTTGCACAGTTAAAGGCATTCCGGAGAATGGTTGCTAATAGTGACTGTGGCATTTGTGCCAGAATTCATTACACCTGAAGAGAAGGTAATCGGCGGTTCATAGATATGTTTGACATTTATATCATACTCTTTGAAGATAGGTACTACTAATCAGCCAGAACTGCATTATTATGACAAAGCGAGGTTCCACCATAAACAGATAATACAGTAATAAATTCCTACAGATAAGGCTCCCCTACAAACAGAGCTAGTATTAAGAGTTAGTGAGACTTTAGGAAGGACTCTAATGTTAGGCCCCTCTTCATATATAAAAAAAATTACCCCAATACATTTGAGAGACTCCTCAACTCTCTGCAGATGGGAATATGTGTATATAAGACCATAGTTGTGTGGAATGTGATGTGCACATTGACATTCCATCACGTGAGGGCCTTGATTGAGACCTTAGGCGACTGCCTATTTTGCCTAATTATAGAGCAGCCTCGGCTTTCACACTGTCCTACGAATCATCCAATACCCAGCAGGACAGACCCAGTTTCATGTCCCTAATGAATACACTGTCACAGGAACTATGTTCACTAAGCACCGAACTTGCCACCGAATGGTGAATTTCACTGTTTGGTGCAATTTCAGGGCGGTTCGCAATCTTCGGAGGCAGCGAACTTGTCCCATAGAGAAGTAATGGTTTGTCTATTCACAGAACGCCGATCTGCACCGAAATGTCAGCAAAATGACCTGATTTTCGGAGTTTCAGTTCGACAGGTTTAAACAGGCGAATCCCATAGGTTTCAATGTAAAACAGGATAGAATTTTGAACCCCTTTCCCGACAGCGGTGGAATTTGCCAAGGCCACTTTGGCGCACTTCAGTGCTCTTCGGTGACGTTCTCCAACTTTTTCATGAGGCTTCGGCGACTGCACCTATGGCACACTACGGTGACCATCCGTTAAATAGTAAATTCACCATACTGTCGGCAAAATGGAATCGGCAATGTGCACCGAAGTGAAAAGTGCTGAAAATTCGCTGCTTATTGAATAGACCATTTAATCTATATATATAAACGCGAAAGTCCTGACTGACTGACTCATCAACGCCCAGCTGAAACCGTTTAACCTAGGAATGTAAAATTTTGAAGGTGCACTGTTTTTATGATGTAGGCACCCACTAAGGAAGGATTTTTGGAAACTCCGCCCCCAAGGGGTGAAAAAGGGGGTTTAATATTTTAAACAGGATACCTATAGCTCAAAAACAGAAGATGCTACAGACCAGGGATGTGCAGTCAGGGGTGGCAGGGGAAGCGGAGCCTCCCCTGCCATTCCAGTAAATTAATGTGCTCATTGTGTTGTACTGACATGTGATGTGTGTGTGTATATTTAAACTGTAAATAAATGGTTATTTATTGAAAAAGGTTATCATACTCACCTGCTCCTCGCTCCCTCGCTGTGCTTGCTTCTTCTCTCTGTCCGCTTTTTTTTCTCCTGCACTTTCACTTTTACAGTTTGCCGGTGTTCTGCCAATCGAGCGAACTTGCTATAATGGTGAACCGCGTCACTTCCGGTGCATCTACGTCACCAAAAGTGAGGCAGATCAGCTGGATACAGCATCCGGAATGAAAGTGAAACCTCTGATCAGCTGCAGATAGGAAGGAATTACTTCCTCTTATAACACACAACAGCCTCCCACGGCTGTGTATAGCGCACAAGCCTACTGACTGTCACCCGCACACCCTGAATATATAGAGGAATCTCTAAATACACAATGGCTATTTCAAGATCCTCTATATATTCAGGGTGTGCGGCTCACAGTCGGTAGGCTTGTGCGCTATACACAGCCGTGGGAGGGGGGTCGTGTGTTATACAGAGTGCAGGGTTGCATCACATGACTGCAGTGGGCGGGCCTTGGATTGGTGTATGAGTAAGTAATTCCTTCCTATCTGCAGCTGATCAGAGGTTTCACTGGCATTCCGGATGCTGTATCCAGCTGATCCGCCTCACTTTTGGTGACGTAGGTGCACCGGAAGTGACACGGTTCGCCATTATGGCAAGTTCGCTCGATTGGCAGAACACCGGCTGCTGTGTGTGTGATTCACTACACAGACAGCAGGGGAAGCACTGAGCCAGCCTAGGCTATGCAATTTTCGCAGCTCAACGCTACGCTAATTGCAGAGCTCAAGCTGATGGCAGGCACGCTCGTCATTGCCTCCAGGAAATGACAGCAAATGAAGCCTTGAGCCAATGGGAAAGCTCCATTGTCTCAAGCAATTTCTTTTTTTTTTAAAAAGCCCACCATGGGAGGCAGTGCTCCCCATGGTTTGATTGACGCAGGACAGTCATGTGACTGTCATCGTCAATCGTGGGGGGCGGGCAGGCAGATCACAGCAGCATGACTTGTGTGACTGTGACAAACCCCCTCCAGAGTGTGCTGAGCGCATGTGCGAGTGATAAACACATACATACTGTGGGTTGGAGGTGGGGACCTCAGTATTATGCACAGCCCGCATTTCATAAATGATCTCCCCAATAAGAATAATTTAATCACTATGCCCTATATATCAGTCATTAACCCCCACAGTTCATTATTTTTTCCCCCAAAGAAAAGTGAGTCAAGTTCCACAGACATTGGGAATGAACTACAGTGAAAACTTAGTGAGCTGACTATTCTATTGACCTGCCACCAGATAGAATCCTTGACCCTTTTTTACCCTAAAAAAAGCAAGTTAGCTTGCTGGCTGGCTCTCTGTCTCTGCATAATTGCTGAAAAGCCCTGCCTACACAGCATATGTATTTACAATAGTGACCAATAGGGTGCGCAAATAGCGCCCTCTATTGGTCAGTATTGTAAGTGCAACTTTACTTTAAAGTAAGAGTCTAATAGCGCCCTCTATTGGTATTTTAATTGGTAAACATGAGTATAAATAGTGAAACTCTATTCTCCTATATAACGATAATAAAATGCGTAAATTGTGACTGCGTAACCCTGTGTTTATCTGTCTCTGATACTAGCCAGTGCCTCACCAGCTGCTGACCTCACCGCACGTGACTGCTACAGACGTGCAAATCGGTATTTAGATTCGCCTTGAAAAATAAAAAAACACATAATTTACTGTTTTTCAAAAATCAAAGTGGGGGCGAGAAAAGGGGGTTGAATATTTTAAATATTTTAAACAGGAAACCTATATCTCAAAAACACAAGATGTTACAGACGTGAAAATCGGTACTTAGATTCGTCTTGAAAAATAAAAAACATGTATTTTACTGTTTTTCAAAAATCCAAGTGGGGGGCGAGAAAAGGGGGTTAAATATTTTAAATATTTTAAACAGGATACCTATATCTCAAAAACACAAGATGTTACAGACGTGAAAATCGGTATTTAGATTCGTCTTGAAAAATAAAAAACACGTATTTTACTGTTTTTCAAAAATCCAAGTGGGGGTGAGTAAAGGGGGTTAAATATTTTAAATATTTTAAACAGGATACCTATATCTCCAAAACAGGAGATGTTACAGGCCTGAAAATTGGTATTTAGATTTGTCTTGAAAAATAAAACAACACGTATTTTACCATGTTCTGAAAATTCCTTGGGGGGGCAAAAAGGGGGGTTGAATACTTTTATAAGTATACGTATATTTGAAAAACCGAAGATGTTACGAGTGTGAAATATGGTATTTACAATCTTCGTGAAAAAAACAAACATGTGTTTTGCCATTTTCCACAAATCCAATTGGGGGGTTGGGGGAAAGGGGTCTGAATATTTTTGTCAGTATACCTATATATCAAAAATCAAAGATGTTACAGACGTGAAATTTGGTATTTACAATCTTCTTGAAAAATAAAAACACATGTTTTACCATTTTCCAAAAATCCCAAGTGGGGGGGGGGGTGAAAAAAAGGGGGGCTGAATACTTTTAAACAGGATACCTATATCTCAAAAACAGAAGATGTTTCAAATGTGGAAATTGGTACTTAGATTTGTCTTGAAAACAAAAAAACAAGTATTTTACCATTTTCCAAAAATCCAGTGTGGAGGGCAAAACGGGGGGTTGAAAACTTTTATCAGTATACCTATATTTCAAAAACCAAAGATGTTACAGGTGTGAAATTTGAAATTTACAATCTTCGTGATAAAAAACAAACATGTGTTTTGCTATTTTCCACAAATCCAATTAAGGGGGGTTGGGGGAAAGGGGTCTGAATACTTTTATCCGTATACCTATATTTCAAAAATCAAAGATGCTACAGACGTGAAAATTGGTATTTACAATCTTCTTGAAAAATAAAAAAAACAGGTGTTTTACCATTTTCCAAAAATCCCAAGTGGGGGATGAAAAAAGTGGGGTGGGTGAATACTTTTAAACAGGATACATATATATCACAAAAACAGAAGATGTTACAAATATGGAAATTGGTATTTAGATTAATCTTGAGAAATATAAAAACACCTATTTTACCATTTTCCAAAAATTCATTGTGGGGGACAAAAAGGGGGGGCTGAATACTTTTATCACTATACCTATATTTCAAAAACCACAGATTTGTTACAGGTGTGAAATTTGGCATTTACAATCTTCGTGCAATAAACCAAATGTAACGTTGGGGGCTTCCAGCCCTACCTGTGTGCTTGAGGACAGCAAGTCTGATGCTGCTCGCTGATCACTGCCCGGTTTAAATGGAGACAGGCAGGGAGGTGATTGCATGAGGTGTGGCTTGAGTGGGGGGCGTGGTCTGGTGAAGGTCTTTAAAAACCCTCAGTATAGTTTCAGAAGTTGCCAGATCGTGGTTATCCATACCTGAGCTCCTTGTACCTGACTGCCATATTGATTTAACCTGTTATTGACCTCTGCTTGTGTTCTGACCATTCTGCCTTCTGTTGCCCTAGACTATTTTTCTTGTACTACGCTACTGCTCTGATACCGACCCGGCTATTCCATTTGACCATTCTGAACTCTGTATTCCTGATTCTGGCTCGGCTGACTCCTCTCCGTATTGTTAACCCTTTTCTGTCTAGCTAGTTTACCTGGCCAATTCTAAGGACCAGACAGATAGGGATCATTCACAGCTACACTGTTGGTAGCTTCTGGGTTTTGTGGAGTGTTGGGGGTTAAGTACTGCGTGGTGGGATCCGGGAACCGTGACACCAAACATGTGTTTTACCATTTTCCAAAAATCCAGTTAAGGGGGGGTCGGGGAAAGGGGTGTGAATACTTTTATCAGTATATCTATATTTCAAAAACCAAGATGTTACAGGTGTGAAGTTTGGTAATTACAATCTTTTTGAAAATAAAGAAACACATGTTTTACCATTTTCCAAAAATCCAGTGGGGGGTGAAAAAAGGGGGAAATACTTTTAAACAGGATACCTACATCTCAAAAACAGAAGATGTTACAGATGTGAAAATTGGTATTTAGATTCGTCTTGAGAAACAAAAAAACACCTATTTTACCTTTTTCCAAAAATCCAGTGGGAGGGGGGAAAAAGTGGGGGTTGAATACTTTTATCAGTATACCTATATTTTAAAAACCAAAGATGTTACAGGTGTGAAATTTGGCACTTACAATCTTCTTGGAAAAAAAAAACAGGTGTTTTACCATTTTCCAAAAATCCCACGTGGGGGTGAAAAAATGGGTGAATACTTTTCAACAGGATACCTATATCTCAAAAACAGAAGATGTTACAGACGTGAAAATTGGTATTTAGATTCGTCTTGAAAAATAAAAAAACACGTATTTTACCATTTTCCAAAAATCCATTGGGGGGCAAAAAGGGGGTTGAATACTTTTATCACTATACCTATTTTCAAAAACCAATGATGTTACAGGTATGAAATTAGATATTTACAACGTCGTGCAAAAACAACAAACGTGTTTTACCATTTTCCGAAAATCCAGTTAAGGAGGGTGGGGGAAAGGGATGTGAATACTTTTATCAGTATACCTATATTTCAAAAACCAAAGATGTTACAGGTGTGCAATTTGGCACTTACAATCTTCTTGAAAAATAAAAAAAACACGTGTTTAACCATTTTCGAAAAAATCCCAATTGGGTGGGAAGGGTGGTTCTAACAAAAAAACCTCAGGTTTCTTTTAAAATTTTTTTTAACAAATCCTAAAATCCACGCAAGCGAAGCCGCGTGCAAAAGCTAGTGTTGTATATACTCATAACACTCAAATATAATCACCAGTGAGTACAATCAATAGAAAACTAAACACAATGTTCAATTTAAGAAGGGTGTTAACATATTAAAACCTTTCATAAATTTAATTATACATTTCTATGTTACTTGAAAAAAAGTACTCTATAAGCACCTTCATTAGCTTATTGTAGTATTGATGGTTTCTGGAATCTGTCAGATTGTTCTCAGGTAACAATAACACTTTCAATAAAGAACTTTGTAACTGCAAGTGTTACAAGATGCGATTGACATTAGGGTTCACAAAAATGTGCATTTTTACAGGTCCATAAAAAGGACAACTTTTTGGAATTAAAAATGAAGAAAAAACATTTAGATTTTTGAAGTTATCCACTTTTTATATTTAAACATTTGCTCTCCTGTTTTGCGAAGCAATGCTAATGTCATAACATTTGCCTCCAAAAAAGGACATATTTGAAGTTTTGTTTGGATATGCATGTAAATAAAATGAGAACTTTGCAAGGAATTCCATTTTTAGTAACTCTTGTTTCCCAATCCTCATAATCGGACTTATTTTTTACTCTTTTATTAAAAGCAATGTTAAAACATGGAAGGCTAGATTCAGAAGACCCTATTCCTAACGAGCCGTTACCAGTAACCTAAGCCATTAAGTATAACTGCCCTATTTGTTAATTATAATTGCTTCTTCCCTATTCCAACCGAGAAGCATACTCCTCTTGCAGTTTAGCAGCTGTCTACTGTAAATTAATAATTTAAAATGAACACTTCCTGTATTTTATATAGGAAGTGTTAATGCAGAGTCAGCCTGAGAAAAACGTGTGATTACAAAGTCTTGTTTGCAGTTGGTAATGAGAAAAGAATTACGGGGTTATTCAAAGAGATCCAAATTGGGGCCGAAAGGTAACCGAATGCTGAAATTCAGCATACGGTTACCTTTCCTGGCCATTCGACTATTCAGAGAGCAGGCAGTTCGTCAAATGTTGGCGAATTGCTTGCACCTACAGTACCTGTTCGAGGGCAGTGAAATCCCCATAGAGAAGCAATGCTTCGGCTATTCAGAGAACAAAAACCAGCAGTGAAAGGTTGCCGAAATGCCCTGCCATTCGGTGGTTTCATTCGACAGGGTTATTCAGGTGAATCCCATAGGCTTTAATGTTAAAAATATTCCCGTTTTAATTCAATATCTAATAAATCGTTCATTATAATATTCTGCAGTTAAAAGTCTTTTATTTTTTGATTTTGTTTGGATGTTTTAGGCATTTTTTTGCAAACTTTTTTTTCCGTTTTTTTTAAATTGTTTTTTCTTTTTTCTGTAACAGCCCTTTTTATTATCATTCATTGGATCTTATATGTAAATTTCAGACATTTTTGTTCTGTAGTTTCTTTGAAAACAGCGTTTTACTTTTCAAATTTTTTTTTTTTCGCTCCATTCGTCTGCGGTGTTGGGTTTTTCCGGCGGCTGCTCTGCGCGGTGATTGGCTCCTGCTCGGGTTTCTCTGGCGTGTTTGGCAGTGTTAATCCAGATGTTTTTGCTTCGGTGTGCATTCGCCCTGGTTTTGCGGTGAGTTTTCGGCGGGTTTGCGGCGACTTTTCCCTGCATTACGGCGGCCCCGTGGTGCTTGCTGAATACACCGCAGGGTCGCCGAAATGGGATCGCCAAATCGAACCGAATTGAAGAGAACAAAAAGTCACCGAACGTGCGGTGACTTTTCGATTCTCTTTGAATAACCCTGATACTGGCTGCAGAAATTGGTGAAGTGATTAGCAAAATCACTTTAAACACGCATAAAAAAAGAAATTAAAATAATCTGATTTCACTGGCCCAACAGTGCAAAGAACAGTACAGTCAGCTGCCTCCTTTTGCCATAAATAGGACAATAAAAACAAATGGTTCCTTCCCAGTGACTTGCCATTCACAATGTGCAAGCTCTTTCAGGGCTTTGAGGTATTGGGAGATGTTTTGCCAAAGTCTCCAGTAGTTATTTTTAAGAAAGCTGGAGACCTTAAGAAATTATTCGCACCGACTTCTACCAAAAGAAGAGAAAGTTAAGAAGAACCCCCATTTTTTAACTTGTTCGCCAGGTTTTTATAAAAGTAGAAATTGCAAGGCTTGTAGATTTTTAAGTAACAAGCGAATCGATTAATTTAAATGTAGCACCATGGGAGAGGTATTTGTCATTAAAAATGTCATTAACTGTAGGAGTAAGAGGGTAATTTACCTGCTCACCTGCCCCTGTGATGCTCAATATGTTGGCAGGACCAAAAGAGCACTTAAAGTTAGGATCTTAGAACATTACAATAATATTAGAAAACGTATAGATCACAGTGTCCCCAATCACTGTAATAACTGTCCGCTATTCAAATTTGATTATTTAAATTGGTTGGGTATTGAACTGGTAACCCCGAACTGGAGGGGAGGTGATTATCTGAAGATTTTAGCGAAAAACGAATGTAAATGGATTTATAAGTTAGGGACTTGGAAAAATGGGGGTTTAAACATTGATATGGATATCATAAATAGTTTTTAGGGTCGGCGAGATATGTGTGCTTCATAGATAATGTAAGCTTGTTTTTTATGTGCGCTCTCCACATGAGTGGTAATTTACTATGATCAATAGGGTTATAGGTCCGTTCATTAAGGAGGTCGCTGGAAGAGAAGAATGAAAAACAGCCACTGATTGGTTGTAACGTATGGCCTATGGGATGGGATCAAAGCCAGATGACCCGGCGGAGGATATTTAAAAATGGCGTAGTAGGAAACCTCACATGCGTGAAGAGCGTAGCGACGATTGGAAGAGAAGCACAACCGGCAGTTAGGAGGATGTCAACTGGAGATTACGATAATGAGGATAGAGAGGAAATCAATTATGGTTGGGCTTTTTAAGAGACAGATTGTGCGTAGTTTTAACATTCCTGATGAAGTGGTATGTGAACCACGAAACGCATTGAATGTTACGCTGTGTTATACACATTTTATTTATTGCTCACATAAGTTTACTCGCAGTGGTGCGCTCCTCCCAAATATTACATAGCATCTAACCTGCATCATAGATGGTAAAAAGGATCTGCTAGAGGTTAATGGCTTGCAAGGAATTTTTCCTTTAGTCGTTCCCTATTACTGGCTCAGCTGGTACAGGGCCCAGAGTCGAGTGTAAGGCTGGGGTCAGACTAGCGCATTTTTAACGTGCGTTTAGGCGCACTTAATCATGGCCGCAGTAGCAGCAAATGACGCGCAATGACGGCCAATATACGAAGTACGGCCGCACGAAAGTCCGGCCGCGCAACGCAAGTGGAAAACGAACGCATTTGTTCGAGAACGCAGAACCGCTAGTACTGACGTACAGAGTGCGCTGCGGCGGCATAGCGGTGAGTGTGCGTGATTAGGAGACGTCAGACGCTGCTCATGTCTGGCCAACATAACGTCCAGACGCAAAAAGTGTTTTATTGAAGATCCGTAAAAAATCACACACGAAAATGCGCATCGTATGACCGTTTTCGCGCATTCCTTGAAAAAATACGGCAATGCGTTCAGACACATTTTTTGACAGTCGCTGCGAATAATGCGTTCGTTTGTCCCTAGCCTTAATGTAAAGATACTTAGTTGAACGTACTATGTTTTTCGGCGATGCAAAAGACCGAAATGTCTGCTGTGCAAACTTAAGGCTTTCTCTGTGAAACCAGTCAAACTTTTTGACTTTGCATTTCCAAACATGAGGAGGGACAACTCCACTTCAGCTTAATGATTATTAAATGCAAAAGATTACGTTTTTGGAATTTTTATTTTTAGGAACCACTATTTAACCTTTTAACACTGTGTGCCATGCCGTCCCAGTGGTGGATGGGCCTGAACGCTGTGGGACAGCATAGCACACCCCGCTGGCATCTACTGCTCACCTCCCAGCCACTGTGCCTCTTTGGCTGGCGCGGAACGGCCTAAACTCAGGCTGTCCTTCTGCAGCCAATGATGCACGGTGCATAAGCTAGGTAGGTGGGCCGGATGACAGGCCAGAGAGCCACGGGGTGTGCTATTACACCCCGTCGGCTTTCGAACCCACCCGGCGGTAAGAGATCAAAGGGATAGTTTAAGGTTCAAACAAGAAGAGGGATTAAACATTGAATCCACACCCCCACCCATGTTCTATCCCCTTAATTCAGTTTGAAATGCACCTGTATCCATTGTGAGTCTCAGCACTGATCCAGGAATGACTTGATGAAACTTCCTTTCAGGTGCACCATGTCATGTGACCGTGGTCTGGCAGACAATCCAATGGCTCTCAGTGTCTAATGCATTATTTTATTGTTTTCATTTTTTTATTTTTGGGGAGTATAATAATGGAGATGCAGGGGTCTAAAATCAATCACTGTTCTCTGTAGAATAAAATTCAGCAGTGCAGTTGCTTGACGTTTTTCACAATGAAGCACACACTGTGTCATTTCCTTTTCATTTGGCCCCAGCATGGGAAATTAGAAGATCAGTTGCAGTCACAGTTTTTACATTACAAGTGAAAGTGGACAATGCCGCTGCTTTAAAAACCAAACAAGAAAAGTTTTATCTTTTAACATTTTATATAATCAATTTCAGGATCATTGGAAAGGTCAAACTGTGATATCCCCTACTGTTGAGATAGAGGGGTCCAAAAGACCATTACTCCACTCTAAGGTCATTTTGCAAGCAGTGCCTGGCTGGCCATTATTTATGACATCATCGTAACTTTGACAAATGTGATTAGTGCACCAGAGGCACTCCCACAGTGAGGTCTGACTTCCAGGAAGTCAAGCTGTTGTGGAACATTGGTTGCATTCCACTCGTTACCTTGGAGAAGCAGTGACACGTGGAAGGACATCTTCCACATAAAGCAGATATGCCTGATGAAGTCTGGAACACATTGTCCGCAGGGAACAAGTGAATTGTGAGGAGAGGCTAAAAAGATTGCACTTGTTTAGCTGTGACAAAGTGTTTAAGCGTACATACGATTGCATCGCTCAGACACATACAGGGCCAATTTGGAGAGATCTCTTGCATCCTGTTCGTTAATAAAACTTTAGAAAGGACACAGGGTCATACACTGAGACTGATGGAAAAATGTTTCGCAGCTGCAAATGAAAGGTTTTCTTGTGAAATAGGATATTTATTTATAAAGTATTTTCCCAGGAAGGATAAATTGAGATTTCTCTCGTTTTCAAGTATGTCCTGGGCTGGGTTGAATGAATATGATTGAGTATGATAATTACATTTTTAATTCATTGTTTTTTGATCTAAAGAGAAATCAGATTGTGATTATGTAATCAAGAATGTTTTTCCCTTTTGGGCACAACTGGAAAATGCTCCAAAAGTTTTTTTTTCCAAAGAAAAATGTTTCCCTTTATTTTGTCTCAACAGCAGCTGCGGGGATGTATTGAAGGAAGCTTGAAGGTGACATTGGACTTTTTTCAACCTATATTACTATTTATTTATTAAACCTGCTTTGCACCCCTGTGTGGTCATGAAAAGCCAAATATGCATATGAATCAGAATAAAGCCAGAGCTGCTATGTTGACTTTTAATCATATCTTTATTTTGCAGCAGTCAGAAAATTGTTTACTATGTAATGTTGCCATCTATTGGCCATGGAGAAACTTGCCGCAGTAAAAAAGTCGCGTTTTAAAAAAATGCAAATTTAGACAGGTTTAAAAAAACTGTTTTTTTCTCAAAAAATAGTCACAATTGCCTCAAGATTTCAAAGAATTTTACTACCATACTTGCATCATTTGTCTGAAAAAGTCTCTCTCCACTAGATATAGAATTCAGATCTTCAGTGGATGCTGAGGTTTTATTTTCTAGTGATTAACTGTTAATTTATGCATATTGGTTTTCAGAAAAAAACATGTCATGATTCGGGTGTAAAACAAATGGTGTATTTCAACTATTTAACTTTAGCTGCACTTTTTGAGACCCATGTTAAACCTTACACTTGGCCCAGAGGTTTAATGTCTCTACTTATAATGAAGAGAATCAGTTCTCAGTGAATGCAGAGCATGTTATTGAAATTCCCATTTTATCACGAAGAGAAGGTCCTGTGAGGCCTCTTAACTCACGATCCAACAATTAGTTAATATTTTGGACTAATACATCACTAAAGGGCCACTACCACCAAATAATGAAATGTTTTTATTTTGTTTACTCTTAACATGTACTTTGTTTTTCTCTTGCATGTTTCATTAAGAAATTGTTTTCCTCTATATGTGTCACTGGGTACATCCATTTTGTGAAATTTTGTGTTGTAAACTACCCCGCCCCCACAGTATCTTTACCTCACTCGGTCCTCACTGTGTGGCATTGGCCATATAATGGAATCTATGGATTGGTCACTGGCTCAAATCATTGTAGTGTGTGGGATGTATTCAAAGGAGACACAAGAGTAGAAGTCTTTTATGCTCAATGTCTTATCTCATTCAGCTGCCATCTCTTAACTCAATTAGCCTGGAGAACAATAGACCCCCCAAAAACCGCATCTAAACATTCCAGCCTCCACCTCATTAACTGTTAAATACTATAGATTAAACAAACAACAACAGTAAAGTAAAGCTTTTGCAAAGATTTTGGTAAATGTTGAATCAAGGGAAAAAAAATCGACAAAATGGAAACAGGAGATAACACCAACCGTGGAATAGGGCCTTAGGTTTTTAATTTAACCAGAGTTTGTCACATTTTCACATGTTTCCAGCCCAGCCACCTGGTGGTGAGAGCGATCTCGGCCAGCTCTTACCTTGTCTGTGCTAATCCATTCCACCATCTCCGCTCCTGGATTCCCCTGCATCTGGTCTGGCCTGAGATCACATGTTCTGTCTGCTCTGCCCTCTCCTCTATAAATATCCAATCACTTCAATTGCTCAGGGCTCTTGAATGGGTCATTGCTCCCTGAGGGTCTGTTGGTGTATGCTTTGCTCTGTGATTCCCTGTATATGACTTTGACCTGATTCTGACTTTTCTGTTGTGTGATCCCTTTCCCTGTATATTGCTATTCTGGTTACCGAACCCTGCTTGTCTGATTTACACGCCCGGCTCTTAACCCCGTGGCTCCTGTTCTGACTTTTTCTCTGGTGATACTACCCACTGGCATACAGCTGATACACTACCCTGGTGATAAACCCCTCTGGCATTGCTGTGACTAATCTGTTGGTAATCCCTGTTGGTATTCTGTGTCATTTGTACCTTGTATTCTGTCTCTTGTTCTGTGTGTCACCCAGCAGCATTGTATCCCTTAGAACAGACAGCCATTCTAAGGACTTTATCCCAGATTAGGGTTTCCTTGTGTGTGCTGCTGGGTGCCAGTAGATTCTTGTTTTCTCCCTTAACCCTCACCCTTCACAGTTTTTTTTCTGTTTATTTTGGAGGTTCCCTTCCCTGAGGTTAGACGGTCATCCTAAAGACTATATCCATATTCAGGGTTCCCTTTAGTATTTTGTTATTTTCTCTAACTCCTGCCTTTCCTGATTTTCTGTTCTTTATGGTCTTCTGTGTAATATGCAGCAAACTTGCCTAAAGGACTAAACATCAAGCATAAAGGACCCTCCTAGGCTCACACCGGATGCCCCCATGACAGTATGCAAGAGCCAACCAAGCCTGCAGGTATGCTTGCTGTGCTGAACTCTATGCTTCACATGGTACTTAACAGTGTGTGTGAGCTGAAGAGGTTAATGGAGTCTCTAGTATGCTCATCTGTTGTGGATAACAATGCAGCACCACCCAGCAGAGCATAGCTACACTTTCTGAGAAGGAGAGGCACAGACTGTTTAACCTCTGTTTTTATTGTGGGGGTTATTCACACCGTATTTCTGAATGCCCAGTAAAACCCCCCAAATCAATATAGTCTGCTTTTTCCTCTCTGCTTGGAAAGACCACAGTATCCCAGGTTGAAGGTGAGTCCCCTGAAAAGTAGAGTGTCCCTTTTGTGTCCTTAAATAATTGGACAGAGGCTGCTGTCAGCCTCTGCCCAATTAATTTTTATTTATTTTTTTATTTTGCCTAGTGTTGCAGCCAAAGATTATTTTCATAATCGTTTAATTGGCCGATTTATTTTTTCTGTGAATCAATTCATCGGATAAAAAGCTAAAAAAAATTGTTTTCTTAAAATGAACATTATGTAAAAAAAATCAACCCGTTTCCTCCCCCCTTTTGTCGTAAGCCATTTGCATAGTATATGTAACTTTTGTATGTACATGTCACTGGGAGGCGATGGTGATATATACAAGGAGGCCAAGATATGGTGCATAAACAGGGGGTTTATTGTATACTATAGGTATACAAACAGCAGGAATAACGAGGGACAATGCAGGAAACAGAACGGGCTGATGCTGTGGGCTGAATACTTAGTACAGAGCACAGGGGAAATACTGGACACTGATACAAGAGGGAAACACTGACACAAGACACGAGACAGATGGGACAGGAAGGCAGATCTTGGCACCGCAGAAGTCTTGGCACCGCTGGGGATCTTGGCACTGCAGGAGGTTTGGCACAGCTGGGGATCTGGCACCACTGGGGTCTTGGCACCGCTGGGGTCTTGTTACTGCTGGGGATCTGGCATTGCTGGGGATCTTGGCGCTGCTGGGGATCTTGGCGCTGCTGGGGATCTTGGCATCGCTGGGGATCTTGGCATCGCTGGGGATCTTGGCACCACTGGGGATCTGGCACTGCTGGGGTCTCGGCACCACAGGTTTGGCACCGCTGGGGATCTTGGCACCGCAGGAGTCTTGGCACCGCTGGGGTTTTGGCACCGCAGGAGTCTTGGCACCGTGGTAAGGCAAAGGTATCCAGGGAAGGATCCAGGAGCATGGTCTGTGGTAAGCCGTGGATCAGTGGGCAAGAGAGATCAGCAGGTCTAAGGAAAGCAGAGGGTCTGGTACACAGGAGACAACAGAGGTAGGCTTCAGGCAGGTGAATGGAAAATGAATACACAACACACAATGAACCAGCACTGGAGGAAGGGGTGTACCCTGCTTATAGGGGGAATGTTCCTGGAGGTAACAAAGAGAACCTGGTCACTGCCAACAGCAGAGGCCTGAGCCATGAGGAATGCTGCTGATTATGGCAGAGCAGTGCCAGTTCTGCCCCTCCTCTTGCGCCGGCGGTGTGGTCCGTGACAGTACATACGCAAATTACATACCTTGTATGAATGATGCTTGTGATGAATTGATGCTTTGTATGCAGCTTAAGCCCGTGTCTGGTTTCTCCCCAAACAAACACTGCTACGAACGCTCTGATAGACATGATGATGTCAGCATGAAACCAGGATGAGACTGGTGGGCACTCCACGCAGCCTGACCATTTTAATAAGCTAAAATGGATAGGGTGTGTAGAGTGTCCCTTTAAAATAATTTCATGAACAAACTGAGTCGGAGGACTGTCCGGAGGTAGGAGTGAGTTGGGCAAGGGACTTGACCCAAGTGGGAGAGGGAGTGGGTTTGTGAAAAAGACTGGACCTGAGTGTGGGAGGGAGTTTGGGGGAAGGGACTGGACCAAAGGGAGGTAATGGCACCTCCAGACCAAAGGGGCGATGGCAGGGAGGGTGGGTGGTGGTACAGGACTCCAGCTCCAAGTAAGGATGAAACACCTGCAGTACAGCACCCACACCAAGTGACTGCAAGTCGATAGCTCTGCTTCTGTTGTAAACTAAGTAAAAACAAACTGGTTATGTCTGACATAACCTAAAGCTAAATTATTTGGAGTAAAGCAGCCGGCACATCTTCTGCAACCAGAGCCAAAGCAGAATCTGAGGTTATTATTGTTTAACTGAGTCTGACTCTAAACAATCGACTAATCAATTAATCAATAATGAAAATAGTTGTCAACTATTCTCATTAATATATTGGTTGTTTCAGCCTTAATTTTGCCCAATTTTACTCACCTTTTGTCCCTTGTTGCATGTAGCTCCTCCTCTTTTGGCTCAGGGACTCCTGAACTCAGGAGTTATTGAGGCTTTTCGGTACAATTTGTGCTTCTCTCATTACTTGTGTAACATAGGAAATGCAAATTGTGCAGCACAATGGGACCTGCAAATTTATGTACACAAGTCCTGTAGCTCCTGCACAGGACGATGGATCGGAGCTGCGTGCATACATCCATTGCAACCTCTTAGACCAATCGCTAATGAGATTGGACTCAGAGATAGTGACGTTGGCACGCTTCCTGTGTGTCGACGTCACTAGTAACTGAGCAGTAACCAGCAACTGGAAATTCTAATTTCCTGGCTGCTGGTGACAATGGGTGGGGTGGAGCAAGGAGGGGGGCACTCTACAGATTCTGACCTTTTTAAAAATATAAACTGGTCAGGATGTGTAGCGTTAGTATCACTAAAAAAGCAATGTTATCATAAACTAATAAATGTCCTGACCATCAATGTAAACACCAACAATTGTATTCAATTACCTGAAACAATAACTAGCTTGTGACATGCAAGTATAAAATAAGTACACAACCAGCCAATTAAATTAAATTACAATAAATCTATAACAAGTGAAATAAAACACATGGCATAAAAAAGCTTATAATACAACTCTGCAGTAAAATCCTATGAATATTTGTCACCTGAGGTTAGAAGGTGTGGTTGTGACTTTCAATAAATGTGCAGTCATGCTGATTTATTAACACTTGTTTCTGTAATTGAGCAACAATTGACAGTGGATTTCAAAATGTAGACAATCCTATTGAAAATTGAACATTTTTACTCGTAATGATTGATATCAAAAAGCTACCAAGAAAAGGTGCTCAATGGTCCAGAGCAGCCAAGCTTCCAGATAGAAAAACCAAGGAGAAAAAGGACCAGAGACTCCAATTCCAAAGCATGCCAGTTTAATGAACATGCAAAAAAGAGCAATGCTTCAGCTTTCACAGAAGCCCTTCTTAAACCTTTCACTACCTTGTGCATTTTTTTGAAAAAAAAATACTATCATAACATATATTTGAATTAATTGTTTATGTATTCATTTATTCTTTACAGAAGTATTGGTGGAATTAATTGCTCGTAACCCATTCCGCCGTGCGCCATACCATGCTGTCCCCATGGTTGGTTGGGCCTTATCGCTGTGGGGCGGCATACCACGACCCGCTAGCATCTATGGGCCTCTGCAGTACTGCCCACCAATTGGTGTGCAGCGTGCACCATTGTCTGCCACAGGAAGGCCTGAACTCAGACCGTCCCCCTGCAGCCAATGGTGTGCGTCGCGCATCAGCTGCGTAGGTGTGCCGGAAGTGGGCACACCTTAACTCATCACTGCAGTCCCCCCCTCCTGTTTCTAATCCCCTCAACCATCTAGATTGTAAATTCCCACGGGAATAGGGTCCTCATGTATCTGCTGGCTGGAATACTGACGTGTCTCCTGTATGTATTGTAGAATTGTCCTGTCTTTACCCATTACACCTTGTACAGTGCTGCGGAATGTGTTGGCGCTTAATAAATAATGATAATAATAATAATAAGAGGGGCCCGCCACAGCAGATGGCAAACGGGACGCACTAGTATGCCCTGCTGCCAGGCACAAACTGCCAGGCGGTAAGGGATTAAATGAAGATGGGGTGTGTGTGTGTAGAATTGGCCAGTGACACAATTGGAGGAGAAAAGATTATTTCATAGGAAGATTTGGGAACAATGGGAGATAGGAAGAATAGGACAGAAAAAACAACAGGAAATAAGTAGAAAGGGGAAGGAGGTACAATGTAGCTCAGAGGGATATGACAGAGAAACCAAAATCTTCAGCTCCTGGCCCATTAACCCTTTCCCACCGCAGGGCGTACCATGCCATCCGTGCGGCTGGTGGACTATTAACACATGTGGGGCGTACTAGTATGCCCTGTTGACTTCTATGAGCTCAGGCTGTCCCCCTGCAGCCAATGACGTGCGTCATGAGTCAGCTACATGGGCGGGCCGAAGTAGAGGCCCTCCGCAGCACCTGCCGGCGGGGTGTACTAGTAGGCCCTGCCGGTGTTAACCCCATCCCACCGGGCACCACCCTCCAGATGTTAAGGGGTTAACCAAAAACTGTGCCAGTGTTGACATAGCTTTGGTAGTGAAAGGGTCTCTCTGTTTGAACTACTCTGGAGTTCATCTAGACTGGGCAGTTGTAGAAAAAGTGTGTGAAACCATGGCCCAAGTTTGAGAATGAGAGTATCACTGCTTCAAGCTTCAAAGTAAAAAAAGGTTAATGGTCATACCAGCTAGGAAAAGCAGAAGTCTGAAAGTATAGAGGAATTATAATTTCAGTTGGAAAACAATTGGGCTAATAGTGCCAAATAATGAAATGGAATGTCCAAACAATAGAAGATTCCTAGGGAGAGCAATAACCACACTTAAATTCAATACTATACATACTGTATGTGGACAGACCTGAAAGATCTGCTAACGTTACCAATCTTGAATTCTCTGGCAATGAATACTGGGATAAAATTACACTTTCCAGGTGTGCTTCATTGATAGAGAATTTAAACAAATATTCTGCTATAATTCAAGCAATTGGTGCTTACATAAAATATTAGCTTAATACGGCTGCCAGACAGATATTAATAGACCTTTTTATTTACTTTTCCAATAAACTATTTACTTTTTTTCTGTTTAAATATTGCTGGTTACAGTTAGACTTTATACTTATATAAAGAGAAAAATGGTTAATTGCAGGAAAAATGCAGGATATTCCTTCCTTCCGTGTAACAATGAGACTGACTTCAGTAAATAAAATATTTTCACTTTAATCTGAGTGATTTTATCTTTAATGTGAACGGCTATTAGCAGGTAGTGAAGTCTCCTTACATATTCTGAGATAGCCACATCCAAAAGACATGCTCACCAGTCATATGCACCAGGGGTCAGCAACCTTGGGCCTCCATATATTTTGTAATTACATTTCCCGCGAGGCTCAGCCAACCTATTGAATGGTTGAGCATCATGGGAGATGTACGTATTATATATATATATTCAGTGGTGTATTTAGGTTTTGTGCTGCCCTAGGCCTGACTAAACTCGTGCACCCCCTAAATTAAATTGGACACACTCCTTCCTTTCAAGGCCGCACCTCCTGTTTAAACAGCCAGACACTTTCTGGTTTTAAAGATGGCTGTTGCTATAAGGCAGTGGCCATCATGCACTTAGTGCAGTACAGGCTGCATGGAGAGGCCTGCCAACAAGTATAGGAAACTTTTGGGTCCGCTCCAAATCTACAGATGACTTCTGTATTATACATAATAATACACAGTGAGGACACAATACAGGGAGTCTGGGATTTACTAATATGTCTGCATTACACATTATACACACAGAGGACACAATACAAGGAGTCTGGGTGGAGTAGAGGTAACATCACTGCTCTGCATGGGGAGAGCCTGTGGAGACATGAGTTCGATCCCGATGAGCACCTGAGAACTACCGGCTGGGTGGAGTAGAGGTAACATCACTGCTCTGCATGGAGAGAGCCTGTGGAGTCATGGGCTCGATCCCAAAGAGCAACTCTCCAGTAAGTTCCCTTGGGCAAGATGTCCAACGGTACATACTCGTCACCCAGGACATACTTGAAAACAAGAGAAATCTCAATGTATCCTTCCTGGTAAAATCCTCTCTCAAAAAAAAAAGGAGTCTGGGATTCACTTTCATCTGTGTTACACATTAAGTAAAACCGCAAGAAAACTATAATAGGATACTAGGCAATAGGTTATAGTATTATTAGGTTTTGAAACCAGCAATTTTTGGATAGTGCAGGAGACGCGTGTCGTATACAGCTATTTTTTGCACTCTTAAAATGGCCATACAATTTGGAAGTATTTTTAAAGAACGGGTTATGGGTCCTCATATGGATTTCTCTTGTGTTATGTTGCCTCATCTAGTGTGTCACCCCTCTCCTCTTAGATTGTAAACTCTTGAGCAGGGTCTTTCCTCCTTTTGTCCCGGTTGTGTAACATGTATGTATATTTGTTATTCTGTCTCTCCCATTGTACAGCGCTAAGGAATTTGTTGGCGCTTTATGAATGCTTGCAACTGTAACTGTTATAAGGTGGAGTATTAATTAAGATCTAGTTTAATAGCCCTCTCCCCCTTATTTTATAACCCTTTTTTTAAAGAAGTTTTTTCATTAATGGAGTTTTAAGAAAATGTTTTTAGTAAGAATGAAAAACTCTCTCCATTTAACTGAATGGGTTAATAAGCTGACCAGACCCTGCAATGAGACACCAGGAGGTGTCAGACTCATGATGGATAGCCAGACATAAGATAACAAGGCCTCTGCTGCCTATTAACCCTTAAGGAGGAGTGACAGAACGGTTCCGTCATAAATGCATTGACTTTAAAGACCCTAGGTCCTTAAAGGGTTAACAATCCACTGCTGCCTGGGCTCCCTGGCCAGACTGACACACAGTAGCTGCTATTTTTGCCTCCTCGCTGGAAACTGCCACCCTAGGCCTAGGCCTTGTTGGCCTAGGCCAAGATACAGCACTGTATATATTGGTAGTGGAGTGCTACAACAAAACACTCTCCCAAACATCAAAGAGTCGCTATGTACCTAGTGATGGTCCCCCCCAAAAAAAGAAAGATCAATAAAGGTCAAAATAAAATAATGAAAAATAGGTAGAGCGCACTCCACACAAAAGGGGTTATTCAGAGAGCACTGAAATGTTGCCGACATGTAAATATATGTAAAACATGTATAAAACAGACCTGCCTTACCAGAGGTGCCTTGATGTGGCAAGCGGGCTTAAAACTTCAATGGCCATTCAAGCAAACTTAAACCTCTAATTGTGTTTTGTTTCCCATGGTGTTATAGGGGTTAGCGCAGATGACTCCTTTTTTTTTTGTTATGCTTTATACATATTACTGGGCTGGATACTCCTGGTTGTTGCAGTCGCCCCGGCAGGGCTCAGGCGCAACACCATTTTCCTGTATCTATGTATAATTTGTCGTGCTTCCAGCCAAGCCATCTTTGCAGCTGTCCAGTACCGTGGTTTTGTTTTCAATCCCAAAGTGGAATTTTTCTGGGGAGGGTATAAAGGAAAACCCACCAGCTTGCCTCATGATTGAGAAACAGCAGGAGAGTATATGGTCGCTCAGGGAGCAGCTTTTTGGCTTCATTAGATAGGACCTGCCTTACCAGAGGTGCCTTGACGTGGCAGGCGAGCTTAAAATTTCAATGGCCATTCAAGCAAACTAAAACCTCTAATTGTGTTTTGTTTCCCATGGTGTTATAGAGGTAAGCACAGATGACATATTTTTTTTCATGTTACGTTTTTTATCTATACCTAGGTATACACAATGATTGGTTAGCTCAAAGTGCCTTCTGAGGTGGGGGTGGAAAACACCAGGAAAGAAAAGCCAAATATTGGCGAATTGTCAATGAAATACAGTGATCTTCGATGGCAGTGAACTCCCCATAGAGAAGCAATGATTAATCTACTCAGAGAACGCCAAACAGCACCAAACTGTCAGTGAAATGCCTTGAATTTCAGTCTTTTTATTCGGCAGGTTTAATCAAGTGAATCCCATTGGTTTCAATGTAAAAATATTCCAGTTTTTATTAAACATTTATTAAACCGTTTATTCTTTCATTTTGAAGCGAAAAGTCTCTATTTTTTTAGGACTTTTAGGCATTTTTTGCGATTTGTCTGACATTTTTTTTTTTTTTAAATAGCGTTTTCTTTTTCTGCAACAGACCTTTTATTATTATTCATAGGACCTTATACATTAATTCCAGGCATTTTCGTGCAGTAGATTTTTTTACAAACCGCTTTTAAAAGTTGCGCTGTCTGTTTTTTTTGGAATTAATTTTTTTTACCCCTTAGTCAGCTTGTTGGCTTTTTCTGGCGGCTGGTGGGTGCTCTGTTAGACGGCTTTTTGGCGGGTTTTTCTAATGGATTCAGCTGGATTTCGGTGGGTTTTGTACCGATTCAGTGTTTTTTTGGATGCGTTTGGTGTTTTTTCTGATCGATTCAGCGATTTTTGCAATGTTTTTTTTTATGCTTTTGGCGGCTTTTCCCTGCACTTCGGGGACCCTGCAGTGAAGGCTGAATTCAACGCAGGGTCTCCGCAAAGTGCAGGGAACGAAAGAGCTACTTATTCCTCCCTCCAATGCCTCCCCACCTCCTGACTTCTCTATCACGGTGGAGGGTATCACCATCTCCCCATCAAACCAAGTTCGCTGCCTTGGAGTTACACTTGACTCTGCTCTTTCCTTCATCCCCCACATCAAGTCTCTTTCCTCCTCCTGCCGATACCAACTGCGTAATATTTCCAGAATTCGGCCATTTCTTACCGCTGTCACCACAAAACAACTCATACACGCCCTGGTAATCTCCCGACTCGACTATCTTATCTGGCCTCCCTCTGTCCCGCCTCTCCCCCCTACAATCCATCCTGAACGCCTCCGCCAGGCTAATTCACCTCACCCACCGCTCTGTCTCTGCCACTCCCCTCTGCGAGTCCCTTCACTGGCTCCCCATCCACTGCAGAATTAAGTTCAAAATCCTTATCCTTACCTACAAAACCCTCACTAACTCAGCGCCCCACTACCTGTCCTCACTAATCACCAAATACACCCCAGCCCGCTCCCTAAGGTCAAACAGTGACCTGCGCCTAGCTTCTCCCCGCATCACCTCTTCCCATGATAGACTGCAGGATTTCTCACGCGCAGCCCCCACTCTCTGGAACGCTATCCCTCGTACGGTCAGACTTTCCCCTAACTTCTCTTCCTTCAAACGCTCCCTTAAAACATTCCTATTTAGGGAAGCCTACCACCCAACTCACTGACGCAACCATCAATCACTCTCACCTTACAGTCCTCTCCTCCTGTTTCCAACCCCAACCCTCCCAGATTGTGAGTTCCTACGGGAATAGGGCCCTCATCTCCTCCTGTACTGTTTGTCAAATGTTGTTCAATGTATTGTAACCCTGTCTATACTGTGCTTATTGTACAGCGCTGCGGAATATGCTGGCGCTTTATAAATAAAGAATAATAATAATTATAATCCACCGGCTGGGTGGAGTAGAGGTAATGTCACCGCTCTGCATGGAGAGAGCCTGTGGAGACATGGGTTCGATCCCAGCGAGCAACCTCTCCAGTAAGTGTCCTTGGCAAGACACCCAACGGTACATACTCGCCACCCAGGACATACTTGAAAACGAGAGAAATCTCAATGTATCCTTCCTGGTAAAATCCTTTCACAAAAAAATAAAAAATAATAATAAGAGCTGGAAATTCCAGTGGAATTTCAGTGCTCTTTGAATAGCCCTGAGAATGTTCTTTACTCACTCTTTAATCCAGCTCTGGGCATCTTCATCCACTGAAGCTATAGCATTCAGACCTCTAACAGGTGGTTGGATGAACTTGCAGCCAATCCAATTGCACACTTAGTACACTCATATTGAGAGTCATTGGCTAATCGGAAAAGTTCAGGGCTCACATTCTTGACCTAAAACCCAGAAGGCTGATCAGCAGAGTCTGAGCGAAAACGTTCAAGGTGGTTGGGGGGTATTCTAATTTCTCCTGTTTGGGAAGCTGAATCAGCCTCCCCGGAGACCTGGCAGGGCATGAGGGGGGGGGCGCAATCACTCATAACCTTTTAAAATTCATTAAATGGCAATGGTGGCTTGAACGACCCTTTAAACAATATGACTTGTTTAATGCCAAAAGCCATGGTCCCATTACCCCAAAATCCAAACTGTGTATTCATTGTTTTTGAGGCATTTGATTGGCTCTATGTATGCTAGATGCATATGTGTCATTTACCAGTGTCTAGCTGAAGTGCAGGAAGGTAAAGGTAAGTTTATCAACTCTGTGGAAAAACATGAAAACTAAACCGGGCAGGGATCAGCAGGGGTTAAGTTTATCGGTTTATCCCTCTGTTTTTTCCAAAGAATGCCAATTTTATTAAAACAAAAGGGAAGTGCATATGGGCATTAAATCCTAGAAAAGACCAGGAATGTAGAACAATAAAAAAAGAATACAGTCATAATTTTTACTTGTTTTCCGAACCCGATAGCCTAAATATTCGCAGAATAAGATTGCTCCAATGCCTAGGCACTGTATCTATTGTACATTGATATCTGAGGATATTTTGCCTAAGGTCAAGGTGGTATAAAGTGGAGAAACTATTGCTGTCAAAACCACAGGCAGATAAAGACAATCTATTTGAGGAATGAGAAATAAGTGTTTTATATGACCAAAAGTCCAATTTTCAAACATACCACCAGTAAAATAATTTTTTATCATGTGATAAAATTTATGGAAACATAAATGGTCATAAGACAATATCATTTTCCTGTGATATTTCATAAGTGGGTCATACTGTTGCAATAAGTTAGAGTTTAAGTGTTATCACAGTTTTCAATAGACATCAAGAGGCAAAATGCTGAAAATTGTTAGAATTAAAGCAAGCATTCTCTAATAATCTTTCTATCAGATGATTTTTCCAAAAAATATCAGCTGTGTGCGGCCGATATCTTATTTTGTTTTGATAAATCTAGGTTGATTCAGGTAAAAAAAAAAAAAATTGACTGAGCCGATATTTGAAAAATTACACAGGTCAGAAAAAAAAAATCCTGGAAAAGCTTATTTTCGGTCAGCATCTTATAGAATGGCGCATTTAATCATGTTTCTTAGAAAATTTCTGATTTTTAACCCCTTAACTACCATGATCGAGATATCTCAGGCTTCAAAGGCACCACCGAGATAGCTCGAAAGGCACCAATATCGAGATATCTCGATCTGGTGATCTGCAGCCCAAAAGCAAATGAAATTCGTTTGCTGCAAACAAATTTAGTTTTCTTTTCGGCTGCAGAAGGTGCCCCCAAAGTTTTAGCCCTGTGGACATAATGCCCAAAGAGCTAAAACTGTGTAAAATAATCTGATAATGCCCTTACATTGGGCTTTCAGCAGCTGATGCAGGAAAAAAAAGAAGAAAATAGACCAGCAGCTCAAACTGCTGTAACTCAATATGGCAGTAGAGGGCACCATCTACTGGCCAAAATAGGTTATTTACAGTAAGAAATAAAATGGGTATATACTCAAATATTTTCACTTGGTAGTGACGGAGTTTAAAACATATAGAAAAAAATTCTTCTTTAATAGATATCTCACATGTTCTAGAGGTCGAATGTGGCTCTATCACTCAAAATAAAGAAGCTATAGCTTAATAAAACCAATTATGGCTCAACCGGTTGACGCATTTCGTCCTGTACCTCCTCAGCCTTCAGTGCAAGTTTGTGGCCAATTCGGTTTTCTTTGAATAACCCCTCCAGTGTCACTGGCATGGCCAAAAACATGAATGTGTCAATCCCAGCCAATGATGAAAGGGGCAGATCCATCTAAAAAGGGTGTTCACATCCGCTAAAGGAGCAGTTCAGTGTCTTGCTGGACAAGTGTACTGAAAGAAGGAAAGGCCACAGAGTTCGGTACTGCCCTGTCTAAAGTGGGACGGCTGGTAGGTATCTCATTGCATCAATTGATTTTGTTTAGACAAATCATAAAGTGCTATTTTTATCAGTTCAAAATAAAGAAGCCTTAATGTTTTTATTTCTTTACAGGAAAGCTCATGTGTCTAAAAATTCTAAATATATTGGTCAAGTCTTCTTCCTTTCTTATACCTGAGGTAGCTAAGGACTCCCTGAACTGATAAAGTAATGCTGGCAGGCTGAGGAAGTGCTTTAACAGATGTTCCTTTTTTTACTTCCTTTTTATAGTTTATGGTTCAATTGGTTTACAAAATTGCAATATTTTAAGCATATACGTTATAATAGTAATGTATTTCACATTTTTAACAATGTAAATAAATGTCTGATATGATTATGAGTATTTACAGTGAGGGAAAAAAATATTTGATCCCTTGCTTATTATCAGGGTTATTCAAAGAGAATCGAAAAGCCACCGAACGTTCGGTGACTTTTCGTTCTCTTCAATTCGGTACGATTTGGCGATCCCATTTCGGCGACCCTGCGGTGTATTCAGCAAGCACCACAGGGCCGCCATAATGCAGAGAAAAGTCGCCGCAAACTCACCGCAAAATGAGGGCGAACGCACACCGAAACCTGCAAAAACATCTGGATTAACCCGACGAAGTCGCTGGAGAAACCCGAGCAGGAGCCGATTAGAGCGCAGAGCAGCCGCCGGAAAAAGCCGACACCACAGACGAAGGAGGTGAAGAAAAAAAAAAACAGTACGCTTGAATGTTTGAAAAGTGAAACGCTGTTTGCAAACAAACTACTGAGTGAAAATGTCTGAAATTTGCATATGAGGTCCAAGGAATGATAATAAAAAGGGCTTTTACAGAAAAAAGAAAAAACGATGCAAAAAAATCTCAAAAAATGCCTAAAAGGTCCTAAAAATTCTAAAAATAAAGAGACGTTTTACTGCAGAATATTCTAATGAACGGTTTATTAGATATTGAATTAAAACGGGAATATTTTTAACATTGAAGCCTATGGGATTCGCCTGAATAAACCTGCTGAATTAAACCACCGAACAGCAGGGCATTTCGGCAACTTTTCACTGCTGGTTTTTGTTCTCTGAATAGACCAAGCATTGCTTCTCTATGGGGATTTCACTGCCCTCGAACAGGCACCGTATGTGCAGGCAATTTGCCAGGATTTGGCGAATTGCCTGCTCTCTGGATAGCCGAATGGCCAGGAAAGATAACCGTACGCTGAATTTCGGCGGCTTTTTCTGGCATAAACGGCATATTTTTTCCGGCAGGATTGCGGCGGGTTTTCTCTGCACTCCGAGGACCCTACAGTGAATGCTGAATACACCGCAGGGTGGAGAACTTTGATTCCCTGAAGTGCAGGGAACTGCGGGGTACGAGAGAGCACCGAAATGTCGGCGACATTTCGGTGCTCTCTGAATAACCCCTACTGTCTGAAGATCTGCTTGAAAACAGAATGGATGTAGTGCTTGACCAATCACACTGTTTTAACATTGTTCAACTCCCGATGTCAGCTGAATATCTTGGTTGTGACACTGTTTTAACAGTGTGCCCTACTAATTTATTATTTATTTATTTTGGTCCTTTGAGACAAAGCTACTAATTTTAACTTTATATTGGAAGCTTTGTTCTGATCAATGCTGCTTTTAATTCTTCTAATTTGGCATAATTAACTTGCTATTACATAATAAAAAAATGGATTTACAGCAATTTGTTAGCTTACAAAGCTCAAAGGATTGCAGAATTGGCATGGGTTCCTTAAACATAACTTATTAAAAATATAAAGTTAAAATGTTACAGTTGTATGACTCCAGTGCCAACGAATTGTGCCAGGAATGCCATCCAAACAGATGCCAGCATACATGAGACCATCAAAAAGTCTTATGATTGCAGAGCAGAGTTAAATTGACATAGTAAGTCCGAATAAGATGACAATAAAAACTTTGACTGTGACAATAAAAATGATGTTACAGGTGCAGAATGGTAAGATGTTTAAAGCCTGTGTAAAAGTACAGAAAATAACAATCATTTGACTTTTTATTTGGTGACTCTTCTCATTGTGAAAGAGATGAACAAAGTGTAACTGAACTAGGAGAAAGAGCAGGCAACCTATTTTAAAAGTGAGTAAGAGACATCTGAGGTGAGAGGGCTGCCATCAGAAATCTTGGGGTAACCTTCTGAACCATTGTTCGCAGCCCCCATTCCTTTACCTGGCCAGTCCAGTATACATTGAACTAAAACATCTTTCCACCTCTCCTGCCTACCTTATTTTACAGGAAGTAGACTATGGGCACTATTGCGATCTTCACGCTAAAACGGGGACGCTTGGGAGAAAAACCTGCGCCTGCACAGTAAAAAAGCTGCTAAATGTAATGTATTGTGTTTTGCCTATGTTTCTTTTTGAGCCATCCTGACCACCGTAGTTAGTCTTCCTGATCCCTCCCCCCCCTCCATTTTGTGTTCAGTTATAGATTAAACATCTACAGGAGCACAGCTCTGTTTTGAAGCTCTGTGTCTGTCACATTACTTTACATGGTGTCAGAAGTCTGTCTGGAACAGATCTCACGCTTACTATGGCATTATCGCAGTTTGAACACCCCAAGATTGACTGGGAAGCTCCAGACTTGTACCAAGAGTTTGAAAGATTTCGCAGCCACGTCTCCTTTGTGTTTGATGGACCGCTCTCAGAACAAACACTGAAGCAGCGCACAGGTTGGTTGGGAACGTGGATTGGCGAGCAGGGCAGAGAGATATATAAAACGCTACCCTGGGAGAAGGGGAGAAGGATGATCCATCTAAAGTACTGGATAAATTTGCCAGCTATATAAGGCCAAGAAAGAATAAGAGAATTGCCAGACACCGCTTTAAGCAGAGAAAACAAGGAGTCACTGAGGGATTTGACCACTTTGTGAAGGATTTAAGACTCCTGCTAATGGATTGCGAGTATGCTGATCCAGATGATATGTTAATCGATACAATAATCGCTGGAATCAAAGAAAATCGCGTCCAGGAGAGACTCTTAGACAAAGGGAAGATCTAACACTACCAAAAGCAATTGAAATTGCCCAACAGTTTGAACTGTCACAGAAGCAAATTACAATAATCAGAGAAGAAGAATCTCAAGTGCAAGCAATAAAGGTGAATACACAATTCCAAACTGCAAATAAAAAAGCCTATCTACAATATCAGCCAAAATCTGTGCAGAAAGACATGAATACTTACCGGACATACAACTGTTTAAATTGTGGAAAAGATCCCCAGCATAAGTGGACCCAGGGCAGATGTCCAGCGAAAGGTTCTGTCTGCTCGTACTGCCACAAACCAAACCACTGGGTGGCAGTGTGTCGCAAAAGGTCAGTAAACACAGTTAGTTGTGCAGCAGCAATCAGAAACTGAGGATGAGGAGGTACTGGGCATAAATCTCACACGAACGGATGAGCACTATGATGACAAATGGACTGCGGACATTGAAATCCTGTCTCGGCAAGTGCCATTCAGAATTGATACTGGTGCAAAGTGCAACACATTGACTTTAAGTAATTATCAGACACTCCCGCATGTAGGTGAGCTTAAGCGCTCTAATCGAGTGCTAAAGTCCTACTCTAACCACAGGCTGAAGCCCATAGCTGCGGTGGACCTTCTAATCAAATTCAAGAATACAGAGATACCAGCAGAATTTGAGATTGTGGACATTTTGCAAGAAAATGTGCTTAGTGGCGCAACAGCAGAAGCCTTAGGTTTAGTGATGCGGCTCCATGCGCTGCAGCCTACTATGAAAAGCAACACACGACACTCTATCCAAGTGGCAACAACAGGACCTCTGCCAGTTGGGCTAGATGATTACCCAGAACTGACTCGCACTACTGGAACCTTGCCGGGCAAGTACACAATCAAAATTGATCCTGAAGCACAAGTTGTGGTTCATCCTGTCCGCCGTCAACCAGCTGCACTGAGAAATAAGATACTAGAGAAACTACAAGAGATGGTTAAAGATGGCTACATCACCAAAGTTAACCAACCAACCGAGTGGGTGAGTTCTATGGTGGCAGCTGTGCGTAATGGCAAAATAAGAATCTGTATTGACCCGAGCGACTTAAATAAAGTCATTAAGAGGGAACATTACCCAATGCGCACCATCGAGGAGGTAGTCTCTGCAATACCTGGTGCTAAAGTTTTCTCTGTTTTGGATGCAAAATCTGGGTTCCTACAAATAGAATTGGATGAAGCGTCATCATTCCTGACAACCTTCAACACGCCCATTGGCAGATTTAGGTGGCTTAGGCTTCCTTTTGGTCTAAAATGTGCACCTGAAATATTCCAGCGTATTATGGACGAAATGCTTGAGGGTATTAGCGGCGCATCAGATCAGTGTGATGGATGACATTCTCATTGCGGCCCCTTCAGTACCGGAACATGATGAGATTCTCCGTAAGGTAATTCAGAGAGCCACAAGCTACAACCTGAGTCTCAACTTTGATAAATGCCACGTCAAGCAATCTTCTGTCCCTATGTAGGACACCTGATAACAGCAGATGGCCTGAAGGCAGACCCTGCAAAAATAAAGGCTGTGAAATCCATGCCAACACCAAGAGACAAGGATGGTGTCCGTCGCTTCTTAGGTTTGTCACCTACCTCTCGAAATTCCTGCCCAATCTCAGCGAAGTTGATGCACCTCTGAGACAACTTCTTAAAACTGATGTGGAATTTGCCTGGCAGCCAGCTCAACAACAAGCCTTTGACACACTCAAAGACATGTGCACTGAGTCTCCTGTGCTACAATTTTTTGATCCATCCAAGTCTGTCGAAATTTTCTGTGATGCCAGCAGCAACGGCCTCGGTGCAGTATTGTTGCAGGACAGCCACCCCATTGCCTTTTCGTCCAGGTCACTAACAGACACTGAAACTAGGGATGTGCACCGATTTTTTTTTCGATTCGATTCGATTCGATTTTTCGATTTTTCAAACTTTTCGATTCGGCTCGTTTCGACTGCTTTCTGTTTCGATTCGGTTCGGTTCGATTCGGTTTTCGGGTACATTTATTTTTCGGAATATCGACCATTTTTCGTATTTTCGGGTAACTTCACTAGGTTTTCTGTATCGACTTTTCGTTATTTCGGAAAATTTTCGTTTTTCGGAATTGTACATGGCTTTCGGCATATCGCCAATTTTTCGTTTTTTCGAACTTTTCGTATTTCGGAACTTTTCGTTTTTTTCGGAATTGTACATGTTTCGGCATATCGCCAATTTTTCGTTTTTCGGAACGTCTGTTCTCGTTTCAAAGCTGTCTAACTCTATTCGTTTTGATGAAAACTACTATGGTTTACTTTTTTAATACTACTTTATATATTTTTTATAATACATTTTTGGTTTGTTTTTCGGATCCAATAATTCATTATGTCGATACGATAATTCTGGCGATTCTATCGTGTTTTTTTAATTAACCCTTTCGCTGCTGAGGCTTTTCCCGCCTCTGTGCTGAGGTCATTTTTACCTGTTTTGCTCATCATGTTTAAACGTGTTTTGAAGGCTTATTTTATTAGATGACCCAGACATATTATATATCGTTCTTTCCGGCAGACTCGGTAGATTCATAATATGTCATTATTATATGTATACGTCATGACCTGTCTGTATATTATAACAAAAAATGCAATAAAATATGAATTTTCAATAATTTACAATGTCTAAAGTGTTTTTTTTCACATTTTAACATGCGAGCAATTGCGGTTATATTTTGTATGGGGTGCGCTTGTTAAAAAATTAGAGATGGGGTCTCGTTACATTTTTTTTGGGGAAAATTACACGATTTTTAACAACGCACCGCATACAAAAATCGTTAGTGCAGCATCATTGTTCACATTATAATTGAAATGGGAACAATATTGCTGCATTAACAAACCAAAAAAAGAAAAAAAAAATTGTTTATTATTTTTTTATAAATGTTTTTAAATATTTTTTTAATTTTTTTACAAACGTTTTTCACATTCGTGTTTGGTATCGTTGGAACAGCCATGCTCTGGCTGATCCAACAATACCAAACTTTAACCCCTACCATGGATCGGGAGATAGGGGGTTCATTTTGGAACCCCCTATCTCCACCATTGGTGGCAGCTTGGGGTTAACTCCAGGACTGGCGTCATCGTGCTATGCACGATGACGCCAGTCCTCAGGGGGAGTTACCGGAAGCTTGGCCGACATCCGACATCCTCATGGATATGCCCCAGCTCCTCATGGATATTGCCCCAGCTCCTCGTGGACATGCCCCAGCTCCTCGTGGACATTTGCCCAGCTCCTCGTGGATATGCCCCAGCTCACACATGGATTGCCCCAGCTCCTCGTGGATATGCCCCAGCTCACACATGGATTTGCCCCAGCTCCTCGTGGATATGCCCCAGCTCACACATGGATTTGCCCCAGCTCCTCGTGGATATGCCCCAGCTCACACATGGATTTGCCCCAGCTCCTCGTGGATATGCCCCAGCTCACACATGGATTTGCCCCAGCTCACACATGGATTTGCCCCAGCTCCTCGTGGATATGCCCCAGCACATGGAATGCCCCAGCTCCTCATGGATATGCCCCAGCTCCTCATGGATTTGCCCCAGCACATGGAATGCCCCAGCACCTCATGAAAATGGCCCCAGCTCACCTCCGCTGCCTTTTTCGCTCCCTCAGAGCGTCCGGCGGCGCAGAGCTTGGGCGCTCGCCAGGGGGAGCCACGTGACCAGCTGCGATTGGCTGGTGATGTGTTTCCTCCAGGCGAGCGTCGAAGCTGCATGCTTCGGACGCTCGCAGGGAGTGAAAAACGCGGCGGAGGGTGAGACACCCGCCCTTAGGGTGACGGTGTCACCCTAAAGGCGGGTGTCACCTGGTGCGGGCCGCACCCCCGCCCCCATGTTACGACGCCACTGGTATATACATTTAACGGCCGCACGCCCACGGACTTACTCTATCCAAACAAAGTTCAGAATGATGTGAAACATTGGGACTTTTTGGATAGATTTCGATTTTCGACTATCCAGAACTTAAAAAAAAAAAAAAGGTCGAAATCTAATGCAAAAGTCCCGATGTTTCACATCGGGATGTCAGATATTAATAGGCTTGTGCACTGATTTTTTTTTCGGTTCGATTAGATTTGTTCTGATGTTTAAAATTTTTGATTCGGCTCGTTTCAACCGATTTCTGTTTCGATTCGGTTTGGTTTGGCTCGTTTATCGTGTAAATTTTTTTTTTGAATATCGACCATTTTTCGTATTTTCGGGTCAGTTTGCTGTTTTTTGTATCAACTTTTCGTGATTTCGGAATTTTTTCATTTTTTTCGGAACGTCTGTTCTCCTCGTTTCAAAGCTGTCTAACTCTATTCGTTTTGACGCGTAAACTACTATGGTTTACTTTTTTATACTTTATATATTTTTTATAATAAATTTTTGGTTTGTTTTTCGGATCCGATAATTCATTCTGTCGATACGATAATTCAGGCGATTCTATCGTTTTTTTTTTATTAAATAAAGATCCTTTTCTTCTTATGAATATACATTTCACAACTTTATTTATTTAATCACATTAAAAAAATGGTATGAAAGCCAAGGAACAAAAAAAAAAAGAACAAAACTATTTAAAAAACGCTAAACTGACCCGAATGGTCTGACTTAAAGATAAAAACCAGAACAAAAAGTTTTTAAAACGGAAAAAGTAGTTGATCAAAATGATCTGAAATTAAAAAAAAAATAAAATGATTTAAAGGTTTCAGACAAAAAAAAAATTAACCCTTTCGCTGCTGAGGCATTTCAAGGCTTCCCTTCACGCCTGTGTGCGGCACTGCGGTCTGCTGCTGAGCTCATTTTTAACAGTTTCGCTCCTCTTGTTTAAACGCGTTTTGAAGCCTTCTTTTATAATATGACCCCGACATGTTATATATCGTTCTTTCCGGCAGACTCGGCAGATGATTCTTAATATATCATTATCATATGTATGCGTCATGTCCTGTCTGTATATTATAACAAAAAATGCAATAAAATTTGAATTTTCAATGTTTGTTTTACAAGGTGTAAAGTGTTTTTTTTCACATTTTAACATGCGAGTGTTTGCGGTTATATTTTATGAGTTGCGTTTGTTAAAAAAAAATTGAAATGGGGACTTGTTATATTTTTTTTGGGTGAAAATTACACAGTCACATTCATGGCCACAAATATGTTGACAAATTTATGACAAAGGGTCCATAGAAATGTCAATAAATTTATGTACATATAATTTTAACAGTGTGGACTGGAAACCAAGCAATACATAATTAACTTATTAACGTAAAGCAACGCACACAAACAGGAAAATATATAAAATAGAAAATTTATTTACAAATACAACATGGGGAAGGGAAGGGAACATGCCAAGGATGGCAAACTGCCCAACAGGGGCACAAACAACACAAACAAACATACAATGGCGGCCATCTTCCAGTCTAAGCCAGGCGATAATTACTGGCATTTGAGGAGATGTTGGAGCTGGTCCGCATCTTCGATTACAAGGAATATGACTGCAGTAAGGGCCCTTACGCAGGAAGAATAATTTGAGGAAGGATCGTAACATTGAGAAGTTACGCGCACCACCATCCTAAAGGTGTTTGGGAAAGACGGGATGAAGGACCAGATCAGAAAACGCTGGTCCGACCTCAAAGAAGGCGAGCAGGAGCAGCTGAGGCACTTGTCGCTCTTCTTACTGCCGCTCAAGGATGTCCGCGGTGGTCACTAGGTGCTCCCGGACTACCTGCAGCAGTTCCTGGACGTTGTCAAGTGTCCTGACTGCCAGGCGAAGCTCGCCGATCGCCTCCCGTCGGCGTCTGGCTTCTCCTTCTATATATCCAATAAATGAAAGAAGGAAAATACAGTAAGTAAAGCAGGTTTCTATTTTTGACTGAAAGTCTTGAAAAAATATAACAGTAGTATATACCAGTGCTGGCAGCTTCCTGAGGCTCTGACTCCTCCGATTCCTCCTCCCCCACCACCACCGTCTGCATATCCAGTGCTATATGTAAGAAATTAAAGAAATAAAAAATACAGTAAACAACAAAACTGATTTATTTTTGAACAAAAGTCGATGCAAAATACAACAGTAAAAAAAAAAAAACCTGGACTGGCGGCCTCCGGCTCCCTCTCTTCCTCCTCCTGCTCCTCTTCCTCTTCCTCCTCCTCTTCCTCCTCCTGCTCCTCTTGTGCTATACATAAAAAAATTTAATTAAAATACAGTAAACAAAAAATGTTTCTGTTTTTGACCAAAAGTCGTTGCAAAATAAAACAGTATATACCAGCGCTGGTGGACGCTTGTGGCTCCTCCTCCTCCTCCTCCGGGGCACTGGTGCCCGCCGGGGCAGATTCGGCGGCCTTCTTCCTGTCTTCTGCCAGATTCAAAAAATAACACGTAAATAATGCAGACTGGAAAAAATGGTATATCTATACACTATATTGCCGAAAGTATTGCGACACCCCCTCCACTACCCCACTACCAGAGGCCTGTTCAGTACCTCAGCAGCTGCTGAATTGCTGCAGCAGTGTCGTTGAACCCTTTGGATGCGAATTTTGAATCCAAAATGGCCGATGATTTCTTAATGAAAAATTCAGATTGTTTTTCGGATCACTCGGACAAAATGTAATAAAGAGAAGCAGTCAGCACAATTCCGTTTTGTACGCACACACCACAAATGATCGTTTTTAATGAATAAACGTTATGTTTACTTCTGAAACAATATATAATTTGAACTGTAATATATGTCTATGTGCAGGGGGAAATAATAAATAAATATTTTGTGCTTTGGTTAACAGAAACCGCAAAATTAACATTGCTGTACGGCATTGTTACTGCTTCATGGCGGCGGCCATCTTTAAAACGTCACACTCAGCATCTCCTCGGGTCGCTGCAAGTGCTAGGTTAGCATGCTGAGCGATTGAATGGCGTTCAATGGCAAGTTGCTAACTTAGCACTTGCAGCGGCTGAGGTATTGAACAGGCCTCAGCTTGACCCCCCCCCCCCACTACTCCCATCTCATACATATATTGCACACAGACATATATACCGTTCATTTATATATTTTTTTCAGAAGTAAACATTACGTTTATTCAATAAAAACTATTATTTGTGTTGTGTGCGTACAAAGCGCATTGTGCGACTGCTTTTATTTATTTTATAGAAGGCCTCAGCCTCAGTTTCACTTTCAGTTTCTGTGAATAAAACTGGATATTGCAGAAACAACAGAAATCCACCATTTTGTTTTGAAATTTGCATCTAAAGCATTCAGTGACACTGCTGCAGCAGCTGCTGAGGCTGTATTGAACGCAGCTCTGTTTGGATGCACTTTCAGAAGAACTACATGTCCCATCCTAACACTTAGCAGAGACGCAGAGATTTTTATTGATGCGCAGGTGGGAGATAATATTGGGCAAGCTGCGGGTCTTCTCGTATGCATCACTCAATCACAACAACCTCCCCCCCAGCACACTACAGACTATACACACACAGTGCCAAAAGAAATCCAGCATTGTAACTTCATCTACATACATCAAATGTCACAATTTTCACGAATACGTAAAATCACAAAAAGGAAGAGCTATGGCAAAAATGCTTGTATGGCGAGTCGTGAAAACGCAAAGCTATACACAATCACATTGCATGAAAAAAGGACTAGATAAATCAACGTATTTCTGTGCACATTAGCACATGCAAGCACATTATTATTATTATACAGGATTTATATAGCGCCAACAGTTTGCGCAGCGCTTTACAATACATGACACTTACGTTTCGCTATGATGCGCCGGATGCGTCTCAGCTGCTCCTGCTCGCGAACTTTCAAATCAGACCAGCGTTTCCTCAGCTGGTCCTTCGTGCGTTCCTTACCAAACTGCTCCAAAATGGTGGTGCGTAGCTTCTGTAGGATTCGATCCTTCCTCACGTTACACTTCCTGCGGTAAGGGCCCTTACTGCAATCATAATCCTTGTAATCGAAGATGCGCACAAGCTCCAACATCTCCTCAAATGCCATATTTGTGGCTCGTTTCTTCCTGGGTGCTGCTGGTGACGAATCTGCCGATGAGGTGCTACTGCTTGCAGCGGCCATTTTGATGAATAATAATAACAACAATATTTTGTTGAAAAAGTTGTCAATAAAAGTTTGCTCAATAAAGTTACGATCTCCGCGTGCGCATGTGCGACCCGCGGTCGAATCGGATCTGACCCAAATACGACAATTCGTATCGGATCAGTGAAAAAAACCGCATTTACATTTTACACATACAAACTTTACAGAATCAGCGATATAACAGATATAATAGTTAAATAATACGATGTCCAGACTTACCGAAATGGAACCGAAATCCCGAATGGAACTGAAATCATGAATAGACTATAGAGGGAAAATAAATTTCGATTTGACACATTTCAAGTCCATTTGAAAATTCCGAAAATTTTTCGATTTGGCTCGGAAAACTTTTCGGATTTCGGAACTTTTTCGTTTTTCGGAAAGTCTGTTCTCGTTTCAAAGCAATAGATTTCGATGACACATTTCAAGTTCATTCGAAAATTCCGAAAAAATTTCGTTTCGGCTCGGAAACCTTTTCGATTCGGCCGTTTTCGGGTCTAAATATTTTCGGAATTTCGATCGAATCGAAAGACCCGAATCGGGAAATTTCGTGAAAATTCCGAAATTCCGAAACCCGAAACGCACATCCCTAAGTCTGAAACTCGTTATGCGCAAATCGAGAAGGAGATGCTGTCAATTGTTCATGCATGTGTCAAGTTTCATAATTACATATTTGGAAACCACGTAACCATCTACAATGACCATAAGCCTCTGGAGGATATTTTTAGGAAGCCATTGCTCTCTACCCCCATGCGCATTCAGAGGATGCGCCTTCGCTTGCAGTGGTATGATCTCACCGTTAAGTACAGACGGGGCAAAGATATGGAACTGCCGGATACGCTGTCGAGAGCCCAGTTACCTGTGAACAAGCCTGAGATGGAAGGCTTAGAGTGCGTCTCCATGCTTCATTTTGTTTCAGTCAGTGAGCAGAAATACTCAGAGCTGCAGAACTGCACAAGAGAAGAGCTCAGCTGTCTTCAAAGGATAATCCGGCAAGGCTGGCCAGACCACAGGCATGATCTCCCTAATGAACTACAACCATACTGGGACTCGCGAAGCCAGCTTGTTGTCTCCGATGGCGTTGTGTACAAAGGCCTGCGTATAGTGGTTCCCCCTTCTATGCAAGCTCACATGTTGAAGCTCATACATCAGTCCCACTTGGGAATAGTGAAGAGCAAGCAGAGAGCCCGTGAGGTCCTATACTGGCCAGGTATGAGCTCTGTAATTGAACAAATGGTAAAGAACTGTGGCAAGTGTGCAGACTTCCAGAATAAACTGCCAAGACAACCCCTACGTCCAACAGAAACCCCCAGTTTTCCCTTTGAAGAAGTAGCCTCGGACCTGTTTGAGTTCGAAGGGACCCATTACATTCTGCTGGTGGACTACTACTCGAAGTTCATCGAAGTGGACACGCTGAAGAATCTACATTGTCGCAGTATCATAGAAAAGCTGAAGGCTCAGTTTAGCAGGCATGGGATCCCTGTCATCCTTCGAACAGACAATGGCCCTCAATATGCAGCAGAGGAATTTAAGGTGTTCTGCCAAAGTTATGGAATTACTCACAGAACTTCATCACCCCACACACCACATTCCAATGGTGAAGCCGAGCGTGCAGTCCAGACTGTTAAAAAACTTTGGGCCAAAGCGGCAGACAAACACCTTGCACTGCTTGATTACAGGACAACTCTACTGGATTCTGTAGGCTTTTCGCCTGCTCAACTGCTGATGGGCAGGCGACCCCGAAATAGCCTGCCTACTGCTCATCTGCTGCTCGCACCTGCAGCTTATGATCCCATCAAAGTCAAACAGCGCCTAGACAGAAGCAAATGCATTCAGAAATTCTACTATGACCGTAAAAGAGCAAGTGGCCCCCGTGCTGAATTGAAGCCTGGAGATGAAGTTCGGATGCAGCCGCACCCAGGCAGTAACAGGTGGTCGCCTGGAGTAGTAGTGAGGTCTCACGATGCCCCTCGATCCTATATTGTAGAAAGTGGAAATAAGGAATACCGTCGCAACGTCCAGCACCTTCGTAAGAGCACACCAGATGCCAATGACTCCCGTCACAGACTTATCAATGATCATTGGGCTGAGTTGATGGAGCCAGTGAGTGCCGAGGAGCCCGAGCCTGTGGAACATACTAACTCCCAGCAAGAATCTGCTCCAGTACCACAGACTGCTAGGGGAATGACGTCAACCGGGCAGTACATCACCAGGCTAGGCAGAGTTGTGAAAACTCCGGACCGGCTTTCCTTGTAGCCAGAGACATGCGTAGCAAACGCGAATGGGGACAGCAGTGTGCCAATAACTGTTCCAGTTCCACTTGCTTATGTACAATGGTGCACTGTTCTGAATGATATGTTATCGTTTGATTCTCGTTTAAAATGTGCTAACCTTTCCTTTGTTCTTTTGAGGGATGCAAGTTTTCTGTTTATTTAAATTGAGAAGTTTAAAGAAATATCACCGATTTAATATTTGCGATATCTATACCTGTATCCCAAGTGACTATGCTAGTTAAGGGTTTGTTTTATACTTACGAAGGGAGATGTAATGTATTGTGTTTTGCCTATGTTTCTTTTTGAGCCATCCTGACCACCGTAGTTAGTCTTCCTGATCCCTCCCCCCCCTCCATTTTGTGTTCAGTTATAGATTAAACATCTACAGGAGCACAGCTCTGTTTTGAAGCTCTGTGTCTGTCACATTACTTTACACTAAAAAAAGCTGCCTGCACCGTATCACGGTGCTAAGCCTCTGGATGCGCGCGGCAGTGCTAAGCGCCGCCGCGAGCATCCCCTCCATGGAGTCCATAGAACTCCATTGAGGCTGACGCTGCCAGTCACATGACCTGCAGGATCTCGCATTGCATCATCCGGCAGGTCAACGTACTGATCTACAGAGGGAGACTAGAGGACTTTTTCCACCCATCTCTCCCTGCTCCCGGCAGCCAGAGGAGGCGGTTGGAGCCTCTGTTCTCGCCGCGGGATGGAAGGTGAGTATATTATTTATTTGGGGGGGTTTCTGCTGGTGCTGATTGATAACTGATAACGTTCGCGTTAACCGCAGCTGGACGGTAATTAGTGGTAGTACAATGTAATACTATCGATAATTAACTCTTTGCACTCCACATGTTAAGTATAGGGAGCGCAAAGTACAGTAACCTCGCTCTGAAAAGTGCAAGATCCAAATCGCTAAAGGGTTTTTTAACCCGTTAGCATTTGGATTGTAATATGGTGTGCCCGTGCTAGGGCCACCAATGCAAACGTTAACGTTCACACAGGTGAGCGCTAATGTTTGCGTTATGATTGTAATAGTGCCCTATATATTTTTGGTCTAGCAAGGGGATACAAAGTATTCCCTGGTGGCAGGGTGGGTCCAAGCCAACGTGCTACCTGGATCCAAGGATGAAATTCTGCCCCCCCCCCGAAAAAAAAACATGCAGCGTGTATGAGTGTGAGTATGAGTATAACCATGTATGAGTGTATCGCAGAGCTCAACAGCAATAAAACTCACACTCCTACACACCGCACATTGCTTTGAGCTTTATGCTGTGGAGCTCTGTGATACAGTAATGTGCAGTGTGTATGAGTGTATCACAGAGCTCCACAGCAATAAAACTCACAGTAATGTGTGATGGGTATTAGTATCACCGAGCTCCACATCCGGCCACACAGTCACACGCGGTCACACATCCACACACACAGTCACACATCCACACACAGACACACACATCTACACACAGTCTCACACACACACACATCCACATACTTACTCTCAAGCAGCCCTGGTCTAGGCCCACAACGCGACAGGTGCCGGCCTGGACAAGGTGTGCATTGCCTGGTGCCGGGCCCAAGGCCTGGTTGGGGGACTGGGCCTCGGGCGTGGTCGAGGTCCGGGGCGGTTGCTTCACCAGGAAATTTAATTGTATACTGGTAGGCTAGTCCTGGGCGGCCCTTATAGCTGAGGCATTAACCCTATGCCACAATTTATTCTTGCTGCAGTCAACATAAGAGAACACTGATCTGATCCTACTGGACCTTTGAAATACATCTATAAATAATATTGTGTCCTGTGTTTATTTTGCAGCAAAATATATCTGAAATTGTGAATGTGATTTCCTTGTAATCAGCACAGTTTTATTAATAGTGGCCGCCCATAATATTCTCACTTACTAATTTACTCACTCACTTACTCACTTACTTCTCACTAAGCCCATAATATTCTCACTTACCTTCCTGAAATATCCATCTTTCAAAAGATTGTATCACGCCTAATACAGCTGGAAAATAGTAATAAGAAATACGTGCATTAAAATGACTGCATTTCTCCCGCCTCATTCAACACAGAGCTGGATTAAGATTCCATTCAGGGGGTGTGTCCGCGGCGCCAACCAAGATGGCCGCTTAGGCAGAGAGCTCCGCTCGGACCCGCCGAACTTGCGCCCACCGTGACCCGCCAGCACTTCAGATGGGGAAAACGCATCGAGCCACGAGTGCCCCACGTCCCCAGACACCCGCTAGCCAAAATTCAGCCGCAACACTGCGGGCATTCTTGGTGCCGCTGACAGCTACCGCGACCACGCGGTCAGAGGGCTCACACGCCTCACAGGCCTCAACACCGCGATCCACTGACTCATCCACACCGGACGCAGACTGTGCCGCAGGAATGAAGGCACACTGTAATGATGACCCAGACTGGGCTACACTTCTAGCCCGATTGCCCACTAAAGAGGACCTGAGGGAGGCGAACGCTACCATCATGGCTGAATTGCAGCAGGTCAGAGGGGATTTACAGGGCCTGCACACTAAGATCCACGCTGTGGAAGCTACCTGTGACTCTCTAAACCTACAACAAACTGCAAACTCCACCAGACTTGACTCACAGGCCGAACAACTCAGAGGTATGGCACTCCACATGGAAGATTTAGACAACCGTGGCAGGCACAATAATTTGTTGGATCCGTGGCCTTCCTGACACGGAAGAATCTCCTACCCATCTTATCCCTATCCTCACTTCCATCTTTAATACCCTACTCGACAGACCGAACTCTACTCTTATTGCTTTTGTGCGTGCACATCGCGCCTTACGCCCACGCGGGACTGGACCTCCACGAGATGTAATTTGTTGCCTAGAAAGCTTTCCCCTTAAAGAAGATCTATTACGGGCTGCACGCACCCCCACTCAGATTTCCCATGAAGGAGCGGAACTACAACTTTTTGCAGACCTATCTCCTGCAACCCTGACTTTCCGCAGAGCCCTGCGCCCCCTCACGAGGACCCTTCAGGCGCAGAAGATAAGATACCGTTGGCACTTTCCCACTGGGCTTCTGGTTTCTACTCCCCAGGGCCCATTCCTGGCACGCTCCTCTGCTGATGTAGACACCCTGATCTCTGATCTCCAACTCCCTCCGGTGGGGCTGTCGTGGCCGGACCCTGTGCAATTTTACTCCTCCAACCGCCCCGGCTTAGCGCCAGGTGCCCTACCGCAAAGACCAGCCAAGACTCGCCTTTCCGCTGGACGACACCGGGGTTCGACGACCTAATGCACAGACTCTCACCTGAGGGTTCCCCGGCTCGCACACGCTTCAAACCTTGCTTCAAACCTTACACACTTAACCCTACCTGGTGGTCCCACCAGCCTCAAACCTGTTCCTGTTGTGTATAACCGGACTCCTGAAGAAAAAACACGACCCGCCTTCTCACCTGTTCCTGTGAGGCACGATTAACTTCGTGGAGAAAAGACATGACGGGTAACTATGATTCCAACTTGTTGACTTGGATACCGGGACACTACCGCTTTACATGTCCACAGGACTCTCACGCCGTTACGAAGAACTAATGCACGGTCCCTCGCCCGAGGGCTCCCCGGCTCTCACGCGAGACCTTTTGCTACAAATCCTGCGCACACCACCTCTTCTAGTGGTATCACCAGTTTAAAATCTGCTCCCGTTGTGTACAATCGGACTCCTGAAGGGAAAACATGACCCGTCGACATCTCACCCGCTCCCGTGATGCACGATCAACTTCAAGGAGAAGAGACACGGCGGGTAACTATGATTCTGATTTTTTGACAGGGACACCGGGACTTTATCACTATACATATACATGTACAATTGACTATCGCTCAGTTACGAAATTATCCGCCTGTCAGATTTTTCCACCATAGAAATGTTTTTTCTACACCTTTTTCTAGGGTTCACGACATACGCACTGTTTATTCAAAGTTTTAATTTTACTGCGCATTTATCTTAGTATTTTAAGTTAAGTTAGATTACATTGGGTCGGAGGGACTTCCTCTTTGCTGGAGCGTACCCGTCTGGATTAGGGATGTTTCGGAATTTCGGAATTTTCACGAAATTTCCCGATTCGTGTCTTTGGATTCGGCTGAATTTCCGAATCGGATCGGACCCGAAAACCGACGGATCCGAAAAGTTTTCCGAGCCGAAACGAAAAAATTTCTGATTTTTCGAATGGACTTGAAATGTGTCAAATTGAAATTTATTTTTGCTCTATTCATGATTTCGGTTCCATTCGTGATTTCGGTTCCATTTCGGTAATTCTGCACATCGTATATTTAACTATTATCGGTTATATCGCTGATTCTGTAAATTTTGTATTTGTAAATGCGTATCACTTGTTTCTTGTGGCATTCGGGTCAGTTTAGCGTTTTTTTAAATCGTTTTGTTCATTTTTTTTGTTCCTTGGCTTTCATACCATTTTAATATGATTAAATAAAGTTACATAGTTACATAGTTACATAGTTACATAGTTATATAGGCTGAAAAAAGACATGCGTCCATCGGGTTCAGCCTCTCCCACATAACCTACTGCTGTTGATCCAAAAGAAGGCAAAAAACCCAGTCTGAAGCGCTCGCCAATATGCAACATACTGGGAAAAAATTCCTTCTTGACCCCAGAATGGCAGTCAGATTTCTCCTTGGATCAAGAAGCTTTTACCCACATATTAAATATTATAACCCTTAATATTCTGTGTCTGCAGGAAGTCATCCAGTCGTTTTTTAAAAGTCTGTACAGACTCTGACCCAACCACCTCAACAGGCAGAGAATTCCACAGCTTTATTGTTCTCACCGTAAAATAACCCTTCCTATGCTTTAAGCTAAATTTTCTTTCTTCCAGTCTAAATGGATGACCCCTTGTCCTATGTATAGTCCTGTTAATGAATAGGTTATCAGACAATGGTTGATAATGGCCCCGTATATATTTATATAAGGTTATCAGATCCCCTCTAAGGCGCCTTTTCTCTAAACTAAACAGGTTTAAGCTTGTTAGTCTTTCCTCATAACTTAACCCTTCCATCCCCCTTATTAATTTAGTTGCCCGTCTCTGCACTTTTTCTAACGATATAATATCTTTTTTTAAGACAGGTGCCCAAAATTGCACGGCATATTCAAGGTGCGGCCTGACCATTGATTTATACAGAGGCAAAATTATGTTTTCATCCCGTGAGTGAACTCCCCTTTTAATGCATGCCAGTACTTTGCTGGCCTTGGCGGCTGCTGTTTGACATTGCACATTGTTACTTAGTTTGAAGTCTATGATTATTCCCAAATCCTTCTCCTGCTTGGATTTCCCTAACTCCGTACCATTTAGGGTATAAATTGCTTGTGTGTTCTTCACTCCAAAGTGCATAACTTTACATTTATCTAGATTAAATTTAATCTGCCATTTAAGTGCCCAGTCCCCCAATTTATCTAAATCCCTCTGCAGCGAAGTAACATCCTGCTCACATTGTATTACTTTTCCTAGCTTTGTGTCATCTGCAAATACTGATACATGACTTTCAATGCCTATCTCAAGGTCATTTATAAATAAATTGAATAGTATTGGTCCTATAACAGACCCCTGAGGGACACCACTTACCACTGGTGTCCATCTTGAAAATGTACCATTTATGACCACTCTCTGTACCCTATCTTTTAGCCAGTTTTCTATCCAAGAACAAGTATTTTCATCTAGACCATTTTTTCTTAATTTAAGTAGTAACCTTTTGTGTGGAACTGTGTCGAAAGCTTTGGCAAAATCTAAGTAAATCACATCCACTGCGACCCCCTGATCTATACTTCTACTTACTTCCTCATAGAACGTAATTAGGTTAGTCTGACATGATCTGTGTTTCATGAAACCATGCTGATTTTTGCCAATTACATTATACCTCCCAATAAATTCCTGAATATTATCCCTTAGTAACCCCTCAAATACTTTCCCAGCCACAGATGTTAAGCTCACAGGTCTATAATTCCCAGGCACAAATTTTAAACCTTTCTTAAATATAGGGACCACGTCAGCTTTTCTCCAATCCTCTGGTACTATTCCTGAAAGAAAAGAATCTTGAAAGATTAAGAACAGAGGTTTACATATTTCAACACATAGCTCTCTTAGTACTCGCGGGTGAATTCCATCTGGCCCTGGGGCTTTATTAACATTCACATTGTTTAATTTGTGTAAAACCTTGTCCTGAGTCAACCAGTCACTTTGTATTAGTAAGTTTTTATTAATGACTTTCATGTCTCCTGTTATAGGTTTCTCTTTGATAAATACTGAAGAAAAATAATCATTTAAAATTTCTGCTTTATCCTGATCTTCAGTTAACAATAACCCTGACTCAGATTTTAGTGAACCTACATTTTCACTCTTGGGTTTTTTAGAATTTATGTACCTAAAGAAACAACCTAAAGAAGTTGTGAAATGTATATTCATAAGAAAAAAAGGATCTTTATTTAATAAAAAAAAAACACGATAGAATCGCCAGAATTATCGTATCGACAGAATGAATTATCGGATCCGAAAAACAAACGAAAAATTTATTATAAAAAAATATATAAAGTATAAAAAAAGTAAACCATAGTAGTTTACATCAAAACGAATAGAGTTAGACACTTTGAAACGAGGAGAACAGACGTTCCGAAAAAACGAAAATTTCCGAAATCACGAAAAGTCGATACAAAAAACGAGCAAAGTGACCCGAAAACACGAAAAATGGTCGCTATTCTGAAAAAAAAATGTACACGAAAAACGAGCCGAACCGAACCCAATCGAAACAGAAATCGGTCGAAACGAGCCGAATCGAAAATTTTAAACATCTGAACAAATCGAACCGAATCGAACCAAAAAAAAAATTGGTGCGCAAGCCTAGTCTGGATTGCGGAGTAGTGGTTGACACCTCCCGCGTGGTACCTTCTGGACTCGCCTCCCACTCGGAGGACAGGGCGACGCGACGGTTGGGAGGGGTTTTGGGAGCTTTACTGTGACCCCCGGACCCCGTACCCAACCTTGCCCACACCTCATACACTTTGGCCCGAGGTTTCATTCTCCTCGTTTCCCCTTTCTGGGCCTCCCCTTCTCTGGTACCCCCTCCACCCCCCCTTGCGTTCCCCTTTAACTCCCACCCCCATCCCGGCGACCTCTACCACTGATAGACCCCTCACTTCACTACCCCTGCAGGTAACGCATAGCGCCCATAACACCAGCCCACCTAACACTTTTTTCTATCAACGCCTGAGGCCTCAACACCCCCGAGAAAAGATCCTTCGCTTTACGGGATTTTCATAGAGCCAAGGCCTCCGTAGTGTCCATTCAGGAAACCCCCTTTCGGGAGGGGTCTGCCCCCAAATTAACTGACTCAAGGTTTCCCTTGGGTTTCTCCAGCCACAACATCCAAGCCAAGTCCAAAGGAACTACAATATTATTTGCTAAGTCCGTCCCCTTCATTCATGTAGCCACGCTTACGGATGGAGGCGGACGTTATGTGGTAGTGAAGGGCATGATTTCAGATCGCATGTACACTTTCGCTAACATATATGCACCAAACAAGAGTCAGCATAAATTCCTAGCTAAATTTCTCACAACACTAAACGACTTCACAGAGGGTTGCCTGGTTTTGGGTGGGGACATTAACCTACCACTGGATCCCCTACACGACACGTCATCGGGACGCTCTGCCATCCCCCTACATATCTTGCGCCGGGTTGACTCACTCCTCCACTCGAACCGATTGGTGGATTGCTGGAGGGTGCTCCACCCCGCTGACAAGGACTATACCTTTTTCTCTCACCCGGCCCAGACTTATTCCAGACTGGACTATTTTTTTCTACCTCATTACCACCTGCAAGATCTCCACTCTGCAACAATTGGCAACCTAACCTGGTCTGACCACGCACCTATCATGATGACCCTCACCTCCCCGCTTTACCGGACCACAGCCCCAACCTGGCGACTTAACGACTTTCTTCTCTCTGACCCGACCGTTATTCAGGACTGCACAGAGCTCTAGAGCATTACTTTACTGAAAACACCAACCCAGACCTGCCCCCACTGACGATCTGGGAAGCACACAAATGCGTTGTGAGGGGCTTTTACATCCAGAAAGCATCAGAGTTTAAAAGACAGAAATCAACTGCCATATCTGATGCGTTAACGCGTATAGAGCCGTTAGAGACCCTACATAAAGGTTCCCTCGACCCGGATGACCTGATTGAGCTAACCGCAGCAAGACGAGACTTGACCACCCTTTTAAATTCCTCCTATCACCGACAATGCCAACGCTCCAAAATGTTTTTCTTTGCCCGCGGTGATAAGAGCGGACGCCTCCTGGCACACATGCTACAGATACGGAGGGCTATATCTTACATTGCCCGGATCAGAGACTCACACAAAAAATTACACTACCTACCCGGCGACATTCAATCCACCATCCGATCGTACTACGAATCTCTTTACAATCTACCGAGCCCCCTCCCCGGCCGGGATAGGACGACTAATAGGACTGATATTCGTGACTATCTGACAGCCCACCTGAAATGCCGGCCACCGCAGTCGACTGCGCGATTCCTTGAGACGCCCCTCTCGACGGAGGAGCTGGTCGGAGCACTGAAATCCTCAAAAAACGGTAAATGCCCAGGCCCTGACGGCCTCCCCCTAAACTACTACAAACGTTTTCTTAAGACACTCTCCCCACATTTTTTATTAGCCTTTAACTCGGTCCCAGAGGGGCGACTCATCCCACCCCAGACTTTAGCAGCAAACATCACCTTGATACCTAAAGACGGGAAGGACGCTGAACAGTGCGAGAGTTACCGACCCATCTCACTCCTAAATTGTGACCTTAAATTATTTGCCAAAATACTCGCATCTCGAGCTCTATACAATAACCCCATGGCCCGTGTCTGCGTTAACGGCATGTACACTGCCCCATTTGGGATCCATAACGGGACCCGACAGGGTTGCCCCCTCTCGCCCCTATTGTTTACGCTGGCCCTAGAACCCTTCCTAGCCGTGGTGCGGGGTTCCCCAGATATCCGGGGACTGAGAGTGGGCCCCACCGAGCACAAAATCGAGGCATACGCAGACGATCTATTATTTTTTATCTCCCGCCCGGAAATCACACTACCCAATGTTCTACAAGCATTCCATCGTTACGGCCTACTCTCAAATCTGAAAATTAACTACGCTAAATCGTTTATACTTAACATATCCCTACCCACGTGCCGGGCCTCAGCCCTCACTCCATAGTTCCCCTTTCAATGGGCCACCTCACGTATTAAATATTTAGGAATCTGGGTCACTCAAATCCCATCCCACATGTTTCGCGACAATTTCCTTCCCATCCTGGATACTTTCGCTAATGATCTTGGACAATGGGACTACCCGCACATCTCTTGGTTGGGGAGGGTCCAAGTACTTAAAATGAACTTACTACCACGCCTCCTATACTTATTCCAGACAATCCCCACCCATATCCCCAGTACCTACTTTTGCGCACTCCGCTCCCTGACAACCACATACATATGGCGAGGTAGCCGCCCCTGACAAAGTTTTACCTGTTTAACTCTACCTAAACTGGAGGGAGGACTGGCGGTCCCAGACTTTTTTCTCTACTACAAATCATGCCATATGGTTAGGGTGGTGGAGTGGACGAGACTCGGTCCGGCAAGGGCCTGGGGGGAGATCAAGGGGATCGAGACGGGAGTCTCGATCTCGACACTCCCATGGCTACCCAGACGCCATGGACTTCACCTAACGCATCCCCTGCTATACACTTCGACATCCTTGCGGATCTGGCACCGGATGAGACAACCCCTGGGGCTTTCCTCGGACCCCTCTGCTCTCACCCCACTGATATATCACCCCGACTTTCCCCCCCGGCCTCAACCCCCTGGCCTTTCGAGACCTAATTAGCGCACCTATACGACGCATTCACCACATTTTCCCGAATGGTCACTTTGTCACCCTGGGGGAGCTGATGGGAGGGGAAGCTGCCTCTCTCGCCCTCTACCTACCCTTCCAACAGATACTGAGCTTCATCAAATCCATCCCACAACAACCCCACCTGAAAAGACCCCTCACTGAGTTTGAAGCACTCTGCTCGCGCCAAGGCTTACTGCCGCATGGTGTATCCCGTCTCTACTCCCTTCTCCTACATGCTTCTAAGATTCAACCCCCCGGATACATAGGGAGGTGGGAGACGGTGTTGGGGATATGCTTGTCTGAAGAGGACTGGAGACGCATATGCAATCTCACACATCACTGCTCTGTCTCCACAAGAATACAGGAATCAGCCTATAAACTGCTCTCTATGTGGTGTAGAACCCCCCAGGTTCTTTGTCGAATGTACCCAGAGGTTGACGATAAATGCTGGCGCTGCGGTGACTCTCCAAGTTCACTCATACATATATGGTGGGATTGCCCTTTAATACGCCCTTACTGGATAAAGATACACCGACTGCTGGGTCTTTTTTTTGACCCCCCCCTGACCTTTTACCAGCACCTATGCTATTGCATCATGTCCCATACTAAGGTCTGCATATAAAAACTCTGTTGGTCTACGTATCCTTAACACGGCAAAAAGCCTGATCCCCTTGTTCTGGCGACGCCCCGACTGCCCTCCCCTCACACTCTGGCTGTCCAGAATGGAAGAATTACACACTACGGAACAATTGTACTTTACTGCCAATCACATGCTCCCCCGCTATCTGACTATCTGGTCCAGATGGCTCCTACTTTCCTCGGGGCCCGAATTTAAGGCGATACTGATCGACGCGTCTACCGTCAGCCCTCCGTAGAGGAGAAGGCGCAGACAATCTAGCTCCCATTCTCAGGTACAACCTGCCACAGACCCCTCATTTGGTATCAACGCCTGCACTTATACTGCCTCATGTCCCGCATGTACTGTGTCTCACACCCTCCCCAATCCACTCTTCCCCACTATTAACTTGACACCCTCTCGCCCCCCCATTGTTACCTTTCTCCCCCCCCTCCTTGCATATATTACTGTAAGGTTTGCTATTTGACTGGCCTGCGTGCCGAGTCTTGTGATATTATACGAACGTTTGTATTACTTTCTCTTCTAAAACAAAATAAACATATATTTACAAAAAAAAGGATTCCATTCAGGTCGCTATTAATAATTTGCAGGATGTTAATTCTGCTCACTATGCTCACCCGTCCAGAGCGACCAGAGAGAGACATGTTGCGCTTTAATAGGAACCATGCAGTGCAGTAATCTTCAGATCTCTGCTCAAGAAGCAATTTTGCAAAGGAAGGAAAGGAATAATTATTTTTTTTTACACTTCCTCACACTAAGTCACCAGGAAAAGGGGTCATATTGGGTAGAAAGGCACAGAACCTCCGGGATCTTTGGGAGTGGTGGAGCTATGCCCCCCTGCTATTGGCAATAAAAAAAATGGCTTCCTCTATTTCTTAAGAAAACAACACATTCAATTTCAGACGTTAGCATTCCTTTTCTATATATTCATGTTAACAGATTGTGCATTAGATGAAGGTTTCATGTAGACACTGGTTTACTCTTGTCCCTTTAATAACAAATGACGTTTTACGGCAGTGTCTTTTAGATATGTATTTCAACATACCTGAGACAAATAACTACAATGTTTTCTTCTTTTCATCTATTTCATCAAGAATTCAAACAAACAATATGGGCAGGTCAAAACGAAACGTTTTCCTGTTCTTTGGTCTTCTGACTAACTTCCAGTATGTTGTGTGTGCAAGCAGCATGTGGCCCCGAACGTAACAATAGTAACCACGTCAAACAAGGCAAACCGTGGAAATATATTTATATCTTATTTTCATACCTAGCATACATGCGCAGGTGACAGAGAGTCATGAATTTGTAATGTAATCATTTATAAAACAGGATTATTAACTCCATCTCTCAAAGACGGCTGAAGTGCTGATAGAGTGCTGTTATCACCTTTAATGAAAGGAAAAACATGTAAACCGTCCTCTAGCACATGATGGAATAAACAATGGGGAATAAACAGTGGTGAACATTGAGACTGGTAGTAAAAACGGTTACCTATGCCAACTTTACATACTCCGGCCCTACTGTGAATGATGGGATTTCAGCAGCCTAGAATAGAAGGTATGTATTTCCTCAATAAACCTTGGCTTACCCAACCCTAAAACACCAATAACCCTAAACTAAGACATGCAGCTCTAAGTCCCAATCATCGAAGGTACGTCCATTGGGGCGATTAAATAGAATTAAGAAGTATAAACAGTTTTTGTGGAATCTCAAGTCTAGTATTTTGGGGGGGGTTGGCCGTGGGTACTAGTTTAAAAAAGAGAAAATGTTAAGCTCATAACCCCATTCCCTGAGTAATGGCAGATGCATTGTAGATATGAACATTTTTGGTCTGTGTTCTCTTTGGGATTGTTTTACACATGCTCTTTCTGTTTAAACGAATTGTGTCCCGAAATGAAGCCATTAAGTTTCCGTTAGGGTAGATGAGCTGAATGTGCACTCATTATGCCTGCTACTATTAGTGGCTCATGGCAATAGAGAGAGAGCGGCTTCACATGAAGCAAACAGGATGAAGTAATGAGTGACCACCTGGGGAGCAATAGACAAGATGTAGGACTTGAAGAGCAAACAGAGAGCATGCAAGGAGAAACTGTCACTGCTATTTTTTTTTTTAGAACGTATTTTACCTGGAAAGATACATTGAGATTTCCCTCGTTTTCAAGTATGTCCTGGGTGGCGAGTATGTATCGTTAGGTGTCTTGCCTAAGGACACTTACTGAAGAGGTGCTCTTGCTGGGATTGAACCTGTGTCTCCACAGTCTCTCTCCAAGGTTATACAGTTGTGTTCAAAATTATTCAACCCCCACTGAAATTGAGTGTTTTGGACAGTTTGACATTGATTTTGATCATTCAGTCATCTTGCTTACAATTAAATCAAAGAGGCACATGTAGGTCAGACAAATATAACATAACATTTATAATGAAATAACCACAAATGTCTTTTCTGTGCTCATATCATTATCAGTTTTATTCAACCCCCAAGTGACATTCAATCTTAGTACTTAGTACAACATCCTTTTACAGTTATAACAGCTTTTAAACGTGAAGAATAGCTTGACACAAGTGTCTTGCAGCGATCTACGGGTATCTTCGCCCATTCGTCATGGGCAAAAGCCTCCAGTTCAGTCACATTCTTAGGCTTGCGCACTGCAACTGCTTTCTTTAAGTCCCACCAGAGGTTCTCAATCGGATTTAAGTCAGGTGACTGCGATGGCCACTCCAAAATGTTCCAGCCTTTAATCTGCAACCATGCTCTAGTGGACTTGGAGGTATGCTTGGGATCATTGTCCTGTTGAAAGGTCCAACGTCTCCCAAGCCTCAGGTTTGTGACAGACTGCATCACATTGTCATCCAATATCTCCTGGTACTGAAGAGAATTCATGGTACCTTGCACACGCTGAAGCTTCCCTGTACCTGCAGAAGCAAAACAGCCCCAAAACATGATTGACCCCCCCGCCATGCTTCACAGTAGGCAAGGTGTTCTTTTCTTCATAGGCCTTGTTCTTCCTCCTCCAAACATAGCATTGATCCATGGGCCCAACAGTTCTAATTTTGTTTCATCAGTCCACAGAACACTATCCCAAAACTACTGTGGTTTGTCCACATGACTTTTGGCATACTGCAGTCGACTCTTCTTATTCTTTTGGAGACAGCAAGGGGGTGCGCCTGGGAGTTCTGGCATGGAGGACTTCATTACGCAGTGTGCGCCGTATTGTCTGAGCTGAAACTTCAGTACCCACATCTGACAAATCTTTTCTCAGTTCCTCAGCAGTCACACGGGGACTTTTCTCCACTCTACGCTTCAGGTAGCGCACAGCACTCGAAGTCAGCATCTTCTTTCTGCCACGACCAGGTAGTGTTTCAACAGTGCCCTTTGCCTTGAATTTGCGAATGATGCTTCCTATGGTCTCTCTTGGTATGTTTAACATCTTTGCAATCTTCTTATAGCCATTGCCCTTCCTGTGAAGAGTAATCACCTCTTCTCTTGTCTTCCTGGACCATTCTCTTGACTTCACCATGTTTGTAACCACACCAGTAAATGTCTAGAAGGAGCTGAGTATCACAGTCATTTTAAAGCTGCCTAATTGGTGCTTATTATGCTTTATTGCTGCTCCGTGACATCCACAGGTGTTTTCAATACCTGATTGAAAACACTTGAATGAACCTCTGTTCTTCAGAGTGGTAGTCTTTAAGGGGTTGAATAATTGTGTCAATGAAGAATTCACAAAAGAAACATTTACTACTGTATTACAAAACCAATTGATGTAATTTTAGTTGCATATGGTTCTTTAAAAGTCCTTGTAGGATTTCATTCTGAATATAATTACAAATGTACACTAAATTCCCTAAAACCCTTTACAGCATTGGGGGTTGAATAATTTTGAACACAACTGTAGAGCAGTGATGTTATCTCTGCTCCACCCAGTCCACTGCTATTATTTGCAAATATCTATTTCGTGAACTAATTTCCACTATGCTCAGCCAGCTTGCATAGTTACATAGTTACATAGGCTGAAAAAAGACATGCGTCCATCGGGTTCAGCCTCTCCCACATCACCTACTGCTGTTGATCCAAAAGAAGGCAAAAAACCCAGTCTGAATGCTTGCCAATATGCAACATACTGTGAAAAAATTCCTTCTTGACCCCAGAATGGCAGTCAGATTTTTCCTTGGATCAAGAAGCTTTTACCCACATATTAATTAATATAACCCTTAATATTTTGTGTCTGCAGGAAGTCATCCAGTCGTTTATTAAAAGTCTGTACGGACTCTGACCCAACCACCTCAACAGGCAGAGAATTCCACAGCTTTATTGTTCTCACCGTAAAATAACCCTTCCTATGCTTTAGGCTAAATTTTCTTTCTTCCAGTCTAAATGGATGACCCCTTGTCCTGTGTATAGTCCTGTTAATGAATAGGTTATCGGACAATGGTTGATAATGGCCCCGTATATATTTATATAAGGTTATCAGATTATCTCTTATTTCAGGTTTCCCTGGCTCTATAGGTAATACAGGCTCTGCTGAGGTGATTTCCCTCTCCCATGAGTGTGTGGCTCCAGGGCATTATTTTGTGCATAGATTGTGAACGCGAGTGTTAGGAACCCAGCCAAAATCGTTCCCACACTGGGGTCAACTGGGCTGGCTGACTCCATGTCCTGCTCTTGGTTTTCCCTGCTGCTCAGGGGCAACACACCCCATTCATCACCCATGCTGAGTTTTCCCTGATCCTCTCTGGCTACCTCAGGTGTCGTCTTCAAAAGAGTGCTTTTGCATTCACTGTGTCTACAAGAAGCTACACCTGTGATTCCTGAGTCTATTGCCTTGCTGCCCGCTGTGTTCCTGCCTTGTTGCCTGCCTTGTTCCTGCCCTGTTGACCATTGTGACCCCTCACGCCTCATGCAGTGTGGCCTCTGCTATCTAGAGCCTCCTGCTGTTTGTCTTCTGCCTCCATTGTCACCTGTGTCTCCTGAACCCTTCTGTGATTTCCTTCAGTACCTATGTCTTCTTGTGTCTCCTAAACTATACTATCCCACCTGTGTCCAGCTCTCTTCCTGTCCTGACCCTCCCTGTGTTTCTGTCCTGTGTATACTCTGACCAGCCCCTTTTCTGCCGTGATCCTCTCCTCACTCCGAATCCCCACCAATAACTATACCTGTCTTCTGCCTTACCTGGACTACACAATTAACCCTGTGTTGGACCCTATTTCCATAGGAAATCCCTGGGCAGCTAGGGGTTAACTCGGTAGCTGACATCATTCTGCCATACGCGGCGACATCAGTTGACTAGGGAAGACCCTATTCAACTGAGGGGGGGCTGACAACTAAGATGGCCTCCCTTTCCACCTATTGGTGCTGGATCGTGGCCTGGCACCTAAGGGGTTAAAGAGAGGCATCGCTGGAAAGTCAGACTGTGACCTTTCCAGCGGTGCCTCTCTTGATTTTTTACCCCTCGGAGATGGGGAGATAGAGGGGTCCAAAGGACCCCCCCTTCAGTCAGTGTGCAGGGAGGGGTATAAATCCGCAGGTTTGACTTCAAGGAAGTCAGACCTGCGTGGGACCCCAAAATGGAGAGGTGAGTATCGGGCGGGAGGAGGGATCAATGTGGTGACGTGTGGGGGATGCCCTCTGCATACAGTGGGGACACATGTGGAAGTCCCTCACATGTCATCCTCAGTGAACGGGTTAATGTATTACTTTTATGTGTTTAAAATAGTGTTATCAAGACCACTTTAATGTCTATGAAGTTCTCTTACAAGCAGAAGACTATCGAAAATGGCACTGTGGCATGACTTTAAATTCATTGATGTGCCCTTTATATCATGTGGTGGGTTTAATACGGATTTGAAAGGAGTGGGTGAAATGAAAATGACTGAGCCCAAGAATTTTCTGTTAATCCCTTCCGGCCGCAGGACATTTTATGACGCCTTTGTGGTGGGTGGGCCTGAAAGCATGCCCGCTGACTTTCAATACATGTCTACTGGCCCGCCCTCTGACCAACGTGCGGCTTGCGTAATTGGCTGCCGAGAGACGGCCTGAGCTGAGGCACGTTGGAGGAGGCTCTGAAAATCATTGGGGCATGTTGTTACACCTCACTGGCGGCAAAGAGTTTAAGGTCATACTACATGCTGTGCATTACAGAACTAAAAATGGAAAGTTCCTTACATGTAAAAATGTTTTTCACAGAATGTACTTCAGATTTATAAGCTGTACATCACAATAACAAGAAAAATTGTGACTTTACTGCCTATAACTCTTTATGCAAAAAAATAGGCATGCTTATGAAGTCACTGTCATATTAATGTGGAGATACTGATTTTTTCATTAGCTCTATGATATGTACATAACCTTAATAAGAATCTTTGGGCCCTGTTATTATTATTGTCATCATATTGTTATTATCGTCATCATTTATATAGCGCCAACAGTTTCCGCAGCGCTTTACAATAACCAAAGGGAATGAGATACAGATAAACGGACATATGGTGGAAACAAGAGGTATATAGGGCCCTGCTCATAGGAGTTTACAGTCTAGAGGGATTGGGATTGAGGAAGACAAGAGGAATTTTACTGGATGGCAGGATCATTGGTGCCAGTGGTTCAGGAATGGTGGGGCCATAGAAGCAGCTTCAATCATGTGTGAGTAGGTGAGCAGAGGGAGGAGTTGCATCAGTGATGTGGTACGCTAATCTGAAGAGATGGGTTTTGAGTAGGGATGCACCGATACCGATACTAGTATCGGTATTGGTGCCGATACTGCCGTTTGCACGAGTACTTGGTACTCGTGCAAATTTATTTATTTATAAAGGATTTTACCAGGAAGGATACATTGAGATTGCTCTCGTTTTCAAGTATGTCCTGGGTTCAAGAGCATTGAAATTTTACAGTTGTTACAGAAATACAAAGTAATGAATGCAAGATATTAAAAACAAAACACAAACATACAGATTAACACGGAAAATAAATATGTAAGTAATATAGTTACTATGTTACATGTTTACAGGTGCATTCTGTACCAAGGTATGCTAGTAAGGAGCTCTTGAGTGACTTAAGACTGGGGGAAGATTTGATGGTGTCTGGAAGGTTATTCCATAAATGCGGTGCTCTGTAGGAAAATGCGGATCGAGCCACTTTCTTTTTGTATTGTGGTATTGCAAGTAAGGTGCTGGTCCTGGATCGGAGGTTATAGGATGAGGGAACTGCTAGGGGAAGCAAAGTATTCAGGTAGGGTGGCAGGTTCCCAGAGAAGCTCTTAAACACCAGGTTGGAAAGGTGAAGGGTGCGTCTAGATTCCAGCGACAGCCAGTTTAGTTCTTTTAACATGTCACAATGGTGGGTCATGTAGTTACATTGTAGCACAAAGCGGCAGAATGAGTTATACAATGTAGTAAGTTTCTGAAGGTGTGTTTGTGGGGCCGCTGCATACACTACATCTCCGTATTCAATAGCCGGCATAAGCATTTGTTGTACAATCTGCTTTCTTACCGCGGGGTTCAGGCAGGATTTGTTTCTGTACAGGGCACCTAGTTTGGGGTAACGTTTGGATGAGAGTTTTTCTATGAGGGGGCCAAAGGATAGATTTGGGTCTAACCACATACCTAGATATTTGAGAGAAGTGACTGAGGTCAGCGTGCCATTTGATTTTGTCCTGACATGTAGATGGGGATTTTGCAGTTTATGTAGTTTAGGTGCTGTTCCAAAGAGCATTGTTACAGTTTTGTCCGTATTTAGAAAAAGTTTGTTATCTGTGATACACTTTTCTACCTCTGTGAATTGTTCTTGCAGCACGGCCTCCAGCTGTGGGAGATCTGGTTTGCTGGTATAGATTACGGTGTCATCTGCATACATGAGTACAGTTGAGGCTTTGCAGACGTTGGGCAGATCATTTATGAATAATGTGAATAGCAGGGGGCCGAGTATTGAGCCTTGGGGTACTCTGCATGTGACTGGGAGGGGGAGGGAGGAGCTGCCAGAGATGGACACATGTTGCGATCGGTTGGATACATATGATTCAAACCAGGTTAGTGTGTGATCACCATTACCAGAGTTTTTAAGTTTTTGTAATAAGATGCCATGGTCTACTGTGTCAAAGGCCTTGGCAAAATCAAGAAAGATGGCTCCAGTTAGGTCTCCTTGTTCCATGCCAGCTTGGGTATCATTGCAAACTTTTAAAAGGGCGGTTGTAGTTGAGTGATTTGGACGAAAGCCGGATTGATCTGTGGTTAAATAGTTTGAAGATTGATAATAATCACGTAATTGTGTGTGCACGCATTTTTCCAAACTTTTTGACATAACGGGGAGCAATGAGATTGGACGGTAGTTGGATACCAAAGTACTGTCACCACTTTTATGTATAGGTACCACTCTCGCAGTCTTCCATAGTTTGGGTATGTATCCAGTTGCCAGTGATTCATTGATGAGTGTTGCGACAGGTTTTCCAATTGCTGGGGCACTGATTTTCAGCAGCATTGCTGGGATTTGATCAGGTCCAGATCGGTATTTTTTTGATTATGGAGCAGTTTAGTAACTACACTGACAGGCACTAGTCTAGAGTTGAATTTATGTGCTATATGGGGTCCCTGCATGGTTGGAGGGGCCTGACCTGTGTGTGATCTTTCTGTAAGTGTGTCATTTGCTAGCTTAGCAATTAGGGTGGTGTCGCGCCCAACAAAATAATTATTAAAGGCATTTGCAACATCTAGGGGGTGTTGCAGGGTTTGGTTGTTTACTGAAGGAGGAAGAGGGCTCGGAGCCCGGCAATCCAGGTGAGCTGGGGGCAATCTCCATGAGAGCTGGGGGCAATCTCCTTGTGAGCTGGGGGCAATCTCCATGTGAGCTGGGGGCAATATCCATGTGAGCTGGGGGCAATATCCATGAGAGCTGGGGGCAATATCCATGAGAGCTGGGGCAATCTCCATGAGAGCTGGGGGCAAGAGATTTGAAGAGATGGGTTTTGAGAAGGGATGCACCGATACCGATGCACCGATACCGATACTAGTATCGGTATTGGTGCCGATACCGCCGTTTGCACGAGTACTTGGTACTCGTGCAAATGGCCTGATACCTCCCCCCGGTACCAGAAGACAGCGCTGGGCCGGCTTGCTGGTATCCGTGGGGCTGGGGAAGCTGGCCACGTGCATGAAAAGCACTCGCCAGCGTTCCCCTCCAGCGGGGCGCAATACTCACCTAGCGGAGGGTCCGGTCGCAGGGCTGTGGAGGCTGTGAAGCTGCTTCCAGCCAAGATCTTGCAGGAGCTTCCCGCGAGATCTCGGCTGGAGGCAGAGTCAAGGCCTCCACGGCCCGGCGGCCGCATTACATCCCTGCAACCGGCATCCGTGAGGCAGACGTTCCCTACGAGCGCTCTTCCTCCTTCAGTGTCCTGTTGCCAGCAGACACTGAAGGAGGAAGAGCGCTCGGAGCCTGGCAACCCAGGTGAGCTGGGGCAATATCCATGAGAGCTGGGGGCAATATCCAGGAGAGCTGGGGACAATATACATGAGAGCTGGGGGCAATCTTCATGTGAGCTGGGGGCAATATCCATGTGAGCTGGGGGCAATATCCATGAGAGCTGGGGGCAATCTCCATGAGAGCTGGGGCAATCTCCATGAGAACTCTGGGCAAGCTACATGTGAGCTGGGGGCAAGCTACATGTGAGCTGGGGGCATTCTGTTTATATATATCTCAGGGGGTATATATACATGTGAGCTGGGGCATTTTTATATGAGGTCTGTTCTTATTGAAAAGCAGTCACATGACATAAAATAAAAGTATCGGTACTCGGTATCGGCGAGTACTTTTAAAAAAGTATCGGTACTAGTACTCGATCTTAAAAAAGCGGTATCGGTGCATCCCTAGTTTTGAGGGATTTCTTGAAGGCCTGAAGATCAGGGGAGAGTTTGATAGAGCGAGGCAAGTCATTCCACAGGACTGGTGCTGCCCTTGAGACGTCTTGGAGGCGAGAGTTGGCCGTGCGGGTGTAGACCAATGACAGGTGGAGATCGCCTGCTGACTGGATGGGACATGTTTTCGGAGTAACGAAGACATGTAGGGAGGAATTGAGTTATTGAACGATTTGAAGGTGAGCATCAGTATTTAAACTGTATCCTGGAACGTACAGGAAGCCAATGGAGGGACTGGCAGAGTGGGGAGGTATGCAAGGTGCATTTGGTGAGAAAAATAAGCCTGGCCCCTGCATTTATTACAGACTGCAAAGGGGCAATACAGGAGTTGGGGAGGCCAATAAGGAGCGAGATGCAATAATCAAGTCGTGAAATGACAAGAGCATGAACCAGCACCTACGCGGTAGCATTGTTGCGACTGAATTAGTTACAGGTAGCCACTAATGGGAAAAATTGCTGCAAGTTGATAACTCTTAAGGGGTTATTCAAAGACAGACAAATTGCCCACTGAATTGCACTGAACGGTGAATTTCCCTGTACGGTGCAATTTTGTGGCCATCCAGCTATTCAGAAAGCTATTCAAATATTAACGAATTGCCAGTGAAATACGGTGACCCTTGGCGGCAGTCAAATTCCCCATTAGAGATGTAATGGCTAATCTATTCAGAGAACACCGAACAGCACCGAAAAGTTTTGATTCCGTTTTTTTTTATTGTTTTTATTCTGTAGCAGACCTTTTTATTGTTATTCATAGGACCTTATATATTATTTTCAGGCATTTCTTTTTTAAAAATGCTTTTTAAAAGGTTCAGCGGTTGGTCGGCTTTTTTAGGATGCATTCGGAAGTCTGTTTGGCGGATCGTCGGATGCATTCAGCGGTTTATTGATTCTGTGATTTTTCAGCAGTTTTTCAATTTTTAAATAATAATAATCATCAACCAGTCAAAAATTAATGACTTCTATACAAAGTAGATCACAATTCCCTTAAGAGCAGTTATTTTTTGAGTTATTCCTAAATCAATTCTAAATTACACAGTTTCCCAGAGCACTTAGTCACAGCCATGCAGTTCATGTCTAGCAGCAGAGAAGCCTACCCAAAGTACAGTCACCTTCCTCTTTGGTCCTTAAACTTGCATGCCATGCACCTTTGTTTTTTTTTAAAAAATCATTGGTGACATCATTAATCGGTGACATATATATCAGTGACGGCTTTGGTGACCGGCAGATGGTGATATCTTTCCACCACGTCATATAAAAATAACATAAACAGCACTGGCAGGGAGGGGGAGAGGGAAAGGGGAATCCACGCAGCCTGACCACTTTAAAAAGCTATAGTGGTCAGGGTGCGTAACGTGACACTTTCAATTTTTTTTTCGTATCTAGGAAACAAGCGAAAATATATGAATGTGATTCCTGTTTGCAGTTTACTTCTATATTTTATTCATAGTCTTCTCAAACTCTATTCCTAATGGGAAGTGAAAATTTTATTTTTCTTACTGATTTTCTGAAATGATGGTTTAACCCATACGTCATGCTAGAAAATATGCTTACACATGTCTAGCTGCCCAGACCAGGAAAAAAAAACATGTTTATCGTACATAACACATCAGTTTTTATCTTAGGTGCCTCCAGAGTGAGCTACAATGACATATGCAAATTCTTGTGTGAGGAAATGTGTCTGTGAACAGACAGATAAACAATTGCGAGACTGGTTTCAAACGGTACTTTAACACAGGGCTGATTTCAAAGGAGGGACATACATTCAGTGTTGGAGATTAAAAAATACCTTTTTAATCTCTATTAACCAGGGGCAGATACAAAGAGGGTTTGAGGAGAAGCAATAGGGTTTTGGAAGTGACTTATTTTGTGTGAGGGTATGAAGTACTTAAGGCTAGGGTCAGAGTGGGGCAGTCGGAACGCGCGTGCAGGCGCACTAAATCACGGCGGCAGTAGCAGCACATAACGGCCAATGACGGCCAATATACGCAGTACGTGCGTACAAAAGTGCGCCGACACCACGCAACCGGCAAATGAACGCATTTTTCTCAGAACGTGAAACCGCTGCTACAGACGTACAGAGTGCGCTGCGGCCGCATAGCAGCGTGTGTGCGTGATTAGGAGACGTCAGACGCTGCTAGTGTGCGGCCTACATAACGTTCAAACAGCCGGATTTCCCTAGAATTGCGTTGGTGAGTACCTGCGACTGTGCGACTGTGGTCGTCTGACCACTTAAGCGTATTCCGTGAAAAAATGCGTGCGCACGCATCGACGTACATTTTGACGGTGGCCGCAGAAAATGCGCTCATCTGTCCCTAGCCTTACCCGTCACACCAGGGTTCAAGTCCTAAAAAAAGAGAAGTGTGGGAACTCACTACGATTTCTGTCCCCAATTAGCAATTATAATCTCTCACGTAAAACAACCACACACTCAAACATTATACTGTATATGTATTGACTGTATCTATATGGAATATAGCAAAAATATATGATAAATCCTTTATTTGTGACTTTACAGGGAAATAAATGATTTACCACCTGAATGCAAGCTTAATAGTGTATGAGACCAAAGGGAACTCCGTTTCCTCTGCAAAATTACAGTTACATATAGGCTGGAAAAAAAAACCTACGTCCATCGAGATCAGCCTTTCACACATCACCTACTGCTGTTGATTCAAATGAAGGCAAAAAACCCTCTGAAGCGCTCGCCAATATGACACATACTGGGAAAAAATTCCTTCTTGACCTCAGAATGGCAGTCAGATTTCTCCTTGGATCAAGCAGCTTTCACCCTCAGTTTAAATACTATAACCCTTAATATTCTGGTTTTGCAGGAAGTCACTCAGCCGTTGATTAAAAGTCACTATAATAATTTTGTCACAGTAATAGTGTCACAGGATTTATATGATATCTAGTTGTACAGGTATTTCTGATTACAGCAAGCCCTTTGTGTACAGTGAACTTGTCCCTCTATATGTTGCAAAAGATAAATGTCATGCTGTCCAAGTGTTTGTTGTCTTAATCAATAAAGATCATTTTTACAGTGTGCAAATCCTTTACAAGATCACCTATGCGGAAAAATGTGCTAGACCTAATGTCTTTATTGTGTACATGCTATCAGCTGCCATCATTTGGTCCCTTGTAGCCCATTACTGCTCCCATGCAGCTAATATAAAAAAGCAGGAAGTGCCTAAATAATGCAGACTCTGCGTGAGGTAAAGGAACTTTACAATAGCAGGTAGGACAGCATGGAATTTAAGTGTTTGGGAAATATTTACGTTAACATGACTCCTTTTGAAGTCTTTAAGAATAAAGAATAGCCCATTACACTTTGTTCCTGAATGCAAACTAAATGTACATTGTTGAAAGCAAGCATAACACCCCCGGTACAATAATTTTCAATAATAATAATAGATAAGAGTATAATATTACCATTAAAATAAACATTTTTGTAATTTATACAATGCATTGGCTAATTATACTGCGGTGCGATTTGCATGAACTATAAGTTTCATATTGAAAATCTTCATGGTGAGCAAATCACTTCTAATCATTGCTTTAGATACATTTTATTAATTCTAAAACATATTTCTCAGATTTATCTTTACACTTTAAGAATATACAATGCCCCATTGAAGTATGCACCTTGCATGCCTTATATTTTTTACTTCCAGAGTGGGAATTAATGGTTTAATTGAACAAAACAAAATTTATTTTATTAACTTACAACAGGAAAATGGTGAAATGATACATTTTTGTAAATTTTGGAAGTAAATACCTTTTTAATCACTTAACATGATACTGTCATTCCTAAAACAAGTTGCGCTCATTTGATAGGGAATCACTCCCTTTATATATGTTAGCATTTTTTTGCTGACATATGTAATTGAAAAGAGGGAAAGAAAAACTTTGATTCACTATCAAAGTTTAACAGTCTCTCAGGTCACTGCGGCATGCCACAGTGGGGAGGGACAGCTCTGAATGGAGAGCAGGACAGCTCTCTCCTCAGTCTCTCTGCCTGAAATGTGTGTTACTGCTCTGACTGTTATGTTTCAAATTTATATATAACATAAATATATATTTCAGACTGTTGATGTCACCACTGAGGACCTATTGCGCTATTATTGCCCAACAGCCTCCAGTTATCTCCATTCACGGAGTGCAGAAGATGGCAGCGACCATCACTGGGGATGAGTACAAACGGCGTTATCCATGAAGTGGTGTGATATCTTCTTGATCTTTAAAACATGTAGGGCACTATCATCTGGTGTGAGCTAACCCTAGCATCAGCATGTTTTTGCAGTAGCGCCAGGTTGATTTAGTCTAGTGCCTGACCAACAGATCATTTGCTAGAAACGGGAAAAATCACTTAGCGCGTCACTATGTTACGTACCGTGCTGATATCCCCAGGCGCCCGGCAGCATCGTCCTCACTGCTCGCTGGCCGGGCGCCGAATGAAAAAGGGAATCCCGGCAGACACGTGAGACACTGGGGGGCAGAGCCGGGCTCGATGATGCGGCACAGCCAAGTTTTAGAACCACAGGCAATGCATTCCAGCATTGCCCTAACGTGGTTTCTCAATCCCTTTGTACTACCTTTGATTATTTGTATTTTTCTCTTGCAACTGACCCTTGGTAAACGGCTTCCGACATTCTCTGGCATAATTACCCCTGGCAAACAGCTTCCGACACTCTCTGGCATACTGACCCCTTGTTTTTGGCTTCCTAACATTCCATGGTATCGTGACCCCTGGTTTTGCTTTAGTTACTGCTCTTGGCTGTAACATGTACCGCGCTTGGATGAAACATTTACCACTCTTGGCTGTAGCATTTACCAGCATAGGGCTATACATTGACCAACCACTTCTAAGGATCGGAGGGAGAGGATAGTGTGCTGCGTGCGAGGATCATATACCACATTCTGTTGGGGATCCTGACACACTATTAGGGATTTGTTCCGCAAGCTTACAGTACTTTCTGCATCCTATACTTAACATGATCACTTGGTGCCTGCGCTAACAGATCACTTGGTGCCTGCACGAATTTCTGGAGCGACGCAAAGTTTTACCTACTGCTGAACCCTGGTGCTAACTCAAAATAACCCACAGCAAACAGAAATTAAACACAAAATTAACAGGCAATTAACAGGCAATTGAAAGGAATGCAGCACAGGTGTTCTCTTGGTCCCATACACCATAGTAATGGATCTGGTCAGCAATGTCGCTGCTCTTGCAGTAGGATATATTATGATATATATGCATCCTTTAGCCACATATATCCTAATTCTAATATATTGGCTAATTTTAAACATTTTGTGCTGGGGTTATTCATAGTATGTAAGTGTTTGTTTATTTGGGTGACCGTAGACCATGTTTAAAGGGACACATGGATAAGTCTTGCCCTGAAACATGTATTATTTATATGCTACAGCAGGGAAATTATTGGCGCTCACCTGACCTTCCTTTTGGATCTATTAAATGCAGTGTAATGATTCTACATGCTGTTGGGTGGCATTTATCATGCAATGCCCATCAGCCTTAATTAATATATATATGTGCATATAAACATGGATGATATGGTCACCTTGGAGGATTTTATTATTGCAGGGGTGTGAGGGCTATTCGCTGGATGTGTTCATACTTATACAAGCTTGTGAGGTATGGCCAGACACTCTGCACTGGAAAAAAACATTTCTATCCTGTACACAACCGCATTAGCGGTGGGTCTCAGCCCAGGTCTTAGCATTTCCTAGTGTGAGCTAAACGACCTTGTACACAGACTCCTGCGGACAAGGTGATCTGTTAGTAGGTCATCAGGTGCTACCTAGCAACTCAAATTTTTCTTTAGCGATGGCATTTTAGCTCACAACAGGTGATAGGGCCCCTACACTGTAACGTTATAGCAATTAAGATCATTAGAGGGACAACCTATACACCATGAATGAATATTATCTGAGCAGTCGTAATACTCTGACCTCCCTACTCTCTCTCCCCCTAAAGCTTCTGTGGCATCAGGGCCTTTGTGAACCAGCTCCTATCAAGGATTCCCAATAGTCTCAACATTGAGAGCCATTGAACAGGCTACAGAATCCAGCCCCCCCCCCATGGTCTCATGACTTGCTGCGACTGACTCTCACCCTTTCAGAGGCGATTCAGCTCTCTGAGTGCAGGGGATTAGTCCCATGAAGAACCTGAGATCTGTGAGCATGGATCTCAGATTCCTGGATTTCGGGACCTTTGAGACCCAGCTCCCACCAATACCTCTCACTGCACACAGCATTGAGAGCTAATGGAATGGCTGGATACTCGCTCGATCGTCCAGCCTCCTTGCCGTCTGTGACTGCCTCGGCTTACAGGAAGTAAGCAGTAAGTCGTGTCCAGCCAATGCCAGGGGAGCCCACCGCTGGAAAGTAGGTGCGCTTAAAATCAAACTAAAGGGCTAACACGGGTTAACTACTGTATTTCCTCCCTCCTAGTTTAACACTAGAGCATCTCATTAATTATTGGAAAGAAGGACACATACCTCCCAACATTACAAATGGTCTAAGACGGACACTTACATTTTAAGGAATGTCAATGGAGGTGTGATCGCAAATAAAATCATTCCAAAAGATTTTAGATAACTTTGTGAGTTTGTGTCATTTAGGCTTAACCTTTAGAATCGTATGACTAACATTCTCAACAGTATTTGTTACAAAACAGTCATTGCTATAAGATTTCTTGCTTTGCAGAACCGTTACACACGGCAGGTAGATCGAGCATTTAATAGAAAGAATATTGAGATATTGGTCATCACCCAGGAGTTAAGTCATAAATAATGAGTGTGGAAACTCACCCATATTTCTACCCACATTTACGCACTGAAAAAGGCCGGCCATGCAGCTGAAACATTGCTGCCACTGCTGGGTTAACAATCAACTTGGTCTTGCCATCTTCTTGGAGTGCAGGGTTCCTCTTTTTTCTTCACCCAATTACGCCATGTCATCATACTCTCATCTCCATGTGCACTTAAAGCCTAGTCCTATGTATATATATATACTGTATATACAGTATATATATAGTATATTTAGGTGTAGTTTATGGAATTATTATGATAGCCATATGTATTATATTTATTTTATATTTGTTGACACTTAATATGGAAATGTATAGGGCACTATTACAATCCTAGCGTTAAAACGCCGGCGCAAGGGAGGAAAAACCGCGCATGCAGTTTTGCCCCTTGCGCCCGCTTTTTAACGCTGGATTACAATGCAGGCGCTAAAAAAGCTGCCTGCATCGTTTCTGCCCGTTAAAAAGCTCCATTGAGTTCCCCCTGCCATTCACATGACCAGCCGGATCTCGCCTCGCGAGATCCAGCCGGTCGGCGTAGGGATACGCAGGGAGAGACTGGGGGGACTTTTCCCCCAGTCTTTCCCTGCTCCTGCCGGCCGGAGGAGGCGAACAGAGCCGCGGTCTTAGCCGCAGGACAGAGGGTGAGTATGTGCTTCATTTTTTTTATTTTTATTGCTGGTGTTAACGGATTCTGCAGAAGCGGAATCCGTTAACACCAGGTTCTGGCTCTGGTTAAGTTTTCGCTGACCAGAGCCAGACGTTAATCAGCTTTGGGACTTTGTAATCCAGCGCTGATTAACACTTTGCGCTCCCCATGTTATAGGGAGCGCAAAGTACAGTAACCTCGCGCAGAGGAGCGCTAGGTACCAAATTTGGATTGTAATATATGGTAGATACCGCAGTTAACGTTAGTGTTCACACAAGTGAGCGCACCCTTTAGCAACAAGAGTGTAATAGAGCCCCTAATATATAATTAAACACCGAAGTAAATGTTGCACAGAGTGTAGAGCAAATGGGAAATTCTGTTCCCTCTGAAAAAATAGTGGGGGAGCTGCATTCCCATTCATTCCTTTTTGACTTGTCCCCGTCATCGCCTTGGGATATACAGTCAGGTCCAGAAATATTGGGACATCGACACAATTCTAACATCTTTGGCTCTATACACCACCACAATGGAGTGGGAAAGAAACAAACACAATGTGCTTTAACTGCAGACTGTCAGCTTTAATTTGAGGGTATGTACATCCAACTCAGGTGAACGGTGTAGGACTTACAGCAGTTTGCAGATGTGCCTCCCACTTGTTAAGGGACCAAAAGTAATGGGACAGAATAATAATTTATTAATACTTGGTTGCAAATCCTTTGCAGTCAATCACAGCCTGAAGTCTAGAATGCATAAATATCACCAGACGCTGGGTTTCATCCTAGTGATGCTCTGCCAGGCCTCTACTGCAACTGTCTTCAGTTCCTGCTTGTTCTTGGGGCATTTTCCCTTCAGTTTGTCTTCAGCAAATGAAATGCATGCTCAATGGGATTCAGGTCAGGTGATTGACTTGGCAATTGCATAACATTCCACTTCTGTCCCTTCAAAAACTCTTTGGTTGCTTTTGCAGTATGCTTTGAGTCATTGTCCATCTGCATCAGAAAGCATTATTTTACTGACAGGGTGGTGGATACATGGAACAGCCTTCCAGTTGAAGTGGTAGAGGCTAAAACAGTAATTGAATTTAAGCAAGCATGGGATAGGCATAAGGCTATCCTAAACAAAAGATAAATCCAGGTAAAGTATCCATGTGGTTGGGCAGACTAGATGGGCCGAAAGGTTCTTATCTGCCGACATTTTTCTATGTTCTATGCACTGTGAAGCGCCGTCCAATGAGTTCTGCAGCATTTGGCTGAATGTGAGCAGATAATATTGCCCGAAACACTTCAGAATTCATCCTGCTGCTTTTTTCTCAGCAGTCACATCATCAATAAATACAAGAGAACCAGTTCCATTGGCAGCCATACATGCCCACGCCATGACACTACCACCACTATGCTTCACTGATGAGGTGGTATGCTTAGGATCATGAGCAGTTCCTTTCCTTCTCCATACTCTTCTCTTCCCATCACTCTGGTACAAGTTGATCTTGGTCTCATCTGTCCATAGAATCTTGTTCCAGAACTGTGAAGGCTTTGTTAGGTGTTGTTTGGCAAACTCTAATCTGGCCTTCCTGTTTTTGATGCTCACCAATGGTTTACATCTTGTGGTGAACCCTCTGTATTTACTCTGGTGAAGACTTCTCTTGATTTTTGACTTTGACACACATACACCTACGTCCTGGAGAGTGTTTTTGATCTGACCAACTGTTGTGAAGGGTGTTTTCTTCACCAGGGAAAGAATTCTTCGTTCGTCCACCACAGTTGTTTTCCGTGGTCTCCCAGGTCTTGTGGTGTTGCTGAGCTCACCGGTGCGTTCCTTCTTTTTGAGAATGTTCCAAACAGTTGTTTTGGCCACGCCTAATGTTCTTGCTATCTCTCTGATGGGTTTGTTTTGTTTCTCCAGCCTAATGATGGCTTGCTTCACTGATAGTGAAGGCTCTCTGGATCTCATCTTGAGAGTTGACAGCAACAGATTCCAAATGCAAATAGCACACTTGAAATGAACTCTGGGCCTTTTATCTGCACATTGTAATTGGGGTAATGAGGGAATATCACACACCTGGCCATGGAACAGCTGAGAAGCCAATTGTCCCATTACTTTTGGTCCCTTAACAAGTGGGAGGCACATCTGCAAACTGCTGTAAGTCCTACACCGTTCACCTGAGTTGGATGTACATATCCTCAAATTAAAGCTGACAGTCTGCAGTTAAAGCACATTTTGTTTTTTTCATTCCAACTCCATTGTGGTGGTGTATAGAGCCAAAGATGTTAGAATTGTGTCGATGTCCCAATATTTCTGGACCTGACTGTACAATGATATATACTGGGGCTCAGCAAATTTTCTGTTCAAATCTGGCAGCTAAAATATTATATTGCTGTTTATACAAGATTTTGACCATTTTAATCTTTTTTTTTAAGAGTAATATGTGTTGCAACATTTCAATGTTCAGAAACTGATTAAACAACATATAGAAAAATTGGTGCAAAGTTTTGTCAAATTTAAAACAAAACTGTGAAAATCTGCTTTGAGTCATTACATGTTTTAATTGAGTCATTAAACTTTTACTGCTATTAGTGAAGAATGTCACGTACTTACGTTTTTAGATTTTTAGATAAAATAGCTGCAAAATATTAAATATGAAATATAGCTACAATAACCAGTGCCAAGTATGCAAACGTATTAAAGCTCTTTATTATCGCACATGAGTATTGTAGGACAGTGATGTGATGTTGAATGTAAAATGAGGAAACCCAGTTGAATTCCAGTGGAAATAAATTGCGAGTGACCTTAGCTTACCTTATCTACATCAAATGTTTTATTGCTCTTTAAGGACTGTAGACTAGACGCATACATCCATGCTTATAGATACATTCCACAGTTTATCTTCACCTATAAAAAACCACTAAACTATGACATTCATAATATTATTCTTAAAATGTCATTAAGGTATACTTGCAGCGTCATTTACATATACCATGTAATCTTTTGCGAGCCAACGCATTTTGCATTAAGAATCGTCAGTTTAATCTCTGACCACCTTATGGGGGAACACTCTACCAATATAGGGGATTAAACTCACAATTTAGCTGAATAGAATAATGAATATTAAAATGAGAAATAGCTAAGAAAAAGAGGCTGTCTTCTGTGATAGAGTGTTTAAGGAAAACTTTATTGATAATACTGAAAAAGAACAAAACTAAAGAATATTACATAATAAAAGGGAATAATTGTGAGACCTTCTTAATAAGGAGAATACTAAATTATGCCAGGTAAAAATATTTTGTTGTGATGTGCCAAAAGAAAAAGAATCAATACCTATGCATCTGGGACGCCATACACACTATTTGCTGCACTATTACATACCCATCATATTGCACCAATCCCTAACTATAGGGCTAATTACCATATAGATATTGGGCTCTATTACATTCTTCGTGCAAAAATGCACGCGCAGCGCTGGTTTCTTTTTTTGCACGAAGCGTTAAACGTTAACGCACGAAAAAAAACGGTGGTATTACAATCCGTGCGCATTTTTTCATCCGTCAAAAAATAATGCGTGTAAAAAACACGCGCATTAACGTTGCGCGCAGAAATCGGTGTGCGGACTGTTTTTTCACGCGATTCAGCCAATCAGACTTAAGAATCACAATTGTCTCCCGTTAAGTTTTTGCGCCTGCCAAAATCAATCTGAGTATATATGCTGCAGCAATAATAAAAACACGCACAACTTCTCAATTTTATTGTTTGGGTATGTGTAGAATGTGTAATTATACTTTGCTGTATTTCTTTTTTTGGGCTGGTGGATTTGGGTTCGGCCAGGACGTTCAGATTTTCCATTAACACCAGCTTTTCAAAGACGTTAAAATTATGTGCGCAAACGTCGAAAAACGTCCGTTAAATTTTGCACATAGATTATAATACCATAAACGCATTTGCGCTCACAATGTTAAGTATAGGACGCGCGCAATACAGTACGCTCGCGCAGGTCCACCCGCGTTAGACGTTAAATTGCATTTTTTGCACGGACGTTGTAATACGACATTCAGTGCAAAGGGTTTTGACCCCTCGCGTTAATGCGTTTTTGCGCACGCGTTAAAATTTGCGCAAAGAATGTAACAGAGCCCATTGTTTTTGCCTCAGCTGTATTGGTGGCAACATTTTTAATTTTTAATTAAAGAATCATGGATCAAGGCACTTGATTACCTTGTCCACTAAGCAAGTAGCAGGAACAGGTGGTCACCACAGAGACCAGATAGCAATAGTTTTAGTCAAAAGATAATCTGCAGCTTTGCAGTAAGGTGCAAATACACTATGCTGTAAACTAGGGATGAGCTGTTCGGTTCGATCGGTTCGGAGTTCGATTCGAACATTGGCCGTTCGAAAGTTCACGAACTTCGAACTTTTTGGGATGTTCGGCAAAAGTTCGATTTTTTTAAAAAAAAATGATTAAAAAATCCTAAAAAAACTAAAAATAAAGAGACTCTTTACTGCACAATATTATAAGCAATGGTTTATTAGATATTGAATTAAAACGGGAATATTTTTAACATTGAAGCCTATGGGATAAAACATTCTTGTTGCTAAAACATCAGGCAGACGAGGCCCTCTAATCAGGCACTGTAGAGGGCAGCCTGCAGGGGCCTCCCAAGGACCCCTTGAGGAGCATGTGGCCGCAGGATGACAGAGCTGTGCAGTGCGACTGTGCGGGCTGGCCAGCCGGGTGCATGTGGCAGAGAGGTGGCGCAGGGACTCCAGGGAGGGAGCCACGGCAGACCCCCCTTCCCCACAACCAGGATCCAGGGAGCCCCCACAGACCACCAGGCTAAGGTTAGGCGACACAATTTAAAAAAAAAATAAAATCCGAGGACATTTTTAAATGTCCCCAGCAACATAAAATAAAACTTTTTTTTTTCTTTATAAAACTCAGCTGATTCTTGGATCCACAAACTGTAGAGGTGCTGCCCAGCAGTGTGCGGAATCACATGCTGCATTGATTATACTGTAAGGCTGGGTTCACACCTGCGTTTTTTTAACGCGCAAAATACGTGTGTAAAATACGTGCGTAAAAAGCATGTGATCGCGCATTGCAGCGTGTTCACGGCCATAGACTGCAGAGCGAACACGCTGCAATACGTCCCAAAGAAGCTCCTGTACTTCTTTGGGCGTAGGACGTTTTACAGCGCGTTCCTGCGCACTGTAAAACGCCCAGGTATGAACGGGTCCCATAGCAAATAATGGGATTACCCTGTTTATGCGTTTTACAGTGTGCAGGAATGCGCTGTAAAACGCTTAGGTGTGAACCGGGCCTTAAGGTGCTGCCCGGCAGTGGGAGGATTCATATGCTGCATTAATTATTCTTCTTACAAATTTGGTTACTTAACCTGTTTGCATTTGGATTGTAATATTGTGACATCCAGGGCCCCGGGTGGTGATCGGGGGGGCCCCGGACGCATGGTGCCGCCAGCTGGCCAAATGCCAGGAGCTCCGGCGGCACTCGGCGCAGCTGTGAGTGATCAGGGGGCAGGGCGCGGCGTGATGACGCGGGACTGGTGTGCGCCAATTCTCACCATATACAGTAGCGCAGTACTAGTGCGTAAACGTTGTTGAGCTGGTTTTGTTATAAAAACTACTCTCGCTCTGTGCCCCTGTCTGGTATATTCTGCTGCCATCCTGCCATACACTATAGCGCAGTAATATTTGGGTGCACTGCCACTGACTCCTATACCAGATTCATATCATTTTAATATTGGACCGCAGGGTCCAACCCTGCACTCTTCCACAATACCACAGAGGGGTTACGGTGTGACGGCACTGTTGCTGACACTAAAGGCCCAATTTTAAAGCACCTATTGTTACTTTCATCCAAATCCTGCATAAGGCTAGGGTCAGACCAATGCAGTGCGAATGCGCGTGCAGCCACACTTTTTTTACGGCCGTAGTAGCAGCAAATGACGGCCAATGACGGGTAATATACGAAGTACGGCCGCACGAAAGTGCGGCCGCGCAACGCTAGCGGCAAAGAAATGCATTTTTTCGAGAACGTGATACCGCTAGTACTGACGTACAGAGTGCGCTGCGTCCGCTAGCGGCATGTGTGCGTGATTAGGAGACGTCAGACGCTGGTCATGTCCGGCCAACATAACGTCCAGACGCAAGAAGGGTTTTATTGATGATCCGTACTAAATCATGGATGGAAATGCGCATCGTATGACCGCTATCGTGTATTCCGTGAAAAAATACGTCCATTCGTTCGAATGCACTTTTTCACGGACGACGTGAAAAATGCGTTAGTCTGACCCTAGCCTACGTTTCACCATAATTTAGCCCAAAAAAAAATCACTAAACTTGTTCTGCTTGTCCTAAAATGTCTCCTTTTCATACAGGCTGCCACCCCAAGCAGTTGTTTATGAATATCGTGAAAGGGATAATGGGTGTGGGTTTAGCGCTTCATAGAAGTCCCCAGAGGAAAGGCACAAGATTGGAGGTGTCCCTTTTTTTTTTTATATTATGTATTGCCCATACGAATAGTATAGTGGGGTGATAGGCTGCGACCATTTGCCCGCACTGAAGCCTGTGTGTGATGCCGAGGGGTTGATCCGCCCAGGTGCGGTGGAGAGGGATGAGAATTTCCAGTTTGGAAGGGAAGCCATTTTGGCGTGCGCTCCAGCCTGAGACGCAGACTGATCCCCACATGAGAGGGTTCTATCCCATATTCCTGGCTAGCTCTAAGGTCCTCCTTCTATGATGTATACAAAGATGGTGCCGCCCGGTGGAAGCTGCTGGACGGCTAATTACAAATGAATACAGCTGAGTATGAAGGAGAAACTTGTGTATTTAAATGTGCTAACACACTTCCCATGTAATTCTGTTTTGGTCACGGAAGAAGCCTGTGTAACAGGTGAAACATGTTTGGCTTGCAGTTAACTTTTTTATTTATTCATTTATTTCTGATTAATTTTTTTTCTTAACTTTCATCTTAAATTTTTTTTTTTTTTTTTAAATTTATATATTTTTTCCACTGGTGAAAATCTACCCTTATTTATCTGGTGACTATACTGTAAAGGTACCCAGGAGGACCGTTTTTGGGGTAAGCAGGTAACCCAATAATACCTGACACATCTCCATTTGAGGGCTGGCAGCTCAGTCTGAGTATGAGCAATCAGGTATATTATTAAGCTTTCCCTTATCAGTCAATATTGCACCATATGCGCTTTTCTGTGTTCTCTTTGAGGTCCTACATGTAAGAAGACTTCACCGGGTATTCTGCTTAAAGACACCTGCCAAAGTGGGGCCACTTTCGATAAGGGACACCTCAAATCTTGTGCCTTTCCTCAGGGGACTTCTATGGAGCGCTAAACCCACACCCATTATCCCTTTCACGATATTTGTACTGTGGATATTGGGAAGTGTCCACTGGGGTGGAAGCGAATCTAGGGGCAACCAAGTGCCTGGGGAATTCCTTTTTTCTAGTTGTTTATGAATAGATTAAAGGAAAACCATTTACCGTCATTTGAAATGTCATTTTTTTTTTTTTTTTTTAAATGTTGCTACACATCCGAAAAATCGGCCACTTCACGTGCAGGTTATGGGGACCTCCTAGGCACGATATTTGAAGGAATTTTTCGTTTTTATTCTTAACCTTTATTTCATGGAAAACTCACTGTTCCTTTAAAAACATATATTTTTTTAAACTTTTTTTCCTTGTTTCCTGCCCCCCAGGGCACTACTCGGACCCCCCATACACCTTTTACGGCAAATATCTTGCATATATGCCCTCTTGGAGGGCACTCTAAAATTCGAACTTTCGAGTCACATTGACTTGCATTGACTTCGGTTCGTGTTCGAGTTCGAACTCGAACTTTTGAAATTGTTTGCGCTTGAACTTTTGAAATTGTTTGCGCTTGAACTTTTGAAATTGTTTGCGCTTGAACTTTTGAAATTGTTCGCGCTTGAACTTTTGGCCTTTGGAAGTTTTGGATATACATTTTCCATGATGCTCAGCTCTTTAGATCGGCTGAGCCGCAAGGGAAGAGTAGTTCCAAAACATCTGGAGAGCCAAGGTTGCCAAACCTAGCTTTAACCACTTCGCTTCTATGAACGCATCCATGATATTTCTACTACTGTGCGGAGGATGCGCCCAGTGTGTCCAAGCATCTCCGCAGCGAAGTGGCTCCAATCCCTAACGGCAAACAGTGATGGCCGACATCCAGGATGTCGCCCATCACTGTGGGATCATGGGAGTCGTGGTGACGTCATCATTGCAGCACGTGATGACGTCACATTTAGTGGCCCCCTGGAAAGTGCCCGAAGGGGAGGTCTCCCTCCCCATTGGTATGGGGCAGAGAAAAAATACAGGCACCGCTTGGAAGGGCACAGTCTAACCTTCCAAGCGGTGCCTGCCTTTAACCCCTTAGGGGCTGGATCGTGATTCGGCACCAATCGGCACTGGATTGTGGTCCTCTCCCTGAGGTGGCCGACATCTTGGATGTCCGCCAAGCTTCAGAGATCTCCCCCACCCACTGGTGGTGTCATGCATGGAAGCGATGACATCAGTTTGGGAGTTAACTCCTAGCTGCCATGGAACAGGAAATACAGATGTCATTGGACACCCCCTATCTCCACCATATGTGGCAGCTAGGGGTTAATATTTGGTATCCTTGGAAAGGCCACTGCATGGCCTTACCAATGATACCAAACATGGCCATGTCATAAGTAAAACAAATTAATAATAAAAAACTAATAACCCTGTTTTTTGTTTTTATTAATTCAGCATTATTGTTCAAATTTCAATTATAATGTGAACAATGATGCTGCACTAACAATATTTTTTTAGCTAAAATCACGTGATCTCTCTCAAAAAATAAAAATAACAGGCTCCCAGTTCTAATTTTTTTTAACAAGTGTACCCCATAGAATAAATAACCACAAAGGCTTGGATGATAAGTGAAAAAATTATTTTACACACTGTAGATGATTGGAAATTCACATTTTTTTTGCATAAATTTGTTATAGCATTCTGGCAGGGCATGATCTATTCATATAATAATGATATATTATGAATCTTCGAGTTTGCCGAAAAAAATGATACATAATTTGTCTGGGTCATATAATAAACAATAACTTCAAAACGCGTTTAACCCCTTAAGGATGGGAGTAATTTCACAACTTCGGCGCTCTTTCGGAAGTGAAGTTTGCTGAAGTTTTTGCTCATCATGGTTTAAACGCGGTTTTAAGTCCCGTGTTATTATACCACCCAAATTATATATTGTTCTTTCCGGCAGACTCGGCAAATTAATAATATATCATAATTATATATATATATGTCATGTCCTGCCAGAATGCTATTACAAAAAATGTAAAAAAAATTGATTTTTCAATAAAATTTCAATCATCCAGTGTGTAGTGTTTTTTTTTTTTTCGCATTTTATTATCCGATCCTTTGCGGTTATATTCTATAGGGTAGACTTGAACCCATTTTTTTTTTTTTTTTTTTGGGGGGGAGAAATTACATGATTTTAGCTAAACCCCCCCCAAAAAAAATCATTGAAGCATCATTGTTCACATAATTGAAATGTGAATAATGCTGCATCAGAAAAAAAAGCACGTTTATTTTTTAATTGTTTTATTATTTTTAACACTTTTATTTTACTTTGCTCATTGTCATGTTTGATATCGTTGGAAAGGCCATGCTCAGACCTTTCCATCGCTATCATGCATGACCCCCTAGCTGCCACCGATCAGGAGATACGGGGTTCTTTGCAGCTAGGGGCTTCCCCAGTTAACTGACATCATCGTGCATGGCGCGATGAGTCAGTTGACACGGGGGACTCAGAGGTGGGGGCTGCCATCCAAGATGGCGGCCCCCACTGGAAATAGGCCGCGATCGGGCACAAATTGCGACCTGGCAACTAAAGGGTTAACCCCATACATCGCTGGAAAGGTCAGGCTGTGACCATTCCAGCGATGCCACAGCCTTCTAGCCCCCGGTGATGGGGAGATGGAGGGATCCGAAGGATCCCTCCCTTCCCCGCGCTTCCCCATGCTCCGGCGGGGGCGCCTAAAACTGACGTAATTGCACCAGCGCGATGATGTCAGTGCGCCGGGAGGCTAGACAAAACGCAGATCAGGCTTCATCGAAGCCAGATCTGCGTGGGAGCCGCCGGGGAGGTAAGTATAACCTCCGGCTGGGCTCCTAATGCCGAGGACGTTCCATACCGTCCTGCAGCGTTAAAGCCCACCAAATGCAGGACGGCATGGAACGTCCTGCAGCGTTAAGGGTTTAAACATGATGAGCAAAAACTTTAAAAATGAGCTCAGCGCACAGGGGTGAAATGGCTCAGCAGCGAAAGGGTTTAAGCATCATTGCAGGAGGAGCCCTGCAACAGTTACAACTGCCCAAAATTTGGCTGTTTCTCCTTATTGAAAATTGCCGTGTGTCATGATCAAATGGAGTCAATGTGGTCTAGTCTTTAGAAGAGAAATTGAGGTGAATACTCCTGTGATAGTAACAAGCCATGATGCAAAATTCATTCATATTCATCATTCATAAGTCATTGAAACCTATGCTGAGAACGATACTATACAATTTCAGCAGAAACTATAGTGAAAAGAATAGTGAAGGGTATGGCTAACTATGGTGACAGTTCCATACATAATAAATTCCCCATACGTTGGCCCTACTTGATCCACCTTAGTTTGCGGAGGTTAAACCGCCGTTCTTTCAATGTATAAAGAACCCGAATAGACTTCTCATACTCAGACACTAAAAGCAAGACAAAATAAACCAATTACAAGCTTCAATTCAATATGAAGTTACTGTTTCTTATATAATATTATCACCCTCACCTTCAGTGCTTTTCAAACACCAGAAATGTGCTTAGAAATCTTAAAGTGAATTGGCTGAAGCAGCCAATTTATGAACTTGAATGAAATGGATCATTTGTTTCTGTTAATGGGAAACCAAGCGCATTTCGCATTTAAATGGTGGATATCGGTGTACGCTTGCCAGGTCTGGTCAATGTGCACTGAACTGTCATGATACATTGCATTAGTCATTAGTCATTTAAGTGGGTGATGAAGAGTTTGTGTCATCAGAATTATTACCTATAGACTTCTCACTTGTAAGGACTAAGTACAATGTTCTGTGTAACCCATTTTATATAGAGCTTAATCTTTTAATAGGAATTCATGCATTGTTAGTTTTATAGAGATCAGGGTACTAAAGGAATTGGGATTGTTGATAGGGGCAAAGGCAGCAAGACAGGTAGACAAGTGTAATTTCCATGTCTTAGTGCAGGATCAGAGTCTGTAATATGTGCTTCAACCGTCATCTGGCTTTTACCCCTTCACTACTGTGATTTTGCATACATAATCAGGAACAGATCCTGTTAATGATCCAGGGCTTTGCTGTATCATTGCAAATGAAATTAGTTTGTTGCAAATGATTTTGGGCTATATTACAATCTTCACGCAAATGTTAACGCTCACTTGCATTAACGTTTGCTGCATGTGTTTACCGCATATTACAATCCAAACGGGTTAAAAAAACACGTTTGCGTTTGGTACTTTGCGCTTCCCTGCTCGAGGTTACTGTAATTTGCGCTCCCCATGTTAAGCATAGGGAGCACAAAGTGTTAATCAGCGCTGGATTACAAAGTCCCAGCACTGATTAATGTCTGGCTCTGGTCAGCGAAAAGTTACCCAGAGCCAGGACTTGGTGTTATCGGATTCCACTTCTGCAGAATCCGTTAACACAGGCTAAAAAAAAAACCAAATCCTATACTCACACTCTGTCCTGCGGCGAGAACCGTGGCTCCAATCGCCTCCTCCAGCCGGCGGGAGCAGGGAAAGACTGGGGGGAAAAAATCCCCCCATTCTCTCCCTGCGTATCACTACACCGACCAGACGATTTTTACGAGGCGAGATCCGGCTGGTCATGTGACAGGCAGGGGGGAACCTCAATAGAGTCCTATGGACTCCATTGAGTGGATGCTCGCGGCTGCTCTCAGCGCTGCCGCGAGCATCCCGGACATTAACAGGTGGTAACAATTCAGACAGCATTTTATGCACCTGCATTGTAATCTAGCGTTAAAAAGTGGGTGCAAGGGGGAAAACTGCAGGCGCAGTTTTTCCTTCCTTGCGCCCGCGTTTTAACGCGAAGATTGTAATAGAGCCCTTTGTGTTTACATTTGGGCTCCAGAACATGCCCCCAAAGGTTTTGCACCATGGGCATGATGCCTGAGGTGGTAACTCAGGTCTATTCAAAGAAAGGTGAAACGCAGAAGGACTGGAGAAGTGAAAATTCGAGGTCAAAATAGCCAAATCAGAAAAATTCTCCCATTTATCTCACTTTCCAAATTGGCTCTTTGGTCTACATTTTTCTCTTCTGCCAATTATTATTCTGGTTTTCACTTTTCTCTGAATAACCCTGACTGTTTAAAACTAGCTGGGGAATGTGTCTGACAGCTCCCCAGCCAATCCTACATTGAGCTTAGAACTTTAGTAATGCCATTTGGCCAGCAGGTGGCAACATTTGCTTGTCAGATTATTACAGCAAGAACTAAATTGAGATATTCCCAAATATTTCTTATTGGATAATTATTTAAAATGATTTTCATTGGGGGGAAAAACCTTCATGCATATAGTATGTATGAGGCATCTGTGGGCTGGATGCAGGCGGGATGGATACAGTCTGTGAGCAGGGTTTTGTGATTTGCGCACTTTTGACCTTTTTATCTTTGCAACTTTTACAATCTCCCAACCAGCTGAATGGTACTTTGATCTGCCAGCAGACAACTGGACATTTGCTCAGTGTATCCTTTGGCCAGTTCAGGCCTGATTTTAGTAAAACTGCTGAAAGATGAAAAGAGTGACAGTTATACAAAATTTATTCTGACAGATCGTTTAAAAAGTATTTATTTTTAAACCACTTAGTCTTCTAAAATAATTTATAGAAATTGTATATTCACTCGTTTATGTATACTTCACTGCATACTGCAGAATACCGTGAGGTAAATTTTTAGAGCCATAACCTCGAGTGACCTAATGGTATTGTCAACAAGTGACCCACTATTCTGATTATTTGCATACAGTGTCCTCTACATTGCAGGCCTAGAGGAACATTGGATTATTGTTAGGGTTAGGTTCTGTATAAAGTTAGGGCTAGCGTTGCATTGGAGCTGCAGAAACTCAGGAATAATAAACCTACTTTCTTGTATAACGATACTACAGGATAACACATTTATGGTACTGGATTGGCAGCATATTGGAATCACATGTAGCTTAAAAATTAACTTCAAAGCCATGTCCTTTCTACCAGTCTGGGTCTCATTAGTGTACCGTTTTTGAGGATATTGGGCAATGTCTTCTCATCCTTGACCATACCATATGTAACTTTTTGTTCAGCATCATTGGAAGCATGCAGAATTTCAGTGAGGAAAAAACTTCACTGAAAATAAAGTGAAACAACGTCCAGTGAAATTGTCAAAGGAATTTTACACTTCAGTGGAAGTAAACCCAGAAAAATACCTGAGCTGGATATTGTACAGGGGTTATTTTAATGCAAACCTTTTCATCTAACTTTAAGGCTAGGGTCAGACGAACGCATTTTCGTGTTGTCTGTGAAAAAGTGCGTTTGAAAGAATGGACACACTTTTTCACGGAGTACGCGATAGCGGTCATACGATGCGCATTTGCGTTCGTGATTTTGTACGGATCATCAATAAAACACTTTTTGCATCTGGACGTTATGTTGGCCGGACATTAGCAGCGTCTGACGTCTCCTAATCACGCACACACGCCACTAGCGGACGCAGCGCACTCTGTACGATCGTACTAGCGGTTTGACGTTCTCGACAAAATGCGTTCGTTTGCCACTTGCGTTGCGCAGCCGGACTTTCGTGCGACCGTACTTCGTATATTGGCCGTCATTGCCCGTCATTTGCTGCTAGTGCGGCCGTAATTAAGTGCACCAGAACGCACGTTTAAAGTGCGCTAGTCTGACCCCAGCCTAAAAGTCTTCCAATATATATTTAAGTACAATGACCATTCACAGCACCACAATCTTCTCTTTAGATCAACAGGCCACTCCTTAGGTTAGGAACAAACATTTATATCGGGCACTATTCCGTAGTTCGCGCTAAAATCTGGTTGCTAATGGGGAAAATCTGCAACTGCAGGTTTCTCCATAGCATCTCCATTTTAGTGTGATATTCCGGGACAGGCACTGGCTGAGCACCTTGTACAGGAAAGAGTATCGACCCCTGGAGTCTATAGGACTCCATGGAGGGTTGTGCTTACGAGCCGCGAGGGCCCAGTTTCACACTTCAAGGCCAGAAGGATGGGTGGATTGGGCCATCATTCTCGCTGTGTGATAAGAGGTGATTGAGATTTATTTGGAGTTAGGGGGTGCTAAATGGTTTTACAAATGCAGACTCATTTAGCATCAGGTTTTTGGAGTAGCTAGAATGTTGTCTTGCGCTAATTACCATCCTGACTCGCTAGCACTTTGCAATACGTTACTTATCAAAAATCGAATTAATGATTGCGCTCCCCATGTTACGTATAGTATGCACAAAGTACAGTAAGCTCAAGGAAGCTAGCGCAAGAACCGATGTGCTAAGTGATTTCTTATGGGTTTAGTGTCAGGAAAGTAATATAGGGTGTAATAAAGGCACTAAGCCGTTTGGCAACCCATAAAAACTAAACATTTACCTTCCTCCTGGACTCGGGATTAGGCTGCCTTTAACTCTACACCCTGCACACACACGACTGTACACTCAGAAGGCGACCGCCTCTCCTACAGTATATGGGCATGGCAGATTTAATCGGGCATTAGTTTAGGATTAACCATTGTAACAGGGCATCATGTAGAGAGCAAGGAAAGGTCCTGTCCAGGGTTTATGTGTAACCCAGATTCCTCTCTTACACCTTCTGGAACCTCTAGTAAGCCCCTGGTTTTGCACTTGGCCTGAGTGGGAATTTAGTGCAGGTGAGGCAAACAGACATTGCTCTGGAACCTGGAGAGCCGTTTCTATCTGCTGGAGCACAAGGTTGGTTTGCTGAAGCCTGACAAACACTAGGTTTGTAAAGGTAGATAGTCAGGACTATGTTTAGTTAGCGCCGGGACACGGCTAGGAATTTTCTTTGTTTTTTTGAAGTGTTTATTTTTGAGCACTGTACAGCGTGGTATATAACATAGAAAAAAAAAAAAAAAACATAGAAAAAATTTCGGCAGATAAGAACCTTTCGGCCAATCTAGTCTGCCCAATTACATGGATACTTAACCTGGATTTATCTTTTGTTTAGGATAGCCTTATGTCTATCCCATGCTTGCTTAAATTCAATTACTGTTTTGGCCTCTACCACTTCTACTGGAAGGCTGTTCCATGTATCCACCACCCTCTCAGTAAAATAATGCTTCCTGATGTTACTTTTAAACCTTTGCCCCTCTAATCTAAGACTATGTCCTCTTGTTTTGCTATTTTGTTTCCTTTTAAATATACTCCCTTCCTCTACCTTGTGGATTCCCTTTACGTATTTAAATGTTTCTATCATATCTCCTGTCTCGTCTTTTTTCCAAGCTGTACATGTTAAGATCATTAAGCCTTTCCTGGTAACTTTTCTCCTTCAAGCCGTACACCATTTTAGTAGCCCTTCTCTGAACTCTCTCTAAGATGTCTATATCCTTCTGGAGATACGGTCTCCAGTACTGCACACAGTACTCCAAGTGAGGTCTCACCAGTGCTCTGTACAGTGGCATGAGCACTTCCCTTTTCCTACTGCTAATACCTCTCCCTACACAACCAAGCATTCTGCTAGCATTTCCTGCTGCTCTATTACATTGACTACTTACCCTTAGATCCTCTGAAATAATGACCCCTAAATCCCTTTCCTCAGATGTTGAGGTTAGGACTGTATCAAATATTCTATATTCAGCCCTTGGGTTTTTACGTCCCAGGTGCATTATCTTGCACTTATCCACATTAAAACTCAATTGCCACAACTCCGACCATTTTTTTTGTTTACCTAAATCATTTGTCATTTGGCTGATCCCTCCAGGAACGTCAACCCTGTTGCAAATCTTTGTGTCATCAGCAAAAAGACATACTTTTCCATTAATACCTTCTGCAATATCACTAATAAAAATATTAAAGAGAATGGGTCCAAGTACTGACCCCTGAGGTACCCCACTGGTGACAAGACCTTGTGCCGAATAAACTCCATTTACCACAACCCTCTGTTGTCTGTCACTCAGCCACTGCCTAATCCAGTCAACAATATTGGAATCTAAACTCAAAGATTGCAATTTATTGATAAGCCTTCTATGCGGAACAGTATCAAAAGCCTTACTGAAATATAAATAAGCAATGTCTACTGCACCACCTGTGTATATTATTTTTGTTACCCAATCAAAAAAATCAATAAGATTAGTTTGGCATGATCTCCCTGAGGTAAACCCATGTTGTTTCTGATCCTGTAATCTATGTGTTTTTAGATGTTCAACAATCCTTTCCTTTAACATGGTTTCCATTAATTTCCCCACTACTGACGTATAACCTGTGTGTTGCTGCAATAAATGTACCACCGTTTGAAGGCAATTCACTGGTCTGGTCTCTTTAAATAGCAGGTTCTTGCCCAAAGTTCTCCACCATATGTGATCTGGGAAACAGGTAGCGGGTGCAATTGCTCTCTGGGGTCAGCACTCTTGAAAGGTTCAGAGACCAGACCAGTGACTTGCCTTCAAACGGTGGTACATTTATTGCAGCATCTCACTTTCCAAATCGGCTATTTTGACCTAGAATTTTTCATTCGCCAGCCATTCGCCAGCCATTCGCCAGCCATTCGCCCTCTCTGAATTACCCTGATAGACACAGGGACTATAGTAATCTATTACACATCACACTGAAGTATAAATTTCTGAGATTGCGAATGATTAACAGCTGACCATAAATGTCACGACTTAACATATGTTTTGCTTGATAAGTCAACCATTGGCACTAAATATATTGCCCTTCTGGCAGAGTAATAGGAATAAAACGTTTTCATTAATAAAATTTAACTTAATAAAAAAATTTATTAAAACTTAAGCTAACACTTCACTAAATTTGTAGTACATATTTGAAATTTATAGTGTCCAGTGACTGGAAATTGTAAATCTCGGCTGCTGGTGACACTGGTATATGAAATTCCTCCACTTCGCCCAACATTTCTCCATATTGGAGCTGGGGGAAGGCGGTAGAAGATACTCATCCTGGCCACCTTGAAAAGCTAAAGTGGTCAGGAGGATGTGTAGAATGCTACTTTATTACAGTGCTATGCAAATGTCAAGGTCAGACAAGCAGTTTGCAGCAACTGAGGAAAGAAGGGTGACAATGATAACCCCAGAGAATAGGATTACCAAAAGAGAACACACAGAACTCAGTTCAGAGAGGGGGTTAACGAACAGACAGATGGCCAGCAAAGGAACAACAAAGGACTGACAACAGATACAGGGGGTACTTAGAGACAGGATAGGTAGTGGTTGATTTGCAGACAATGTAGAAACAGGAGCACTGGTATATAGGGGAACTGAAGATGGAAGTCCAGGTATACTGATAGTGGGAGTCCAAGGAAACTGGAAATTTAGCAGCAAGGTAGGGAACAGCAACACATGTCTTTGATACAGATTAGGGTTGTGGTGAGAGCGGAGTCACATGACAGGAAGGGTGGGGGCGGTACCAGGCAGTGTCTGCTGGGATGCCATGCTAGCGGGACGTACTGGATGTGTCTCCTCTATCCGATGTTATGCTGAATAAATCAACTATAAACCAACCCACGGAGTCTACTCTTTTCATGACATGGTGTCAGAAGTGTTTCCCTGCATATCCATTTTGATCTGTGAAGATGTCTAAGTTCTCTCCTCCGGAACCCTTCGATTTCTCTCAGCCTGCTGCATGGCCTGCTTGGCGCCAAAGGTTTGCACGCTTCAGGATCGCTTCGAAGCTGGATAAGGAGCCTGGTGAGGTGCAGGTTAATTCCCTTTTATACGCTATGGGGAGAGACGTGGAGCCGATTTACGGTACTTTTCAGTTCAGCGCTGGGGAGATGGACTTTGATAAAGTCGTGGATAAGCTCAGCGCCCATTTTGTGCCCAGAAGAAATGTGATTCACGAGAGCCTGCTTTCACAAGCGCGCCCAGTGTGAGGGAGAATCTGTGGAATCATTTGTGCGCAGCCTTGATCAGTTGGCAGAGTTCTGTGAGTTCGGCGCTGCTAAGGAGGAGCAGGTCAGACAGACTGGTTATCGGAATTGCAGACTCGGAAGTTTCACTTAAGTTGCAGCTGGAGTCTAAGCTGACACTGGATGAGGCGATACGGATTGCACGTCAGAGTGAATTGGTGAAGAAACAAAGTGCAGACTTAAGGTCAGAAAACAGGGTGGAAGAAATACACCAGTCACAAAGGGTTAAAAGCGGCAGGCAGCGGACAGACCCTGGAGCGGTTGGACACCGTGTTCCCGTTGCACACGCTGTAACCGCCCTCACGAGATGAAGACGCGGTGCCCTGCTATAGACAAGAGGTGCAGGAAGTGCAACCGCGCTGGCCATTTTGAGGTGGTTTGTAAATCAGTCTGTGAGAGAGATGTGTCTGGACAGTGATCAGGAGACGCCAGAACTGTCCTTTTATAGGATCGGTGACTGAACAGTCCGGCTCTGTCGAGGATTGGCGTGTTACACTCACGATGTTGGGTGAAAGCGTTGCCTTTTAAGATTGATACCGGAGCAGACATTACAGTTATTTCCTTTGTGACATTCTCAAAGCTACCTCGACGTCCGGAGCTGAAAAACGTTACGATTCAAGTTCATAGTCCGGGAGGTCGCATTGATTGCATCGGCAGGTTCCTTGCTGACTGAGTACCGGGAGCGTAAAATATCGATGTGGGTGTACGTGATCAGAGGATCGTGTGTGAATAACCTTCTGAGTCGGAGAGCAGCCTGCAGTCTGGGCCTTGTTGCTAGAGTGTACGAAGTCACTGAGGACGTGTTTGGAGACCTGGGGCTGCTGAACTGTGAGCCGGTCCGTATAAAGCTCAAACCTGAGGCTGTCCCTTATAGCCTTACTGCGCCTCGTAGGATTCCATTTCCGCTTTTGCCGAAGGAGTGCGAGCTTCTGCGGATGGAAAAGATGGGGGTTATCGAGGCGGTCACAGAAGCTACTGACTGGTGTGCACCCATTGTACCGGTCGCTAAAAAGAATGGGAAAGTTCGTATTTGTGTGGATTTGAAACGTCTGAACGAGGCCGTTAGGAGGGAGAGATATGTCATGCCGACATTGGAAGATATTGCTCCTCAGTTGTCGGGGGCTAACTTCTTTTCCACGCTCGACGCTTCCAGTGGGTTCTGGCAGATACCCCTTGACCCAGAGAGCCAGAAACTGACGACCTTCATTACTCCGGTAGGTCGGTTTTGCTTCCGCAGACTCCCCTTCGGGATATCTTCGGCCCCAGAGATCTTCCAGAGAGAGATGAGTTCCCTGTTGAGACCATGAGTGTACTGTGGTAGTTATGGACGATATCCTTGTGTATGGGTCCACTAAGGAGCACGACCGGCGACTGCTTTGTGTGCTGCAAACCGTCAAGGAATCTGGCCTGAGGCTAAATAAGAAGTGCCACTTTGGGAAACCAGAACTGTGTTATTTTGGCCATATTAGTGGGGAGGGGGTTAAGCCAGACACCAGCAAGGTTCTCGCTATTGAGAAAATGAAAAGCCCTTCCAATGTGAATGAACGGAGACAAGTACTGGGCCTTGTGAATTATGTGGGGAAGTTTCTACCGGAGTTGTCCTCGGTGTTACATCCTGTCACAGAATTGTTAAAGAAACATGTCGCCTGGATATGGGGACCTCCACAGGAGGTGGCCTTAGCATGAGTCAAGTCCATGCTGGGATCCGCTCCGGTGTTGGGGTACTATGACCCCTGCAAGAAGACTGTGGTTAGCGCAAATGCTAGTAGCTACGGGTTGGGAGCGGCCCTTCTGCAGCTGAATGAGGGTAAACTACAGCCTATTCTCGCACCTTAACAGCAGCAGAGAGACGTTATGCACAAATTGAAAAAGAGTGTTTGGCCGGAGTCTGGGCCTGCGAACGCTTCCACCGTTATCTGGTGGGTTTGGAGGAGTTCAGTCTGGAGACTGAACACAAGCCACTAGTTCCTCTTATTAATTCTTATATCGACAAGGCGCCTCTGAGATGCCAGAGACTCTTAATGAGACTACTTAGGTTTAATGTTAGAGCTGTGCATGTCCCGGGAAAACAGCTGGTGGTGGCAGATACCCTCTCCAGACTCCCACTGGCTGCTGAGGGCGATTCGTCGACAGAGTCGGATGTGAAGGTGTATGTGGATTCGATCTTAGCCTCCAAGTCCATCTCTTTGGGGAGATTGGAACAGATTAAGAGAGACGCACCTGGATGTTGTCCTTCAAGAAGTTATCAGCTATGTAAGAGACGGCTGGCTGGAGAGTCGTGCTGCGTGGTGGTCTCAGAGTGCGTTCCAGTCCGAGAGAGCGTACCTTACTGAAATGGACCGCTTTAGTGTTTTTTCAAGACCGCATTGTTATTCTGAAAAGTCTGCGTCAAGACATGCTACGGCGGATTCATGAAGGTCATTTGGGGGTTTCCAAGTGTAGGGAGAGGGCGTCGTCTGCTGTGTAGTGGCCTGGGATTAGCGCTGACATTGCTGATTTCATCTTGAGATGTGCCTTCTGCAGAGAACGTCGACCTACACAGAGACGTGAGCCTTTACTTTCCACCCCCCTACCTGCGGGTCCATGGCAGAAGATGGCTGCGGATCTGTGCGAACTAAAAGGGAGGAAATACTTAGTTGTTGTGGACTACTACTCCAGATACCTTGAGCTCGCGCCACTGGGTGAGGCGACCAGTGCTACTGTGATCGTCCGTCTGAAAAGCATGTTTGCCAGGTGGGGTATCCCGTCGGAGTTGGTGAGTGACAATGGTATGCAGTTCGCCTCTAAAGAGTTCGCTTCTTTTGGGAAGGATTACGATTTCCGTCACACGACTTCCAGTCCGCATTACCCGCAGGCTAATGGGATGGTGGAGCGAGCGGTTCAGACCGCTAAGTTTATTTTGGGGCAGGCGGAGCCTTATTTGGCCCTGATGGCGTATAGAGCGGCTCCTGTTCAGGCTACAGGGTGTAGCCCTGCTCAGCTGATGTTGGGACGGCAGATTCGTACTACTTTGCCTTCTGTGGATGCTTCCCTGCCGGCTTCCCCAGTCCTTCCGGAGGATATTCGGAGGAGGGACGAGGTGGCGAAGCGGAACTACAGGTTCTTTTACGATAGACGACACTCTACTCGCCCACTATCAGTGCTATACCCGGGGCAGAGTGTCCGGGTTAAGCTAGATGATGAGACGAGGTGGAGAACCCTGGCTACAGTTGTGGAGCGTTCTCCAGAGCCCAGGTCCTATGTGATCCGCACGGAAGGAGGAACTGTCGCTCGCCGCAACAGAAGGCATCTTCAGTCGGTACCCGAGGAGTTGAGTGCTGAGACCTCGACACCGCAACAGCCAGACTCTCCGGTTTTACGGAATGGGTCTACCCTGCAGGTGGTTTCTGGGCATGATGTACCTCTGCTTCCAGCGGAGCCACAGCCACCCTCTCAAGGACTTGGTGATGGTTCTTGCAAGATGACTTCGAGTGGTAGAGTTGTGAGGCCTCCGGAACGTTACCGGGATTAATGTTTAGCTAGAGCAGCGACTTAAAGAATGGGCAGAATAATCCCAAAGTCACTGCGGACTAGGGTAGTCTACCCCGATGTCCGAGTTAGCATTGTTTATCTACTTATATCTTTACATTGTTTATTTTGTATGTTTTACCGCTAAAAGGGGGAGATGTGGTGAGAGCGGATTCACATGACAGGAAGGGTGGGGGCGGTATCAGGCAGTGTCTGCTGGGATGCCATGCTAGCGGGACGTACTGTATGTGTCTCCTCTATCCGATGTTATGCTGAATAAATCAACAACTATAAACCAACCCACGGAGTCTACTCTTTTCATGACAAGGGTCTTGACAGTGGATGAGAATATAGGATAACAGATGAGGGGTCACAGCACACAAATAAGGGTATCCAGGTGAGGTACCCAAAAGTGGGTAGTACAAGAGAATGGTTGGGGTAAAAGATCGAGGGTAAACAGTGGCAAAGCCTGGTTTTCCAAGGCAAAAGGGGTCTGGTACATGAAACAGACAGAACAGGTTTCTTGCTGGCAGGGATACAAGCTGACTACTGTGCAATGCTGAAGCACCCTCGGAAGGGTACGGCTTTATTAAGTAGGAAAAGCAGAGCCATAGATTAGGTGCACCTCGGTCTGCTACAGCTTGCAGGGGAACCAGTTCTCAGTAAGGCAGCACCTTTCAAACACTGTCCAGGTGGATTCAAGGTTGGACAGCATCACATATGTCCTTTTTGTGAGGGCCATGAAAAGAAGGTAGAAAAACACAGAATAAGTGTAATATCACTAATGTATACAGAAAAATCAAGGACCCTATTCCAAGGTTGCCATTAAGCTCAGCACTCGAGCTGTACAGCAGAATGACTCAAGCACTTTGCTTATCTTTTTTAATGGCATAATACATCCAAGCTCAGCTTGTTTCTGATATTGCGCCAGGTTACTGTACCTTAATGTTCTACATTAGCGTTTCTCATTTACTGTAACTTAGTGTCTCCTATACTTTGTACGAGAGACGCTAATGTGGCCCCAGCAGATAATGAGTTATGCCAACAAAGCCGTTCTCCATTTGCACCCGACGCTATTCTGAAAAGAATAATATCTTTCAGACCCTGGTGTTAGATGATTGTGCTTCAGCACAATCCCATAACACAATGATCTACCCCCACCTAAAAATCCAATACTCACCTTAGATTCCTCGGTGGCGAACAGCGTTATGTGCCGCTTCAAATAGTCCCAGCTTTCCACCGCGTATCCCTCCACCACCTGGATGGATCTCATTCGTGCAAGCTCTTACCAAGGACTTGTCCGCCTCCATGGAGTCCAAAGGACTCATGCAGCAGTTAACACCAACATCGCTAAGTGCTACTGGTGTTCTCTTCTAACACCTAACAAGTATTACATCTGAGAATGCTGCTCCAACGTAATGTGGGTGTTAAAATGCAGATGCTCATGTTTTCCATTAGCATCTGCCATTTAACGTCAAGCTTGGAATAGGGCACAAGAGTAAAAGCCGTGTAGAAAAATGTGGAAATACTACTGGGGCAACAAAGTTGCATAAGGAAAGGTATAATGTAACGATGTCTATGCCTGATTCAATTGTGGGAGTATCAGATGCTTATAGAAAACAAAACATGGCAACAGTATATGTTCAATTAATGGAGAATTGTTAGTGTGGGTAGCAGCAATGCATAAAGGTGATGCAACGCAATTGTAGTCACAAATTTCAAACCGATAACCAACATTGGAACTCGTGCAGAAAAAGTGTATGGAAGTATACACTATCTTTTGGGAGACATGAACACAGGACAAGGAGGGATCTGATCTAGGTATGTGTCACACTCACATCCACTGTGAGATCATCAGTGACGCATCTGGGGACCTGATCCCTCTCAGATATATGCTTACTGGCCTATAGTGCTTAGATTTGATTAGGTGTAGCAGTGCACACCTGTGACATGTCGTCATATCATAACTGTGGTGCTATCGTGGGGATTATTTGCTGAAATCTGCAAAGAGGAAATGCTGGACAGGATCCCATAGTTGGGAATGTTCCTTTAAGATGCTTGTATGCAATCAATGGGTTTCACAAGTCCGCCTTTTGTTTTGTTGCTGTTGTGTGGTTTCATTTTTCATTCTCTGGTGATTGTAGTTGGGTTTCTGCTCCCTCACATTGAAGTGGAATCAGGCTGAAAGATGGTCGCTACTATGAGCCAGGCGGCCATCTTGTTCAGAATATTGGTTCACTAGTAAATAGAATAGATTTTATTAGATGTGAAAACGAAGTTTACATAGAATTCTAGGAATGTGTGGTAGATTAGGGAACAAGCAATAAAACCAGGCAGAATCCGGCCAGCTCTTGGCACGGAAAGACCGGAAGATGAATGAATGGGGCAAGGTCATGGAGACTTGCAGAGAAACAAAGAGATCGTAGAAAACAGACCATGCCCCAATCTATCTCAAACACAGCCGGTAGGGAGGAGGGCACGGCCCAGAAAAAGCACAGCAGCAAATCACAGACTGTCAGACTAACATGAAGTGTATCAATTTATTGTTAATGTGTGGAATTTCTTTGTACTAACGATGGGAGGTATTAACCCACGTGGGGTGGAATAAAGTGTCATCGGGGGTGGGCTAATTGGGATGTACCTAATTACGTATTTATGGGTATAAGACCCCTTGTAAGGGGGGGAGATGGGGCTCACTCTTTGCGATTCATTCCTGTGTGAGCAATTGTGTGACGACACAAAGTTTGCCTTTCCTGAAGAGACTAGTGGTCAGACAATCCTTGCTTGTGTCCGGTCCGGCGCCGTACTGAAAGTGAACCTGATTGACTCCGGTAACATCACATCTTGGTATAATGGCTATTTTTTGACTCTTTATTTTTAGCTTATCTGTTCCCGTATGTTTGCTACAGTTCCTTTTTTTCATCCAGGCTCATTTGCTTATCAATTTTTTTGGCCTGTCTAGCAGTTTAGTACAATTTAATTAACAAATCCTTGCCAGAGAAAATACTAGTTTGCATGAATGTAAAGGAATGCCTTTTGTCCCTTGAAAGCAGTTTCAGTAAATGTATTACTTATAGGATTATCCACCAAATAGGGAATTGTGTAGTATCGACATAGGAATTTTATATTGGCAACATGGCTGTCCAGGAAAAAGGGTGGACTGTGCAATGATTTGCTGCTTCTCCATTTGATAGATTTCCAGTTTACAAGTTCCTAGATGCTGTACATCTTTCCTATTTCCTTTCGAGTAAAAGGACACTCTCGGGGCCATATTCCAAGATTGGTGTAAACTTAATTTTGCAACAGCTCTGGTTAACAACCCCATAGACTATGGGCTATATTTCATAGTTGTTGACTACAGGAAATGTTACACATTATGGGCTAAATTACAAAGTGAACACAAACTGTAGTGCTCCGATGAGTGGGTGTTAATAAGTGACTTTAACACATGCCCCCCATATTACATTCCTGAATCTAAACCCAAGAAAAATCCGTTAGCGCATCGGTGATTCTGCTAGCTTGTGCAAGATTATTGTACTTTGCGTTCCCCATGTTAAGTATGAGATGCCCAATCAGTAATTGGCATTAAGATAAGTAAGGTATTACAAAGTCTTAGTGCTAATTACATCACGAAGGGCTAAACAAAATTTTGGCAAAACCTAAAAGCTGGTGCTGATTCCGCTTTGTAAAATCATTTAGCAGCTCCTAAAACCCCTCACAATCCGAAACTCACCTCTCATCCCATGGGGAGATGAGTGGCCCGATCCGCTGCTTCTTGTCCATGGGAGTAGAGTGAGACTGGAAACTATTTGTTCCCAGTATTCCTATACAATCACTGGTGCTACCCAATCTCGAGGTCCAGCAGCACAACCCTAGATGGAGTACTATGAACTCCAGGAAGTGATACTCGTGGCGGTGAGGAAGCGCCACTGTATCACTGAGGGTAGTGCTGTGCTCCAGAGCAAAGTTCCGAGGTAGTGCCTACCCCAGAATATACCGCTCAAATGGGGAAACTACAGGGAAACCTGTAGTGCGGGCTTTCCCCATAGCATCCTCATTTTAGCATTAACTATGTAATTTAGCACGTCTCCTGTAGTTAGCTTATGAACGAGAAATGCCATTCCATTCTAGCTGCAAGCTGAACTTGCGACTTGGATGTAGCATTTCCCTGCACGAGGTTACTGTAAAATAACATCTCCTATACTTATAATGAGAGACGTTAATTGAAAACTTTGTGTGGAAGCGCAGGCTGTTCCACATGGTGGAGAGGGCGGCACGATCTTCTTGCTGGGAGTAGACTGAGACTTGGAACATATAGTTCCAAGTCTCTATCCACCACCACTCCGGCTCTGCGATCTCCCAGCCGGAATGCGCAAAGCTCCATGGAGTCCAATTGACTCCACATGCTGATACTCACTGCTAACGAAGCACCTACTTGGGAATACGACTGTAAAATGAAGACTTACTGCTTACTGTCTCCATTTTACCATCAAATACGGAATAGGGCTCCATAATGGCTCTGGTAAATTTACAACAGCTCTGATTAACACCACTCATGGAATAGGGCCCTAGGTATTGAGTTCACTCAGTGTTATTTGAATAATCACAGTGCCCTGAAGTACCGGCTGGGTGGAGTAGAGATAACATCACTGCTCTGTGTGGAGAGCCTGTGGAGACATGGCTTCGAACCCCAGGAGCACCTCTCCAGTAAGTGTCCTTGGGCAAGACACCTAACGGTACATACTCTCCACCCAGGACATACTTGAAAACAAGAGAAATCTCAAATGTATCCTTCCTGGTAAAATATTTTCTCAAAATAAGTCTCCCATCTCTCTCCATCAAGGGAGCTGATTTGGGCCATTTTCTAATTAAGACAACTACAATAGCCCCTAGGTTAATACAATCCTGTTGGTGTACAAAGCCACAGGGCATTGTATTCCAAGTTGGAACTGCACCAGTTTTGTCGGTCTATTGATCGCTCCACTGGCTAATTTAGAAGATGGAAATGCACATATTGATTTAATGTGTCTGTAAGGTGTTGGAGTATCCCCTGCTGAGCGATTTATATGTATTACATAGATACAGGACACATGTTGAAAGCATTATTGTATCAATGCCATTAGACACCCACGTCAGGATAATCAATGAGACAAGCACAAGGGAGCATTTAGCCATGCATGGCACGCCCACATAGGTTATCCCGCTATTGCCTCGAATACAAGTGAATGTGCAGTCATGGATATGTTCCAGCGCTGCGGAATATGCTGGCGCTTTATAAAGAATAATATGTGACTGTTTATTTAACCCTGTAGATCCTGATGGACAATGAGATGGTGGACCTCTCCGTTGAGATCCATGCCAGCACTACCATTTGAGTACACTTGCGCAATGTTCAAACTAAGAAATGCTATAAACTTCCTTTTATAGGACTACTCCACCCTCATGAGAATGCCTCTGTATTGAAGTCTTTCAGTATTACCTGACCAGTCTGCTGTGCACCTCAGACTCGGTTTGGAGAGCCATTACTACCCTCCATTGTGTTCCTGGCTCCCACTGTGATTCCTTGTTATCCTGTCTGGATATACCCACGCTACCCTCCATTCCAGGGCCGGCGCAAGCCACTATGCTGCCTGGATCCAATGATGAAATGCTGCCCACACTAAAAAAACAAACAAACATGCAGTGTGTATGAACATATCCCAGAACTCCACAGCAATAAAATTCACACTAATACACAACGCACATTACTTTGAGTTTTATTTGTGATACCGACATGTGTGGTGTGTATCTCAGTCCTATCAACACCCCTTCCAAACCTGTAAAGACCCTTCTAAAAGAATTTCCCCCAACAGAAACACACTGGCCTTTGAGCAGGTGCACTAACAGTAAAAGTCCAAATAATCCTATAGAAATGCTTGTCTTAAAGGAATTTTGTAGGGCTTATGTTGTATGACAATATTTGTAGTTTTGGAATTGGCAACCATGGAATTGTTCAAATCAGCAATTTATCTTGAAGTTAAATCAAGATTTGTATCACATTGGAAAGATTTTCATACCATATACCTCAAAGAATATAAACTCTAATAGTGAAAACATCCAATAAAATGAAAAAAATGACACCTAATGTACTCCTGAGGAAGTCTTTTTTGACACAATGCTATGAGCAGTCGTGACATTGTGAGGGACCATCCGTGGCGGATTCTGAACCGACCATAACGAAAATTGGGTACCCCCACTGATATGCTGCCATTGTAATTTTATCATGTAAGCACAATAAAAGTACAGTTGTGTTCAAAATTATTCAACCCCCAATGCTGTAAAGGGTTTTAGGGAATTTAGTGTACATTTGTAATTGTATTCAGAATGAAATCCTACAAGGACTTTTTAAAGAACCATATGCAACTAAAATGACATCAATTGGTTTTGTAATACAGTAGTAAATGTTTCTTTTGTGAATTCTTCATTGACACAATTATTCAACCCCTTAAAGACTACCACTCTGAAGAACAGAGGTTCATTCAAGTGTTTTCAATCAGGTATTGAAAACACCTGTGGATTTCACGGAGCAGCAATAAAGCATAATAAGCACCAATTAGGCAGCTTTAAAATGATTGATACTCAGCTCCTTCTAGACATTTACTGGTGTGGTTACAAACATGAAGTCAAGAGAATGGTCCAGGAAGACAAGAGGTGATTACTCTTCACAGGAAGGGCAATGGCTATAAGATTGCAAAGATGTTAAACATACCAAGAGACCATAGGAAGCATCTGTGGCGGAATGGGTGGTGTCCGCCTGCGGGTGTGCTCCTATCTGCTCCTCCCACTGCGCTTACCGCCGACCCGACTACCGAGTGGCACGGCACTCGGCGTCTCGAGCGGCCTGGAGTGACCCTGGGGAAGAGTTGGCGGGCTGTGGAGGGGGACCCCTGGGTGAGACCAGCCCGACCACCGAGTGTCACGGCACTCGGCGTCTCAAGCAGCTGGTCTACTGACCTGGGTAGAAATCGGATCGTCTGCGGTGCGGCCGTTCGGATGGGAAACGTTTCGTCCGGGGAGCCGTTCGGATGGGAAACGTTTCGTATTTCTCTCGGAAGCGTAGCGCTTCGGTATACCGATGCGCGGAATACGCGCCGCGGCTTCGGATCGGGGAACCGGAATCGAAGAGTATTCGGGTCGAAGTACATACGATGCCCCTCTGTGCTGATCCGAGATGCAGACACAGGGTAGTCGGATCGTATCTCGGGGTAACGTACCCTGGAGACCGCGCGTCAATAAAGGACACCAGGCGGAGCTGTATGCACTAGATGAACTGGCTTTTACTGGGAAGGCACATATATTTATAAACATTTGTACAGCAAGAAAACAATAGGAATCCCTGCCCGCCCCCACAAGTCTCATTGGCCCTTGCTGGAAAAAGGTACCGGGTTCCCGATTCGTATCGGCTGTTCCGAATCGGGGTGGTGCCGATTCGTAACCGGATGGTTTGAATCGGCCATTTTAACATCCGATCAATTCGACCGGATCCACGATGCACTGGGAAATGGCGGCGAGCAAGGCACACAATGGGGTTTTTACATACGTTTCGCAATACACATACGGGGACACTTTTATTACACCACACAATGAAACCACATCTAATAAAATAAAACACGGTGTGGTGCTGGTGCAACGGCACCTAGGAGTCTGTGGTGACCCAAATGTCACGAAGGACTGTCCCGGGCTGAGGGTCCTGGGCCATTCCGTGACGGCATCATTCGCAAATTCAAGGCAAAGGGCACTGTTGAAACGCTACCTGGTCATGGCAGAAAGAAGATGCTGACTTCGACTGCTGTGCGCTACCTGAAGCGTAGAGTGGAGAAAGGTCCCCGTGTGACTGTTGAGGAACTGAGAAAAGATTTGTCAGATGTGGGTACTGAAGTTTCAGCTCCGACAATACGGCGCACACTGCATAATGAAGGCATGCACGCCAGAACTCCCAGGTGCACCCCCTTGCTGTCTCCAAAGAATAAGAGTTGACTGCAGTATGCCAAAAGTCATGTGGACAAACCACAGAAGTTTTGGGATAGTGTTCTGTGGACTGATGAAACAAAATTAGAACGGTTTGGGCCCATGGATCAACGCTATGTTTGGAGGAGGAAGAACAAGGCCTATGAAGAAAAGAACACCTTGCCTACTGTGAAGCATGGCGGGGGGTCAATCATGCTTTGGGGCTGTTTTGCTTCTGCAGGTACAGGGAAGCTTCAGCGTGTGCAAGGTACCATGAATTCTCTTCAGTACCAGGAGATATTGGATGACAATGTGATGCAGTCCGTCACAAACCTGAGGCTTGGGAGACGTTGGACCTTTCAACAGGACAATGATCCCAAGCATACCTCCAAGTCCACTAGAGCATGGTTGCAGATTAAAGGCTGGAACATTTTGGAGTGGCCATCTCAGTCACCAGACTTAAATCCGATTGAGAACCTCTGGTGGGACTTAAAGAAAGCAGTTGCAGTGCGCAAGCCTAAGAATGTGACTGAACTGGAGGCTTTTGCCCATGACGAATGGGCGAAGATACCCGTAGATCGCTGCAAGACACTTGTGTCAAGCTATGCTTCACGTTTAAAAGCTGTTATAACTGTAAAAGGATGTTGTACTAAGATTGAATGTCACTTGGGGGTTGAATAAAACTGATAATGATGTGAGCACAGAAAAGACATTTGTGGTTATTTCATTATAAATGTTGTTATATTTGTCTGACCTACACGTGCCTCTTTGATTTAATTGTAAGCAAGATGACTGATCAAAATCAATGTCAAACTGGCCAAAACACTCAATTTCAGTGGGGGTTGAATAATTTTGAACACAACTGTAATTTATTTCATTTTATTGGCTGTCTGCACTATTAGAGCCACATTACGATGCTAGCGTTAAAACGCGGGCGCAAGGGAGGAAAAACTGCGCTCGCAGTTTTCCCCCTTTTGCCCGCGTTTTAACCCTAGATTACAATGCAGGCGCAAATAATGCTGCCTCCATTGTTAGCAGGCGCTATGGCCCCGCGATGCTCACGGCAGCGTGAGCGGAGCCGCGACCATCCACTCGATGGAGTCCATATAACTCCATTGAGTTTCCCCTTGCCGGTCACATGACCAGCCGGATCTCGTCTCGCAAGACGGCGTAGTGATACGCAGGGAGAGACTGGGGGGACTTTTTCACCCAGTCTTTCCCTGCTCCTGCCGGACAGGGGAGGCGGTCGGAAACGCGGTCCTCACCACGGGACAAGAGGTGAGTATCTGACTTGTTTGTTTTTTTCTTTTTTTTTGGATGGTGTTAAGGGATTATGCAGAATCAGAATCCGTTAACACCAAGTCCTGACTGTGATTAACTTTCCGCTAACCAGAGTTAGAACTTTGTAATCCTAACGCTGATTAACACTTTGCGCTCCCCATAGTGAGCGCAAAGTACAGTAGCCTCGCGCTGAAAAGCACAAGGTACCAAACGCAAACGGGTTACTTAACCTGTTTGTGTTTGGATCGTAATATGCAGTAGACACCGCAGCAAGTGAGCATTAACGTTAGCGTCAAGAATGTAATGTGGCCCTTAGTGTTTATATTCTTTTCGAGGTATATGGGTATATTACCTGACATTGACCTGACATTCCCACAGGTCATCAATAACTGCGATAAGCTGTTGGAGGGTCTGTTCATTAACAGTTCGGAACTGAGGTTCAGACTGTGGATTAGGCTGGGTGTCAGGCTGTGGAGCAGGTTGTGGAGGCTGGTGGAATGGCGGCCGACTGCGCCGGTGGTAGAGTGGTCAAGATGGGGCAGCAATATGAAAAATGTAGGTACCCAGCAGAATAACACCCCAACATAATAACCCCCAGCATAATGAAAAAAAACCCACCAACCTAAAGAAAAAACTTCAGCATAAGGAAACAAAACATCAGAATATGGGAAAAAAACAGCATATGGATGAACGCCACATTAAAAGGTGTATAGTAGTGGTTACAAATCCATTAATTCTAAAGCCGCAATTATGAAACTACACCTTAAAAAGCATCATGACTAAGAAGTAAATAACAACAGTCAAAAGCATCAAAGTCCTATTCTACTGTGCAAGCTGGTGCCTTCAAATGTTTTTGGATGACATATCCCATGACGCACTAGGCAGCGATTGAGTGACTGAGTATCATGGGAGATGTAGTCAAAAGCATCTGGATGCGCAAGGTTGCACAAAAAATGCTCAGATTTTGAAAAAATACATTGAAGCTCTCAATGACAGCATTACACCCGCTTGTTGATGGCCTGCTTCTGGTCTCCACTGCTCCCTCAAATCCCCTGACACGGACCTCAGATATTTGGGCTTTCAGCAATTCTTCCCACTGAGCGTACACACAGCACCTTGGTGGGCCACCTTCAGTCCTCATGGACTCCTGTCGCTCCCTTGCCATTTTTGCCTTGGTCCATTTTACAGTCCTGGTTAGTGATGAGCCTAACCCCCCTGTGTTCGGTTCGCATTTGAACTCTAACAATTCCAAAAGTTTGCGTTCGAATTCGAACACGAACCGAACTCAATGCAAGTCAATGGGACTCAAAAGTTCGATTTTTAGAGTGCCCTCCAAGAGGGCATATATGCTAGATATTTGCCATAAAAGGTGTATGGGGGTCCAGGTAGTGCCCTGGGGGACAGGAAACAAGGACAAAAAGTTTAAAAAAAAGTTTTTAAAGGAACAGTGAGTTTTCCATGAAATAAGGGTTATAAATAAAAACGAAAAATTCCTTCAAATATCGTGCCTAGGAGGTCCCCATAACCTGCCCGTGAAGTGGCGGATTTGTAGGATTATAAAACATTTTAAAAAAAGACATTTCAAATGACGGTAAATGGTTTTCCTTTATTCTATTCATAAACAACAGCTTGGGGCGGCAGCCTGTATGAAAAGAGACATTTTAGGACACGCAGAACAAGTTTAGTAATTTTTTTTTTGGCTAAATTCGGGTGAAACCTATGCAGGCTTTGCATGAAAGTAACAATAGGTGCTTTAAAATTGGGCCTTCAGTGTCGGCAACAGTGCCGTCACACCGTAACCCCTCTGTGGTATTGTGGAAGAGTGCAGTGGTGGAGGTTTTTGGAATGCAGAAGAGATCCTCGATCTATTCAGTTACGTCAGCATCAGGGGATTGATAGCTGTTGATCCAGGACTGATTCATTTTTATAAATGTCAGCCGGTCTACAGAGTCGGACAGACTCCCTCTTTTGTCTGTGACAAAACCTCCAGTGGCACTGAACGTCCTTTCAGAAAGCACGCTGGATGAAGGGCAACCTAGCATATTGGCTAAGTTCTGGCCAGTGATCCAATCTCAACACCCAGTAAGCCAGTGGATCATCTGCTGGAAAGGTATCCAGGTCTGCCCTCGCCCCTAGGTAGTCCTGCACCATATGGTGAAGATGCTGGCAATGGGTGCCTACATTTGACGTCCCTGGGCGTCGTGGACTAAAAAAATTTAAAAAGGCATCAGTCAAGCGGCCCCGGCCTTCACCGCTCTTCCTCTGATCATCCGCAGCCTCAGAAGCACCTGTGTCATCACTTGTGTAACACCTTTCCAGGCACTGGTAGGTTATCAAGTGTCGCTTTAGAGCGTCCTCAAGTTGTTTCATCCTGTCCTTCCTCTGTGCGGGCAGGATGAGCTCTGCCACTTTACCCTTGTATAGTGGATCAAGAAGGCTTGCCAACCAGTAATGATCCCTCTCCTTGATAGCACGAATCCTAGGGTCCTTTACCAGGCTTTGCAGGATAAGGGAGTCCATGCAGCGTAGGTTGGAGGTGGCATTAGCTTCCGAGTCTTCCTGGTCAATGAGGATGACCCCCATCGTGCACTTCCTCCTCCCAGCCACGTACTAGTTCTTGGGTTTCTGGGCACAAAAAAAACCTCCCTTGAGGAATCCCCACCTTCAATGCCCCCACTACTTAAGTATTCCTCCTCCTCATCCCTTGACTCCTCTGTTCGATCAGGCACCCAGGTGGAGTCGGTGACCTCATCATCGTCATCACCCCCTATCTCCTCATCACTGGAGCCAACTTGGCAGTATGCTGCAGCTGCTGGGGCAACATGAGTGCCAGTTATTTGTGTCACTGGCACCCCCTTACTCTAGGTTGATTATACTCCCTTCCTCAACCTCGGAGATTGAATCAGAGCACTGTAGTTGCTGCGCATCCTCAAGCAGCATGTCACTGTTATTGTAGTCAAACAATTCAGCTGACTCCTCCGTGTGTGATAGGCTACGGCAGGAGTAGCTGTGGACATGAAGGCTGCATTAGATGCTTTGGCAGCTGAGGTGGACTGTAAACCACTACAAGCCTGGCTGGCAGAGGACTCGGAGGATAAGGATGGCCTGGTTAGCCAATCCTGCAAATCCTCTGTTGCTGCTGCTTAAGATGGCCAACACCAGTTAGAAAGGACAAGCGTGCCCCTGCAGAGGATGCACCACGTCCACGACAATCAGAGGCACAGCCTCCCGACACAGAGGCTGCTTGCCCTCTTATCTGTGTCTGTGAGCGTCTGCCTGTCCTTTTTGGTCTTTCTGACATGGTGAGTGATATATAGATTAAAGATATACAGAACTCTGATTCAACTCTGTTATAAAAATTGGAGATATGCAGAACTCTGATTCAACTGTGTTATCTAGATTAAAGATTTCCAGAACTCTGGTATAACTCCGTGAGACACCCTGATAGCTGGCAGCCAGTGACAAGACACAGATTAAAATTCCCAGAAACCACCTATAAATCAGTGAGACCCCCTGATGGGTGGCAGTGACAAGACACAAATTACAATTCCCAGGAACCTCCTATAAATCAGACCCTCTAATGGGTGGCAGTGACAAGACATAGATTACAATTCCCAGATATTTTGTAGAAGTGAGACCCCCCCCCCCCAATAGCTGCTGGCACGGAGAAGACACACTAACAGAACAGAGGGATGCCTTATATGGTGTGCTGCGGGACTTAGCTCTGTGAGCCCATGATTGGGCAAAATTGGCCCAATCAGGACTCTGAGCCGTGATTGGCATAGTCTTGCACCGGACCTGTGGTCAGGTGCAAGGCTGTAGCCAATTACCAGCTTCAGGCCAGTGGAAAAGTGCATTGTGGGCGAACTCGAACCGAACATGCGGAAATGTTCGGGGTTCAGTGAACAGCCAAAGGGCCGATGTTCGATGCGAACTCCGAACAGATCGCACAGCTCATCCCTAGTCCTGGTAACAGTACTTTATTGACTGTATGCTCCAGTTCCTCCCCAGCGCACAAACCGTGGCCTGTATCTCACTCCATAGACGGAGGCACAGGTGCCCAGACAGGGAGAAGTCATCCATCCGATGTGCCCTCTGTATATAGGCTCTATCAGTGCCTACTTCTCCTACAGGGTGTACCTCTCTTCCCAGATCTGTCCTCCTGAGGTTCCTTGTGACTCCTGTGTCCCGGAGTGCGATGCCGCCAGGCCCAGATTAAGATCTCTATGGGCCTGGAGCTGAATATTTTGGTGTTTTTTTTTTTTAATTAAGTGAAATGAAAATATATTTTTGGTTATTTAATAGTGCAGGTACGGGTATATCTAACCAGGCTGATCCTGTGTGATTAATTTTTCATTCAGATTTCAATCACTTAAAGAGTGTAAAAAATTTTTCCCCATTTTATCATCCAAACCTTTGTGGTTATATATTCTATAGGGCATTATTGTTGAAAAATGTGAAATGGGAACCTGTTACTGCATTTTTCTGAGAAATATACAATTTTAACCAAAAAATTTATAAAAAATGAAACCTGTTTTTTTTATGAATAATTTGACTATGTATAAAACACTGACCTTGCTCCCAGCGTGGAAAATGGGAAGGCGAGTAATGGCAGTGGTATTGCTCATTTTTATACGTAACAAATGGACAATGCCATTATTTTGGAACTAAAAGTAAATAAATAAAAATTTTCTCTTTTTTAGATTTTACATGGTCAGGCTTGGTATTAATGCAAAGGTCAGACTCTGCCCTGTCCAATGACCCCTCATTTCACCTTGTTTGTGAGGTGTAAAGATTAGTGACGCAGGGATCCAAAGTTCCCCGCTGTGCTCTTCGCTGCAATGTAGCAGTTTAGGTTTTTGATGTAACAATTCGTCACAAAGGATTGTGCCATCACCTCCACACTTGTTGGTGACATGAGAAATGCGATGGTTAGTGTATCATCATTGTTTACTTTTTGTAATTGAAAAGTGAAAAATATTACGGTTGGAAAGAAAAAGTAAATATTTTTTTTTTACTTAAAACCTGGTCATGTTTGGTAACATTGGAAAGGCCATGCTCTGGGCTTTCCGGTGTTATCTCAAATGACCATATAGCTGTTATGGAGTTGGAGATACAGGGGTCCAAATGCAGACATAGTTATCCTTTCTCTGGGCCTATTCTGAGGCATGGGCCTGGAGCTGCTGCTCCACCTACCCCTAACTCCCTGTCTTGTCCCTCCCCCACAATCTGTCCCTTGGATGGACCTGGCCTGGCACCTTCACGGTCTTCATTCTCACGTCTTCTCTCCCCTCACTCCTCGCCCTACTGTTTCCCCTAAAGACTCCACTAGGGACTCCTGTCAGCCCTCTTTCCCTCACCACTTCGCCTCTCCCCCTCAGCATGTCTTCTCATCCCCTCAAAACGTCTCCTCTCCCCCTCCCCACTCCTCCTTCCCCTCAGCACATCGCCTCTCCCCACCACAACGTCTTCTCTTCCCCTCACCCTAACGTCTCCTCTTCCCACTCCTCCTCTCCCTCAACCCTCCTCATCTCCCCTAGCCCTTAAACCCATTCACCTCTCTACCTCTCCTCACTTCCTCTTCCTCCCCACCGACACTCCTTCGCATCCCTCCCTCTCCTCTCCCAACACCTTCCATGACAAACAGTGACAGACAATTACAATTGAGAATACACAGGGGTAAGGGGACAAGGTAGGTACAAGAGGCAGTGGTGTATTTAGGTTTTGTGCTGCCCTAGGCCTGACTAAACTCGTGCACCCCCTAATTTAAATTCCGGTCAAGGGCACACCTCTTCCTGGTTAATCCCCACCCTTCCTCTTTAAGCTCCACCTTTTCCTCGTAGAGCTCTGCCTTTTCCTCTTTATATTAAAAGTGGATACCAAGTGCCTACTTGTATATTTTGTATACCATTTCAAATGTATCTATTGAGATAAATAAAATTATGAAATAGTTTAAATTCAAGCATTTTTACAAAGAACAGCCACGCATGTCAAGTATACTGGATCACAGCCGCTCTAATTGGTTGAACAATAAAATCCACAGAAACGTGCACTGCATAGGAGTGTATCACAGAGCTGCACAGCAATAAAACCCACAGAAATGGGCACTGTGAGCGTATCCCAGAGCTCCAGGGCAATAAAACTCAGTAATATGCAGTGTGTATCATAGAATCCACAGCATTAAAATTCCCAGCAATGCAATGCGCAGTGTGTGTGTCTCAGCATATCAGAATCCACAGCAATAAAACTCCCAGCAATGCAATGTGTGGTGTGTATGAGTGCATCAGAATCCACTGCAATAAGACTCCCAGCAAACCGAGTGAATATGAGCACACAGCAATTATTTATTCTATATTTACCGGCCTCCGTCCGTGGTAGGGCTGTGTGCAGAGTCAGAGGGACTGTGTACGGACTCGGCAGGAGGTCCCTCCAGGCCAAGTTAGGATCGCGGCTGTGCATGTGCGTGGAGCCATCTTGTCAGCAGTGGGGTGCCACTGCCAGAGGGTGCACCGTGGCTTTGATTCCCTTCCTGGTGGGTGTTCATTCTAGAATGGAGTGAGAGTCCGTGTTAACGAAAGGGCGGGCAGCTGCGTGCGTGTCACGTGGTTCAGCCAGTCAGGTGGTACTGAGACTCAGTACCACCTGACTGGCCGGACCGCGTGACCTGCATGCATGCAGCCTCACCAGGAGCCAGGCAGCTCAATGACAAATTTCTATCACTGCAGTGCTGGTTAAGGAAAGGTCCACTTTAAACAGCAGTAAGCAGACAGGGCTTCATATTCTGCTGATACCCCCCCCCTTTACCTGTCATTTACTGTCATCTTCTCTCTCTGCACACAAATCACATCCCCCTCCCCTCTCCTAGAGCTGCTGTGGGGCAGGGGAGATGCTATGGAAGGAGAGGGGGATTTTTATTCTATTCAATGTTATTCTGTTAGCCCTGCTCCGCTGCTCGTTGTTTGAGAACACAGCTCAAAGTTGACACAGTGACAGTGGCACCTCCTAGTACCCCCTAATGACACCCAAATAATCACTGGTATCTGCGGCGGCCGCCCTCCGCCACTCCCCTGAGTACACCACTGCTCTGTGAAATGCTCACACACAAGTTTGGCATACTGCCAGCAAGTACGGTGCTGTTTGAAGGCATTGCAAATCCCCATAGAGAAGTAATGGTTAATCTATTCTCGAACACCAAACAGCAGAGAAATGGCAGTGAAATGCCCTGATGTTGGGTGGTTTCAATCAGCAGGTTTATTCAGGCGAACCCCATAGGTTTCACGTTAAAAATATTCCCGTTTTTATGCAATATCTAATAAACCATTTATTATTTTAATCTGCAGTAAAGTCCAATTTTTTTTTTATTTTTTTTGTTTTAGTACCTTTTAGTAACTTTTCAGCAAAATTTCCCCCCCTTTTTTTAATAGTGGTTTCTTTTTTCTGTAACAGAACTTTTTATTATCATAGGATCTTATATGTAAATTCCAGACATTTTTGTTCAGTAGTTCTTTTGAAAACAGCAGGCCACGGGTTTGCGGTGGCAGCATTCAGCGGCCGACTCCATGCACTTTGGGGACCCTGCTGTGAATGGTGAATTCCCTGCAGGGTGGGGAAATTTTATTCCCAGAAGTGCAGGGAACTACAGAACACCAAAATGTTGGCGTCATTTCAGTGCTCTGTGAGTAACCCATTTAGTGGTGAGGTTTTTTGCTGCCCCCTGGAAAGTGAAAGCCTAGGCCTTGCCTACCCAGGACATACTTGAATATTAGTGAAATCTCAATGTATCCTTCCTGGCAAAATACTTTGCAAAAGTAAAAAAAACTAATAAAAAAAATTTAGGGGTGGTGCCACCAGTGTGGGCCGCCGCCCCCTGGAAAGTGCTGCACTAGGCCCAGGCCTTGTTGGCCTAGGCCAAAATACACCACTGACAAGAGGGGGGCATAGTATGGGTAAAGACAGGTATGTATGTGGTAAACAGTACTGTATAGGAGTATGTGTATATGCAAGTGTGAGTAATGTGTATTTATGTGTGATAATGGTTGCATGCGATGTGTGATGAATGAGTTAAACAGATGACAGGTAACCAAAAGGCCTCACCTTCTATACTTACAATTAAACTCCAAACACCCCTGGCCCTGTGTCTGACTTGGAAAAGCACAATCACAGTCAGGGCATTGCGCGTGCAGATGGTATATATTGGCAGGGGACAAGTGTGACCAGGAGATTACACTGGAAAAAAGTCAGTTTCTGAGCGCGTAACCTTGTTAGCGCTAGGCGGCGCTTACTGTAGCAGTCAGGTGCGGACGGTTAGCAGTTTGCAAGCGTGCGCTAACCGATCGTGTGCCAGAACCAGTGTGCGTTTTGTAATATGCTCGGTAGTTGCCAGGTGCTAACATTAACTGCCACACTCTACTTTTTGGCCTTTGCGCTTGCATTTTAGAGCGGACTGGGGAATAGGGCAAAATCAGTCTCTAAACTGTAATAAATGTTATGAGGAACTTCTTTGTATATAAAGATAATTTTGTTCTTCTATACGTTCGAAAGACTAATTAGGAATGAAGGAGGTTTAAGGATTATCCCTGTATTGCACAAGAGTTTCAAAGGAGGGAGTTTCCTTTATTCTATGGGATAAGGCTTTGTTCTGTGAGCTGAAGCATGGCTCTTTGTGATTGGGTACAATGGGAAGATAAACAATGGAAAGGGAGGGGAAAGGAGGATACAAGAGGCTGGGCGGGGGACATTTTTGGTATTGCAATAATTTTTCTTTTACTTACAGGTCACCTGAAATCGCTGGAAATGTCTGGAAGGAAGAGGAGCGTCCCAAAGAAATTTTTGGAAGGAGAGAGCCCATGGACAGCAGGGCGGCAGGACTCGGCAGCGGCGACGAGGAGAACCCGATCAGGAGGATCAAGGCGTCCGGTACAGGGAGTATTGGCTGGCGCAGCGGCTCCGGCGTCGTCTATGCCTCTATCTGGTACCTTTCCTCTTTCTCCTTCTGTCCTCTGTCCTCTGTCCCCTGTTTCATCCTCTTCTAATTACTCTGCCACCGCCATCCAGTATTCCCCAACTTCCCCCATGGCGTCTCCCACCTCCGCTCCCCGCGATCGGCCCATTTCCAATGGCTCCCTGCGTAGCTCATCGGGTGCAGGTGACCGGGCATCCTATCAACACCCCGGGCATCCGATTGGGAGCCATCCCTCCCCTAATTTTGCCTCATATGTCCCCAGGGTGGATGGGGTGGCAACCCGGCATCTCACTGGAGGGTCCCACCAGCGCATTAATCGTGCCCAGCAGGAGAAGGGACCCATGGTACAGCCGCCGCCATTTGCAGCATGGGAGTGGCGGCCATCTTCTTTTTCCCATCGTGGGAATTCGCGCACGCCCAGCCCCACCGCCCAGTCTAATGATGTCAGAGCACCGCAATCACATGGTATGGTACCATGTGAGCAGCCAGGAGCCAATGGGTTTAGTTTGGCGGCAAATTTTAAATCCTGCAACTGGCCTGGACAGGAGAAATGGAGCCAAAACACAGGCGGATACTGCGGGGGCACACGGGTATAAGGTACAAGGGGACAGTAGACTGTTTCAGGACAGGTGTAGCACTGAGCGAGCGCAACCATTTGAACGAAGGCACAGTTGTGATAGGCGCAGTCAGAGAGACGCAGAGGGCAGCAGGGCTAGGATGGCGCAGAGGGAGCGCGGGTCCCGGGAGGGGTCTATGTTCAGGGGTTATTGCTCACCAAGTGGTTTTGGGGAATTTGCCGGCGATGTTGTTCAGGGGCAGGACAGGGGGGGCCCCCGCGTCTGTGACCAGGATAGATCTTTCAGTAAGGGGCAGGTTTATGGTAAGGACAGCGCAGGTAATGTGTATGTCAGGCTTCGGGGAGAGGATGGGAATTTACCTGCTAATGCGATGGATATGTATACTGACATTGTGCAATTACAGGAGACGGAGCATGGTTCCGGGGTGTCCAGCCACAAGGAAAGAACACATCGTGGAGAAGAGAGAGAGCGGTCACCAAGGTTTGAGGACATGGAGCGACCGGGGACCAGCAGAGGAGGAACAAGCGGATCGCAGACGGGTGATTGGGTGACGGCTGCAAAGAAGGGTAAGCGGAAAAGATTTGTTGATTCGAGTGACGTTTCAGACACGGATTCCAGCTCTGATTCTGAGGGGGGGAGAATAAGAAGCTGTTTAGGATGGTTAAGAAGATGTGTAAAAAACAGGCCAAGAGAAGCGGAGGGAATGGTTCAGAATCCGATGATGGGGACAGCAGGTCTGACAGTGAGGGGGAGTCTGAGTTTCAGGGGACGCGGTTAATTCCATGGTCACATTTAAAGCCTAAGGCAATCAGAAAGGCGCAGGAAGGGAGATATTTGGATTTATTTACCATTACGAGGGAGGCCGTGGCAGCAAGGGGAAGGAGAGGGGCGCAGTCCAGGAAAAGGGGAACATTTATGGAATGGGTTAAGGGGTTCGCAGTTTATGCAGAATGTTTTTTGGGGAAACATCCCGGCCAGGTCAAAGGTATGTTGAGGTATTTGCATTTAATTACAGATTGCGCCACGGGGTATGGGGGGTTTTCATGGAGGGACTACGATGAGTTTAGGAGGGGTAGTGTCGGGACGGGGAAGAAGGGGAGGAAGGATTTCAGGGTTAAGGTGTTGGATACGTGGTCCAGGCTGGTAAGGGTGTATGAGGGCCAGGGCGGCGGAGGGCAGGGGGGGAACAGGTTGGCGAAGAGGGAGACAAGGGAATGCTGGGCGTTTAATGGGAAGCGGTGTGAGAAAGGCATGGCGTGTAGATACAAGCATTTGTGTAGATTTTGCGGGGGGCGCACCCAGGAGTTGATTGTAGGCGGAAGGATGCGGGGAGGAATAATTCCTTTCGTCCCCCAGGTAAATGGTCAGGAGGGCATGCTGGGCCCAGCCAGAACACCGGTCCGGGTAAATGAGTTAGTGGAGGAGTTGAAAAGGGTACCCGGAAGCGGAGGACAGGGAGGTACTGAGTAGCGGTTTTCGCGAGGGATTCAGGATACCGGTTATGGGACATGTGACGGGGGGTAAGAGTAAAAAATTTGAAGTCAGCGTATGAGCTACCAGAGGTCTTGAAGGAAAAGTTGGAGAAGGTGTTATTGGGGAGGATGGCTGGTCCATTTGTAAAGGCGCCATTAGAGAAGCTGGTGATTTCACCGCTGGGGGTTGTGCCTAAGAAGGGGAAATACAGGATGATCCAGCATGTCTTATCCGAGAGGGCAGTCTGTGAACGATGCTATAAGTCAGGAAGATGCTTCTGTTACTTACCAGTCTTTTGATCAGGCAGTGAGTTTGGTACGTGACGCTGGACAAGGGGCTGAGTTGGCAAAGGTTGACATAGAATCGGCTTTCAGGCTGTTACCGCTGCATCCAGAGTTTTCGGTTGATGGGGTGTAAGTTCAATGGACAATTCTACTTGGACAAATGTTTGCTCATGGGGTGTGCGATATCATGCGCTCACTTTGAAAGGTTTAGTACATTTTTGCACTGGTTGGTGGAGAAAGCAGGATGTAAGAGTATGGTGCATTATTTGGATGACTTCATGATAGTGGGCGCCAAAGGGACAGGAGAATGTGGCAGGGTCATGGAGGTGCTGTTAAGGACGTTTGGCCAGCTAGGGGTCCCGGTGGCGGAGGACAAGTCAGAAGGGTCCGGTGTTAAGTTGACGTTTTTGGGCATTGAGATTGACTCGGTGAACCAGCTATGCAGGTTGCCGGAAGATAAGGTTGAGAAACTGAGGTTGGCTATTCGGCAGGCAATGGGAATGGAGAAAATCAAGCTTGGGGAGTTGCAGAAGCTGTTGGGTTTGCTGAATTTTGCATGTAGGGTGATTCCAGTAGGGAGGATATTCAAGAGGCGGATGGAAATTTGTACCAGGGGAGTCAAGCCGAATTTCAGGATCAGGTTGGGCCAGCAGGTTAAGGAGGATTTGGGAGTGTGGGATTTCTTCTTGAGGGATTTCAATGGGGTGAGAATCTGGGAAGAGAGGGTCACAGCGAAAGAGATGCAACTTTTTACAGATGCCACGGGAGGTTCTGGTTTTGGGGCATACTTGAGTGGAAGATGGTGTGCTGGGGAATGGCCGCAGGAGTGGATTCAGAGAGGTTGGGTTACAAATTTGGTGTTGCTGGAACTCTTTCTAATCGTGGCAGCGATTCAGTTGTGGGGGAAAGAACTGGCGAATAAAAGCATTTTGTTTTGGTCAGATAATCAGGGTGTGGTCCAGGTGCTGAATAGCATGTCAGCATCATCTCCTCAGGTTATAGCCTATGTTAGGTACTTGGTGTTGTTATGTTTGCAGAACAATATAAACTTCAGGGCTAAACATATCCCGGGGGTGGAAAATGTGGTGGCGGATGCATTGTCTCGATTTAAGTGGGACGTTTTCCGTCGTTTGGCGCCGGGAGCGAATCTGCGAGAAGGCTGCCCTTAGTTTCTTTGGCAGATTGGGAACAGATAGAGGTCATCAATGAGTTGGTGAGGAGATCGTTGGCACCAAAGACGTGGGTATTGTACAGTAAACATTGGAAGGAGTGGAGCGAGTTTAGGAGTCGGGAAGGGGGAGCAGATAGTGTTCTTAGAATACTTGCAGAATTTAAGGGGATAAAGAAGGGATTACTAGGGAATATTTTAGCCGGTATTTCGTACTTTGCACGGTTAAGGGAAGAGAAGGATGTTACTAAAAGATTTGTCGTTAGGAAGATTTTGAGAGGATGGGGTACAATGGGGGACAGGTGCGGTGATAAGAGGGAGCCGATAACACAAGAGAGGCTGGTAGCTTTGGGGCGAATACTTATCAAGGTCTGTAAGGACGGTTATGAGGCCAAGCTATTTAGGGCAGCTTTTGTTTTAGCTTTTTCAATGGTGTTAAGGATTGGGGAGCTGGTCGCCCCAAGCAGACATTCCACCCAGTCAGGTTTAATGAGGGAGGACGTGAGAGTAACAGAGGGGGCAGTATTGGTGTTAATAAGAAAATCGAAAACAGAGAAGGAAAGGGGGTGTGGGTCGCTGCTAGGGCGCAGGCTGGGGAAGTCTGTCCATTGGGATGTGTGAGGGGATACTTGGAGGTGGCTCCGGCAACCGGACACATGTTTTTGAGACACAAGAATGGTACTAATTTATCGCAGTACCAATTCAAGATGGTTTTGCGCAAGGCTGTTGAGAGTCTTGGTTGGAAGGGGAGTTGCATTGCTCCGCATTCGTTCAGAATAGGGGCAGCTACCACAGCAGCGGAACTGGGTTGCCCTACAGAACAAATTAAAAAATTGGGCAGATGGAAATCACAGGCGTATAGGCGGTATGTGAGGCCTTTGGGGAAGTGAGGGGTGGGAGGGGTTGTCATATAAAGAGTGGGGGAGGAGGAAAAAAAAAATTGTTTGCCATTGGTTTTAAAATGGTGGTTAATATGCTCCCTTTTTGTTTTTTTCCCAGGTCGGGCAATGAGAGTCTGGGTCCTGGGACACTCCTACGTGCACTGGGTGGCAAGTTATGCTGCGAGCACAAGGAAGGGAGTGAACCTGGGGTTCAGTCTCCAGGAAGTAGGGATTAGATGGGTAGGAAAGAGGGGTATGAGGTGGGATCAGTTGCTAGAGATAGCGCAGACGTCCAGGAGAAAATGGGGGAAGCCGGATATTATGATAATACATTTAGGGGTAACGATATTGGCAGTATACCAGTTCAGGAACTTCAGGAGTTAGTTTTGGAGACTTTAAGGTGGTTTGGGAGGGAGTGGCCAGATGTTAAGATTGTCTGGTCTAGCGCGATTTCTAGGTTGACATGGAGAAATTGTAGCGATCAGAGGGTGGGGTGTAGAGGTAAGAAAAAATTTAATCAGGCAGCGAAGAAGGCAGTAAAGGAAATAGGGGGAAGGATTTTGGAACACACAGGCATAAGGACAATTAATGAGGAGTTGTTCCGGAGGGACGGGGTCCACCTATCGTCCGGTAACGTCCTCTTCACTGAAGGCATCGAAGCCATGATAAGGAGTTTTTTGTAAGGTAAGCTGGAAAGGTCACGGGTTTTTATTTTGGTGGCAGTAAAAAGAGGGTCCTCGTTTTTGGTGGCGGTGAAATAGGCGGCCTGGCACGTGGAGGGCGATAGTGGGGGGGGGGGATCTGCAGGGTACGGGGTGAGTTGTGGTTTCATACGGCCAGGCTCAGGTGCCTTCCTGGTTTGCAGATCCTCTCGGCCTGCTATCTGCCATAAAAATACACTGAGCAGACGTGTGGTCATCCTGCTTAGCCACGTGGGGCGCTATTTCTGGGCAATGCTTGTGTTGCATTGCAGTTGCCAGTGTTATCTGGCTGCCAGTGTTATCTGGCGTAGCGTATTTGGCATACGAGGATCGATAATAATAATTCTGCCTTAGAGGCAAAGAATTTGGCCTTAAGTAATAAAAGACGTGACCTTTTCAAAATGCCAATACTTTGTTGTGTTTTCATTTACGGGAAAGGGAGGGGGGGCCTGGGGGGGGTTAGTAGGTTTAAGAAGGTAACTTACATGGGAAAAAGTGTAAGAGGCTAAGGGTATAATTCTTAATATTGTTGACATATATCGCTATTAGTGGTTGTGAATATTGGTCTTCCATCTTTATGCTCATATTTAATTGATATTGGGCGGTGGCACAGAATTCGGAGTGCCTCGGGTAGCACCAAGCCGAAATCCGCTCCAGGGCATCAAAGGCACAGCCTGGGACAAAGGAGGGAATGGTGCCTGGGACAAAGGAGGGAATGGTGCCTGGGACAAAGGAGGGAATGGTGCCTGGGACAAAGGAGGGAATGGTGCCTGCTCCTGGTAACATGGGAGCATTGGCAGATATGCTCTGGCTGACCTCGTGTCTATGACATGGTCTTTATGTGAGGAAAACCAAGCAAACCACCATAAGGAACAGTAGCAGAGGGTTTCACATACATTGCTGGGGCCAAAGTGCAAATGTTGAAGGTTGGACTGTACAATCATTAGGTATTTTTAGAACTTTTTACGTTTTTTTTCAGGTGTTTATCTAGTGCATGCCCTACTATGTGTTATTAGATATTTATATAGACTGTGTGCATACATAGAGCTCAGCAATGTGTGTGTACACAGTATATGGGTAATATATATATATATATGTATTGGAAGCCTTGGTTTCTCTTCCCCTAGGCACATAGAGCAATACATGGAATTGCTCTCCCCTGTACCGTCACGTACCCCCTCCTACAGCCGATCTGCCTGCTGAGCCTAAATTATTAATGAAGACTTGAGCGTTTGAACGCAAACGGAGGGGGCGATACTGCGCATGCGTACATTCGCATCTTATATAGCGGTGTAGGCGGCGCGGCGCGATCAGCAGTGCTGATTAGTCAGGGTTAGGGAGCTCGTGAGCGGCCGCTCTCTCCGCCTCCTGCGTGTGGCTACCCGGGATACATTGTAACCAGAGGTGAGTGCAGGGGCGTTCTGATACATCCGCGGAATGCTGGCGGGGGATGCGTCTACGTGGGCTGTTCTCTCCCCGTGCTGTTCTCTCCCCGGGCTTTGTGCGGCGCTTGCGTCTGTGATCTTTGTCCTGGGACGTGGCTCTAGCCGGCGATCGTTATCCTGGATCGTGGCTGGGAAGGATCCATTGTCCAGGATCTAAGCCGTCTCTTGCCCTCGATTTTTTTTCCCCTACAATGGGATCCTGTGACTGTTTACTGAACAAGATTTGCGGTCCCTGTACCATGTATGTCTCGTTCAAACGTGTCAGCCATATGGACCTCTCCTGGTCCTCTATTGGGGATGATGAGCACCCACGTGTGTATGTGTGTGTGTGTGTGTCAGTGCCTTGTCACCCTCCCCCCTCGGTTATATATGGGCTTGGATCACAGGATACCCGGCCACTGACTGTAACCTCTGCCTATCCTTGACCCACTTTGTACTGATCCAAATGCACCTTCTCAAGTCATCACTTTTCTTGGAGTTTTCAGTTTTAAGCACATATTGAAAGGTTTGGACCTTCTGGATCTGTTCTTTTGGATTGTTTTATGGTTGGAAAGTTCTTGGTTTAAAGACTTGTGTTAAAAGTGAGTTGGACTTTTATTAAGGTGACACTTAATGGTGCATTTAGCTCCGTTTCATTGGTCCTGGTTTGTGCATGTTTTTCTGAAGCTGCTGCCATCACGTGTTTGTGACCAGGGTTAAAGGATTAGATTTGGTTTTCTGCCATTCACCTTTTACACGGCGCCGGCCTGGTATTACTTCCAGAAAGCTGCTGATCACAGCGGGGCTAATATATTCCTTAATAAATCTCGTTATGAACGTTCTCTGTTCCCCTGTAACTAGGTAACCCTTGAGTAGGGAATGTTGTGTGGGAACGTTCTTCCAGGTAGACGAACTCTGGACTTCACCGCACTCTCATTCCTCCACCTGTGAGCTTTTGACGTCTTACCTGTTTTGAAGGTATATGCGTAGAGCCTCGATCTACTTAATCATTATCATGTTCTGTGAGCATGCCGCTCTGATACTTTGCCTCTCGCTGAGATCTGCGGTGGAAAGTCTGCGTTCAGTCGTACAGCATGCTGTTGGATTTTTGGCCCTGTTGTGGAATGTCCCAGTTGTCTTTCTCGGCTTGACATGTCCAGCTAGCTTCTTACACGTGGAAATGTCTCTGGCCCCTAAACTAACTCTATAAAGTGCTATAAAAAAATGTACTCTGCTCCTAGAAACGGGTTACTGCTTTCAGAGTTTGATATAAATTTGTCAAGCCCTGTTCGTCAGTCTGTCATTAAAATGTAAGCCAGAAGCCATTGTATGGGTCCATAAAACTCCTCAATAACCACATCCCACTGAAATTCACTTTAGGGACTTATGTGCTAAAGTGTCTCCAACAAAGCCGTCACTTTACTGACCATTGAAGCTGCATTTGGCGTGTTGGTCACTCGAAGGCATCCTAGACCTACTGGGTTATGCAGAGAAAGGTGAAAACCAGAACAGACAGGAGAAGAGCACAATCTAGACAAAGTGGCCGATTTGGAAAGTGAGATAAAAGGAGAATTTTTCTGGTTTGGCTATTTTAAACTAGAATTTTCACTTCTCCAGTCAGTTTCACCTTTCTTTGAATAGACCTGCTAGAGTCTCTTGCTCAGAGCATCCTATGGCACTTATGGCAAACCTTGGCAACCTGCATGTTTCTGAACTGTCCCATGATCCTCTGCCAGCTTTCTAAGCATCATGGGACATGTAGTTCCAATACCTCAGCGGTGCCAATTATCATATCACCGTCCTAGGTCTACAATGCTGCTACATGTCCATTTAGGACATCCTCCTATGGTCTTTTTACGTGTCAGGTTGTGATACTTGACACATTGGGGAATATAGCGGCATAATGAGAATTTCTTTCCTTCCACCCTTTTGGTATAGATGTCGTATCTCCTAGAATGGCGTTCTGATGACCAGATAACTGGTTTGGAGGCTTCCCCCTTTCTCGGAGAACATAAGACTCGACATGTCTTTTCCTGGAGGCCCACATTTTAACATTTGCTCGCCTGGTGTGTGCGTGCTGCTACATCAGGGGGTTATGGAAAAGCATCCTGGTTACCTGGCAACAAGTGACGTACAATACTGGGTTTTCTTTGGTACTGTTGGTCGGCTAAAGTTGTTCAAATGTGGACTCTGCAATATGTGCTGGATATCGCATCGCTCTTTAAAGCAGCTTATGTGGAATTTCAATTGAGTCATGGCTAAAGTCTTCAGAATTTATTGCATAATCTGTCATGTACTATGTGTGTGATCATTCATAGTATACTTGACGCTCGCTGTTGCTTCCTTCCTGTAACTTGTTCTTGTCAGAGTTTCCGTTTTTAAATGAGAAGTGTGCTAAACACTAGAGAATGTATTTTGGCATTTTAATGTTATGTCAGAATATGCAATTCCAGGATGTTTTTTATTGGCATGAGCATTTCTGCGCACTTTGCAGAAGTTTTCCCCTATCGCTTCTCCCATTTCCTGCATTAGTAACGAAAACAAATTGGCTGCTTTTGCGCTCTAATGGTGGGTTCACTTGAATATCGTCAAGCATGCCCATCCATATTGACTGTCAGCAGCCTCTGCCCAATTTACGGGTAAAAAAGGGACCTCCGCTTTTAGTGGATTGTTCTTTAAGCGCACTCTTATCTCCTGTTAATCGCGCGTCACCTGGTTCACAACAGCCCTACTGCAGCCTTAACTAAACATTCACTCCTCTACCCCATTGCCTCTTCAATACTGTAGAAGTGATATTACAGCTGTAAAGTGAAACTTTACAGATTGTGGGGAAAATCTGCAAAATAGAAACACATGAACCTTTTTACATACAACTTAAGCTGTTTCATATAATTGCATGTGCTTTGTAATGCCCAAGTAATCTAGTTACAAACAAAACCACCTTTTATAAAACAGATGCTACATTTTTTTTTTGTCTTGAAATAAGTGCATATAAAAAGGGAAATTTAACTTAAGGGTTTTGTTTCTATTTTGTGCATTTTTCCATTGTGCAACATTTACCAAAATCAAATGCGTTTTACTTTGTGCTTTCTTATACAGTATTTACCAGTTAATGAGATGGATGAGGGAATGTTTAGAGAATGATTTTGTTCTGTATGCTACTCCAGATGAGAGCAGGAAGCTTAAAATACTTTACTCCACTGGTGGTGTCCTTTTTAAATACATCCCACACAAGACAATGATTTGAGTCAGTGATTGACAGACGCCATTATATGGCCAGTGCCACAAATTGAGGATCAAGTGAGGGAAAGATACTATGGGAAGCAGTTTACAACACAAAAAAAATCAAAATGGATGCACCCAGTGACAGAGTAAATCATTTTCTTGGCTAAATAAACGAGAAAAATAAAGCACATGGAAGATATCGGCAACATAAAATAAACACCATAAGGTTATTTCATTTTTTTGGTGGTAGTGGCCCTTTAAATTGGTATTGAATGCCAGATCTCTGCTTCTTGCGTTGATAAACAAGTAAATCTGAACTAAAGTTGAAAAGGTTTCATGTTTAACTGGACCTTAAATGAAAGTTCTAAATACTATGACGTGTTTTGTGTAAAGTTTCAACATGAATACTCGTTAAACTGACTGTAAACATGTTTTCGGGACACATCCGTTGAATCGCTATGTCATTGAATCAACAGTCTTTATCATGTTGTTTGTAATTGATTGCATCACTGAAGCCAACATTGCATTCAAAGCCACAATCTCTCTCATGTAGATGAGGTGTTTAGTATAGATGTGGTTGTGCAGTTTTTGATGGGAGGACACTCTAGGTGCAAATAAGGATGGGTGGAGGATCGACCTCCTGAGGGCTTAATAACCCATCCTGGTGCCCCACCATTGTTCAGTACCCAAATCCCTCATGATCAAATTAAAATTGTGTAGTTTTGCAACTTCCCATTTAAAATCCCTACTAAATCCCTTCAGTCAGCTTGTCCGCTTGTCCTTTTTTGGTTTACACTTTCAAGACTTCGGCAGAATCAGTCCTGGGGTAGCGCTACTTCATCCTAATCTGCAGTCCTTGGTAATTTCGAAGTCAAACTCCATATATTCAGATCTTTCTCATCACCGTTAACACGTTATCCTGCATCCTCCTTTTCTCTCAACATATTTTTGTTACGATCCCTGAAGCTGGCCACTGAAAAAGCAAGTGGTGGTTGCTCCTCCTGTTGTCCCTCTCTGAAACCCCATTAAGTGTTAACAATTTTGCCCAAGGTGCTTCCTTTAGAAACAGGATTTAGTTGGTATTCCAAATTACCAAAAATTCATGGCAGATTCCCTGGAAAATGAACATCCATGGCCTCTCTTTGCTGTGTCTGCAGTATGAATCTATTCTTTCCCAAGCTAAATATAGCTCATTAAGCCTCACAATCCTTTGTTCCCTTTCCAGCCTTCAGGCCAGACACGGTTATGACCTCTGTTTGCTGAACCTTTCTAAACGGTTTTGGAACAAGCTTAATTTTAGTTATTGTAATGTAGGGTAAGAAACTAATCTGTGGGTTCACTAGTTTTTTTTTTTTGACTTCTCTATGGACTTCCTCCCATACCAGTTGACAGTCCATAGAGAATCCTTGGTAATGTTGCTGCTGGGTCTCAAAATGACCAGGGGCTCTGTGGCCTCAACCACATCAAATTTATTGCCTAGATAATCTCCAATTTAATTCTGTGCTCAACTGCTTTTATGCCCTGTCACTTGCCCATATATCCCAATTTTGTCTGATCTCCTCCACACGACTTGCCCTCGTACATTAGTAGTTGTGGACATGAGTTCGCACCGTTGACTTGTTCTCCTTTATGCACAGCCCACTTATTCTTGAAGTGGCTCCTGCAATATCGCAAAATGCTATCAATGTTGGCTCCACATCCACCAATCCCTACTACAGAGGCTAATGTCAAAGTGCAAGCTTCTAATAATCTTGGCTGATGTGGAGCAACAAGAGGGCAAAAGCCACACGGGGCAATATTGCTCTCAACGCTAGCTTTGGCACTTAGGGCCGCTTAATGTTAATGCTCACATAGCTATCACAGGCTGCCCATATTACATTCCGAACGGGTAAGGCTAGGGTCAGACTAACGTACTTTTCGCGTCGTCCGTGAAAAAGTGCGTTCGAACGAATGGACGTATTTTTTTCACGGAATACGCGATAGCGGTCATACGATGTGCATTTTTCGTACATGATTTTTTTACGGATCATGAATAAAACCCTTTTTGCGTCTGGACGTTATGTTGGCCGGACATTAGCAGCGTCTGACGTCTCCCAATCACGCACACACGCAGTTAGCGGACGCAGCTCACTCTGTACGTCAGTACTAGCGGTATCCCGTTCTCCAAAAAAATGCGTTTGTTTGCTGTTTGCGTTGCGTGGCCGTACTTTGTACATTGCCTGTCATTGGCCGTCATTTGCTGCTACTACGGCCGTGATAAAGTGTCGTCTGACCCTAGCCTTAACCCAATAGTGCATCGGAGATTAGACTTTCCAGCGCAAGCTTACTGGACTTTGCGCTCCCTATGTTTAACATGGGGAACAGAGTAAGGCTAAATATACCTTGCTGCGGGTTACCAACGGATTCCACTTATGTGGGGTCAATTGTCTGACTGCTGGGAGCAAGTCCCCAGTTTCCCTCCGCGATCACTCTGCGGACCTGCAGGATCTTGCTTCTCAAACATGCACAGATACTATTTATAGTGTGAGGGCACCAAGACAGAAGGAGCGTAGGTTGCAAATATTTTTTAGCAATGTTTAGGTAAACTATGTGCTATTACATAGGGCATCGCCTACTTTAGGAACGATTCCAGAATTGTGGAACGTCCCTCCCTGTGTGTTGGAGTGATGGCAGTTAACGACCCATGTATGTCAATCTATCACTGTATTGTGTTCCTACTCTTAAAATCATTTGTAAAGTATTTTACCAGGAAGGATACATTGAGATTTCTCTCGTTTTCAAGTATGTCCTAGGTTCAAGAGCATTGAAAAATCATAACGGACGCTATCGAAGAACAATACATGGGTAAATCAATATGGATCCTTTGGACCTTTTATCAGTTCTAGAATTGGCCACACAGCTCAGTGTTGCATTGCTGGAGTATTTAACAGGGATTTAACGCTTTCACTGCGGAGGATGCGCTCAGCACGTCCACCCGCAGTGTTCCATGCGGAGGACGTGCTGAGCGCGTCCTCCCTTTGCGGCCAGCGATCGGCCGGATTCCGGCCGATCGCTGTGCCCTCTGGTGCGGGCTGACATCCTCGATGTCAGCCCAGCACTCGGACCCCGGCAGGGCCATTAGATGTCATAGCGGCGGCGCGATGACATCTAATTCAGGCCCCCCCACGTGTGTGGAGGAGGCGCCTGAAAGGGAGGGGGGAGGTCCTTCGGACCTCTCTCCCTCCCGATCTCCGGGGTGCATTGGGTTAAGCCAGGCACCATTTGGAAGGGCACAGCCTGCCCTTCCAAACGGTGGCTGTCATTAACCCCTGGGGAACCGGATCACGATTTGGTGCTGGAAAGCGCCGGATAGTGATCCTTTCCCAGAGCTGGCTGACATCTTGGATGTTGGCCAAGCCTCCGGGAACTCCCCCTGAGGACTGGCGTCATCGTGCATAGCACGATGACGCCAGTCCTGGAGTTAACCCCTAGCTGCCAGCAATGGTGGAGATGGGGGGTTCCAATGAACCCCCCCTATCTCCCGATCCGTGGCAGCTAGGGGTTAATGTTTAATATGGTTGGATCGGCCAGAGCATGGCCTTTCCAACGATACCAAACCTGAACATGTAAGTTTATTAAAAATAAAAAAATTAAATAAAAAAAAAATGTTCAAAAAAAATTATAAATTTTTATTTTTGCTTAATGCAGCAATATTGTTCCCATTTCAATTATAATGTGAACAATGATGCTGCACTAACGATTTTTGTATGCGGTGCGTTTGTTAAAAATAGCGAAATTTTCCCCCCAAAAAAATGCAACGAGGACCCATTAATTTTTTTTTTTTTTTGTATTCAAATTTTTCTTTATTGTGAAGATATGTCAGCAGTACAATAAATCAGCGAGATGCAGTGGCCGCGCAGGGCCAAGAAAAAGTAAACACTGGTGTACACATCAGGAAAACAAAGCATTGGAAGGTGGTAGCCGGAGAACAAAATATATAATTAATAAGAATAAATAAAAAAATGGGAGGAGGAAAAACAAAACAAGGAAGGGGGGGTACGACAAAGGCCAACTACGTGACTCTCCTGGCTCACTCCAAAAAAGTCCAAAGGACAAGGAGGCCATGGAGTACAATGTCACACGGCCAGGACTCTCGGGGGCCAATTATGGCAGGCAGAGGCATGGTAGCCGCCATAGTGGCTCACCCCGAGGCAGTCCCATTCTGCCACAAGAAAAAAAGAAAAAGGGGGGCTCCCAGTATCCGTCAGCACAACAACAATAAGCTATACGCCAAAAAATGTCAGCAGAAAAAGCAAAAATAGTGTCTCAGTGTCTTAATCAGGAGTGGGGGAGGAAGGGGTATAGAGGGGTCACTGCAACCCGTGAGGGGGGGGGCCTCAGCAGGGATTATCATCGGACGGGATCAGCTGAGTAAGGGGGGGACCCCACAGCTAGGATTCCAGAAGCAGGGTCGTTCAGCTGAAGGGGCGATAAGGGAGGGAGGACATACACAGTCAACATAATAATAGCAATCTGCCGCAGGATCCATAGTCCTCATCCCGGATCGACGGTAGTGGCATCCACTGCAGGTGGGTTGGCTGGCGATGTCAGCAAGTGTCGGAGGTGGGACTCCGCATAGGTCCGAGCTTCCTCAGGGGTATTCGTTGGGTGCACCCGTCCATCATACAGTATCACAAGCGATCCCGAATGCCCCCAACAGTACCGTATCCCATGTTGTCTCAAGAAGCTCGTCACATCCCGATAACGGCGTCGCGCCACCAGGGCCAGAAACGTTAGGTCTTTATACACCGCAATTCGCTGATCCCCATAAGGCACTGCTGGTACATTACCGGCTTCCCAAAGAATCTGCGTGTGGACCGAAACAGCCTTAGTAATGGCTATGACGTACCGGGAGGCTGCAGGGGGCGCAGTTGCCACCTTTACGGACTCAAAAAGCCGACACTATGACATCTGGGGAGTCCGGGGGTAGTTTCAATATCATGCAGAGAAAGCCAGTGGTGTATGACAGTAAGTCCTCAGACCCACTGTCTCTGGGATCCCTCTGAGACGGAGGTTACGTCGCCGGTGCCTGGCCTCCAGGTCCACCACTGTTGCTGTCAAACACCTCACCTGCTTCTGCAGGTCCTCCAACTGGGTTGCGGACTGTAGCCTCACCTCCTCCAGCGAGTCCAAGCGTGCACCCATAACTGAAGAGCCCGCTGCGATGGCTGTAATATCTGCTTGAACCTGAGCCAGATCCCCGTGCCACAGCGTCCGAAGGTCCTCATACAGCTGGCAAATATCCTCTTTAGTGGAAGGCTGGGACAGAGGTGTCCGTGGCTGCTCAGTAACCGGGAGGTCCGCGGTGTCCGCGCAGGGCTCCAGCTCCCAGGACTCCGCACTCCGCAACAGAGGCCTAGTGATTGTTACTCCACTCAGGGAGCTCCGGCTATCAGGCTGCCCGGATCCGTCCAGCGATCCCATCAGTTTGCCCTTCTTCCCCATCTGGGTCAGCGATGCGTGCTAGGCTGCAATTAAAATGGCTGCCGTCGATCGGGTCGAGGGCCTAAACAACCCGCTCAGGTACCTCTTAGGGGGATCAGAGGTGTCTCTTATCTACATGTATGTCGGCAGTCGTCTCCGGTACCGGGCTTAGCTGGGTAGAGAAGGGCAATCAGCCATAAAATCTGCAGAACAGCCAGCTTATACAGGAGCCTCTCCACCGAACGTCCACTCGCTACGGCATCCGGACATGCCCCCCATTTCTAATTTTTTAATAAGCGCACCCCATAGAAAATATAACCACAAACGATCGCATGTCAAAATGTGGAAAAAAAACACTTTACACATTGTAAATTATTGAAAATTTGAATTTTATTGCATTTTTTGTTCTAATATACAGACAGGACTTAACGTATACATATAATAATGACATATTATGAATCTGCCGGAAAGAACGATATATAATGTCTGGGTCATATATTAAAATAAGGCTTCAAAACGTGTTTAAACATGAGCGAAACCGGTAAAAATGACCTCAGCACAGAGGTGTGAAAAGCCTCAGCAGCGAAAGGGTTAAATTATACTTAGATTTTTTTTTTTCTTAATCCTGAATTTTTTTTTATTTTGTAAATGTGTTAATTTGCCATCTTTCACTCCTCGGTCAGTGCTTTTGCCTGCAGAATCTTCCTCTCAAAAGCACTTACAATATGGTGTCTCTTTGGCAGTTTTATGGTCTCCATAGTGTTGAGACTTTCTTGTAACAAGACTTAGACTTAATATTAACAATTCCATAGCTTGTTCTCCTTTCCTACTGCTTGCTAAGACCCAGCACAGGAAACTACATCTTATTTAAATAGGCATTCAAGATTTAACGGAGCTAGAAATCGGCAGTATGTGGTGCCCCTCTGTTTATGTGGAGCGATTTGAAATATAGAAATATGAAAGTGGATGTGTACTCAATTTTAAAGTCAGAAATGGGACTTGCCTTTTCACTAAATTTTGGAAACCAATCCGAAATCTGTTCATGGTATCTTCCCTTATCTGCTACCTTTTGTACCTGACCATGTTCGACTCTCATTCTCTTGTGGATTTATTGAAAAGACACAAATACCCAAAAGGAAAGTTGTTCCAGCTGGTGGACTTGCCCCCTTCACTACCAGCCTGGTTGGCTCATCCCCCCCCAGTACCTACAGCTGCGGGCGTATGCTGCTAGTCTGCATGTCAAACTGGTGGCACTGGCCTCTCCCACTTCGAACACTTGTCTCTAGGGCTCCTACCCCAAAGGACACATTTCAGCACTCTCCTACAAGCTCACGGCCCTGCTGGACTGGAAAGAACTCCTTTATATTTGGGCCTCGGAACGTGACCTTGGGGAAACCCTAGATCCTGAGGAATTGGGTGACATAGGGAGTCCATAAAAACCATCTCTATTTGCACCATACATCAGGAGCAGCTTGTCAAGTCTTCCGTGGTATGTCACGCCTGTCCAAATCTCCCACATATCCCCAATGACCCTGGTTTGATGTTGGAGAGGCTGTGGCCACCGTGAACTTGCATCCACATCTGAGTTGCACACCCCTCTCCTTGTCGTCCTCGCATAAGATGCCCCAATGGACCCGTGAGCTTATGTGTTATCCAGACACTTTTCGTATTTATCTAGACTCGAAAATAAATTGATATCGAAGATCACCCTGGCAGCCTGCTGGGTTTTGATGGCGTTCCAGAACTGCCCAGCAATTCCATCTTTTTCTAAAAATGTATCACAAAATCAGATGTTCAACTCATGGATGAACTGCCATATCAAACTATACTTTGCCTTTCTATTATAAAACGTGGACCTCCTGGTTTTATCAGATGGGTTGGTTTCAGAGGTACAGGACTTGGGGGGCTGTCTTTGTCTTGTCATGACAAAGCCCTGATTTGGGGCGATTGCTGCCATATTTGCTTCCTCTTCCATGATTTCTTTTTGTGCTTTTCCTGTTCTTTCTCTGGGTTTCGGTGACCCTTTCCCTCCCCTTCCCCTGTTCCACTTCATATTTACAAACGGGAAACGTGTTGTCTATTACTGCTATATTTTTTTTTTACTAATTTTAATTGCAACAAATTAGATGAGCTCCTTGCTTTTAGAATGGCAGTTGCTGAAATGTTGGAATGTGGAAAAATTGTGGTCCCTTTGGTCAGTTTGGAGTGGACAACTCGCTTTCTTGAAAGCCTATAACTTACCATTTGCCATGCTCATATTGGTCGGGTAGGAGTATGGAAATGTTTACATACTCTACCGTTGGACATGTGACTCTTCGCCATGCCTTCTCGGAGGCACAAGGACATGACCTGCTAGAATTATGCCAGTGCATCTTGAATTCCTCGGACATAATTTTGGAAGGAGCCAATGGACAGTCTCCAGCCAATACCTTAATGGATCCTGCCAAGTCAGCTGCAAGCACTGAAATAGATATCCCCAATACCAGTGATATCTAGCACCCCAGATGTTTCTGAACTACTCGTTCCGTGATGCTCAGCCTTAAACCTGGTGGAGCATCCTAGGACATGAAGTTAAGAAATATCTGTTGTGGAAAGATTTGCCATAATTGCCCTATATCTCTGCTATGGTCATCTTCTGACCAGAATGAGCAGCTTCTAGTGGCTAAACTCTAGCACTGAAGTCTGTTCTACGGTTTTAAGGTGGTTTAATAAACTTTTTGAATGATTGCATTTGCATTCCCTGGCTGAAGAAAAACAAGTATCATATTAAACTTGTGAACAAAGGTTTAGAAAGTAGCTGCAAATTCCCTTTTTCAGATTTTTTGACCTTCCAGTGGCTTTAAAAAGAAGCTTGATATCTGGGCTTGTAAAATGAGTGTTTTGGCAACTGAAACTACTTGCCTAAAATGGCTTTGCAGAATTTCCCCAAGTCATTACCTGGAGACACTGCCACTTAAATTAGATTACTTGTGAATTACAAATAAAACCACATGCTGTGTTTTTTTTAACTGAAGTAATTGCATGTAAAAAGGAAAAACAAAGTATTTTATCTCCGTAATTGTTTCTGGATTTCCCCTATGGTGCAACATTTACCAAAAGCTTTGCCTTGTGGCTCTTTAATCTACCAGTTAGTGAGGTGGAGGATGGAATGTTTAGATAAGGGCATTTTCCAGGCTACCTGAGATATGATGGAGTTTAAGATTTCTAATCTACTCTTTAAATGCATCCCACAAAAGACAATTATGGGAGTCGGCTGCCTGACCCATAGACTCAATTATATGGCCAAATCTACAAAGTGTGGACCATGTGAGGTAAAGATACTGTAGGGGGCAGTTTACAACACAAGATCAAAATGTCTTCTTTTAGAATCCAGTTCAAAATACTGGTGCTCGCATACAAAGCTCTCCATAACCCCGCCCCCTGCCTACATCTCCTACCTTATTGGCAGTCACATCCCATCCCGGCCACTTCGCTCAGCCAATGATCTGATGTTATCTCCCCGGTCCCGCACCCCCAACTCTTCATTACTTCTGAACTGCCACCCTCTTGTGGAACTCCCTCCCCGTGACATTACTCTCGTCCCTCCTGGCCTTCAAGAAGTCTCTGAAAACGCATTACTTTAGAGAAGCCTATCGGCTCACTTCTTAATCCCATTGTACATTTTTTGCCCCCAAGCACCCCACTACTTTACATACTGTTATTTACCCTGTTAGTGTCTAACCCCCTCTCCTTTTAGAGCGTAAGCTGTCAAGCAGGGTCCTCTCCCCTACTGTTCTATGTGTAACGTATGTATATTATTCTGTCTCTCCCATTGTACAGAGCTTTAGAAGTGTAACAAAATGCACCCAGTGACACATAGGGTAAACTATTAAACGTGAGAAAGCTCATGTAAGATATGGGTAGCATAAAATAAACAAATTAACACTTAATTTTTTTGGTGTCCCTTTATTTTTCAAAGGGTAGGTTAAAATTTTAAACCGTGAGACTGAAAAGTTTAAAACTGTGGTACAACCAAAAAAATAGGACATTTACAAATTTTAAAGTAGTCCTAATACAGTAGAATTTGGAATGATTAAAAACAAAGATCGCACAAAGTCCTGCATAAATAAATTGTAAGAATACAGTGTATGTTTACTACAATTAGAAATCCTTTGATCCTTGTCCTGTGTAAACGTGGATTCTTTACAACCAGTACGTCCTCACCTTTTCTGTTCTGAAGGTACCTTGTTAATGATTGCCACTCTTTAAGGCATATTACAAGTGATCATACAGAATGTAACATAAGGACACGTGTCTCTGCTAGTTACAGGGATGTTACAACAGACTAACAGTGCCCGACAAAGTGAGTCAGAATGACATCGTTGTGAAGTCTCCGGTCTGTGCTCATCCTCTCCCTGACTGCATCATCAGTGTATGAAGAAAAGGCAATCTGTTCCTAAAATACAAGGGTGGGGGCCACAAAGCATTGCCTCCCTGCACGTCTGACACGTTCCAATGCAACACCGGTGTCATGTAACCATGCAGAAAACACTAGCTGTCTCTGGATCAACAAAGGCTTCATATTGAATGCATTGAGAAACCTCTGGGGGAAATTATCATTTAACTCGTCATATGCCCCATACTATTTTTAAACTGGCTAACCTATGTATGGTTAAACAAATTGTCTTTCCTCCCTACATCTGTAGTGACCTTTAACGACTATGTTTTCCTACCTCCAGCACTGTGACAGAAGTGATATATTTTTTCTTTATTCTACAACTTGACGCTGGGTGAATTTTGTAGGTTTTAAAGCTGCGTCTTAAATTCTACAAAAAAACTTGTTTAGCTATTGCTTATATGATGTGGTTGTCTAGATTCCCGGAATATAGGGATCTGCTCTTTAAAATGGCAAAGGTAAAAGTGGATACCCTTCTATGCAATGAGCTGTTGCTCACCTTATTCTTGTACATGTAATAGGTGGTCCCTGTACCTTTCATCACTACATCTGGTAGTGGTATATCCTTCGCTGAAATGGTGCTCATTGCTCGAAATGTCACAATAGTGATACATTTTGGTTTGGCTCAAACTCCCTCTTGGTGGTCGGATTAATTTCATAACTTCTGTGTGAGCTTTAATCAGTTTAATGTTGCGCTTTCTTATTGCCTTGTTAGGACGGGTTAAATAGCTGGAGTGCAGTGAATTGGTTATAGGGAACTGTTACTCTGTCAAGCAGGGCTGGTGTTTCCTTGACACTACACAACCCATTGGCATGAAACAACCAGTGTCATAACATCCTGAGTCTCGGAGCAATGGTTGTGCGCGGGAGCAGTTTGCTCTTCCATCTGACCACCAGGGATTCTTCTTTAATGTAGTGTTTCATTGTCTTTCCTCTAGCATGGCGACTCAAGGACAAAGCACTGGGCCTCTTTCAGGTGTCTGGCCCTCAGTCCATGACAAGTGACCAACTGGTAAGATCTCAGGGCTGTAGATGACCTGAGAGGGGCTAGTACTCTGAAACCTTTGCTTTAAATGATTTAGGTTTTGTAACTTTAAATTTTTAGCTATAGAATCTGTCCTTCAGGAAGAAAGACCCCCCCCCCCCTTTCTGGTAAAGTTTTAGGGATTTTCTTGCAGGGTTTGGTTATACCCAAAATATCTTGACTCTGATTCTCTTTCAATCTCTGGAGAATCTTGCTGATTATATATTACATTTGAGGGATTACTGTATTTGCTGCTCTTGTTTGTTTACAGGAAACACACTTGAATTCCTTTATCCCTCTGTAACCTGATCAGCAGTGTTAACAGCTCAAACTCCCATCCCCTGCTACGCCCTAGGTAAACAGTCGCCCTGAGCAAAGATTTGCAAAGAAATGGGAATAAATTCAGACAGTAGATATGTGCATTCGTTTCGGAAAAAATCGGAATTTGTAACGAAATTTGATAATTCGTAGTTCAGAAGTACTTCCGAATAACGAATCGATACAATGCGACTTTGAAATGAAACGGTGTATAGAACAAATTTATTTTTTACACCGTGTCATCCTAAAAGAAAATTTAAATAATCATCAAATTGATATGAGCGGTCGCATTTAAAATGAGCTGTTGCATTTATCTTAACTTACAATACAAGTATAATGGTCAGAAAAGGACTTTATGAAACTGATTTTGTTTCACTGTTTAATTTGACTCAAAGACTAAATCTGACACAGCTTAAAATTTAACCCAAGCTTTTAACAGCAAAATTTGATTAATTGGTTTTATCTAGTGATCCAAAATTCTGATCAACAATCGAATTGATATATGAAATTTGAAATTTCAAATCGGTCCAAAATTAAATCCGAAACAAAATTGGTTAAATTCGAAGAACAAAATGATTTAATAACGAAACAAATTTTTCAGCCATGCACATCCCTAATAGACAGCAAATGGTTTTGATTGCAAAGATACGTTTTACTAGATCGGATTTAAGATTAAAAATGCTGTGTAACTTGATGGCCGTTTTTTCAGGGATCTGCTGGCTCAAACTTCCCGTTGCCTGCCAAAAAGATATCCTGCTCATATAGCTTTGCAGTCTCTGAATCCTTTCTGTAAAGGGTGCAGAACTCTGCCTTAGGTAAGCATATTGTGCAGGATGTTTGTCTCTTGCAGACAAGGTTATTGCTTGGATTTCCTCGGTTACAATCTGCCAGACACTTTCAGTAAAGAATGTATGGCACTAGAAAACGGTGACGCTTCGCCATGCTTTCTCAGAGGCACAAGGACATGACCTGCTAGAATTATGCCAGTGCATCTTGAATACCTCGGAAGTAATTGCTGCCTCGTTTTAAAAACCCATGACTCTGTAATGTGATCTTGCTAGGGGGCTGGTTGGGATGCAGTGGTGTACGGTTTTTCTTTTTCACTTTGCTTTAAATAGACAAAGGACACTCTTAAAGATCACTGTGGGAAACTGGCCTGCCAGTCTTTACATGAGCCCCATTACGATAGAGAACTGTTTGACGTCAATAACTTGGGTCTGAATAATTCATAGTTAATACCTTAAGATGTACACAGACGGGTACTATAGCTCCTGTATCGGCAGGCTTCACTTTTTGCAGCCTTATGCTAAAATTGATGCGCTAATTCATTTTCACAATCTAAATCCAGTAGCCCATGACCAAGCAAAAACAATAATTTTGATAATGCAAGCTATTTTTCTTTAATCTGAATTACTGATGTATTAAGCTCCTTAACGTGGTGGTTCAAGCACCTTTGACAGCAACTTGAGCCTCATGTCGGAGAGTTGCAATAAGCTTTGCACACCTGGATCTGGGTAGTTTCTGCTGCTGTGCCTCAATGTGATCTTGTTGCTGAGCTCTGCAGGAAGTTCCATTTCATCACATGGCTTGATTGTCCTCTAAGCATTTTCAAACGTGAGTGATGTCCAGACAATTGCATTTGCCACATGTGGACTCAATTTTCAAGAGAAATGGTATAAACCTGAGCTCAGCTTGAAGTATAGCAAAGGGTCTGAATACTTGTGCATACTTCAAAATGCTTTACCAATAGTGTTGCCAGATGTAGTTCTACCCCCTCCCCCACCCGCGTTGGATATGTACACATTAGCTGAATAGAAATGGGTAATGAGCTGGTGCCAGCAGTAATCACAATGGTTTGCTTTTGAGCACTTCAATCAAATGACCTGTTGCTTCATTTGTAACCGGTGTCTAGGCCAAGGATGTCAAACTGTGTCCCCGTGTTTCTGAACTACAAACTTATGGTGCATTCAACAATTTTTGGGAATTGTAGGCCATAAATATCTGGAGACCAGAGTTTGTCTAAGCCAGTGGTCAGCAACCTTGGCTCCCTGATGTTTTGGGAACTAAATCTCCCATGATGCTCAGTCACCCATTAGACTGAGCCACATGGGAAATGTAGTTCCCAAAACATCAGGGAGCCAAGGTTGCTGACCCCTGGTATAGGCCAACAAGGAGCAGTCTCTTTAGACGGCTGTGGAACATCTGCAAGGAGCAAAGTGTCACTTTTACAGACCTCTGCTACAGGCAATGTAACCGGAATGAGACAGGTTCACTCGGACGAGGCCGGACCGGACACGAGCAAGTATTGTCTGAACACGAGTCTCTTCAGGAAAGGCAAACTTTATTGTGATATCACAACAGATGCTCAAACAGGATTCAATCGCAAAGAATGAGCCCCGAGTCCCTCGTGACATCCAATCTTATACCCCAAATACATAATTAGGTACATCCCAATTAGCCCACCTCCCGATGACACTCTCCCACCCCACGTGGGTTAATACCTCCCTTTGACTAATACAAAGACATTCCATTAAATTGGCTGTAAATTGGCAAACTTTGTGTTAGTTTCAGTAAATCATGATTAGTTGCTCACTGTTCCGGGCTGCGCCCCCCTCCCTAGAGCCTACATTTACTTGTTACAGATGGCACCTGGTCTGATCTCTATTCTCCTTTGTCTTTCTGCGGGCCCCAACGACCTTGATGTATCTTTCTCTGTGCCTGGAACAGCAGAGATCTTTCTCAATGCTTTAATTGCTTTTTCTGCTAATCTAAACACATTCCTAAATTTCTACGTATATTTCATTCTAGTTTCAGCTACAAACTTGCCTAGTTATTTTCAAGTGAACCAATATTCTGAACAAGATGGTCGCCTGGCTTATAATGGCGGCCATCTTCCAGCCTATTTCCACTTCAGCAATGCATGGCCTGCTTGGAAATGTCATGATGCTGAAGTGAAATACATGCGCTTCACTTGATGGCAGAAGTCCCTGTAGCTCTGAAGCCAAAAGCCAGCTCCAACTGGCATAGCAGTCGGTACATGGACTTGGCTGTCAAGTTCAGCACATGCATTTAAGACATCTGGGAATTTCATTTTAAAGGGAATGGCTCCCTAAAGGACAGAATGATTCTAGTACAAAAGCTAAACCAGTTGAGGCCTCCTGTAATGTGTATAGGCTTCTTTCCTGATGAATAAATCATTAATCCTTGTACGTGAAACACATTGCTTATTTTGTTTTTTCTTCCTCACTAGGGTTTTGAAGAAAGGCCTTCATATCTCAAGATGCCACCAGCAGTTGGAGGCCCAGTGGGCTACACCCCACCGGAAGGGGGTTGGGGATGGGTAGTGGTCGTTGGCGCATTTATTTCGATTGGCTTTTCCTACGCTTTCCCCAAATCAATCACTGTGTTCTTCAAAGATATTGAAGTAATTTTCGGAGCAACAAGCAGTGAGGTGTCATGGATATCTTCAATTATGCTGGCCGTGATGTATGCTGGAGGTAAGGCCCAAATATAATGGTCACCCTCTTTTATACAGACATCTTGTTTTAATAACAATATAGCATGTGTTCTCTTACAAAAAGTGGGGTCAGAATATGGTGACTTCTATCAAGATAAAGGAATCAAAGCAAACCTTACACTGGATTGCAACCAATAGTGAAGTATAACTTGAATATTTGTTTTAAAGGTTTGGCATCTCTGATCAGGAGGTCTTGTGTCTCTTTAGGAGCGTTGTAACCTATTCAAGGATGACAGACCATAATGCTTTTCAGAAATTTCGGGAAACTTCATAAAATATATTCTTGGTATATGATCCAAAGAGTCTTTTCACATGAGTAAAAGCATCTGCCATACATCAGCTATTGCAGGAAATGTTAATTTTTCAGAGACTGACACTCATCAATGATTAAATGGAATCTAACTATCATAGTCGTCAATGTTTTTCTCTTAAAAGCACAGTGGGGGTTTATTAATTGACTAGGGATAGCTTCTTGACCACTTGGCACAATGCAGAATGTTCTTTTCGCAGAAGCTGACCTTTGCTCACGTCCTTTAGGTTTCCAAATTAAGACTGTTATATAATCGGACTAGTAAAAGATTGGCTTTTCTTACAACTAAAGTCGTCAGCTTTCTTTCTGCAGAGGTTGGTATACTTGTAGGTTTTGCACGGTAGGCTATTGCCAAAGATCAGACCACTCTTTTATCTGGACCTCTAGTGTTTTGGTGCATGGCAAAATGATTCTCAACCTATAAATGTTGATTGGATGTAGGTTTTGCATTGCACGCTAGCAGGGCTATTCAGTGAGAGGTGAAAACCTTGAGAATTGCCAGGAGAATGAACAATCTAGACCAACTAGCCCATTTGGAAAGTGAAACGGGAGAATTTTTCTGGTTTGGCTATTTTGACCTAGAATTTTCACTTCTCCAGTTATTCTCCTGGTTTTCACCTCTCTGAATAACCCTTTTCCCTTCCTACCAGGGCATACTAACAGATACCGGGTCGAGGAAAGTCTTCAGCTTTGGAACATTGTCATAGCCTGCAGGGATACCTGAGGGCAACTGTGTGGCATTTGGACCACAGTTGTGCACTATGAGAGACATTACTGTGGGAGCCATGTGTTCTGGAGCTACATCTCTTGTGATACTCTACCACTGTCAACAGAGCTTTGTGGGAAATGTTCCAAAACCTCTTTAGAGCAAGGTCAAACAACTCTAAGCACTAGTGACTTCAGAACGTAAAATTGGAATATTGTATCTAGCGTTAAGCCTATACTTTCTACAGGGCTGAGGGAAGACTTTTGAATGGAAGATCTTCCAGTGTCCAGGGACAGTCAGGGCAATGGTGATGCACTCCTGACATTTCAATATTAAGTTCAACATGCCACCAGGACCTACCATGACTACAGCAAGACAGATCAGCACATATGTGATCCCTTGCATGGCATATGGGAGACATTCAGCTGCGCGTAATACAGCTTTTTTCCCTTAGACAGTGCAGCTCATGTCACATGGAAAATTGTGTAGAATCACAAACTGATTCTTATCTGTCTGACCGGAGTTGCCTCAGATTATGCTTGTCTGGTTTAAGCGAGCGTGTCTGTTGCTCAGCTCAGACATTGGCAAACAATAGCATTATGTCTTGTCTAATTAGGTGAATCAATGATCTATACAGGTGCACTTCTAAAATTATAAAAAATCATGAGCACGAATACTAGCTTTTGGATCAAAGTGAGTAAAATGGTAGTAAAGTAAGCTTGGATGCCTGTAATGTAGAAGCGTTAGGGGAGTGTTAATCAGAAATGTGATAGACTAATCTGAGATTTAGAGATTTTCAAACAGGAGTCTGATGTAGCATAGTTGGTCATTCCTCAGACCCCACGCTGCCCAGTCTTGAAGGCAAAAGGCAGAGTTTGTTTGCCAGCAGTATCTACTCTAGGCAGTGTACTCGTAGAGTAAGAGGTATTTAGGACCTTGAACACAAGTGATCTTTTTAAATTGTATCCTGAAACTTGCAGGAAGCCAATGAAGGGACCGACAAAGGGGGGGGGAGAGAGACATGTTTTTGAGGAACAGTAGATGATAGACGAAAAATGCATAATCCTTCAATGGATCAATGCGCAAACACAGCACTTTTCTGTTCTTGGGATATGGACATGCTTGCAGCGCCAATTCAAAGAACTGGCTCAGCGCAATCGTCACAGATCAGACTTGAATGTACATCCAGAATATAAAGAACCTTTTTTTTTTATACACAGTATTTTAACTTGAACCATACAGCTGTCTCTTGATGAAGTAGAAGAGAAATTAAGTATTGGGCAACAATCAACCTTCCTTGACAGTATTTGGTATTTATTAAGCGACAACACATTACAAGGTGTAATGGGTAAAGACAGGACAATTCAACAATACATACAGGAGGCCTCAAACCAAAGCGACAATACCAGCTGTGGCACTGGTATTGACAGATGCCATATTTTGAGTCAAGATGCTAAAGCCAAATGGCTCAGGCCAGGATTTCCATTAACTGCTCCCTGTTACAGGCTTGATTGGTGTTAAACCACTAGATTGCTGGATAATGCAAGTAGAGGTATATACACTTGATATGAATGTGTGGGTGTAAATTATAATGGGACATTTGAGCTAGTGTCCTCTTAGCTAATAAGCAGAACAAAACATGAATGGGGCTTTGAACAATGAAATTGTGCCGATCAGATTATAGGAACAGGGGAAGTTGGCGCTACATGGAGGTGACAAACATGGTGATCCTGTGTGAAGATGGGCTTAAAGTGGTTGACAGATGTCTGAACAGACGGTTGCACAGAAGACTTAGAACAAGCCGACCAGGGTAAAATGAGTATATGGAGACTAGGTGCGATCGCATGTATTGACATGAGGGAAACTACTTGTATATTGATCAAAAATATGTAGCATTAACACCATGAAGATTGCACAGATTGCAATGTTTCATGTAAAATGCAATTACATTAACATCACTTCAATTTGCAGTGCCTTCGCTTTACTTATTGGCATTTTTTTTTCTAGTGTTGGATCGATATGGACAGTCCATGTAGTTGCTTTTCACAGCAATTTGGTAAAATTTTTAATCATGGTCTTTATCTTCCCCTGCTTCTCCCCCACAATGCATTTAAACAGCTGCTCAAACACTTCACTGATTTGTGTATGCCGCTCATTAGCATAACAAAGGCTTGTATGGCACAGCTGCAATTGGCTTATTCAGATCTTGTGCAATGATTACAATAGCTGAACCACAATGTATTCAGGCCCCTTCATTTCTGTTTTATAGGAACCGAATGCTGTATTTTTGTCACATGAACAAACTCCATACCTCATGACGGCAAAATATTTTAAATTTCAGTTTCTAATCTCAATAAACATGCAAACTCAAGCACTTTGCTATGAGACGCTGAAATTCAGCTCACGCATTCCATATCTGCATTAATAGGTTTCTGCCCCTTGATTGGAGCCCACCTGTGGCAAATGTAACCGATTGGACTTATTTGGAAAAGCGCACAGCTGTAAATGCATATTAGAGCAAAAATAAGGAGATTAAAGGAACTGCCTGCAGAGCTCACAGGATTGCATCAAGGCACAGCTTTTGGGAAGGCTAAATCTTGGCTGCATTGATGGAAGTTCGGAAGAACCAGGACTTTCAGGAGGTGGCTAACAAGCTAAAATATGTAATGGGGAGAAGGACCTTGAAGCAGTGCTGGCTAGAGATGCTCTAAATCAGTGTTTCTCACCTCCAGTCCTTACGACCCACTAACAGGCCAGGTTTGCCAGATATCTAAAGCCCAGCACAGGAGATAATGGCTGTTCAGTGATTGCAGGATTCAGCTGCATTTCCCCCAAGATGATTCTTAAAAATGTGGCCTGTAGTGGGTCCCGAGGACTGGAGTTGAAAAACCCTGCTCTAAATTTAAAAACAAAGGATTGTTGGTCAGCTGCTTATCGATGCAAGTTGCGTTCAAGCTTACATAAATTCAGGGCCGGATTAAGAGTGTCATGGGCCTGGTGCTGAGGATTTTAGTGGGCCTTTTTATAGATAATGAGGTAACAATTGGCCTGCGCTGCTTTCTCGTTTAGAGAGTCAGGTGGCGCACTGTGCTTATGTCACGGTATGCCAACGTCAGAGCTACTGGAAACCAGACTGGTGACTCTGATGTGCTATGACGCACAGCATGACTTAAAGTGACCCAGGCCCCTCCTCCAGTCCGCCTACACAACTGACATGTAAGCACCCGCGTGGCTTTCACTCTCGACCACACTCACATCATCTCATGTGACCGAGCAGGGCTGGCTCTAGTATTTACGGGGTCAGGTGCAATGTAAAATGCAGGGCCACTTTTTCTTTGAAAGCCTTTTGAATAACAAATTCAGAAAACTATTAAATCTGTGTGTATACATAGATACATACAGAGATATACACACACAGCATCTGCCCGATTTATTTTTTTATTTTTAATTTGGGTGAAAATAATCAGCTTTTTACATATTGTGCGAGCTGCTCTTCCCTTTCGGTTCAGGGGCTTCTGAAACACAAAGTTCCAGCACATCTTTATGCAATTTGTATACCATACGCAACTTGTACTGGATAGATATGCTGCACAAATTTCACTTTTCTTGGAATTTGCGTGCTATTGTATACACATTCCTCAGTGCCTGCACAGAGTGATGGATTGGTGCTGTGTGCACAAGTGCAGAACCAATTCATCAGCTCCTGTTTCACAGAAAGCTCGCTGCTGTGAGCATTCGGAGACAGGATGCATGTAGACATTATCATGACCAGCAGATGGGATATTCAAACCCCGTTTACCTGGTGACACATGTAGGTGGAGGAAATTCCATTTCACACATTAGGATTTGACAACAAGACTGAAGAAATTGGAGATGGGGGGCACACCACACAGACTGACCACTGGTGTGTAAAGTGTCCATTTAAATTACATCAGGCATCAGCATAACTAATGAGCACCTAGATATAAAGATACATACAATATTATGTTCCTTCTGTATATATGTTTAGTGATGGACTAAGTGCCTGGCACATCCAATGCTCCAGAACCCTGTGTATCTCCACTTCCTGTCTCCATCTCTCTCCTCTTTAAAGCCCCTTTGCAAGTTTCCAGCCCTGCTCGGTGTAGCCATTCTTCCTACTCCTCTGTTTATCCTCTTGTACCTCACTTGTCTCTCTCCATTTCCCTGCACTTCTGTATTACTTTTTCTCAGTTCCCTCTGTTTTTCACCAACCCTACCCCTTCTATGTCCTGCTCATTCCCATATGAACCGTTTTCCTGTCCCTCTGAAATCTCTCACCTACTCCATGTGACTCTGCTGCCCCCAGGTTTCTCTCACCAGGGCCTCTGTTCTCTCCTGTCTTGTGTGCTCCCCTGGATATCTAGAAGGGGAGATGGAGCTGGGAGCTTGGACATACCATGAGGCCACACACCCTCCTCTTTTGCTGGACCCTGTTAAAAATCAGCATCCTGCAGTGGGTGAAGCTGGGAGGATCACAGGTGTGCCAGCAGTTTGTGGGATTGCTCTTCTCAACCAGTTGTTTGGCTGAATCATGGATATTCATTTCACTGCTGGCCCAGAGCTGAATCCTCCTGTGCCCCTGGAGATCACACAGGTCAGTAGCTGCTGCCATACACAGGCACACTGTGTGTGCCCAGTGCATGTGGGGCTCTGATTTACAGTACCAGGTGGAGCCAAGCGTACCTGTGGTTGGAGAGCTGCCTGTGCTCTCTACCTGCCCTGTGTTTCTGTATCCGCATAGGCAGCCAGTGCAGTGAAGAGGGGGTGGAGCCAGCGTGCTGGCATTTGCTTCTCCGTGTGCTTAGTGACAGAATCTGTGGCACACTGTGATCCAGACACGGGGCTGGCCGGGGGCGGGGCCGGGTGCACTCGTGAAGAGCAGACCATGTGGCCGAGAGTGGGAGACGCGTTCAGAAGCGGACTGCAGGCTGTGTGTCGACCGGTGATCCTCTTGGCTGTGGGCCTATTTTCATGTAGGGGCCTGGAGCGGCCGCTCCATCCGCCCCTACGTTAATCCGGCCCTGCATAAATTCTATTTACATCAAACTTACTTGGATGTAGTATAGCTTTAGGACAAACTGCATGTCTTTTATGAACAAGGCACCTTGTTTCTAGTCTAGATTTCCATAGAAAAATCCAGAAGGAAAATTTTAGGAGCCAGGAGCAACCTGGCTAGGTATGAAATTACCCTGAACCTTGGTCAGAACTGCCTGGCCTGCCTGGAGGGGGTGGGGGGGGGGGGGTTACAAAGGCATCAAGCAGGTCAGAAAATTCTAAACATCAGCTGTGAGTCCATCTTCAATTACTACTAAAATGTACAGTGTTAATTTAAAAGTTCATTTACTTTGAGGAAAACCTTATTTGATCCCTTGCTGATTTTCTACGTTTGCCCACTGACAAATGATCAGTCTATAAATTTAATGGTTGGTTTATTTTAACAGACAGAATAACAAAAATCCAGAAAATCACACTTCAAAACTTAAAGTAAAAAGTATTTGACCCCCCCCCCCCTCTATCGGCAAGATTTGTCTCCCAGGGGTCTTTTTATACAGGTAACGGCTTGAGAATAGGAGCACTCAAAGGGAGTGCTCCTAATTTGTTTTTTACTTGTATAAAAGACACCTGTCCACAGAAGCAAAGAGCTGTCCAAAGATGTCGGGACAAGATTGTAGACCTACACAAGGCTGGAATTGGCTAAAAGACCGTCGCCAAGCAGCTTGGTAAGAAGGTAACAGTGTGATTATTTGCAAATGGAAGAGACAAACTGTCAATCTCCCTCGATTCGAGGCTTCATGCTGGATCTCCCCTTGGGGAGTTGCAATGATAAAGAGAACAGTGAGGAATCGGCCTAGAACTACACAGGAGGATCTGGTCAGTGATTTTCAAGGCAGCTGGCACCAGTTACAAAAATTTAACACACGATGCCGTGAAGGACTGACATCCTGCAGCACCTGAAAGGTCCCCCTGCTCAAAGCACATGTACAGGCTCTTCTGAAGTTTGCCACTGAACAACTGAATGATTCAGAGAACTGGGTGAAAGTGTCAGACAAAAATCTAGCTCTTTGGCATCAACTCAACTTGCTGTGTTTTGGAGGAATGCTGCTTATGACCCAAGAATGCCATCCCCAACGTCCATGGAGGTGGAAACATTATGCTTTGGGGGTGTTGTGCTGCTAAGGGGACAGGACAAATTCACTGCATCAAAGGGACTATGGACAGGGCTATGCACCGCCAAATCTTGGGTGAGAACCTACTTCCCTCAGCCAGGGCATTGAAAATGAGACATGGATGGTTATTCCAGCATCGTCGCCATTGTCAAAACACACAGCCAAGGCAACAAAGGAGTGGTTGAAGCGCATTAAGGTCCTGAAGTGGCCTAGCCAGTCCAAACGTTAATCCCATAGAAAATCTGTGGAGGGAACTGAAGGTTTGAGTTGGCTCAGCCTCCACCTTAATGACTTGGACAGGATCTGCAAAGAGGAGTGGGACAAAATCCTCCTGAGATGTGCAAACCTAGTGGCCAACTACAAGAAACTACTGATCTGATTGCCAACAAGGGTTTTGCCACAAAGTACGAAGTCATGTTTTGCGAAGGGTTCAAATACTTATTTCACTCATTAAAATGCAAATCAATTTAACTTTTTTGAAATGCGATTTTCTGGATGTCTGTTATTACGTCTCACCGTTAAAGTAAACCTACCATTAAAATTATAGACTGATCATTTCTTTGTCGGTGGTCAAACTTACAATCGGCAGGGATCATTTTTTTTTTTTCTTTAATGCCACAGATTTGGAAATGTATGTGCCAGAATAGTAGGAAATGGTCACGTGCTTGATGCAGGGGTCTGGTTATACAGTAACTTTAATGGTACAGTAAACATTAATTAAAGACTTAACATTTGATGGTACACTGTTATCAACTGACCCATATCTAACCAGCAGCCTGGAACTTCTCATTACTCAATTTTGCTTTCTGAATAGGGTACCATTAACTGTTCCTCTAGTAAGTGATTATGATTTTGACCTTGTTCTCGTATTAACTTGATTGCTGACCTGGTTAAAACAGCAACTCTTATTTCAAGAGTTGAAGACCAGATGCAATCATCCATTAGGTCTTTAGTTGGCCATTCATGCATAAATGTACAGAATCCAAATTTCTGAAATTGGTACACGATGACAAGGCACCATTTTTTTCTTTTCATATTACCTAAACTGTACTGCTCTGGGGAGTCCCAGAGCAGTACAATCTGTAAAAGCTAGCGATGTAAGGCATCGCTGGAAAGGGCAGTGTTGACTTTCCAGAGATGTCTCTTTTAATCCTACCGGATAATTGGCTTCTCCTAGAGGTGACTGGTATCATCGCTGTCAACCAAGCGTCTGACATAATCTTGCATTGGTGCAATGTCAGGGTGTTAATCCCTAGCTGCCCAGGGATTTCTTTATGGTGGAGATAAAGTCCAAAGGACTTGCATATCTCCCGATCAGTGGCAGCTAGAGGGTCGTGATTGGTGTCATTGGGAAGACCAGAGCATGGCCTAGATGTTAAAAAAAGAAGGAAAAAAAGCGCTATTCACTTTTCAATTACAATGTGAACAATGATGCTGCACTGAGAAATTTCCTTTTCAGATTTGGCTAAATTGTATTTTCAGAACAATACAGCAACGGGTTAGTTTCTATTTGCAGTTTATGTTAATGGTGATTTATTCCAATCCTTCAATAGAGTTTATCCATTTGTGGGACCATTTTAATTTGCTGGAGTCTAATGTAATTCTTTCTTTCTAGGTCCAATAAGCAGTGTCTTGGTGAACAAATACGGAAGCCGTCCTATTATGATAGGTGGTGGCTGTTTATCTGGGATTGGACTAATCGCAGCTTCATTCTGTAACACTGTAGTTGAGCTGTACTTCTGTATTGGTGTTATTGGAGGTAAGTCTTTCCTTTATGGACTGTAATGTATCTTTTTATCTGTAAAGTAGAACAATTTTTTTTTGACAATTTTTATTAGTATGAATCAAAGGGTCACAGCTCGACCCGCAGAAAAGGCCATGCAAGGCCAGAGGAATAAAGACCTCATAGAAATACAAGAGGGGGGGATTCCCAACATAATATACAATAAAAGCAAGGGATATGACCATATTCGCAATAACATTAGAAGTGGGTGGGTCCGGGGAGAGTGGAAAAAAGGGGGGAAAAAAAAAGGGTGGTGTAATGGCCATTACCGTGACACTCCTGGCACGCTCCCGGGGGAGGCCATGGAGGGACAACGTCACCCGCTGATATACATAAGAAGGAGGGGGGTAAAAACTGGGAAAATGGGGGGGGAGGGGGAAAGTCCCGGCGTGGGGCCACAGCCAGTTTCAATATGTCAGGGGGACCTGGATGGTAGGTCCCAACGCAGGGTCAGGGACTGCAAAGAGGCCACGTGCTTTGTTCAGCTTCTCAGGTTGGGTCCCGGGGAGAGGTTTCATCAGGCACTTTCCCAGGCACGACACTCCGGCGGTCAGTCGCGAGTCCCAGGGACTGAAGGTGAGCGGCGGCCGCCTCAGGTGTGGTTGCCTGCAGGGTGAACCCATCGCCATGGTATATCATTAATGAGCCAAGAGCACCCCATCGATATCGTGTGCCATTATCCCGTAATATCGCTGTCGTGGATTTAAAGCGTCGTCGGGCCCCAGTACAAGGGGACATCTTGGTAAACAGCGATAGAGGCCCCTTCGAACGCAAATGAGGTGGTATTGCGGGCCACCCGGAGTAAGGCCGAGTGCAGAGAGATGTCCCTAACGACCATCATGACATCCCTGGGAGCCCCGACAGGCGCTGCAGCGGCCCGTCGCATACGTATAACAGACAACTGCGGCCCCCGGGTCATCAATCACGGGGAGGAGGGATGTCACAAAACGGACAGTGTAAGGCAGCAGCTCTTCATCTGGCACAGCATCTGGAATTCCTCGTAGCTTGAGGTTTTTGCGTCGATGCCTAGTCTCCAAAGACACCACCGCTGCTTGTAAATTATGAATCTGCCGCTGGAGCGTGAGTAGGTTGTGGCCTGCATCCCCTCCATCTCCTGAGTACGGGCCCGAACGTCCACAAGCTGTTTCTGAGTATCAGCCACGGCGGAGGCCAATGGCTGCAAGTCCGCTTGCCAAGATTTCCTGGCATCCACCAGCAAAGAGCGTATGTCTCGTTTAGTGGCAGGTAGACCGTCGTCTGCTATCTCCGATAACTGCTCTGAGGGGGTAGATGGTATGCTCAAGTCCACCTCCACGCCAGGTTGCCCAGTGTCCACCGGGGCAGGACGCACCAAACAACGTCCCGATCCCCCTCCCAGAGAAAGACGAATGTCGGGAGTGCAGGAGGTCCCCGCCACCTCACCTGTCTTGGTCTTCTTACCCATCTGGGAGTGAGACAATGCAGTGCTGCCTTATTCGAGGCGCCGGCTCACTATAGCTTGCACCGGTAATACTGCCTGGAAGGCGATCGCAGGTCCGGAGGGGAGGGCTAGTCGGGCTCCGGTGTAGCACCCGATGGCCGGCGTTAGGGGTATAAGATAGAGTCCGAGCCGTCTATAACTCACAGGAATCACCGCTTAATGAAGAGATTGCACGGAGCTCAGCAAAGTAACGTCCGCTCCCCTTCACATCTGGCCACGCCCCCAGTAGAACAATTTTTGATATTGGAGTTTTCAGTCATCATTTTCCATTTAAATACAGTAAGAAAGTGAAATGGTTTTAGATTCTTGTAAATGGGTCTGTTCACACGTTCAGAGTGGTTACTGTACAACAGATTGGTTAAACATTGACCATTAGCAGTAGGTGTACCTGGGCTACCCTACATCCCCACTGGTCCAGAGTCCCATGGCTTGTAAAAGATATCCATTCCTGACTAAAATTCTGATGGACCTTAATGGCTGCTACAGTCTATTCTGAACATCTGTCAGACTTTGTCACATCCTGTACCTCTTACGCGTCACCCCATTTGATCTTTACTCTGGCTCTCTGTATATTCTAGAATTCAGTTCACAATGCTTGTCCTCATTTAAGGCTTTCCATAACTGCTTCTGTTCGCTTATCGGTTGGTACATTTTTCCTGGCCACTTTGCCAATAGTCTGACATAGGTCTATCTGCATTTTCACTTTCATGACTTTCCCAGTTCTGCTCCTTACTTGGGAAACACCACTTTATTGCCATATTTCACTCTTCCTGCACCTCCAGTCCTTCAAAGTCTAACAGAATATGGATTTTCAGCAAACTGCATCAATATTATTGCACCCACCCTGATCTACTTGTGCCTGTGCATTATAATTTGTTTAGGTTTGATAACCTACTAGTATGCTCTAAATCGGAATGGTTTAATGTAATATGAATTATCCGTATTAGAATATTCTAAGGTAAGACACTAATGTTGGATATAAATTATGGTGGACTTTTTCAATGTCTAACTTTTTTTTAATATCTTCACAGGTTTTGGGCTTGCATTCAACTTGAATCCAGCCTTGACAATGATTGGAAAATATTTCTTTAAAAAGAGGCCTATAGCCAATGGACTGGCCATGGCGGGGAGTCCTGTGTTTTTGTCAACATTGGCTCCACTGAACCAGTATTTTTACAGCATATTTGGATGGAGAGGAAGCTTCTTGATCCTCGGAGGTCTCCTGCTAAACTGCTGTGTTGCCGGTTCCTTGATGCGACCTATTGGCCCAAAACCTGACACAAAGAAAGTAACTAAAGAGGTGTTAGAGGAAGCTGGAAAGTCAAAAGATGGTGATGCCAATAAAGACCTTATTGATGGCAAAGCTAAAACAAAACCAACATTCTTTCAGACAATAAACAAATTCCTAGATCTTACACTCTTCAAACACCGTGGATTTTTGATATACTTATCTGGACACATGATTATGTTTTTTGGACTTTTTGCTCCTTTGGTCTTTCTTAGCAACTATGCTAAAAGCAAAAATATCTCTAATGAGTCTGCTGCCTTCTTGCTTTCTATACTTGCATTTGTTGACATGGTGGCAAGACCGTCCATGGGACTTGTAGCAAACACAAAATGGGTAAGGCCGAGGATTCAATATTTCTTTGCCTTTGCCGTGCTACTCAACGGAATATGCCATCTTTTGGCTCCATTGTCAGAATCTTATGTAGGATTCTCAATATACGCTGGCTTTTTCGGCTTTGCATTTGGTTGGCTCAGCTCTGTACTCTTCGAAACATTAATGGACTTGGTCGGAGCACAGCGGTTCTCCAGTGCTGTTGGATTGGTGACTATTGTAGAGTGCTGTCCTGTTCTGCTTGGACCACCTTTATTAGGTAAAGTACATCTTGTTTTTCTCACTCACTTTATCTCCTTGTAAAGCCTGAGATACACTGAGCGCGTAGCGACACACAGCGTAGCGAAGCAAACCTGTTGCAGGCTTGACTTCGCTCCGCCTTGTAACAGTGTATACTGTCTGCGTTTGCTTCTCGCCACACTGGACAGGAATCCACTAACTAAATTAAAATTTACACGCCAAACCCTGAGCGAGGGAGGTGGAAAAATCTGGATACACGGAGCATGTGGCGCCCCCTACAGGTGCTGCGCGTCGCATCCTGCTTAGTGTATCTCGGGCTTAAAGCTCAAACTCAATGCTCTAGCTCCAAATATTTTACGCTCGTGGTATTCTACTAGTTCACCATATTCTGCTCTAATCACTAGTACCCATTTTATGGAATCTACACATACAGGGTTATTCAATCTAGACCAAATAGCCAATTTAGAAAGTGAGATAAATGGGCGAATTTTTCTGGTTTGGCTATTTTGACCTAGAATTTTCACTTCTCCAGTCATGCTCCTGGTTTTCACCTCTGAATAACTTTGTAAGACGCACTGATTACAGAATTTATCCCTGAAGCTGTGGTCTTTCTGGATGTAACGAAACTCTCCATTTTTAGCTCTGGATTCTACTTGGAGAGGGGATAAAGTACTTTCAGCTGAACGTGACATGGCCTTTTAGGCCGGGGGCACACTAGACGTTTGCCGTCAGATTGCCGTCAGCACTAACGCGCGTTAAAAAAAACCAGCGTCGCACTCGACGCTCGTCCACCCCCCCCTTGCGTGATCTTCCATAGGAGGATAGCGGAGCCCCGTCGACGTGAATCCAAACGCATCACTGGCGATCCGCTAGGATTCACGTCGACGGGGCTCCGCTATCCTCCTATGGAAGATCACGCAAGGGGGGGTGGACGAGCGTCGAGTGCGACGCTGGTTTTTTTTTAACGCGCGTTAGTGCTGACGGCAATCTGACGGCAAACGTCTAGTGTGCCCCCGGCCTAAGTGACCATACTTCTGATTTCTTCTGTAGTTGAGCATTTTTTAGCAGACAAAATGTATACTTTTTGCCATTTAACTTGTGTTAAAGTCAGCGTAAGTTCCCAAATACTATATATTTTTTTGCTTTGCAGGTTTACATAAGCAAATATCTTATATGTACAGTGGTATTCTCTGCCAACAGAGCTTGGTGAAAGCCTGTTGCCTCGGCTGAAACATTGCTGCTAGCCCAATAAATTGGTCTGTGCTGGGTTCTTGTATCTTAAGACAATCATAAAGATGTAACAATATTCAACCAAAAACATTAATGACTGGCTATATATTTTTTTTCTCGTATTTATCCATCTTTCTTTCACTTGTAGGCAAACTAAATGACATGTATGGTGACTACAAGTACACATACCAAGCTTGTGGAATTGTTCTAATCGTGGCCTCAGTTTATCTCGTGATTGGGATGACCATCCACTACAGGCTTCTTGCAAAGGAGCAGAAAGCTGAGGAAAAGAAGAAAAGCCAGGAAACAAATGCTGCAGATTCTGATCAGAAAGGAAATAACGAACTTGCAGTCCTTCCGCAGAATTCTGATGATGTCTTGAAAGAAGACGAAAGTCATATTTGAGCCTTTTTTTTTTTTAAACTAGAACTGCATTGGTGCATTCAACCAATTACTGATATTACACATTAGCCTCTCTAATGGATGTAATTTTTATTTTTTAACTTGTGAATTGAAAGATTTCAAATAGCTTAAAAAGATTTCATTGGACATGAAGTGTTGCAGATATTTTTATTTTCCTGTATTTTGGTTTTAAATAGTATTGGATTTTTAACGTGCCTTACACTTACTGTCTAGTGTTTTTTTTAATTTTATTGTATGTGTGGCTTTTTATTTTTACGATTTTATTTTTTTTAAGGCTTTTGCCACCCATTGGATAGGAACAAAGAGCAACAATAACCAACCTATTGAACACTGATTAGATCGTCTTCCAAAACCAGACGACAAGCATCTGATGCTGCTACAGTGTATGAAACCTGGAATTAATACAGTAGTCAATGTGCGATTATCTGTATTCGACTGACTTAATACAAAAAGCTTAACATTTCTCTAGGAATGGATGTGATAGTTTTATGTGGTTTGCCATTGTCCGTTCACTATTGACTCCTTTGTTGCCAGATTAACCCCTTCACTGCTGAGCCATTTCACATCTTTAACAAAACACCTTTTCCTTTTTTATTTTTTTTCTTTACTTTAAACATGGTCTGGCCTTTCTAATGATACCAAACATGACCCTGCTAGCTGAAAACAGTCGAGATATTGGATTCAAACAAACCCCTATTTTTCCTTAGGAGTCAATGAGGACGTTCCCCACACGTCCTCAGCAGTGAAAGAGTTAAACCGAAAGGCTGTGAGTGTTCAAAGCGAGGCATAATTTTTGCACTCGTGCCTACATGGCCAAGGTTTGTCCCTCCGCTTTGGACTCAAAATGAAGGCTTGTATGTGCAATAGGAGTCTATTCAATTTCATGCTTATATAATTTTCAAAAATGCTACAATATTTACTTTAAACAAACTACTAGATTTTACAAATAACTCAATAATTCAGTGGCCTAGCAAACCAATAAAAGTGAAATTTTGCATTTTAGTTTAACCACTTCAATGCGGTGGACGCGCTCAGCGCGTCCAACCGAATTGCTACTTGGCTGCGGAGGACGCGCTGAGCGCGTCCTCCCTTTGCAGCCCGCGATCAGCCGGTATTCCGGCTGATCGCTTGGCCCCCCCGGTGTGTGCTGACATCATCGATGTCAGCCCAACCTCCGGGACCCCGGCGGGCACGATTGGCGTCATCGCGCATGCGCGATGACGTCTATTTCAGGCACCCCCCGCCATTGCAGGGAAGGTGCCTGAATGGGAGGGGGGAGGTCCTTCGGACCTCTCCCCCCTCCCCATCCGTGCATGCCAGCGGTTAAAGGCAGGCACCGCCTGGAAGGGCACAGCCTGCCCTTCCAAGCGGCGGCTGTCTTTAACCCCTAGGGGGCTGGATCGCGATATGGCACCAACATGCGCCGTATCGCGGTCCCCTCCTGGAGCTGGCCGACATCTTGGATGTCGGCCAAGCTTCCGGGATATCCCCCTAATGACTGGCGTCATCGCGCAGAGCGCGATGGCGCCAGTTTTCAAATTAACCCCTTGCTGCCACCTATAGTGGAGATAGGGGGTTCCAATGAACTCCCGATCCGTGACAGCTAGGGGTTAATGTTTACTATCATTGGAACGGCCAGAGCGTGGTCGTTCCAATGATACCAAACATGACCATGTAAACTGTAAAAAAAAAAAAATTATTTTTTTAATTTTTTTTTTTTTTTTTTTTTTAATTAAAAAAATGTTTTTTTTTTTAGATTTATTAGTGCAACAATATTGTTCCCATTTCAATTATAATGTGAACAATGATGCTGCACTAACGATTTTTTCTATGGGGGGCGTTTGCTAAAAAACACATAATTTCCCCCAAAAAAGTAACGATTCCTCATTTCTAATTTTGTTAACAAGCGCACCCCATAGAAAATATAACCGCAAACGATCGCATTTTAAAATGTGAAAAAAACCACTTTACACATTGTAAATTATTGAAAATTCAAATTTTATTGCATATTTTGTTATAATATACAGACATGACATAACGTATACATATAATAATGACATATTATGAATCTGCACAGTCTGCCGGAAAGAACGATATATAATATGTCTGGGTCATATATTAAAATAAGGCTTCAAAACGCGGTTAAACATGATGAGCGAAACAACAGGTAAAAATGACCCCAGCACAGAGGTGGGAAAAGGCTCATCAGCGAAAGGGTTAATTTGGATCATACTGTTGAATTTATATCCTTTAGGTGTTTGTACATACAGCTTGCTGAAAACATTAAGTGGTCTTGTATTGTCATTGTTCAGGAAAGCAATGCTGTAATTTGCACCAGGAAATGTAACGGGTGTAGTCAAATAATTTATTGAATAGTATTGTAGATCTAATTGTGCCAAACGTGCATAGTCTGTATGACAGTGTTTGTGTTTTGGAGATCAAAAGTTAATGCATCTCTTAAATACAATAGCAAAACAAAGCTTTCACTAGTGAACTGACATGCAATAAAACTTGGGTCTGTTACCTTCAGCACCCACAAGATCTGTAAGAGCTTCTAGTGCACTAGAATGACATTTTATTAGAAACAATTTAGGTATACCTTGCTCAACAGGCTCTCTGGAGGAACCCCTAACTTTCATGTATCGGAACTGCTTCATAAACTAGATCTACTGCCCATCAGTATGATTGCTCTTTCTCAAGGGTCCAGCAAACAGGTGTGCTGAAGGTATAGACAATTCAACTTTGCTCAGCCTTTATTTTGGTATCAAACTTTTCATCCATAAATGGCGAAGCCAAGAAATCCTAAAGCTCAAAGTTTAAAATATTCAGGGCCTTAGGAACATTGTTTTGCCTCTTGCTTTTATGCTGTACGTGACAACTCCTAGATTTTAGAACACTAAAATGTTTTGTATGTATTCATTTAAAGCCAACAAGTATTCATCCAGTGAGTTTGTAGGTAGTTTCATTTTTTTCCCCCCTCAAAATATGGTAGGCCTTAAACTAGCCATGTGCAAGTAGACTACCTCAGATTCAATGAATGACCTTTTTCTAGTCTCTTGGCATGTTTATTCTCTGAACTATGGAGTGTGACACTGAGTGTTAGCCAAACGAATAGTATTTAACAGGTTGGTAGAAGTTTTACCAACCAATGTTAAGCTTGGCCAGGTTGGAAATCAACAGAATATTAATCTTGTTTAAAATGCCAAATGACTTTTGCTTGTTTGATACAGGAAGTGCAGGCAGCTCTGTCCAATTCAGGAAGGGGTTTAGGCAATCTGGAGCCGAACACTCTGGTATAAGGAAGCGTATCCTTTCTAAAGTTATTTGGCATGGGTCATTTCTTAGATGTTCAACCCTACATCAATAAATTCTGAGCTTGTCCCTCATAACCTTCATCCAGGTTTTGCATGTTTGATGCACTGTACTTCCCACTTGGACACACACTATTCAAAACTTGACTGGGACCATAGCAAGTTTTATCTGTGTGAAAGACTGACTTTAAGGCATCAGCTTCTAGAAATTGCAAAAATTTAAAATGGAATGGGTTGCCGCCTTGTAACACATCCTATGCATGATGTGGTTATGTCAAGAATGATTTAGGCCAGAAACTGTAACAGTTGAACAAAACTGTTATGCCCCTAGGATACTCTAAATCGGGGGCCAACAACATTTGCCCTCCAGATGTTTTAGTAGTTCCTCCCTAGATGCTCAGCAATTAATTTTGGCTGGGCCTCTTAATGTCAAGGTTGGCGACCCTCCTGTAGACACGTGCTCTGAGAATGCCTATTCCAGTTGTTAAATCGAACTGTAGTTGGTCAGGATCAATTTGACTAAATTCAAATATGACTAAAGACCTTCCTCTCCTAGCCTTGAATATCCTAGTAAAAAAAGTGGTGTATATGATGGCTCTAGAAATTCTAATGCACTGTTAACATCTGGCATTTATGTATTGAACAAAGCTCCCTCAGGTGCAAACGTGTGGTGGAGAGTGAAGAAAAATGGGTGTTCTTTACACAATGTGCAATTATGGTTTGTGTTGACCTTATTTTTGAAGTATGTGTGATACACTAGTAAACATTTTATTTTGAGATCAAATAAAATAAGCTATTTTTAAGAATGGTTATTTGTAACTTTATTCAATTTGTAAACATTCGAAGTATTGCATTCAGTACACATTCCAGTAGTATAAAGTGTATATAAACCTGTGTTTATCGTGACCAGTAAAGGTTTAATCAGAAGGACTAGAGTAGATCAGTGTAATATTATGGAACTATATTGGCTTTAACCATCTGAAGTGTGACCTGCATAATTTTGGATTTGGTGTGTGGGCCTACAAATGTATTTGGGAGATGCAGGCCTTGTTCTAAATTTCCCTGTCCTCTTATGAAGTTGTCCTGCTGCTGTAGAGAGCAGGATTAGTGTAATGTATGAATGTTGTATATATTTGCCTTTGCCAACTAAGGAATGTGTGATTATCTGGTGTATGTTTGAGTAGTTTTGTTAATCTGCTTTTATCTGCTGTTTTAGACTGTAATCCTGTTTACAAAACTGTCATTGTGTAACGTTCTAGGCAGGATGCAATGTTTAGGTCTAAACTACTGAAGAAACTTCCCAAAATCAGAATATGGGAAACATTAAATTTTTTTGTGTGGAAATGACCCACATTTGATTGCAAAAATCTGCATGTCCCTAACAAAACCAGCTCTATTTTGGCCCTACATGCAGTCTCGACCCGTGGTGTGGGTAGCGGCTATATACAGTTGGTTGCTGTTCTAAGAGAAACCTCAAGCTATACAGTGTCATCTTATTACTGGGGATGCTAGCAAGGCTGTTTACATGTACCCGTCCTTAAGTGACATGGTAGGACTGGAGCACTTAACCATCCATGGAGAACACTGCAGAGACCTGTAACTCTGCACCACTGCAGTGTCAGTTCCTGGTGCCGATGACCAATCCAAGAAAGACTCCGATTACTGTCACCACCCTTGCTACCCAGATCGGTACCCTCACCCAAGTATCCCTGCAGCTGCAGAACGTATTGGTCCCTGTTCATGTGCAAAAAACAGATGGTTACCACAAGTACCCCCTGTCCTCAGTCCCCAGAGGCGTCTAACTGAGGCATCCAGAGGCAGAATGGGACACCGTTGACACTGATGGTGAATCATCACTACAAACTGCATTGTGCAGCCGAAGACCACCTGGCCATTGTTGTGCCAGATGCCAATCAAGCCTCTTCCCAAAGTGACGCTATTACTCCCCAGATGATCCCTGGAGCAGCTAATGTGGACTTCATTCCCTCAAGATGCTATTCATCTGAGGCCGATGATGAAATCTGCTTGGCCCCTGAAACCTGGGCTGTTCTGGCATGTGGGTATACAGAACGGTCTTGGCAAAGACATTTATTTACTGGCACATTCATCATAGGTGCTGACCATTTGTCGCCCGACTGTGCGCGTGCTTCCAATGGAACTAGTGTATGCCGTGAGAACCTGCAAATGGTTGAACAGGCCTTGTCCCCCCCCCCTCCAAGGATGCACTCCAGGTGATCATCTGTCATGAACCACGTCACCGGTAGGCCAAAACCAGCACTGCTAAATGATTCCTGGGCAGTGTCCTTCCTGCAACGCTACCCTGTTTTTTCCCTTGGGCAGGTTCTGACTCTGTGCTCACACCAGGTGCTCTCTATAACGAGGTCTGTTTCCTTTAACCCATGGTGCACTGCTCCATCATTGTTAGTTACACGTATTTATAAACCACCAACAAATTCCTTAGTGCTGTACAATGGGAGAGCCAGAATAACAAATATACACACGTAACAGGAGGGAGGACCCTGCTCCAGAGTTTACAAATCTACAATCTAACCGGGTAGCCTTTTCTCCTGAAGCCTGCGCTGTTCATTATGGAGTACCTGTGTACCGAACCTTGCTTGAACTTTTGATTACGTTTGCCAGCCGCCTGCTAAAACCCATTGCCTGGACTGTACGATGATTGCTGCCCTGCCTCAAGTCCCCAGTGACTCTGCTTCAAGCCTCCTTTTAGCCCTTTTCCTATGTCTTGTTTCCCCCCTCTGACCAATCCGTTCCATTCCTGCCCCGTCCCTTGTCATCCATACTGCTATCATTGCGCAATGGGCTCATACCTTCTTCCCCTCTACCACGGTCGTGACAGTGTATTTCTATGTAGTGTTTAATTGAAAAACAACGGCCATGCACTACGAAGAGTGTCTGGACTATTGGACCATCTGCACCTCCATGCTATATGCTCCAAAAGGTTATGTGACTATACTTGGAAAGGCCGAACATCAATGATGCCTGTGTCCTAAAAATGGAAAATACCTTTTTTCTTTTTAGGCAGTGACATTGCCCACTTCTTTCATACAAGAAAACAATGCCTCTGCCGTTACTCACATTCCCGTGCCAGGATTAAGTACAATGTTTTATGCAGTTATATTTTGAAACACAACGCACCAAAACAGAGAATGTGGTTTTAAATTTAGTGCAATTGCATTTTTTTTACATGGCAAAATGCAGTAACCAATTCTCAATTTCTTCTGGCTACATCAAAGGTTTGGGTGATTTAAAATGTGAAATACATGTAATATTTTTTTAACACTTTTGACATTCATTTGATACAGCATTCTGACATGACACATTGTACAGATAATATTGAATAACTTGCTTGAGTCCTATGAGTAAAAATGAGGTCTGTAGGAAAACGTAAAGGAAGGATTTGTGCTTAGGAATGATCAAAAGCTGCAATGTTTGTTTTCTATATCTTTTTTGCTTCCTAAGAGGCCAGATATCTGAAGCACAGCACAGATGATTTTATTTGCTGCTCAGTGATGGCAGCATTCAGCCTGCATTTCCTCATGGTAATGCTTAAAACCTGACCTGTAGGGATACTGGAGGACCAGGGCTGGGAACCACTGCCGTAAAACATTGGTATTTATTCTAGCAATCTATCCTAAGGGTGATGGATTAATCTTCTTCAATGCCTGATGTTCAGTGTGCAGAGCTAATTGCAACACTAAAGTGTAAATATTTTGTGTCAGGACTTCGCACTTTCCTGTGAAAGATGACATAAACTGTTTATATACTCATGAATGTATTGGTCACCCGTCGGTCAGCCCTTGGCGTGTAGAGCTTGTCTTGGGCAAAGGACAATGGGCCTGCTTATCCGTTGCAAATCAAGATGTTCTGCTAAAGCTCGAAGTGGGTCAGCTACTCAATTACTTTGCCATAGTTTCATTTTTCAGTTGGGTTAAACATTTCTTCCACTTAGTCATACAAAGATACTTTATACAATACAGATAAAATTTATGTATGGTGTATACTGTATATACTATAGAAATGTCGAAAGTAAACTCTGGGTAATGTATGCCACGTTACATACGCACTGCAACCACAAAGTTCACTAATTTACTTGAACCATAACGAGAAGAAAAATGCTTTAGTCTTCTTTTCCTTAAACCGGAAAAGATCCAACAACGACTTTCTATAGAAAGTCCTATCCACCTGAGAAGCCTAGAGATTCTACAATTAAGGAAAAAATAAATCTTTATTTTAGGGAGGGAACATCCGTTATTGGGAGTAATCTAGCATTCGGCTCACTTTTTTTAAACCTGTATATAGATTAAACTCCTTGTATTTCCGTTCCATTTATCGTTGTATTTGTCGATTTTTGTCCTCAGTAACTACCTGTCCCCTCAACCTAACCCCCTCAAAAGATACGGCCACCAAGCTGTTGGAGAAAAATCAAACACTGAAGCTAGTTTATGGAAGCAGACCTTTCAACCACAAAACTAGGGCTTGGAACATGATCTACCAGTTACTCAGAAGAAAACTAACAGGGTTAGTCAGAGAAAGGTGAAAACCCAGGAGAACTGGCAGGAGAAGAGCACAATAAAGACCAAATAGCCGATTTGGAAAGTGAGATAAATGGGAGAATTGTTTTGGTTTGGCTATTTTGACCTAAAATTTTCAATTCTCCAGTCATTCTCCTGAGTTTCACCTTTCTTTGAATAGACCTGTAAATTAATGAAACTCCAGGAATGGTTAGATCATTAAAATATATGAGTTAGAAGCTATAATGTGCCCCCCCCCCCCTTTGGGCTGTATTCTGTATTCCATAGTTAGTGCTAATTTAACCAGAGCTGTTTTAAACTTTATAATGGCTCTGGTAAATTCACAACAGCTCTGGCTAAGTTGGCACCAACTATGGAATATTGCCCTATTTGCACTTTGTTATAGGGTCATTGGCTCATTTTAATTCCTAGTTTAACCACTTCGCTGCGGAGGACGCGCTCAGCGCGTCCTGCCGCAGGAAGGGTTGGCTGCGGAGGACGCGCTGAGCGCGTCCTCCTGAAGCAGCCTGCGATCGGCCGGATTCTGGCCGATCGCTGTGCCCCCCCGGTGCGGGCTGACCTCTTGGATGTCAGCCCGTCAATCCGGGACCGCCGCGGGCACAATAGATGTCATCGCGGTGGCGCGATGACATCTATTTCAGGCGCCCCCCTGCGTGTGCGGAGGAGGCGCCTGAAAGGGAGGGGGGAGGTCCTTCGGACCTCTCTCCCTCCCGATCGCGGGGGTCCTGAGCTTAATGCCAGGCACCATTTGGAAGGGCACAGCCTGCCCTTCCAAATGGTACCTGGCATTAACCCCTGGGGAGCCGGATCACGAATCGGCGCTGAAAAGCGCCAGTTCGTGATCCTTTCCCGGAGCTGGCCGACATCTTGGATGTCGGCCAAGCCTCCGGGAACTCCCCCTGAGGACTGGCGTCATCGTGCATAGCACGATGACGCCAGTCCTGGAGTTAACCCCTAGCTGCCACCAATGGTAGAGATGGGGGGTTCAATGAACCCCCTATCTCCCGATCCGTGGCAGCTAGGGGTTAAAGTTTGGTACTGTTGGATCAGCCAGAGCATGGCCGTTCCAACGATACCAAACACGACTGTGAAAAAAGTTTTTTTTTAAAAAAAAAAATATAAAAAAAAAAAAAAATTAAAATATTTTTTTATATTTTTTTTTATTTATTTTGGTTTGTTAATGCAGCAATATTGTTCCCATTTCAATTATAATGTGAACAATGATGCTGCACTAACGATTTTTGTATGCGGTGCATTTGTTAAAAATCGTGTAATTTTCCCCCAAAAAATATGTAACGAGACCCCATTTCTAATTTTTTTAACAAGCGCACCCCATACAAAATATAACCGCAATTGCTCGCATCTTAAAATGTGAAAAAAAAAAACCTTTACATGTTGTAAATTATTGAAAATTCATATTTTATTGCATTTTTTGTTATAATATACAGACAGGTCATGACGCATACGTATAATAATGACATATTATGAATCTGCCGAGTCTGACGGAAAGAACGATATATAATGTCTGGGTCATATACTAAAATAAGCCTTCAAAACAGGTTTAAACATGATGAGCAAAACCGGTAAAAATGACCTCAGCAGCGAAAGGGTTAAAAAAAATAATATATTAATCCTGTTTCTTACACGTTCTAGTATTGCGACACAGACCCACCCGCTGTAGCAACTCCCTTCTTTCTACATTACTCAAAATATTTTAAGCTTTGGACGGTGATTGATGCTTGGGTCAGATGAGTGCATTCTGTGTGTCCGTGCACAACGGACGTACTTTCTGACGACAAGGTAATGGCCACATAGTCCGTTTTTGTGACTGACTTTTTTTTGACTGAAGGGAAAATAAATGAATATGAAATTTTTGTCCGTCAAAAATGCAGTTCGTCTGACCTCGTTCCATCACGCACACACAAAGCTATGCGAACGTTGCGGACGCAGCGCAGTCTGTGCGTCCGTTCTAGCGGATTTATGTTCTTGCCTAACTTGCATCCATTTGCCGCGTCTGTTGTGCGTCCACACTTCTGTGCGGACGTACTTCATGTGTGGTCTCTATTGATCATAATTGTATGCTACCACGGACGTTAAAATGTGCGGGCAACATGGATGTGAACACTGCGCTCGTCTGACCCGAGCCTGAGATGTGATTTAAAAAAGTGTAAAGGGACTAGACCTGTGCATTCGTTTTAATACTAAAACCATGTCGGCTGAATTTTGGGATAATTTATTTTTCGTATGACTCGAGATACGAAACTGCTCGGTCCAAGAAACAAAAGGAAAATGCTTTGCATTTTAGTTTGTTCTTTTTGTAATATTATATTGAGTGAAGGAGACCAGCAATGATTAATGCTGGAGGATGTTCTATACATTATACAGAGAGGGGTGTCATTGCTGGAGGATGTTCTATATATTCTACAGAGGGGTATTAATGCAAGTGGATGTTATATACGTTATAAAGAGGGGTATTAATGCATTAGGATGTTGTATACATTATAAAGAGGGGCATTAATGCAGGAGGATGTTCTATACATTATACAGAGAGGGGTTTTCATGATGGAGGATGTTCTATACATTATACAGAGGGGTATTAATGCAGGTGGATGTTATATACGTTATAAAGAGGGGTATTAATGCATTAGGTTGTATACATTCTAAAGAGAGGGGCATTAATGCAGGAGGATGTTCTATACATTATACAGAGAGGGGTATTAATGCAAGAGGATGTTACATACATTATACAGAGGGGTATTAATGCAAGAGGATGTTCATACACATTATACAGAGAGGGGTATTAATACAGGAGGATGTTCTATACATTATACAGAGAACATTTTTTTTTTAGCCCTTTAAATCCAGTCGCTGTGAGCGTGAGATCGGCTGCTTGTTGCATTATCTCTCAGTACAATGTGTCAGGCTCAGCTGTTACAGTAACTGTCTGCTGCTCATCACAGTGCTCAGTTTCAGTAAAACAAGGAAATAATATTGTTATGAGCTCATATATAAAAAATATTATTTACTAGTTTTACTGAAACTCTGAGCGCTGTGAAGAGCAGCAGTCAGTTACTGTAACAGCTTTGCCTGACACATTGTGCTGAGAGTGAGAGATACTGTAACAAGCAGCCGATATCGGCCCTCTGAGGAGCCATCACTACAATATTAATTGTATCCGCTGGTTTTCAGGTGAATGAAATTCGTTTTCATACTAAAGAACTGAAAACGAATTTCTTTAGCCGCTAAATAAATTGCATTTTAGGACTAATCCATTTATCGAAAACAAAATTTTGTGCTGTGCACATGTCTAAAAGGGACCCTTTATGCACCATAGCAATTTCAGATTAAATGAATAGTTCTAGTGGAAGGACTCTGTCCAAGGTTTCCGTGATTTTAGCTTTCATGAAAAGAAATCTTCAAAGCTGATATAACTCCATCCAGAAACCTACCACGCAATTACAATTTCCTGGGCCATGTACCAACTTCTTGAGTTCTTGGTTTAGGTAGTCACTCGTTCTTGCATTCCATTGTTTAGTTGTGCGACGGCGTGACCGATGTGTTTCTTTACTGTCGTGTATTGGCAAAAACATATACCGTGTCTTAACCCCTTAAGAGCCAAGCCTTTTTGGCCCTGCAAAAAATTGTGCTTTTACACTTTATCTAGTGCACCCCTACCCATCGTATAGATCTTTATGTTCAGTATATATTTATCTTCTTTTATCTTAAACATGGTAAAAAACCTTGGGTCTAGTCACACAGAAATTTTGGTGCTTTGTTTTGGCCCATGTCGCCAAAAATACGTTGAATTCATTATTTAGCGAATGGTCCCTGTATTTTGCTGAAAATTAGAGTCGCCGAGCAGTTATTGGACATCGGCAAATACCGCCGCATTGGTGTATGCCGCCGAATGGCAAAAAGTCTCCTATTCTCCTAATAGGAGTATGAATCATCACAAATTTAGTAAAAATGTGCCCGAATAATAAAGTCCTTTTAAAAATGCCGCCTCAAAAAAATAAAAAGGGGTTTTGCTGAAAAGGAAAAGAATAAATGGTCTTTAAAAAAAAATATTTATCCCCACACCATTACACCACAGCCTACAACACCGGATGGATCCATGCTTTCATGTTGTTTACGTCAAATTGTGACCCTACCATCTGAAATCGTGACTCCTCAGGCCAGGCAACATTTACCAATGTTCTATTGTCCAATTGTGGCGAGCCTGTGCGTATTGTAGCCTCAGTTTCCTGTTCTTAGCTGACAAGAGTGGCACCCACTCTGCTCCTGCTGTAGCCCATCTGCTTCAAGGTTTGACATGTTGTGCATTCAGAGATGGTATTCTGCATTCTTGGTTGTAACGAGTTGTTATTTAAGTTACTGTTGCCTTTCTATCATCTTAAGCCAGTCTGCCCATTCTCCTCTGACCTCTCAACAAGGCATTTTCGTCCACACAACTTCCGCTCACTGAATATTTTCTCTTTTCCGGACTATTCTCTGTAAACTCTAGAGATGGTTGTGCGTGGAAATCCCAGTAGATTGTCAGGTTTTGAAATGCTCAGACCAGCCTGCTGGGCACCAACAACCATACCACGTTCAAAGTCACTTAAATCCCATCTCTTACCCATTCTGATGCGCTGTTTGAACTTCAGCAGGTCGTTTTCACCACGTCTAGATGCCTATATGCATTAAGTTGCAGCCATGTGATTGACTGAATAGCAATTTGTTAAGCATTTGAACAGGAGTGCCTAATAATAAAGTTGCCGGGGAGTGTAATTTGCACACACATGGTGAAAATGAAAAAATGTAACGCAGAACAGATTTAGACATGTCTAATGAATGTGGGAATATACAGGTATTTTTACTTTTAAGTTTCAAATTTATGGGGCCAGCCCAGTTTTTAGTGTCATACATATTTTTCGTTCTGCCAGCCCTAGTGTAGTCACTTTCTTGTTAGAAGTGTAGCTATATAAGCATGCGTATTATTTTAGAGGACTATTAAGGCTTTCTTTAAATACCATATATTCTTAACCACTTCACTGTGGATGATGTGTGGCCAGGATGTCCTCCATATGTGCTGTAAAAATGAGGTGAGCTCCGCACACCGAGGTGAAATGGTTCAGCAGTGAAGGGGTTAACTCATTATAATGAAAAAGTTAAAAATATTCAAAACAAATTTATCATAGTTTTGTCTAGCCATGACCAATGCAAACAAATATTCTTCCAAGTAGTTAAAATAATTATTTGGAATACCCTATTCTCAATATACATGACATTCCCTTTTATTTTCCCAGTTATAGGTCGTATAAAACTGGGAATACATCATTATTTCAAAGCTGACATTTTCTATATTTTAGTATTGTTTCATTGTAAATTTATTAGCAGCCATTGAGCTCAAAGTACTCACACAGAAGAATATTTGACCGTAAACAATACATGCAATAACAGAGTGTAGCGCACCCAGTGTTTCCAAAAATACAGTTAAATCCAAGAATTACTGTATAGCACAAGGTATATATCTCTGGTACAATATCCTCAAAAAGAAAGAGAAAATACACAGATCATAGTATAACCCGTATGTACAGAGAAGCAATATAACATCTCTACAAGGTCCCATTCACATCTTAGAGAGCCAAAATCGTGACTGTGGATCTCCTCTGGGTTATTTTCCAGCCACTCAACAACCCCGTGGATCTCCCGAATCTTTGTAGGTCCAAAATTTATGGAACATATAGCATGGTGCATAGAAGAATTTCAAGAATTCCCCAATCCAAGATATGGAGGTACTCACGTGGCAGAGGACCTAACCCAGGTCCTAGGATGACTCGCCCGGAGGTTGTTCAATGTGGGTACAACTTCCAAGAAAACAATAGAACAATCCAGGATGGCAATAAGTGGAGTCCTAAAATCTTTTTAAGACCTAATAAAATAACGAACTAAAATGCATGAAACAAGCCAAAAGATGTTTTGCCCTTAGGATAAATATACCCGTGGCTTCCTTAGTTGGCGTCACAGACCCACTGGTCCCCTCCCTCCTAAAATCCCATCAAAAATATTGCTGTCCAATCGAAGTCCCTCAAATCGGTGGGAACAATAGCCGCCTATCAAGTGGGTCCTTTTTTTCCCCCACCATCAATAAAAATGTTGCTCAATTAACAAGCGTAGGGCTTTCATAGCCATCAATCATCCCACTCTCCCGAGGGCGTCCTTCTCCTCCTCAGCTGAATCTAAAAGTCTGCGTATGCAGATACTGGGTGTGCTATATACTCTGTTATTGCATGTATTGTTTATGGTCACTTTTTGGGTTATCGTGTGGTAAAGACAACACTATTGGAGTGGTTCAGTGACATTTTCCTAGTTTCTGTCTCTTTAAGATATTAACGCTGCACAATCACATTATTGTATACAAAAATATTTTTTTATATACAGACAACCAAATGTATTTATTAATTTTATAAGATTATTGTTTTCTTCTGAAGGATAAACGAATAACATTTGTTTCATTATGCCCTCGGGTACATTAACCTCCCTGGCGGTCTAATTTTTTCAAAATTTCGTGTCTAAAAGCGTCTCAATTTTTTTTTAAAGGAAACGTGTTGTTGTACATAGCCTGTAATAATTAGGAATCATGCACTGAAATCTGTGCAATTGAGTCCTTACTGGTAAAATCCTTTATAAATAAGTAAATAAAAAATAAATAGTAAATACACTGAGTCCGATAAAGTTTGAAACCCGACATAATAATTTATTATCCCACAAATAATTATCCAAAATAATGCAAATAAATGATATTCAATAAAATACAACAAAAAACACTGAAATCTGTCTGCAAACAAGGGTGAGACGATGTATGGTCTATTTCTTATCCTGTAGTGCCACCTATTGGCCGTTCATAAACATTACACTGTATAATCCAAATTGTAAACTGTAAAAAAGATTCCTTTTATGCTGGTCCTGCCCCCTGCATCGTGTGACTCGCAGGGAGCCTTACCAGGAAGCAGCTCACCGCGATCACACTGCGGGGACAGCGAGGGAGCCAGGAGGAGGTGAGTAAACATCCAGCCTGAGTGTGGCTCGGGGTTACCATTCGCGGTAGCGAAATTTAACCCCGAGTCACACTCGGGAATACCGCCAGGGAGGTTAACTTGGCCTTTGCATAGATTGGCCATTTTTGAAGTTACCATGCCAAAACAGTAATAATTTCAATTTTAATATGTAGAATTTTGACTATCTGGCGCATTTATTTCATTGGGGGCAGTTAAGCAACTCAAGCATTAATAATCCACAAACTATACATACATTAAATAACATCTAGGATTATATAGAATATGTGTATGCCTTTTTAATAACCATTTTAGCATCTGTTTCTGCTAACTTTTGGGTATCTATGGTAATCTATGGCCACCTTGTGACCGTGCATAGAATTGCAGCATAAAAAATTCAGCTTTTTAAAAACCTATTGTAAATATGTACAGTTGTGTTCAAAATTATTCAACCCCCAATGCTGTAAAGGGTTTTAGGGAATTTAGTGTACATTTGTAATTGTATTCAGAATGAAATCCTACAAGGACTTTTTAAAGAACCATATGCAACTAAAATGACATCAATTGGTTTTGTAATACAGTAGTAAATGTTTCTTTTGTGAATTCTTCATTGACACAATTATTCAACCCCTTAAAGACTACCACTCTGAAGAACAGAGGTTCATTCAAGTGTTTTCAATCAGGTATTGAAAACACCTGTGGATGTCACGGAGCAGCAATAAAGCATAATAAGCACCAATTAGGCAGCTTTAAAATGACTGTGATACTCAGCTCCTTCTAGACATTTACTGGTGTGGTTACAAACATGGTGAAGTCAAGAGAATGGTCCAGGAAGACAAGAGAAGAGGTGATTACTCTTCACAGGAAGGGCAATGGCTATAAGAAGATTGCAAAGATGTTAAACATACCAAGAGAGACCATAGGAAGCATCATTCGCAAATTCAAGGCAAAGGGCACTGTTGAAACGCTACCTGGTCGTGGCAGAAAGAAGATGCTGACTTCGACTGCTGTGCGCTACCTGAAGCGTAGAGTGGAGAAAAGTCCCCGTGTGACTGCTGAGGAACTGAGAAAAGATTTGTCAGATGTGGGTACTGAAGTTTCAGCTCCGACAATATACGGCGCACACTGCGTAATGAAGGCCTCCATGCCAGAACTCCCAGGCGCACCCCCTTGCGGTCTCCAAAGAATAAGAAGAGTCGACTGCAGTATGCCAAAAGTCATGTGGACAAACCACAGAAGTTTTGGGATAGTGTTCTGTGGACTGATGAAACAAAATTAGAACTGTTTGGGCCAATGGATCAACGCTATGTTTGGAGGAGGAAGAACAAGGCCTATGAAGAAAAGAACACCTTGCCTACTGTGAAGCATGGCGGGGGGTCAATCATGCTTTGGGGCTGTTTTGCTTCTGCATGTACAGGGAAGCTTCAGCGTGTGCAAGGTACCATGAATTCTCTTCAGTACCAAGAGATATTGGATGACAATGTTATGCAGTCCGTCACAAACCTGAGGCTTGGGAGACGTTGGACCTTTCAACAGGACAATGATCCCAAGCATACCTCCAAGTCCACTAGAGCATGGTTGCAGATTAAAGGCTGGAACATTTTGGAGTGGCCATCGCAGTCACCTGACATAAATCCGATTGAGAACCTCTGGTGGAACTTAAAGCAGTTGCAGGGCGCAAGCCTAAGAATGTGACTGAACTGGAGGCTTTTGCCCATGACGAATGGGCGAAGATACCCGTAGATCGCTACAAGACACTTGTGTCAAGCTATGCTTCACGTTTAAAAGCTGTTAGTACAACATCCTTTTACAGTTATAAGTACTAAGATTGAATGTCACTTGGGGGTTGAATAAAACTGATAATGATGTGAGCACAGAAAAGACATTTGTGGTTATTTCATTATAAATGTTATGTTATATTTGTCTGACCTACACGTGCCTCTTTGATTTAATTGTAAGCAAGATGACCGAATGATCATAATCAATGTCAAACTGGCCCAAAACACTCAATTTCAGTGGGGGTTGAATAATTTTGAACACAACTGTATATTTTTTTTTAACCCTTTCGCTGCTGAGGTCATTTTTACCGGTTTTGCTCATTTTAGTGTACATTTGTAATTGCATTCAGAATGAAATCCTACAAGGACTTTTTAAAGAACCATATGCAACTAAAATGACATCAATTGGTTTTGTAATACAGTAGTAAATGTTTCCTTTGTGAATTCTTCATTGACACAATTATTCAACCCCTTAAAGACTACCACTCTGAAGAACAGAGGTTCATTCAAGTGTTTTCAATCAGGTATTGAAAACACCTGTGGATGTCACGGAGCAGCAATAAAGCATAATAAGCACCAATTAGGCAGCTTTAAAATGACTGTGATACTCAGCTCCTTCTAGACATTTACTGGTGTGGTTACAAACATGGTGAAGTCAAGAGAATGGTCCAGGAAGACAAGAGAAATGGTGATTACTCTTCACAGGAAGGGCAATGGCTATAAGAAGATTGCAAAGATGTCCACTAGAGCATGGTTGCAGATTAAAGGCTGGAACATTTTGGAGTGGCCATCGCAGTCACCTGACTTAAATCCGATTGAGAACCTCTGGTGGGACTTAAAGAAAGCAGTTGCAGTGCGCAAGCCTAAGAATGTGACTGAACTGGAGGCTTTTGCCCATGACGAATGGGCGAAGATACCCGTAGATCGCTGCAAGACACTTGTGTCAAGCTATGCTTCACGTTTAAAAGCTGTTATAACTGTAAAAGGATGTTGTACTACGTACTAATATTGAATGTCACTTGGGGTTGAATAAAACTGATAATGATGTGAGCACAGAAAAGACATTTGTGGTTATTTCATTATAAATGTTATGTTATATTTGTCTGACCTACACGTGCCTCTTTGATTTAATTGTAAGCAAGATGACTGAATGATCAAAATCAATGTCAAACTGGCCAAAACACTCAATTTCAGTGGGGGTTGAATAATTTTGAACACAACTGTACGTCCTTACTACTGCGAAGCTGGATGCAACGGGACATCGATGGTTGGCCGCTCTGTCAGGGTTTTGGTTCAGCCTGAAGTATTGCCCTGGAGTGAATAATCGAGATGCGGATGCTTTGTCAAGAAGGCCCTACACTACAGAATGGACTCAGTTAACTCCAGATGGGGTGCAAGCCTTATGTCAAGGAGCGGAGCGCCGGGTCAAGGGAGGGGTTGAAGCAGAAGCTATAGGAGTTATGGCTGCGGCTGTTCCAGAGTTCTACTGTAATCCTACACAGCTGAGGGATGGAAGTCTGCCTACTTTCTCGAAACAGGACCTAAGAACCGATCAGGCTAGAGACCCTTTGATTGCGCTAACCGTGAAGGCCCTAAACGCGAACCAACGGGAAATTCTACTGACAAATTCCCCAGAAGGAGCCCAATTGGTATACAAAGAGTGGGAACGTTTGAAGATGTTGGATGGGGTGGTCTACCGAAGGGGCCCCTCAAACAATGCTGAAGAGACCCAACAGTTGTTCCTTCCCACCAAACACAGAGAGGGTGTGCTGCGGTCATTACACGATGAACATGGACATTTGGGTGCAGAGAGAACTTTTAAGCTAGTGCGAGACAGATTTTATTGGCCCTGTATGAGATCTGAAGTTGAAAGTTACTATCATTCGTGTTTGAGGTGTATCCAGAGGAAAACCCTACCAACTCGAACTGCTCCAATGAGCCACCTACAAAGTCAAGGACCCATGGATTTGGTGTGCATTGATTTCCTGTGCTTAGGGCCGGACGCTAGTGGGCAGGGAAAAATTCTAGTGGTGACTGATCATTTCACGCGTTATGCCCAAGCTTTTTCTACGAAAGACCAATGTGCTCCTACGGTGGCGAAGGTTTTGATGGAAAAGTTTTTTGTTCACTATGGCCTACCAAGGAGAATACACTCGGATCAGGGCAGAGACTTTGAGAGCAGACTTGTTGGCCAATTGTTGGAACGAGACCAGAACTACACTATATCACCCTCAAGGTGATGCTCAACCAGAAAGGTTTAATCGCACGCTGTTAAATATGTTGGGGACATTGTCGAACAGAGAAAAGCAGAGCTGGAGTCGTCACATAGCTACACTGGTGCATGCGTACAACAGTACGGAGAGTGACGCTACTGGATACTCACCGTACCGTCTTATGTTCGGAAGAAAAGCTCGACTGCCGGTTGATTTGGCATTTGGGCTATCTCTGGATCAGATGTCTGTGGCCTCTCATAGAAATTATGTGGATAGACTTCAGAAGAATTTGGCCTCTGCGTTTGAACAGGCCCGTTTGACCTCAGGAAACAGGGAACAGAGAAATAAGCGAAACTACGGCTTGAGAGTTCGGATACAGGATCTACAACCCGGTGATATGGTTTTATTGAAGAATTTGGGTGTTTCTGCAAGGCATAAGTTGGCGGATAGATGGAGTTCTCAAGTTTACATTGTCTGCAAGCAACTGCCGGGTTTGCCAGTTTACCAAATCCGACCAGATGGAAAGGCCGGGCCTCTTAAAAACTGGCACCGAAATCATCTGTTGCCTTTTGAGGGAAGCTGTGAGGATACCAGTTGGAGACGAACTTCCTCTGCCGAACCCGCCTGCTACACGTTTGACTCCCGTTACTCGGTCTCAGCAGACACGGGTTGTTGAAGAGAGTGAAGGGGATAGTGAGGAAGGAAGTTTTTGTCTGGACTGGGTGCGCTCGCCTGAGCCTGAAGAGGTCATTCCAGTTTCAGAATGGTGGGAAAGTAACCTGAGGCCTGAGGCTCCTGAATTCCAATTGGAAGTTCCTGAAACTTTCGACATTCCTGTAGTTCCTGAAAATGTGTCTATCGACTATAGTTCTATGCCTTCACTGGAAGGATCATATTCCGAAGAGATGTCTGTTCCAGTTGTGGAGGAAAGAACTGAACCCATACCTGTAGTACTTCCACCTGAAGAGATGATTGAGCCAGAGTCAAAACGTTCTATCTGACCCTCAGAGACTTACCTATGACTCACCAGGACATAGCACTGAAGAGGCTTTCACCACAGTGCGAAGGTTGCCCGAAGTGTCTGCTATGTTAGCCGAGGTAGTCAGGAGCATGAGTCAACTTGAAGACGTATATGTGACCCATTGTATGTTTGCTGCTGAGCCTGTATATATTGCCTAATGTAATGTTGGAATGTTATGTAAATGTTACACCTCCTTGGAGAGACCCAAGAGTTCTAGGAGGGGGAGAGTGTAGCGCTGTTTAAAACTCTGTTGATGTATTGCTCGGGTTTGGCCACTAGGGGGAGACAAGCGCAATGTAGAGTATACTGGACACAACAGGACTATGTTTTCCATCATGCTTTGCGGCGGGGACAGGAAGTGGGTGGGAGAGAGCGAAGAACATCCGCAGCCTCCTTCGAGAGAGAGCCAGTGTGAGCCGAGCGACGAAAGGTGGAAGATGCACGTGAAACTGCCAGAGATTAAGACCAGGCCGGAGAGCAGGAGCTGCCTTGAAGGGTGCTGATAATCAGAGACAGTGCTGGCGGAGATCTATCCACACATCGCTGAGAGGTTTTTGCGCAGACACAATGTTCTAGTTTGGACCCCGAGTTAGGAGACCGCGATGATCCACTGGGAGTGCAGGCAGTAGGCCTTATTTCTCATTACCGAAATCGGACAAGCAGGAGAAGTGGATCCGGTGGCACAGAGTTCCAGTATAACCAAGCGGAGAGATCCTTGATCGGACAGCGGAACAGATTGTCTGGCGGATGGGTGAGAGGCCTTCCAGGCCACAGTCAAGGTTTAAACCAAGCACGCTGCAGTATTGTTTAAATCTACAGGGCCCCAACGTGACTAGTCGAAGATTTGCTAAATCCATTCACTGGCCAGTTGAATATAGTACCCGGGTACCTGAGAACACACACACACACTTTTTTGGGACACTACTCTTATGGGACTTACACTCCAGAAACGAAGGGGTTAATCTTTTCTTTTTGCCGCCGCGTGTTTCCCGCATTACGAAAATCCTGTCATTCCTATACCGTAATTGTGTTATATGTGTCACTTTATTGGGATCAGTAAAGTATATAATTTATAAAATTCACAACAGTGCTGGTGTATATTTATTCCCTAGTGCGGAGAGACTAACCCGAGGTTTATTCAGCGGCTCCTCCGGGAGTGAGCGCTACACATATTTTTCTGAACATTTCTATCCTTCAGTTTTATCGTGCCCGCTTCATTTTTTAGGCAACAGATTCTGCTCCTTTTTTAATGCAAGCATAACGTCTTTGTCATTGTAGGCAAATATTCAAATTTAGCTTTTTTAGGTTTATGGAGGGATAGAGTAAACGGGACTGGAAGTAACGTTTTTAGCAGTGTCGCATTTTGAGTATAAGTTAATCTTTAATGGTAGGTTGAGAGATTGGCTTCTGGGGGGGGAGATAAGGTATAGGGAAACATTGATAGCACTTCCCCCTATGTCACAGTTACATCTAGGGTTAGTATTTATTTATTACTTTTGTGCTAGCTGGCAGGAAGCACTAAGGGATGCTCCTCAGACTGCAGTGAGATTGATCCCTTCCCTGATCATATCCCCAATATGCTTGTGGACTACGTTTCTGGTTGATCGGTGTCCCTTGGGTGTGTAAACATCTGCAGAGGGATGACCACAGGCATATTTGTAATGTTGGCAAACCAAATTAAGATGGCACCCATTATTTGTTGCAGTGGCCCAATCTAGAGTTAGTTGGCTGTCTGTGGCTCAGCAGTCAGTCGGAGAGATTGGGTAGCTGGGGGTAATTAGGTGAGGGGAGGCTTGCAGTCTAGGGAAAATCTCTTTTATGCCATGCAACGGAAGAATTAATCTTCCATCTACTAGAGGATGTGTGGGTGACAACAAATGCCCACCTTGCCATCCACTGAAACCATATGTGAGTGAAACTCAAAGACTTAAAGGATAGTAACTTTTTATCTGTTGCTTTTTATTTGCTTGCAAATTAATAAATGTCTGGTTAGTACCAGTCTGGACAGTCCTTTTACGTTAAAATAAATTGCGTTCTGTCCTAAGGTTAAAATAATTTTGAACAGTTCTTTGAAATATTGTAATGTGTGATTTATTTATTTTTTTCACTTTGTTTTTTGGCATCAGGAAAGTGAATAAATATTCATACCCAAGCATGCTTATGTGTCACAAATTATTCTATATATAACTTCTGCCCATTTTTTTTATTCATTGGCAGATCATTTTGGCAGTCCAAGCTCATCAAATGGATAACCATGTGACAGTGTCAGTTAACACCAGTCCATGGTCTAATATTAGTTCCAGGTACTCAGGGACGCGTTGTATAACTCAGTGCACAAAATGAATGTTACACAATGGCTACTTTAAGATTACTACCGTATAAATGGACATTATTTTACTGTTGTATTGAACAATAAACTACGTATATTTTATCTACTTCCAAACTGCATCTTGATTCACTTTAAATCTTTGAAAAGGCTTAACTATTTCTACTCAGAAAGTGAGTATAGTTTCAATTGCTAAAATGCTTATTATACCAAGGTGTATTTGGGTTTGCTTTAAAAGCCTGAGAATGACCCTTTAACATCTCCATGATCTACCAAGTTTGCTTGCAGCTCCTCTCTCTCTCTCACAAATACATACTTAACCTCTACATTATGTAAAGCGTTGGTTCCCAACCGCGAATCTCAAGTCCCCCTAACAGGCCAGGTTTTCCGGATATATGAAGCACAGGTGATCTGATTTGCTGCTCAGTGATTGCAGGATTCAGTCTGCTGTTCTCCAAGGTAATCCTTAAAATCTGACCTTTTAGGGGTACTTGAGGACCGTGGTTGGGAACCACTGATCTAAAGGGACATTCTTGGCTTGCCACTATGACCTCTAAGTCTCCGTGGTGCCAAGCGGCTGTCTTCATCTAGCTGACCTTGGTTGTTGGACCCGATCTCGAAACAGAGGTGTCACCTGCGTTCAAAAATGATGTCAGAGTGTTATTGTTTGCTAACACAGGTCAAGGGATGTTGGTGCTTTGAGAACCGTTTGATTGGTTGCGTGCACGCAAGTAAGCAAGCAATGATTACTCTCAGCCTGCATCCACCTACTTCCTGCAGGTGGATGGCCGGTGCTGAAAGATCAGAAAAAGAAGCCAAATGGCAAATTTTTATCTTGAAGAAAAAAAAAAAACCAAGTCTAGACCCAGAATAAAACTGTACAATTTTCTTATATTATTTGGGTTACAATAAGGGGAAAATATATCTACATTATGGTATAATATAAAGAACAGTTTGAAATCATTTTTTTCTCGAATTTCTTCTTCTACTTAAGCCAAGTATTTCTGTTAATTATTTTTCTGTAGCCGGTTTTCACAAGGCGTATACTACTTTTGATAAATGTTTAACGAAATATTGGATGCTACGCCCTATGACAGAATAGTAGGATTGTCGCAAAGCAAAGGCCAGATAAGGTTTTGCTTCTGATCCAAGTTCAACCAAAGAAATGTAGTAGACTGTGTTTGTTCTAGCTAAATCTGTATATGCCATAAATATCCGTACAATAGCACTACCAATCAAAAAGTAAGGTCTGTGACTTCTATGGGATGAAAATGTTCACATTTTATCACAATCTGCCAGTGGTCATTTGTCAGTCAAGAAAATTTGTTACAGTGCTTTAGTTTATACACCACCCAAAAAAATATGAGCTCATAAGGTGTTGATAGCATATTGTTTGGTTGTCAAATTTCTGACAGGGCCAGCAATAATCTGACAACCGAAGATAGGCTTAAAGGACGTAACAAGATTCCATTCTACAAAATCTAGAAACCAAATGAACGAACCCAATTTCACCACGAAGACTACTAAACAAAACAAGATAAGCATACATACCGAAGCTCACTTCTTCCTTGTACACAGTCAAACGTCATGGCTATTTCTAGAACGCAAAGGGGTGTAGCATTCAGCAGAGAATGTATTCAGGTGGTGGGGGCTCCCCTACCCATCGTGCAGAAGGCCCGAGGCCTCAGGGACGTCGAGCTGCATCCAGTGGCGTCACTAGGATTGGTGTCACCCGGTGCGGCAACTTATGGTGTCACCCCCCCATCCCAAGTTTTACGGGTTTTTTTTAAAAACTACTCTTACTCATAAATCAGTGCTCCCATAAAACACTGAATGCTCATAATACACGGCGCACTTTACTGTGAGGTTTATTGCTGTGGAGCTCTGTGCTATGCTCATACACAACTTTTAGTGAACTGCCAGCAAGTACGGTGCCTGTTTGAAGGCAGGGAAAGTCCCCATAGAGAAGTAGTGGTTAATCTGTTCAGAGACACCGAACAGCAGAGAAATGTCCTGATGTCCGGTGATTTCATTTGGCAGGTTTATTGAGGTGAACACCATAGGTTTCAATGTTAAAAATATTCCCGTTTTTATCCAATATCTAATAAACCGTTTATTCCTTTAATCTACTGTAAAATGTCTCTATTTATTGGTTATTTTTGTTTTAGTATCTTTTAGTCATTTTTCAAAAATTTTCTAACAGCAGATTTTCTTGTTTCTGTAACAGACCTTTTTATTATCATTCATAGGACCTTATATGTTAATTCCAGACATTTTCGTTCAGTAGTTTCTTTGAAAACAGCGGGCGACGGGTTTGCGGTGACATTCGGTGGCTGATTCCCTGCACTTCAGGGACCCTGCGGTGAATTCACTGGGGAAAGCTGATTCCCCAAAGTGTGGGGAACAACAGAAAACTGAAATGTCTGCATCATTTCGGTGCTCTGTGAATATCTCCTTTAGTGGTGTTTTTTTTTTTTTACGTCCCCTGGAAAATGCCAGCCTGGGCCTTGCCTACCCAGGACATATTTGAAAATGAGAGAAATCTCAATGTATCCTTCCTGGTAAAATATTTGTGTAAAATTTTTTTTTTTTTTTTTTTTTTATTTTTTAGGGGGTGGTGTCACCCAGTGTGGGCCGCACACCCGCCCCCCTCCCTTGTGACGCCACTGGCAGCACTGAACAATGGGCATGATATAGACAGGGTTACAATACATTGAGACTGAGCAATATTTGATAACCCAATACAGGAGGAAACGAGGGTCCTATTCCCGTGGGATGTCACAATCTAGAAGATTGGTATAAGTTCACATATTACTTACTTTAAAATTAATTAAAAATTATTTTACAAAAAAAAACAATGGTTCCTGACAATTTTTTTTGGGAAAATCACTTGGTAGTGAAGGGGTTAACCCCTTCACTGCAGAAGACGTGTGGGACACGTCCTCATTGATGCACGTTGCATGCTGAGGACGTGCCCCACACGTCATCAGCTGTGCGGGACCCCCGGCGGAGATACTCACCTCTCTGTCCGGGGTCCCATGGCGTTCTGACTTCAGCGTCCTCAGACGCTGAAGTCAAGCTCCTCCCGGCGTAAATGACGTCATCGCGCCATGCGCGATGACGTCATTTCCAGGCGACCCCCCGGCAATGCCGGGAGATAGCCTGGAAGGGAGGGGGGGATCCGTTCGGATCCCTCTCCCTCCCGATCGGGAAGGAGCAGCGGTAAAAGCCAGGCACCGCTTAAAAGGGGAGAGTCTCCCCTTTTAAGCGATGCCTGGCTTTAACCCCTCAAGTGCTGGGTTGCACTTCAGCGCCTTGCGGCGCCGAAGTGCAGCCTATCTCCGGTGGGGGCCGCCATCTTGGATGGCGGCTCCGCCCCCGGGACTCCCCTCGCTGTCTGACGTCATCACACATAGCGTGATGACGTCAGATAGCCGGGGAACCCCTAGCTGCCGGGGATTTCCCAAGGAAATCCCCTGGTGGAGATAGGGGGTTCTTGTGAACCCCGATATCTCCAGAACCGTGGCAGCTAGGGGGTCATGGAGGGTGTCATTTGAAAGGCCTGAGCATGGCCTTTCGAATGATACCCAACATGACTAGGTAAAAAGTAAAAACAAATAATAAAAAAAAAAAATTAAAATAATAAATAAATTTAAAAAAATAAATAAATAAAAAAAAACATGTTTTTTTTTGTGTGTTGTTTTTATTAATGCAGCAATATTGTTCACATTTCAATTATAATGTGAACAATGATGCTGCACTAATGATTTTTTTCTATGGGGTGCGTTTGCTAAAAATCACGTAATTCCCCCCAAAAAAAGTAACAAGTCCCCATTTCAAATTTTTTGTACAAGCGCACCCCATATAAAACATAACCGCAAACGCTCATGTGATAAAATGTGAAAAAAAACACTTTACACACTGCAGATGATTAAAAATTCAATTTTTATTGTATTTTTTGTTATAATATACAGGCAGGTCATGACGTATACATATAAAAATGATATATTATGAATCTGCGTAGTCTGCCGGAAAGAACGATATATAATATGTCTGGGTCATTTATTAAAATGTGGCTTCAAATCGCGTTTAAACATGATGAGCGAAAGCGGTAAAAATGAGCTCAGCACACAGTGGTGAAATGCCTCAGCAGTGAAGGGGTTAAAGGAACACTCTGCTCATCTAGACCACCTTATTGTTTTAAAATGGTCAGCAAGTGATTGCTGCCCCCCTCAGGTCTGCCATTCTGGATAAATCACCAAGTGAAGTTAAGGAGTTACCTTCACCTCACCCAGCATCACCAGCAACTGGGATTTCTGAATTTGCCAGCTACCGGCCACCAGATCGGTCATCAGGGATCTGCACATGGGAGTCCCTGAGCCAAAGAGGGTTGTGTGAAAGTTGTGAACTTCTCTGAGCCATTAAAGTCTATGGAGTTGCTGAGTTTATAACAGCTCTGCAATACAGCCTGTGACGGACTGACTGGCACCCCGACTGTGTGCCTCCGTCAGACTCTCGCTTTCTCCAAGCTGGAAACTGAAATCCAGGAACCTCAGCCCATACCTCCTTAATTTACCAGGCAGAACCAGTAACATTTAGGGCAGGAACACCAACTCCCAAAATAATAAAGATCTACCCCAAATCACTAGGGAAGACCAGTGTTCAGAGTAACAGCAGCAGAGCTCACTCATTACTCACACAAACAGATATATCCGTTAAAGGACAACCCCCCCCCCTCATGAACAAAACACATATAAAATCAACAGATCCAGTAACAGGAGAAGGGACATTCAAACAATAGGAAGTTCACACAGTCACTAGGCAATTATCTTAAATTGGGTTGCTTAGAGAAATCCCCCCCCCTCCTCAGTCTACATGATGGAAAACATGTAGACAAAAAGTGAGGAGTGCCCACCAGGATGCCAAGACACAGTTCAACATAAATCCTGAATTCCCTGGGCAATCCTTTTGACAAACAACAGGTAGCAGATTGGCCCATAGTCAGTAGGAGAAGGCTAGCCCCCAGGCTCTTCCAACTGCCCCAGTGATGGCTTAGTCTTTCACACAGCCCTCCCTTGTTCCCATGAGCAATTACTGTTCAGATTCTTACTAGCATTCCATACAGCAAGGATGTGAAGTTAGATCAATGCCTGGGGAGGCACTGACTGTGAGATGGACCGTGGAGGTGGGTTGGTGGTATGATTTTTGGGCAGACAGGCGAAGATCAGTTCTGACACCCCTCATTTTACATTCCTCTTTCTGTTAATGCCCCTTTTATTATGCTCCCACATCTTATGTCCTTCTTCCACCGCTTCCAATGTGTGATTTATACTCGTACTTTCTCTTTCACAATAGAATTTTTTTGGATGATATTGAGTTATTACAATCTCCAAAGGCTTGCATTAGTCTGTTTTTTTTTTTAAATTTAACTGTGATTTCTCATTCCTAAAGTGCTGTGTCAAGCGACTACATGCATTTCAGAGTAATTTGATCATCTAGCGATGACACTGGTTCAGGGTATTGTACTTGCAGCAGCTAAATCAGGTCCCTGTGATACTGGCAGCTTATCTGGATTATTTCCCCCTGCCTGTACATGGGAATCCCATGTGATTTTCCTAATGAGTGAGCCAGGCAGCTGGGTGACATATTTAATAATAAACAATTTCTCAAACAAACTGGAAATAAATGTCAACGAACTGATATTTTAACATTAATAATTACATTTTAAAGTCTGTTGTGCTCAGTTATGTTAGGTGTTAAATTTAATAAAAATGTTACTGATCTATGAACAGTATGGGATATTTACTTAGAAAAATAGGTCCGTTTCTTTATTGTTATTAATTGTGGAAATTGACTTTTATGCATTTTCCAGAGTGATCTACAGAGATACTAATCGCAGGTCTTAGTTGTGATGTGAGCAGCCATTAAATTCCTAATTTTTATAATATTCCAGAAGTTTATGTCTCTCCATTCTATTTATACTATACTGGCAGAAATGTCTTATATGATTTATTATCACATTAGGGTGTTTTGTATAGGGATTCACATAAGGGTTGAATGCTGGGTGATGTTTTACTTGCAGAAGCTAAGAAAGAAAATGATATATATATTCACTGGCGCATGTTTTAAGGCATCAGGGCTAAAAGACATTTATTGGGGTCATTTACTGTCTGTATCTAATAAAAATAGCATTCACTACCTTTTGTTGACAATTTCTGAGGCTTACAGGGTTATCCAAAGAGATTCGAAAAGTCACCGCACGTTCGGTGACTTTTCGTTCTCTTCAATTCGGTTCCTTTTGCCGATTGCATTTCGGTGACCCTGCGGTGTATTCAGCAAACAGCACAGGGCCCCCGAATTGCAGGGAAAAGCTGCCGAAAACCTGACGAAAACTAACCGAATGCACGCTGAAAACAAGCAAAAACATCTGGATTAACCTTCGAAGGAGCCGAACAGGAGCCGAATCACACAGAGCCGAAGCAGCTGTGACGTAGAGGAGGCAGTGAATAAATTAGCAAAACCATTTGTATGAATCTGGGAAAATGAAACCTGTTTGCAAAGAAACTACTGAGCGAAAATGTCTGAAATTTTCACAGGAGGTCCAGGGAATGATAATAAAGAGGGCTGTTACAAAAAAAATAAGTAAACTGAAAAAAAACAAAAAAAACAAATCGGACTTTTAAAAAAAAAAAAAAATCAGAAAAATGCTTAAAGTATCCTAAAAAATCTATAAATAAAGAGACTTTTTGCTGCAGAATTTTATAATGAACGGTTTATTAGATATTGAATTAAAACGGGAATATTTTTAACATTGAAGCCTATGGGATTCTCCTGAATAAATTTGCCGAATTAAACCACCGAATGGCAGGGCATTTCGGGAACCTTTCACTGCTGGTTTGTGTTCTCTGAATAGACGAAGCAGTGCTTCTCTATGGGGATTTCACTGCCCTCGAACAGGCACCGAACAGGCACCGTATGTTCAGGCAATTCGTCAGGATTTGGCGAATTGCCTGCTCTCTGGATAGCCGAATGGTCAGGAAAGGTAACCGAACACTGATTTTCAGCGTTCGGTTACCTTTCTCAAGCAATTCGGATCTCTTTGGATAACCCTGATAATATCTGCTTCAACTTCCCTTGTATGGTGTGTATCCACTGTGCTTTGGAACATTACGCTACAGAGGGAGCAAAAGTGAAATTATTATTCAAAAAACAATCAAATTCTTGAATAATAAGGGTTTACATTATAGGGGGTAACCCTTTCATTACCAAGTGAATTTCCAAAAAACCACTGGCAGGACAAGTGGTTTTATGGAAAATAACTTCCTATTACTCACACAGTAAAATATATGCCGGGGGTGTAGCTCTGTATATGTTCATTGTATGTAAGCCCTATTTTAAAGGTAGAGGCTCCTTCTGCTGGCCAAAACAGTCTACTACATGTAAATTACAGCTTGAGTGGTTCCATGCAGGAAAAACTGATTGCAAAGCTTTTGAAATAATTTCAACACATCGGCTGTTATGTGCAATAAGTTAAAATTGCGTGGGCATGCTCTAGAACTCATCTGCAGAGTTTAGAGTAAACACAATTCCTTTGCATTGCTCCAGAATCAGAATACATCACGTATATTCAATATTGAGTCGCCAGTGTAATGTTTGTTTTTTTTGCTGCTGAGGCATTTGTGCAAATGACTCTTGGATGTAGAAATAAGGATAAGCGTGGTGCTGGTTTTATTATAATATAACAGGCTGCCGAATGACTGTTCCTCACAGAGAGGCAAACTGCCAACTGCCTCAGCCAGTTCAACAGTCACCAGACAATTTGAACACTGGCATATGATTGGTTAGTAAATACATATGCACATATTACAACCAGCAGGTGCTCTTTGAATATTGAGTATACACAATGTCGCTGGTGAAGGAGTTGGTCAACTGTGTAAAAGTCACAAATTTTAGGTCAAAATAGTTGAGCCAGAAGAACACTTCAGTTGGGAGTTTTTGGCCCAAAAAAGCAGAATTTCAAAAAGATTCCATTCCACCAGTCATAGGATATCCTCTTATTTAACCCCTTCACAACTGTGACCATGTCAGTGAGCTATGCTGTATCACTGCAAGTGAAATTCATATGTTGCAAACAAATTTCTTTGCATTTGGGCTCCAGAAGGTGCCCTGAAAGTATTAGCTCTGTGGGTGTAGGGCTCTTGGCGATATCACTTTTTAAACTAGCTGGGGAATTTCTTTAACTGGCTTCTCCGTAGTTGATCATGCACGGAGCTCTGACCTGCAGTAACTCTATTTGGCCAGGAGATGGCTACATCTGTCTGATAAATAGGTTATTACAGTAATGAATACTTTGGGAATATCCCAAATATTTCTTATTGTATAATCATTAAAAATTATTTTCCAAGAAACAAATGGTTCAACCATGCTTTGTTAATTGTTGGAAAGTTATTTTTAAACTTTTCGTTGCAAACACACTCAGTTCCAGCACATTATTTTTTACTGATTGTAAAATGCCTACGTCGTTTCAATATATAAGATTTTAATGAATGTTTTACATAAATGAATTTTATGCGTATTGCCTTTAAACATGAGATCAGGGCTCGAGTCGAGCGGGAACGCGCGGGAACGGCGTTTCCGCACTTCCCGCACTTCTCCCACTGTGGCCCGAGCCCGAAAGGCTGGAGCAGGCGGCTGCCGCACATTGCCGACGGCCGCGTGCTTCCTGTTAGAACGGCCCGCTGACAGGAAGTGGAGCCGCTCGCCTGGCTGTTTCATCGATCCCAGGCGAGCGGCTGCACTTCCTGTCAGCAGCCGTTCTAACAGGAAGCACGCGGCCGCCGGGTGCAGAGAGGTGAGCTGGGGGGCATATCCATGTAACGCTGGGGGGCATATCCATGTAATGATGGGGGGCATATCCATGAGCTGGGGGCATTTCCATGAGCTGGGGGGTATATCCATGAGCTGGGGCATTTCCATGAGCTGGGGGGCATATCCATGTGCTGGGGCATTTCCATGAGCTGGGGGGCATATCCATGTGCTGGGGCATTTCCATGAGCTGGGGGAAATATCCATGAGCTGGGGGCAATATCCATGAGCTGGGGGCATTATCCATGAGCTGGGGCAGTATCCATGAGCTGGGGGCAATATCCATGAGACCTGGGGGCACTATCCATGAGACCTAGGGGCACTATCCATGAGACCTAGGGGCACTATCCATTAGACCTGGGGACATTATCCATGAGACCTGGGGGCTATATCCATGAGACCTGGGGCATTATCCATGAGACCTGGGGGCAATATCCATGAGACCTGGGGGCAATATCCATGAGACCTGGGGGCACTATCCATGAGACCTGGGGGCAATATCCATGAGACCTGTGGGCATTATCCATGAGACCTGGGGGCATTATCCATGAGACCTGGGGGCAATATCCATGAGACCTGGGGGCATTATCCATGAGAGCTGGGGCATCATCCATGAGAGCTGGGGCAATTATATCCATGTGAACTGGGAAAATATATCCATATAACCAGTGCCGTGTATATTATTCTGGGGGTCCAGTGCTGTGTATATAATTCTGGGGGGTCTGGGCCTGGATATATATATAGATTATATATAAAACGCGTTAGTCCAGTTGCCAAAATCGCGAGTATACCTGTACGTAGTGATACCTTTCACTGATCAGTATAGTTTCCAGTTTACACTCTTGAAAGCTTGTCTTTTAAATGTAAAGTTAACACAATAAAAATGGTATCACCGGCTCGTCCGGCTATACTCGTGATATATATATTTTTTCTTCAGGTAATAGGGGTTGTGGAATTCGTAGGTGAGTTCCCTCACTTTTTTTCCCAGGACTTGACCCCTGCATGAGATTATCTTGGGGTAAGGGAATATGCAACACAGCTATATACATATGCAAAATAAAAATGTTTAGCAATTATATATGTATATATATATCATTTTATGTTTGGTTTGTTTGTCCTAATGTATAGAAAACCAAAATCAGCACACTAGTTCAATCTTGGCTTAATTGAAGTTGACCTTGAGCTTTCCAATTGTTTGACGTGACAGTGCTGTATAAAAATCCGGATCTGTGTCTGATCCAACCACTTTAGTATAAAATCCCTCTTGTACACATCGTGCCAGAAACTTTTTTAATCAAATGTTGGTCAGCACCCAAGAATCACTAGAGTGACCAAACACATTGGCTTGGACTGTGAGTGGTTATATATTTGGCTACAGCTGGCTACATGATATCTACAGCTCATTTTACTCTGATACAAGTGTGAGGCAACATCTTTATAAAAAACAATGAGACTGCACTGTGACAATGTGTGACTCTGAACAGGTTATTTACTAACCTTGGAATTGGCCTTGAATTTCATGTCAATTTGTCTATTCACTAAACTGTCAATTCGCCAAATACAGGCGAATTGACAGCAAAATAAGTTGCAATTCGGCAGCAACAAATTTTCCCCATAGAAGACTATCATGTCTCCTTTCACAGAATGTCGAATTGTACCGAAAATCCGTTGAAATGCTCTGATTATCGGTAGTTCAATTTGACAGGATTAAACAGGTGAATCTCATAGGTTTCAATGTAAAAAAGTAATATCTTTTTTTAAAAGAAACTCGACATTTCCTTCCCCTATTTTGTTTCCCAGATTAAAGGAACAAGCAAATTGATCTTATGTCTCGATTCGTTTCGTTGTGATTTGGACAAGACCCACAAATTTCCCAAAATGTTAACTACATGTGGTTTATCAGAAAATAAATTTGTGGAAGGTGCTTACCTCTACTCTGGCTGGGTGGAGTACAGGTAACATCACTGCTCTGCGTGGAGAGAGCCTGTGGAGATATGGGTTCGATCCCGACGAGCACCTCTCCAGTAAGTGTCCTTGGGCAAGACACCTAACGGTACATACTCGCCACCCAGGACATACTTGAAAACAAGAGAAATCTCAATGTATCCTTCCTGGTAAAATCCTTTCTCAAAAAAAAAAAAGTAGTACATGGAAGCCTTTTAGGGTTTGAGTGAAGTAATGGCCTTGCTGAGTTGATACGGTGTGTTAGCATGGCTTAATCAATGCAGTCCATTTAGATCAGGGTTTTCAAACTCTGACCCCTCAGATATTGATGGCCTACAACTCCCAGAATTCTTTGAATGCAATAGATTGGCAGAGAATTAATGCAGTCAGGATCGCTTTAAAAATGTCCAGGCCTATTTTTGTCCCAGTCCGGGCTTGATGGGAATTGTACTTCAGAAACATCTGTGAGGCCAGAGTTTGAGCTATCTGGTTTAGATGATCCCAATCAATTGTATACTCGCTCACTGAAGATTTATGAGCAGCTAGTGCAAGCTTCTTTGATTCATGAGTTTGGAGAAGGAAGGAACCTTTATTTACCTTACTATGACATGACATGTCTAGATAAAAGCTTTGATGCCAGGGATTCTTTCCATCTGAAGTTGCATATTCTAGGGATGTGCACCGATTTTTTTTTCGGTTCGATTCGATTCGATTTTTCGAATTTTTAAACTTTTCGATTCGGCTCGTTTCGACTGCTTTCTGTTTCGATTCGGTTCAGCTCGATTCGTTTTTCGGGTACATTTATTTTTCGGAATATCGACCATTTTTCGTATTTTCGGGTCACTTTACTAGGTTTCTGTATCGACTTTTCATTATTTCGGAAATTTTCGTTTTTCGGAATTGTACATGGTTTTCGGTATATATCGACTATTTTTCGTATTTTCGTGTCACTTTGCTCGTTTTTTGGTTATCGGCTTTTCGCTATTTCGGAAATTTTCGTTTTTTTCGGAACATCTGTTCTCCTCGTTTCAAAGCTGTCTAACTCTATTGCCCCAGCAGTCCAGCACATGGATTTGCCCCAGCTCATGGATTTGCCCCAGCTCATGGATTTGCCCCAGCTCATAGGATATTGCCCCAGCACATGGATTTGCCCCAGCTCATGGATTTGCCCCAGCACATGGATTTGCCCCAGCACATTGATTTGCCCCAGCACATTGATTTGCCCCAGCACATGGATTTGCCCCAGCACATGGATTTGCCCCAGCACATAGGATATTGCCCCAGCTCACACATGGATTTGCCCCAGCTCATGGATTTGCCCCAGCACATGGATTTGCCCCAGCACATGGATTTGCCCCAGCTCATAGGATATTGCCCCAGCTCACGGATTTGCCCCAGCACATTGATTTGCCCCAGCACATTGATTTGCCCCAGCACATGGATTTGCCCCAGCACATGGATTTGCCCCAGCTCATGGATTTGCCCCAGCACATGGATTTGCCCCAGCACATAGGATATTGCCCCAGCTCACACATGGATTTGCCCCAGCTCATGGATTTGCCCCAGGACATGGATTTGCCCCAGCACATAGGATATTGCCCCAGCACATAGGATATTGCCCCAGCTCACACATGGATTTGCCCCAGCTCATGGATTTGCCCCAGCACATGGATTTGCCCCAGCACATGGATTTGCCCCAGCTCATAGGATATTGCCCCAGCTCACACATGGATTTGCCCCAGCTCATAGGATATTGCCCCAGCACATAGGATATTGCCCCAGCTCACACATGGATTTGCCCCAGCTCATAGGATATTGCCCCAGCACATGGATTTGCCCCAGCACATGGATGCCCCAGCTCATGGATTTGCCCCAGCACATGGATTTGCCCCAGCAGATGGATGCCCCAGCTCATGGATTTGCCCCAGCACATGGATTTGCCCCAGCACATGGATGCCCCAGCTCATGGATGTGCCCCAGCACATTGATTTGCCCCAGCACATGGATTTGCCCCAGCACATGGATTTGCCCCAGCACATGGATTTGCCCCAGCTCATAGGATATAGCCCCAGCTCACACATGGATTTGCCCCAGCTCATAGGATATTGCCCCAGCACATGGATTTGCCCCAGCACATGGATGCCCCAGCTCATGGATTTGCCCCAGCACATGGATTTGCCCCAGCAGATGGATGCCCCAGCTCATGGATTTGCCCCAGCACATGGATTTGCCCCAGCACATGGATGCCCCAGCTCATGGATGTGCCCCAGCACATTGATTTGCCCCAGCACATGGATTTGCCCCAGCACATGGATTTGCCCCAGCACATGGATTTGCCCCAGCTCATAGGATATAGCCCCAGCTCACACATGGATTTGCCCCAGCTCATAGGATATTGCCCCAGCACATGGATTTGCCCCAGCACATGGATGCCCCAGCTCATGGATTTGCCCCAGCACATGGATTTGCCCCAGCTCATGGATTTGCCCCAGCACATGGATTTGCCCCAGCACATGGATTTGCCCCAGCACATAGGATATTGCCCCAACTCACACATGGATTTGCCCCAGCTCATAGGATATTGCCCCAGCTCATAGGATATTGCCCCAGCATATGGATTTGCCCCAGCACATGGATGCCCCAGCTCATGGATTTGCCCCAGCACATGGATTTGCCCCAGCACATGGATGCCCCAGCTCATGGATTTGCCCCAGCACATGGATTTGCCCCAGCACATGGATGCCCCAGCTCATGGATTTGCCCCAGCACATTGATTTGCCCCAGCACATGGATTTGCCCCAGCACATGGATTTGCCCCAGCACATAGGATATTGCCCCAGCTCACACATGCATTTGCCCCAGCTCATGGATTTGCCCCAGCACATGGATTTGCCCCAGCACATGGATTTGCCCCAGCTCATAGGATATTGCCCCAGCTCACGGATTTGCCCCAGCACATTGATTTGCCCCAGCACATGGATTTGCCCCAGCTCATGGATTTGCCCCAGCACATGGATTTGCCCCAGCTCATTGATTTGCCCCAGCACATTTACAAAGACAAAATATACAGAATCAGCGATATAACCGATAATAGTTAAATAAACGATGTTCAGAATTACCGAAATCCCGAATGGAACCGAAATCATGAATAGAGGGAAAATAAATTTCGATTTGACACATTTCAAGTCCATTTGAAAATTCCGAAATTTTTTCGATTTGGCTTGGAAAATTTTTAGTTTTTTCGGAAAGTCTGTTCTCGTTTCAAAGCAATAGATTTCGATTTGACACATTTCAAGTCCATTCGAAAATTCCGAAAAATTTTCGATTCGGCTCTGAAAACATTTCGGATTCGACTTTTTCGGATCTAAAAAATTTCAGAATTTCGGCCGCATCGAAAGACCCGAATTGGGAAATTTCGTGAAAATTCCGAAATTCCGAAACCCGAAACGCACATCCCTAGCATATTCATATATGAGGACTATTCAAAGAGCTGACCTTGCTTACCTAACCATGTAGCTTAAAAAATTTAGTATTCTCAGAAAATAATGCGTTTTGAATTTTGTTGGACTGTGTGTTATGGTGTAGTCCTTTTCAGCACTTGCAAAATATTTCCAGGATTTCTTTTTTTCCCATGAAGGACATTGTGATGCCAAACACATGTTGTGACAACCTAACTTGGTCTTGGCGTGAATCCTGGGACAGAAAGAACACATGCCAAATGGCGCAGAATGCTAAAATTATTGAAAGTGAGAACATAATTGATGATGAACACACTTCACTATAGTAACATATTTTTTAACGATGTATGTTTAAAATCTGGTACCTGAAAACAGCTGTCCAGGATGGGACGCTCAACATTTATTAGCCTTTATGTGATTTGACAGATATTAACCCCTTCACTACCAAGTGATTTTCCAAAAAATAATTGTAAGAAACCAGTGTTTTTTTGTAAAATATTTTTTAATTGAATAACCCTGTATGTATTGCTATATAATTAAAGAGAATCGAAAAGTCACCGCACGTTCGGTAACTTTTCGTTCTCTTCAATTCTGTTCAATTTCGGCAACCCTGATCCGATTTTGGCAACCCTGCGGTGTATTCAGCAAGCACCACAGGGCCGCCGAAATGCAAGGAAAGGTCGCCGAAAACTCACCGCAAAACAAGGGCGAACGTACACCGAAACCTGCAAAAACATCTGGATTAACCTGCCGAAAACACTGGAAAAAGCCGAGCAGGAGCGATCACACGCAGCGCAGCCGCCAGAAAAAGCCGACACCGCAGACGAATGCAGTGAATAAATTTGAAAAACAGGGCAGTATTACAATGTTGGTGCTAACTTAACCAGAGCTGTTGTTAACTTAACAGCTCCATAGGCTATAATGGCTCTGGGAAGTTTACAACTGCTCTGGTTAAGTTAGCACCAACTATGTAATATGACCCACAGTTTGCTTGAATGTTTTAAAAGTGAAACGCTGTTTGCAAACAAACTACTGAGCGAAAATGTCTGAAGTTTACATATGAGGTCCAATGAATGATAATAAAAAGGGCCGTTACAGAAAAAATAAGTAAAGTTAAAAAATAATTTAAAAATCTGATTTTTTTTAAAAAAAAATCCCGAAAAATGCTTAAAATAGCCTAAAAAATCTATAAATAAAGAGACTTTTTACTGCAGAATATTATAATGAACGGTTTATTAGATAACGGATTAAAACGGGAATATTTTTAACATTGAAGCCTATGGGATTCGCCTGAATAAACCTGCCGAATTAAGCCACCGAATGACAGGGCATTTAGGGAACCTTTCAGTGCTCGTTTTTGTTCTCTGAATAGACGAGGCATTGCTTCTCTATGTGGATTCACTGCCCTCGAACAGGCACCATATGTGCAGGCAATTTGCCAAGATTTGGCGAATTGCCTGCTCTCTGGATAGCCGAATGGCCAAGAAAGCTTCCCTTTCGGCAGCCATTCGGATCTCTTTGAATTACTCTGATAGTTATTACTGTAAATAACCTATTTGGCCAGTAGATGGCGCCATCTACTTCCAAACTGAGTTACATAGTTACATAGTTACATATAGTCAGTGGTGTATTTTGGCCTAGGCCAACTAGACCTAGGGCGGCACTTTCCAGGGGGCGGCGGCGCCAGGGTGGCCCCACCCCTCCAAAAAAAATTATTATTAAATTTTTTTACTTTTGCAAAGTATTTTACCAGAAAGGATACATTGAGATTTCACTAATTTTCAAGTATGTCCTGGGTAGGCAAGGCCTAGGCTTTCACTTTCCAGAGGGCAGCAAAAAACCTCACCACTAAATGGGTTACTCACAGAGCACCGAAATGACAACAACATTTGGTCTTCTGTAGTTCCCTGCACTTCGAGGAATAAAATTTCCCCACCCTGCAGTGAATTCACCATTCACCGCAGGGTCCCCAAAGTGCAGGGAGTCGGCCGCTGAATGCTGCCACCGCAATCCCGTGGCCTGCTGTTTTCAAAAGAACTACTGAACGAAAATGTCTGTAATTTACATATAAGATCCTACGATTGATAATAAAAAGTTCTGTTACAGAAAAAAGAAAAAAACGCTATTAGAAAAAGGGGGGGGGGAATTTTGACAAAAAAAATCAGAAAAATCGGCTGAATAAACCTGCTGATTGAAACCACCGAACATCAGGGCATTTCACTGCCATTTCTCTGCTGTTTGGTGTTCTCTGAATAGATTAACCACTACTTCTCTATGGGGACTTGCACTGCCTTTAAACAGCACCGTACTTGCTGCCAGTTCGCCAAACTTGTATGTGAGCATTTCACAGAGCAGTGTACTTAGGGGAGTGGCGGGGGCAGCCGCCCCAGGTACCAGTGATTATTGGGGTGTCATTTGGGGGTACTAAGCGGTGCCACTGTTACTGTGTGTTAGCTTTGAGCTGTGTTCTCAAACAACGAGCAGCGGAGCAGGGCGTTTGCATAAGGAATAAAACCGAATAGAATAAAAATCCCCCTCTCCTCCCTCCATAGCTCCTCCACTGCCACGCAGCAGCTCTAGGAGAGGGGAGGTGGATGTGATTTGTGTGCAGAGAGAGAAGATGACAGTAAACGGCAGGTAAAGGGGGGGGGGTATCAGCAGAATATGAAGCCCTGTCTGCTTACTGCTGTTTAAAGTGGACCTTTCCTTAACCAGCACTGCAGTGATAGAAATTTGTCATTGAGCTGCCTGGCTCCAGGTGATCCTGCGTGCATGCAGGTCACATGGTCCGGCCAGACAAGTGATAATGAGTGTCAGTACCACATGACTGGCTGAACCACGTGACATGCACGAACGCAGCTGCCCGCCCTTTCGTTAACATGGACTCTCACTCTATACTCTATTCTGGACTGAACACCCACCGGGAAGGGAATCAAAGCCACGGTGCACTCTCTGGCAGTGGCACCCCACTGCTGACAAGATGGCTCCACACACAGGCACAGCCGTGATCCTAACGTGGCCTGGAGGGACCTCCTGCTGAGTCTGTACATAGTCCCTGCTGACTCTGCACACAGCCCTACCGTGGACGGAGGCCGGTAAATATAGAATAAATAATTGCTGTGTGCTCATATTCACTCGGTTTGCTGGGAGTTTTATTGCAGTGGATTCTGATGCACTCATACACACCGCACATTGCATTGCTGGGAGTTTTATTGCTGTGAATTCTGATACGCTGACACACACCACACATTGCATTGCTGGGAGTTTTATTGGTGTGGATTAGAGTGCCCTCCAAGAGGGCATATATGCTAGATATTTGCCATAAAAAGTGTATGGGGGTCTGGGTAGTGCCCTGGGGGACAGGAAACAAGGACAAAAAGTTAAAAAAAAAACGTTTTTAAAGGGACAGTGAGTTTTCCATGAAATAAGGGTTAAAAATAAAAACGAAAAATTCCTTCAAATATCGTGCCTAGGAGGTCCCCATAACCTGCCCGTGAAGTACAAACAGCCAGCACAAGGGGAGAGGAAACCTTTACTTAACCCTTGCATGTCTATGAGGCAGACAAGATGATAAAAGCGGTTGATTAGGGAATGTGTATACGGATATACACTATACAGTGTGGGCGCTTCTTTATTTGATGAATTGATTAAAGTGCTATGTGGATTACTAGTAAATAGTCAAATGCAGCCTATAGTATGGTAAAAAACACATAAAAAACAACCAAAATATGTGTCAAGACTAAGACAAAGAGATGAAAAAGGACCATACGGCGCATAAAATAGTGTATAAAATAGTGAACAGCTGATTAATAGACAACTGGTTAATATTGGATAAAATGTAAAATATAAGTGAATAAAATTGCCTTTAAAATACCAAATAGAAATATTAAAGATGCATAGGAAAAAGAGTAAAATGTGCAAAAAGTATATATGGAGATAAGTCAATTAGTGCAAATGAGTGCTCAAAAAGTGCAGCAGTTCAATACTCAAAGGAGTGTTGTTGATTGAAGACAAGTGTATCAATCTTCTCTGTGGTGTGAGTATCAGATCTTCTCTTTAAAGATATCCCTCAGAGAGAAATAAAACATAAAGGCAATAATAGTGCAGATGGTCGTACTGGAATGGAGCAATTCAATAAAGTCAATGTATGTACCACTCACATTTATAGGAGCCTAAGGAAATCCAGGCTCAAGGAAAATAGCTTGCGGCCAGATATAGGGTGGCACGTCCTCCTTTCGTCTATGGTGGTTGCTAGGTAAAGCAGAGAGAGTCGGGAGACGACACTCCCATAGCGTAACTCTGTGCGTATATGTGGAAAAATTAAATTAAAATTGATCACACTCACCAATTATAGAGCCTCTCAATACCAGGCTCAAGGGATACCGCCTTGGGCTCTCTTAAGGTGGAGGCCCGAACCCCTGCCGCCTGGATCCTCCTTTCAGCACTGAGCTCTCTGCTATGAACAAAGGCTTCTCTCCCAGAGAAGCCTTTGTTCATAGCAGAGAGCTCAGTGCTGAAAGGAGGATCCAGGCGGCAGGGGTTCGGGCCTCCACCTTAAGAGAGCCCAAGGCGGTATCCCTTGAGCCTGGTATTGAGAGGCTCTATAATTGGTGAGTGTGATCAATTTTAATTTAATTTTTCCACATATACGCACAGAGTTACGCTATGGGAGTGTCGTCTCCCGACTCTCTCTGCTTTACCTAGCAACCACCATAGACGAAAGGAGGGACGTGCCACCCTATATCTGGCCGCAAGCTATTTTCCTTGAGCCTGGATTTCCCTTAGGCTCCTATAAATGTGAGTGGTACATACATTGACTTTATTGAATTGCTCCATTCCAGTACGACCATCTGCACTATTATTGCCTTTATGTTTTATTTCTCTCTGAGGGATATCTTTAAAGAGAAGATCTGATACTCACACCACAGAGAAGATTGATACACTTGTCTTCAATCAACAACACTCCTTTGAGTATTGAACTGCTGCACTTTTTGAGCACTCATTTGCACTAATTGACTTATCTCCATATATACTTTTTGCACATTTTACTCTTTTTCCTATGCATCTTTAATATTTCTATTTGGTATTTTAAAGGGCAATTTTATTCACTTATATTTTACATTTTATCCAATATTAACCAGTTGTCTATTAATCAGCTGTTCACTATTTTATACACTATTTTATGCGCCGTATGGTCCTTTTTCATCAAGATGATAAAAGCAGCTGGAGAAGGAAAACATTCAAATAAATCACACTGAAAGCTAATGACAGAGGAGGGCTGGATAGTAAAAAACCCTTTATAACAAGCAGCACTGGGAGAAGAGAGGGACTTTTTAAAACGTGTGTTATCGCCCCTCCCGCTCTGCATAATAGGGGCTTTTGTCTGATACATTTTATATTATCCAGGAGCACTATCCCCCTTTCCTCATCTATAATACACAATTTATATAAAGTCCCTCTCCTTTCCCAGTGCTGCTTGTTATAAAGTTTTTTTTATGTCTGATACATATAGTATCCAGCTCTCACAAATACTCTGTCATTATGAGCCTTCAGTGTGATTTATTTGAATGTTTTCCCTGGATTTAAAGTGCTTTATTTTATTATAAAAAAAAATAATTTGCGCCAGTCATCCCTTCTCTGAGCTTTCAGACCGATTTTACGTTAATATTTTCCCTCTCCCCTGATTTTATAATCCTGTCTGTCTCCCCCACAGAGATACAAAGTTTAAGTAAATGTTCCCTCTCCTGTGCGGGATAAGCATTGCATTCCGAAGTTCTGCACCCTCCACATGTAGTAGGATGTTCTATACAGAGAGGGGCATTAATTAATGCAGGAGGATGTTCTATACATTAAACAGAGAGGGACATTAATGCAGGAGGATGTTATATACAGAGAGGGACATTAATTAATGCAGGAGGATGTTCTATACATTATACAGGGAGGAGCATTTTTTTGAGCCCTTTAAATCCAGTGGCTGTGAGCGCTGAGGTCGGCTGCTTGTTATATTATCTCGAAGTACATTGTATCAGGCTCAGCTGTTACAGTAACTGACTGCTGCTCATCACAGTGCTCAGAGTTTCAGTAAAACAAGGAAGTAATATTGTTATAACCTCTTATATATAAAAATATTATTTACTATTTTTACTGAACCTCTGAGCGCTGTGATGAGCAGCAGTCTGTTACTGTACCAGCTTTGCCTGACACATTGTGCGGAGTGAGAGATACTGTAACAAGCAGCGATCTTAGCCCTCTGAGGAGCCACTACAATAGTAATTGTATCCACTGGTTTTCGGATGAATGAAATTAGTTTTCATACTAAACAACTGAAAACGAATTTCTTTAGCAACTAAATAAATTGCATTTTAGGACTAATCCATTAGTTCAAAACGAAATTTTGTGCTGTGCACATGTCTAACCGTTAGCGGAAACTGCCAAATTGGCATCAGCCAATTCCACCGAACTGAAAAAAATGTTTCCTATTCTCCTAATAGGCACTTAAATCAATAAAAATGTGTCTAAATTATAAAGGAATGCCTTTTAAAAAAATAATAAAAAGTTCTGCAACAAAATAAAATATTGTCTAAAAGCTAAAAAAAGGTCTTTTTGAATAATTAAAAAAATGGGTTTTCACAAACAATAAAAAGAATAAATGGTCTTTAATTTTTTTTTATAAAGATATTAGTTTTATACATTGAAACCTATGGGATTCGCCTGTTTAAACCTGCCGAATTTAAACACCGAAAATCAGGGCATTTTACCAGAATTTCGGTGCAATTCAGCATTCTGTGAATAGAAGATACAATACTCTTCTATGGGAAAATTTTGTTGCCGCCATATTGACAGCTGTTAGAATAGACAAATTGCTGTGAAATTCACCATTCGGTGCATTTTGGTGGCAATTCGGAGGTAATGGAAAACCCGTTAAGTCTTGCGATTGGGTAGAACTCAATCTTCTTCTTATTTTTTTTTTTACATCACCTTAATGAACTATACTTAGCATAATGTAATATTCAGAGCTAAACTTTTAACACAGATTGTCTCAATATACCTGTCAAAATATAAATGTAGCACTTTACAGAAATTTACAGGGTTATCCAAAGAGATCCGAATTGCTTGAGAAAGGTAACCGAACGCTGAAAATCAGCGTTCGGTTACCTTTTCTGGTCATTCGGCTATCCAGAGAGCAGGCAATTCGCCAAATCCTGGCGAATTGCCTGCACATACGGTGCCTGTTCGGTGCCTGTTCGAGGGCAGTGAAATCCCCATGAAAAAGCACTGCTTCAGCTATTCAGAGAACACAAACCAGCAGTGAAAGGTTCCCCTAATGCCCTGCCATTCGATGGTTTAATTCGGCAAATTTATTCAGGAGAATCCCATAGACTTCAATGTTAAAAATATTCCCGTTTTAATTCAATATCTAATAAACCATTCATTATAAAATTCTGCAGCAAAAAGTCTCTTTATTTATAGATTCTTTAGGATACTTTAGGCATTTTTCTGAATTTTTATTTTTTCTTAAAAGTCCGATTTTGTTTTTTGATTTTTTTTAAGTTTGCTTCTTTTTTCTGTAACAGCCCTCTTTATTATCATTCCCTGGACCTCCTGTGTAAATTTCAGACATTTTCGCTCAGTAGTTTCTTTGCAAACAGCGTTTCATTTTCACAGATTCATACAAATGGTTTTGCTAATTTATTCACTGCCTCCTCTGCGTCTCAGCTGCTTCGGCTCTGTGTGATTCGGCTCCTGTTCGGCTGCTTCGCTGCGTGTGATCAGCTCCTGCTCGGGTTTTTCGAAGGTTAATCCAGATGTTTTTGCTTGTTTTCGGCGTGCATTCGGTGGGTTTTGCGGTTCGTTTTCGTCAGGTTTGCGGTAGCTTTTCCCTGCAATTCGGGGACCCTGTGGTGCTTGCTGAATACACCGCAGGGTCACCGAAATGGGATCGGCAAAAGGAACCGAATTGAAGAGAACGAAAAGTCACCGAACGTGCGGTGACTTTTCGAATCTCTTTGGATAACCCTGTTAGTTTTCATTGCTCCATTATGCCAGTCTAATTTTTTGCAGATATATGGAATACATTTTGGCTTTTCTTCCTGTTTGACCTTCTCAATTGTTACCGCGAATCAGAAAACTATTTATTTTAAAATATTTGCTTTAGTATATTGAGCAGGATCCAGTGAACACAAGCAAGCCATTCTCAAAGCTATCTCTCCCTCTGCTCCCTGCAAGTCACACTTCACCACCATTTTCCCCTCTGCCGTCCCACCTGCCTGCCCCATCCACCCTCCCACCCAGCCCCTATCCAAATTATATAACCTCCTTTTCTCAGCTGCTTAAACCCCCACTCGGTTTATCCTCATCATGCCCAAGCTCTTGGTCTATCATTATGCAGTGTCTTCTATATTCTGTCTGGTAATTATCTCCACTCCCCCTGTTCCCTTTTGTTTCACTTGCCTTAGTCCCCTAGATTGTAAGCTCATGGGATGTCTGGCTGAGCACTTGTATAAAGTGCTGCATTTGCAGGACAATTATCCAACAGGCAGGACCGTCTGTTTCTTATGTTTTATTATTTATTATGTCACCTGTCTGTGCTTCCCCCATTGTAAAGCGCTACAGAATCTGTTGGTGACGGATAAGTACTTGTAACTGTAACTGAAAAGTGCAGACACAGCCTTCCAATGAGTGATATCTTCTATCTGTGTAAAGCAGATCTGGTAATTTCTCTTTTATAGCAAAAGCAAACCCTTAAAACTCAACCTATGCCTTTTATAATTTTATAAAAAAAATGTATAAAATAAAGCTGTAAGTAAAACAAGGCAATATAATACAATCACTATTAGAAAGAATATATAACTGATACTATAACGAGATATGGAACCTCTTAATGTATTCCCACATGGATTTAACCACAGGTAAGGGTTTTCACTAGGGGCAGGGCCCTCCAAGAATTTTTGGACACAAGGAAGATCCATTCTGCTGATGTGTACTGCATTAGGGGTATGTGTGGCTGAGTGGGAAGGAAGTATGTGGTGGACAGGATAAATCTTATAAGACTGTGAGGGTAAGGGATACCTGTGAAGGCTGCTGTTGCACATATGCTGAAAGTATGGTCAATAATTCCAATGTGCGAAGGGAGCGGGCTGGGTGAAACCAGAAGTGTTTTTATTTAAATGTTTTCTGCAACACACAAAGCATGACTTCAGTTCTGTTAGGGGTCTACTTTAAATCCTGTTCCATATACATTAATACACATTTAGACATTTTTATACTGTCTTATCTAATTACCCAACAGTGGCAACAGCCTTTTCTACTTACAGGGATGTGAATTGAATCACTTTTGCCCTGTTTATAACCCTGGATATGCTCCCTCTTACCTGCAACACACAAAGCATGACTTCAGTTCTGGTAGGAGTGCACTTTGAATACTTCCTACCTGAAACAGAAGGTCTGCTTTTTGGTTCCTTCTGCTAAGGGAAACATCTTAGATGAGCACGTGCTCATCATTCAGGCTTTTCACTCTGCTGCCATCTACTGGTGCTTTAATAGAAATGCCATTAGTTTACTTTATCAGAGCTCTTTGCTGAAATTGGAAATGTAATATTTATTTGTGGGTGTTTATGGGGTACCTGCTTTATTTTAATGGGGTACCTTATTTTGACATACCTTACACTCTCCCCCACAAAATTTTATGTCGTCCAGACATACACAGACTTTAATATAAGAACCATTCTCTTATTTATCTCACAACAACTATAGGGAGCCAAGGTTGAGTAGTAATACGATTACTTGAGGAACCATCCTCCCTGCGACATCTACTCCCAGTTATGTCACAGATTCCCACCAGGTCTACAGCGCTATGGAGCCTGGTGACATGTTGTTGCCTATAGCAACATATATACAGGGTTGTATAAATTATTGCAGACAAGAGTTGATGGAGCGACTTTAGTGTCTACCTAGTTCCATCACTTGAAAATATTTAGCCTGTCAGTAAGTAATGTCGGCAGTAAGAGTGCAAGAAATGTCCTTTTGTTAACCACAGAACATAACATCTAACATTTCAGTGAACATTAATAAACCATAGCGTAATAGGCATGGATACAAGTACCAACTTTAGAGTCCTCAGCAAAACAGTCTGGGCTTAGGTACCAGCTAGGGCAAACAGGTAGTGTAGAAACACAGTCTATGACCTGTACCGCTGCATTCCTGGCAACACTACTGGGTTGACCCAAAGTCTCATAAGTCAGAACTTTCGGCTGTCTCCTGTTCTTGCTGGGCTGTATCCGGCGTAATGGAAAGGCATCTGAATCGTCCTCAAACTCGAATATGTTCCCCCATATTATTTGGGGGAACATTTGGGGGAACATATTCGAAATATTAGAAGGGGCTACGAGCTACATAATCTTTCTCTGCATTTTAAAGAAAAACATTCACAGAACCCAGCAGGTCTGGACTTCTGTGTATTAAAAAAGGTTAAGAAGGAGTGGAGGGGGGGATTTGAACCTAAAACTAGCAAAAGGAAGAAATGAGGTGTATTTTTGAATATGGGACTTTAATTCCATACGGTTTAAATAATGAATTCGAAATACGCCACTTCTTATAGCTTGAATTCATTCTCCCCTAATGTCTTTTATCCCCTCCTATTTTATCTAAAACCATCACTGTTATCATTTTAAGAGCTTATATACATTCAATTATCCAAACATCGTACATTTTTCTGACAAAAATCAACTTGTTAAGCCCCCTTTTCTCTCCATTCCTGCTCTACTGCATTAAATTTGTCTTTAATTGTATATCACTATAATGCCAGTTTATTTATTTATTTTGAACATATATTCGGAAATATAGTGTGGTTATTTTGGGGACATATATGCCGATCGGGGAGTGTATATGTTCCCCTCTTTTGCCATAGGTTGTGCAGCCCCCTCTCTGATACATCTACAATGCCCCGTTGTACGAAGGACCACATTAGACCATTGAAGTGTGGGTAAAAGACTTTTCAAGATGGAGCGTCCGGCGGGATTCAGCCTGACCTTCGGGAGATCACTCATTGGAAGGATGGACTTCCGGCGGGAGATTTGCGCGCCTGTATTCGAGTATGCAAGCACACACAGCAGGAAATGATGGAGCATAGAGGGCGATGTGATAGGATGTTCAGAAACCTCCACATATGGAAATGAACAATCCGATGGATTAATTAGCGTCACTGGAAATCGGTTGATTTACCAATTTTCTTATGTATATATATAAGACTGAGCTTATTGTGGATTATACCGACTGATGAAGCTGTGATACAGTGAAACGCGTTTCGGTAACTTTTGCTTTTATACACATGTATTTTATTTTGGAATAAAAAGTTTTTATATCGTCCATTGGAGGAAGCCGCCCATTTGTTCGAGAGGAAAAGCGGGGTTGGGTGTACCTCTATTTTACACCACAGGTGTTCATACCGAGCCAGTGTCTATTCACAGGCTCTGGGCCATGTGAGTTAATCCCTACATTCATATTATCTCTCTGTGGAAAAGACATTATGCTATGATTTGTTTCATTGTATCTTTTATGCAAATATACCTGCCAGAATCCATTTGGATGGGACGTGGTCATCCCTGAAGGGACTCAACGCCAGAGTATTGAGCCTTAACTCTTTAGGCTCAGATCCACGTGAGTGGCTACTCGTTATATATGCATCATATGAATAATTGTACCTACTTGTTGCGCTATGTTTCTTTTTTTCTTTTTGTTTCCATTCATGTACAACATGAGAACTAGTATTCTGCCTAATAAAGGTCGCATATCGCCAACGAAAAGGGTAAAATTTGTGTGTTTTCACTGTGTTGAGGTGTCTTGATATTCCTGACACGTGCACCTTATTGTTCTACACATCTTTTGGGCTATTAAGGGGCTTTCCTAATTGTATTGTGTATTATTTTATGTAAGGGTCATTGTAGGGAATCCCCTTAAGGATATAGCTGCCATCTAGCTAGAATTTTGTGAACGGTTTATCATCCCAGCGCCTCCTTTTTGTCTTTTTTACCTTTGATGTACTAATACATCTTCCTTGGTGTCGTCTCTGTTGTTAAAACCATATCCGTTTCGCACATTAAACCATTTTACAGTTCCCAAAACCTTGGTTGCGATGACCTTCTTCTCTCCCACGGTGGTTTGGAAGCTTGCTGGCTTCCTACCAACACGAGTTGTACTTTGGGACACAGGGTGGGCTCTAGCACAGGTTACTATCGGTCCCTTGACCGCAACCCTTTTCCGTTTAACTGATTTGCTCCGGGCATTTGGCAGTAGCTATATGTCCATATTGACCACAGTTGAAGCAGTAACGAAATGCACTTCTCTGGTTAGTCCTTTTACAGGATTGACAACGTCCATTGCTCATACCGACTGATACCTGAGGCCCTCTGATTTCACTGTCTTGTCGGGTTCCCGGATCTCGGAGAAGTGTCTTCATCTCTATCATCTCCTTTTGCATCTGTGGTGTCAGCTTTTCCAGTTCAGAGTTGTCCTTAGACAGTTGTTGACTTTTGGGTTACTCGCCTGAGGTGTTGTGTTGGCAGTCGTTGTTAGGACACTTGGTTCTTGAGGACACTGTAAGGCGTTGGACTGACATTCTTTCCCTTTCGTTGAACTGCTGGACTGGGATTTCTTTTGCTTCTCTTCCCTTTCCATCTACATATTAGTGGCTTCATTCATTTTCTCTAGGAGCACCTCATCTGAAATGGAAGGATCATCTAGATACTGCTTTAATTGGAATTTGATGTGGTCATTCCTCAGTCCAGTACCCACTGATCTTAGAAATTTATTCTGTATCCGCTCAGTCCCGAAATGTTCATCCGAGCTTCTCTTTCGGAGTCAAATAGCAAACGATCTTTTAATTCAATCGCTCTGAACAGGAAATTCTGAGGAGTCTCATCACTCTTCTGAAAGATGTTGAGGGGCTGCTGGTACAGTTCAGAGGCATTCTCATCCTTATAGTGACTTTTCAAGATTCATCTAAGTTGCACTAGAGTCAGTCCATTTTTCATCTCCAGCATACCTCTTAAGCTTATGCCAGGGCTAGTGGCTTTTACCACAGCTTCTATGATCTCAGTCTCAGGATATCTTTTCTGTAGCCCCAGGTTGATCTGGTGCATCAGATTTGTGTAGGACAGCTGGTCCTTCTGCTCTTATTCTCCAATCTGGCCTGTGATCTTGAAGTCTTTTCTAACGGTAACCTCTGGCAAGTTACCATGGTGCAGTCGCTGCGTAAGCGAAACTGGCTCTAATTTTGGCTGACTGTCACTCGAGTCTTTACTTTTGACACTGAGCTCTTTTATCTGTTCCTCGATCATTCTGAACGATTCCTGGAACTTCTCCTGCATAATGTGATATTGTTGTTTCAAGTCAGCTAATTGTTGTTCTGGTGGGGGGTCTTTCTCACTGATACTTGGGACTTCCGCATTGTCCCTCTTCTTCTCTAGCTCGATAATGAATTTGTTCCTTGCAGAAATTGTGTCACCGCCTCCTCACTTTCAGTTTCGACCAGTTCATCTATTACCTCATTAATGATCTGCATATATAGGCATCAGGTTTTTCCTTTCACCATACTGGCGTCGGGGGCTTTGATGAATTGGCAAATCTCGATGAGATCACGCACTGACAAGTGGATCAGGTGTCCACTGATTTCATCCTGCAACCTCTCTAGAGCCATCTGTATTCACTTACTGTGCAGCAAGGGTTAATATTCCAATCTCCTCTAAACTTCGCGTAACCACTTTTTTTTTCACTTCCGTGACCCCCTTTGCGTCTTCTTCAGCCAAGCCCCACATTGGGCGCCAATTTTGTTGCACATATGCTGAAAGTATGGTCAATAATTCCAATGTGCGAAGGGAGCAGGCTGGGTGAAACCAGAAGTGTTTTTATTTAAACGTTTTCTGCAACACACAAAGCATGACTTCAGTTCTGGTAGGAGTGTACTTTGAATCTTGTTCCTTATACATTAATACACATGTAGATATATAACAGTAACATTCACCTATGCAGGAATAATGTCCTTATAGAAAATAATAAACAATTAAACATGTACAGATATATGATTACTCAACCTATGTTATAGTATGCTAATGGTGCAATACAATTTAATCTAGTCACATGAGATACATCACATTCTCTGTATGCTGGTGCTCTATAACACACCAGCACAACCCACTGACATTTGTATACTGTCTTATCTAATTACTCAACAGTGGCAACAGCCTTTTCTACTTACAGGGTTGTGAATTGAATCACTTTTGCCCTGTTTATAACCCTGGATATGCTCCCTCTTACCTGCAACACACAAAGCATGACTTCAGTTCTGGTAGGAGTGTACTTTGAATACTTCCTACCAGAAACATAAAGTTTGCTTTTTGGTTCCTTCTGCTAAGGGAAACATCTTAGATGAACAGGTGCTCATCATTCAGGCTTTTCACTCTGCTGCCATCTACTGGTGGTTTAATAGAAATGCCATTAGTTTACTTTATCAGAGCTATTCTCTTTGCTGAAATTGGAAATGTAATATTTATTTGTGTTTGTTTATGTCTTGCCCCGCCTGTATGGTTAGTTCTGTGTTCAGTGAGTCCTCTTGTGTGCTCCTTGTTTCTCCACGTCTTTAGGTTTTGGTAGTGTTTAGTTTTCTTTTCTCTACTCCCATTACACTCAGGTTTCATTTCTGTTGCCTTAGGCTGCGGTCACACAAGCAACTTTCAGAGCAGAAGGAACGTCCGTGAGAGTGGACGTTCCTTCCACTCTGACGCCCATGTGGCCACCTTGCTGAGCGCAGTTAGAGCACACAGCGTTACAAAGCCGATCCTCCTATGGAGGATTGCGCTTTGTAGCCGTGGCTGTGTCCGTCTAGCTTTTTTGATGGGATGGACTTTTAACGTCCGGTGGTAGCGTGCTCATCTAGTGCGCCCGCTACCCCGTGTGGCCCTCCCCATCGATCTGTCACAAACCTGCAACGGGCCCCTTGAAGTGCAGTCACACGGACGCACTAAGTGCGCTCATGTGCCTGCAGCCTAAGTCAGCCCTTTTCGTGTGTCTCTACCTCTTTCCTATGTTTATAGTTGTGTTGTGATTTCTAACATAGCTTTATTTCTGTCCCATCCAGTCTCCTCTATATTTATTTAGTTTATTCTCTTGTATTCTTTGCTTTATCATAAACATCTTGCTGTGCCCTGCAATCTGTTTGCCCTCAATTGTATTGCAGACAAGCTCCCACAGGACATGAATGGGAAGCAGAGCCCAGTCTCGATCAGGTTAACACTAACTCTAACAAACAGATTCTGCTCCATTGTCATTTCATTTTTAGGCAACAGTTGAGGTATTACAAAGTGCTGGTGCAATTTTCCGTTTCTTTTGATGCAAACTTTGCTTGCTGCTGTTGGTTAGGGTTAATCCTAGCCTTAACCCTAAAAATAACCATAAGTATAACCCAAAACAAGCACAAATATTAACATTAAAACATTTACTAATCCTAACCTTAAAAATGTTGCTTTTTCCATACCATCCTACTATAAGGAACATTTAAAGCACCAACTTTTTTTCTTGTCATTTGATAATGTGTCTGCATTAACCTGTTATTGGCATAAAATATTACCGTACATTGTCATGTTGTGACCCTAGGCTGATATATCCGTGGGATCACACTGTACCACAATATAGAATGTGTGGCTCTACCCTTTTGCCACTTTGAAAGAGATGGGACAAGTTTTAATTTTAATATGAGATCTTTTAAAAGCTAAAATGTTATGACTGGCCAATTAGTGTCAGCAAATTAATTTTATATTTTTATTATTCCTCTAGTGATATTGTTGCACATATGTTGAAATTATGGTCAATAATTCCAATGTGCGAAAGGAGCAGGCTGGGTGAAACCAGAAGTGTTTTTAGTTAACAGTTTTCTGCAATGAGCATGACCTTTGAGTTCTGGTAGGATTGTAATGGATCATTTGTTCCTTATACACTAATATACATTTAGAGATATACCAGTAACATTCACCTATGCAGGAATAACGTCCTTATAGAAAATAATAAACAATTAAACATGTGCAGATATATGATTACTCAATCTGCATTATAGTGGGCTAATGGTGCAATACAATCAATACAGTATAACATGAGATCCTATAGTCATCACATTCCCTGTATGCTGGTGCCCTATGACACATCAGCGCAACCCACTGGCATCTGTATAGTGTCTTATCTAACCACCCAAAAGCAGCATCAACCTTTTCTCCTCACAGGGATGTGAATTTAATCACTTTTGCCCTGTTTATAACCCTGGATATGCTCCCTCTTACATGCAAAGACATAAAGCATGACCTTTGAGTTCTGGTAGGATTGTAACGGATAATCTCTTCCTCCCAAGAACAAAAGATCTGCTCTTTTAGCTCCCTCTGCTAAGGAAGCATCTTAGATGAAATCATGCTCATCATTCAGGCTTTTCACTCTGCTGCCATCTACTGGTGGTTTAATAGAAATGCCATTAGTTTACTTTATCAGAGCTATCAGAGCTTTGATTGCTGAAACTGGAAATGTAACATTAGTGTATGCTTATGGGGTACCTGGTTTATTTTAATGGGGTACCTGATTTTGACATACCTTACAATAGCCTTAAAGGAGAGCATTTATGCAGATAAGGCCCAATAAAAAATAATGATATTCTATTTCCCTTTAGGAATCCATACTATAACGTACTAAACTATAGATTGTGTTGGACTAATATGTCTCTAGCAAACAAGAAAAATATTTGAAGGTATGCATATTGTTGTGGTAACATAAAGTTTTCCCTGTGCCTATTTCTTCTATTATTTTGTTACTCATGGGCAGTTGTGTTTAGAACTCTGTAGAATTTTCATTTGAACTTGTTTCACCCTGCAGAGAAAAGAGCGTGCCTTTATACCTAAGTAGCTTTGGAAGAGAGCCCAGTATGAATCAGTCTTGTGGCTGAATCTCTGGGATCAAGCTGCGCAATTCACATTACCGAAACTTTATTCAGGTCATGTTGCAAAACTCTTTCATTGCCGTGCTCCTATGCATCATGTTTCGAGGAAGAAAATGAACCAGTGGATTAAAAAATCTTGAAAATAAGAGAGCACCTAACCACTTTACTTCAGACTAGATTAGTATCATGATCAAATAAATTAATATAATGTATTTTAAGCGTTAATTTAATTAGGGGGAAGCGGTTTCAAACTGGGTGATAATGAGTTGTTTTAATTATTCAGAAATTTTGTTCAGTTTTGTTCAAAACAGCTTGCAATCGTGAGTTTCATTTCAGTCCGCATCTCATTGGTTTGTCAAGAGCCATGAATGAACATTAGAAGCGAGTGCATTATACAGTATAAAGGCTTTATAGAAGGAGTTGTCCGGGTTTTAAAGTTACTCTATCTAGTCCTTAAGTAGCACTTTAATTAGATTCTATAGATGTGTTTGCGTTTATGCAAGTTATGGAGTAATTTTGTATTAAATGACTATTATCATGTACTTCTACAGGATTGATAAACAGTTCTTGAGCACAACAATGGGGTAAAACCTAAAGGTAAAGAGTACCGTGTGGTACTCTTTACCTTTAGGTTTACCCCATTGTTGTGCTCAAGAACTGTTTATCAATCACTCTCTTAAGAGACTGCGCCACTAGGACCTATCCCCTTTCCGCTGTATCTATTCACACATTTCCGTCGAGGTTTTGTGCCCAAATCCCAGTTGGCTGCATAACACTAATACATCCACTTAACAACACTAGTGCCTCCACTGTACCCCCTTTTTCACTTCTACAGGATTTTACTGATATATCATCAAGGATAGAGCAGAAGAACTGCCCTAGAGGCAGCTCAGTAGTCCATTGCAGGTGGCTGTTACCTGACAGAATGACAGAGCGCTAGACGCTTAAGAGTAGTGTATAGTGTAAAATGCGGGAAAACAGAATAAACTGGTACTGGACACTGACAATTAGCAAACAAAATTATAAGAAATAAATATGGAACTTTATTGATGGCCCATTGGCCTACATGACCTAACGTGAAGACACACTTAAAAAACATAAAAAGGGGATGAGAAAGATTGCTGCTAGTGTGCTTAATTGATCACAAGTATATTAGTTAATATAATACATAGCACGATCCCAGAAATGTGTAAGAATCACAGCATGAGAAGATGCCCAAAATTGGGGTGTGTAATAGTGGCTCGATTGGGTTCAAACAATGTAAATTAGGTTGAAAAGGTAGAAGGAAAAAATATCATAGCCACCAACCACAGAATTCCAAAAGAGGAGTGTCTCTACAGGCCCCACGATAGTGGTAGCCGCAGGGAAAAAATGACACAATCCAATAGCCTCACACGCCCTCATTTATAGGGGCAAAACACCTCTAGGAGTAAAGCAAGCAAGCACCCATAGTGTAAGTGCCCTCATTATGTATGAGCTTTAATTGTATATGTATATTGGAATTCTAATCAACATCTCATGGGTTATAAGGGCTAGCTTTAAGCTCAGAGGCTTTCTCCTTTCAGGTGACTTCATAACTTTATTAAGTACCTTGATTTGAGGCAAGCAATGATTGTTTTACCACATTAAATTTCACTATACTCATTGAGTTCTATGAGGTAAATCTGGATGATAAATAACATCCGATGTACTTTTTATTCGAGTGGTTAAAGACATTTAGCTTGCTAATTAAACAGCATAACACTGATTTGCTCTTTGCAGACCTCAACATTAATTGAATAAGGCCCATAGAGGATTTGGGTAGGGTTGTGCACACGTTATTTATTCGTTTAGTTTCGTCACGTTATGGTTTTGAAATTTTTCGTTTCGGTCCATTTTAGTTTAGTTTCTTACCTCTTTTTGGGCTTTCGGATCGATTTCGGTTTTGTGGTATGGGGGATTTCGTTCCTTCGGATCATCTGTTTTATACGTTCTTTCATTTAAAAGGATCCATCCTTGTTCTTTGATTTTTGTTTTGACTAGACGTATGGTATTTCGGCTAGTCTGATATTTCGGTCGATACGGTAATCCTGTCGATTTGTTCCTTTGGACGTATCGTTTTTTTAGAAATCAGATCTGTTTATTCTTATGATTTGATTATTAAATTGCTTAAACATTGAACACAACATGCATTGCACAACTTTATTTAATCATATTACCTTGTACTGCTAGACTGGGGATTTAGGGAAAAGCTAATTATAATATTATATTGAAGCTGAAAGCACTAGAGTGGAAACAAGTGAAAAAGTGACTGACAGTGAAGCCAACCGATCAGAGCTTTTAATACAATATCACTTTTGCAAATATTGCACAACTTTATTTAATCATATTAAATATATCAATATCTTGTACTGTTAGACTGGGGATTTAGGGAAAAGCTAATGAACTATTTAAAATAATATATTATTGATGCAGAAAGAAAGCACTGGAACAAGTGAAAAAAGTGACTGACAGTGAAGCCAATCATAGAGGTTTTCCCAAAATGCATCACTGTTGCAACCTATATAATCCCACCCCTGAGAATCCATGTTTATGGCATTTTGATAAAACAGAGAGAGTAGGAGTGAGCAGAGGTTGGTGGTGTTGGATTTTGCTGGTGGTGTTGGATTTTGTTGGTGGTGCAGTGCTTGTGTAGCGTGTTGATGTGTTGGAGGAGTGTTTTGGTGTGTTGGTGCAGTTTGCTGGTGGCGTGTCAGTGCAGAGTGTGTGTATGTGTGTTAGAGCATGACAAAGAGAGATTCAGATTGTGATAGGGAGTAAGAGTGAGAGTGGACAAATTGGTGGTGAGAGTGAGAGGCGGCAGGAGTGGGGGAGTGCGAGGCGATGGGAGGGGGAGTGAGAGGTGTGAGAGGTGGCAGGAGGGGAGGTGTGAGAGGCGTGGGAGTGAAAGGTGGTGGGAGGGGGAGCGAGAGACGGGAGGGGGAAGCGGAAGGGAGGGGGAAATGAGAGATGGCGGGAGGGGGAGGTGGGAAGCGGGAGGCAGCGTGGTAGTGGTGGTGTGGTAGTGGATGACGTAAGGGAGAGGGGTGGGAGGAGAAGGGAGGGCAGTTCCTCTTCTATCCTGTCCTCGCCTGTACTTCAGTGACCTGTGAAAAAAAAGGGGGCCTTGGTTCACCCCAGATGAAAATTATGCACTGGTGGCTGCTGTGGTGTCACAAAAAAACCCAATTATTTTCATCTGGGAGTGACAAAATAATGAAGATGGCTGCATGAGAACGTGTGAGAGACACGGTGTATGCTGTCCAGCAATAGGACCATTGACTGTGTTAATCACCGGTAAGTAAAGTATTACAATTTTAGATCATGAATCATCATAACTCATCATGAATAGGTAGCACACCTGACTAAACATAAACACAGTATAGTCATGGTCAATAAATGCTAATGAGCGAAGAGGAGACACATGATAGAACTTGTTAACAAAACTATTTATTTCTAGCACAAAATATAGTTGAATGAATCAATATATATATAAATATTCAGAACTGTAAATACTTTAATTGCTTACATATTGTGTCAGAAATCACATAAAATTGGTCTCCTCCTAGTTGCATAATTATTATTCGCTGCAATCAGTTCTTCTTGTAACCTGAGAAAATTGATCACTGACAATAAACACAATGTTCTACAAATCTTTTAACTAATAATTCTTATATCTTCTTTAGCTATTATGACTGCAGGGCCACTGTAAGGCGCAAGATGGAGATGCGCCATGGGGAATTCAGCCGGTGGGAAATGTGACTGCGGGATCAGATTCTCCTGGAGGATGTCGCCACGGGTCGGGATACAGACTCTGAGCCCAGCAGACAGCAGAGAGCTGGTGAGTTGAATGAAAATAAATAGATCGTTATATAAATTGTAATCCCTGTCGAGGTCATTCAAAGAGCACAGAAATCCCACTGATTGGCCAGGCCACAATTGCACCATACACGTACATCGAAATTCACTGCTCTGCATGCAATTTCAGGGCCAGTTAGGTGCTATGAATAACCCTTTGTGCCTGTAAAAAGATTGCTCTTCTTCACCACAACACTTGAGACTTACCTTTTGCTTCACATTCCCATTTTACAGATCCATCACCAGAAGGATAAGCTCTAAGCACGTCTGGGCCCGTTTCAGTGACTACCTATAAAACAAACACACAAGGGATAAATTAAATAATGAATAATTGAATATGTATTTTCTCAGTGTGCGAGTTTGTGAGAGTGTGCAAGAGTGTGTGTGTGTACCTTTAAACATCTGCTAAGTATTTTTCTTTTGTCTTTCACAGCAGTAGTCCGTAACCCATTGGTGGCATCCTCTGGAGGAAGAGTCCCATCACTGCCTTTTTGGACTTTTTGCACTTCTTGCACAGACTGATCATTCAGAAAGGATAACAACTGATGAAGCCTATTGGTGAAAGCGCGTTTTTGTTGATCCTACTTAATTAGTACTTTAACAATTGATTTTATAGTTGAAGGTCTACCTTTTTATTGATTAATAAATGCATTTTAAATGAATTATCTGCCGCTCTGCTGCCTTTTTTTACATCAAGTGGAGAAATACCCTCCCCCCTCCTTTTTTTTTGGGATACCGAACAGCTACATCGCAGGACCCCATGCTGAGAGAGGGAAAAAAAGAAACACCACTGAACTTTAAGTATTCCTTAAGTTATACACATTTATCATTATAATATAACCACTGTTTTGTTTAAATATTAATTCATTAGATGTTTGCACATTGGCCATTTTTGGTTTTAAAAAAAGTGGAAATTTTAGTAAGGTGCGCCTGGAAGTGTTTTTTCTTTTCTATTATATTCGTGTTTTTGAGGTTGTAAACACATATCTTCTAGCTTGCAGCACCGACCTATATTGAGCACGCCTTAATAATCTTACAACCACTAAGAAAAGCGCCAGATTCACGCTGTCTTTTACTTCGAATAATTGAATATGTATTTTCTCAGTGTGAGTGTGTGTGAGAGTGTGCAAGAGTGTGTGTGTGTGTACCTTTATCCATCTGCTAAGTATTTTTCTTTTGTCTTTCACAGCAGTAGTCCGTAACCCATCGGTGGCATCCTCTGGAGGAAGAGTCCCATCACCCACCGTCAGTCCTCTACGTAAGTATGTGCACAGTCACACACTGCAGGAAGAACACAATCCTAAATTAATCCTACAGACTTTACAGAATTATAACTTTGCCTGTTTCCTGTCTTCTATTACACAGATGAACAGCCGTGTCCAGCCCAGCCGTGTCCATGTCCAATCCAGCCGTGTTCAATCCAGGATACCTTGGAGAGGCTGGTCACACAAACACAACGGCTTGGGCAGGAGATCAGGAGGCTGACCCAGGCTGTGAACCGGCTGGCGTCTGCACCCTGAAATAGCTGGTACTAAATTACTGTATATATATTTTTATCATTGTAAATATATTATTTAGCTTCAATTATTGTATATATATTATTAAAAATCCCCGGACATACTTGAAAACAAGAGAAATACCAATGTATCCTTCCTGGTAAAATACTTTTAAAAATAATAATAATAAAATATATATATATATATATAAAATATTCATCTTAAATTATTTATATACTATTGTACATATTATCAATTATTCTCTATTTATTGTAAATATATTTTAAATTATTATGTGTATATATGATATCGTAAATTATTCTGTATATAGTTTTATATTTGTGTATATAGTTCCATACTTTTATGTATATATATAATATATTCCTGTTTCTTTACATCTAAGGCAGGGGTCGGCAACCTTGGCTCCCGGATGTTTTGGGAACTACATTTCCCCTGAGGCTCAGTCACTCATTAGGCTGACTGAGCCACATGGGAAATGTAGTTCCTAAAACATCAGGGACCCAAGGTTGCTGACCCCTGATCTAGGGGTACTGTGTATTTTGTCAATTTCTTACCATATGACATTCTCCAAAGCCAGGGCCGGCCTGACCATGGAGACGTTTAAAGCTGTTGCTCCAAGCAGCAATTTTATTATAGCAGCAAATTTTGGTGCAAACTGAGCCAGCCGCTGCACTATTTGTTTTAATCCATCTCTTGGAGGATGGCGCCAGGCACAGTGACCACAGACCGCGCCCCCACACATTCTGCTGGCCAGGGGTGGGAAAGCGAGAGTGGCGGCGAGAGCAAGATTACGGCGCGTGTGGGTGGGCCAGATCTCATTCTGCAGCAGAGCTGCTCTGCTGCAGAATGAGATCCGGCCCGCCCACATGCACCATAATCTTGCTGTTGCCGCCACTCTCCCACTCTGGCGCAGCATGTGTGGGGGAGCGGTCTTCATAACGGAATGTGCACAGGCTGCATCCACTTGTCCGGGACCGTCATCCTCCAGCCGCCTCTCTATATCCCAGGGCGGCGGGATAAGCTGCGGACCGCGGCCTGTCCACCTCCAGATGGAGCAGCTGACTCTCCATCTCCCTGGGCGGCGGGATGAGCTTCAGGCCGCGGCCTGTCCTCATAGTGGCCAGCCATAAGGAGAAGCTGCCTCTAGACACAGGCTGGGCTCAGGAAAGCAGCTTTCCCATCCTCTGACTGGACCCCAGGGAATCTTCCGCCGTGGTCACCCTGCAGTGATTCCCAACCCCTAGTGTCGCCGCTTCCAGCAGCACCAGTGAGGTAAGCCTGCTCCAGCTGCAAGAGAGCCCGGGAGTGCTCTGGGAGAGCAGGCCAGGGATAGGCCTGCACAGGCCGAGATTGGCTCCATCCACACACTGCACATTGGGTAATTTAGATACTACTTCTAAGAGTTTACTGTATCAACAGTTTAAATAAATAATGTCATGCAGTAGGAGCATATCAGAGCGCCACAGCAATAAAATTTACAGTAATGTCCTGCAGTGTGTATGAGTGAGTTTTATTGCTGTGGATCTCTGTGATACGCTCATACATATCGTACATTACTGTGAGTTTTATTGCTGTGGAACTCTGATTCGCTCATACACATTGTACATTACCGTGAGTTTTATTTCAGTGGAGCTCTGTGATACGCTCATACACACCGCACATTACTGTGAGTTATATTGCTGTGAAGCTCTGTGATTCGCTCATACACGCTGCATGACATTACTGTGAGTTATACTGCTGTGGTGCTCTGATACACTCATACACACCGCACATTACTGTGAGTTATATTGCTGTGAAGCTCTGTGATACGCTCATACACACTGCATGACATTACTGTCTCACAGAGCTTCACAGCAATAACACTTACAGTAATGTGTGGTGTGTAGGAGCGTATCAGAGCACCACAGCAGTATAACTCACAGTAATGTCATGCAGTGTGTATGAGCGTATCACAGAGCTCCACAGCAATATAACTCACAGTAATGCGTGGTGTGTATGAGCGTAACACAGAGCCCCAAAGCAATAAAACTCACAGTAATGTGCAATGTGTATGAGGGTATCACAGAGCGCCACAGTAATAAAACTCAGTAATGTGCGGTGTGTATGAGCGTATCACAGAGCTCCACAGCAATAAAACTCACAGTAATGTGCGGTGTGTATGAGCATATCACAGAGCTCCACAGCAATAAAACTCACAGTAATGTACAGTGTGTATGAGCGTGTCACAGAGCTCCACAGCAATAAATCTCACAGTAATGTGCAGGGTGTATGAGCGTGTAACAGAGCTCCACAGCAATAAAACTCACAGTAATGTCATGCAGGGCCGGTGCAAGCATTTTTATCTAGTCAGGCGAAGGTGCATTTTGGTGCCCCCCCATCCGTGTCATGTCAAGCCAATCAGGATAGAGGTGGCACGATAATCTCTATATATACACATATATATACACACACTAGGGTTGCTCATATAAGTATATTTGCCCCCAGCTCATATGGGTATATTTGCCCCCTGATCACATGTGGATATATTTGCCCCCAGATCACATGTATATATATTTGCCCCCAGATTACAAGGGTATATATTACCCCAGCTCATATAGAGATATTTGCCCCAGCTCATATGGAAATATTTGCCCCAGCTCATATGGGTATATTTGCCCCCAGATCACATGTGGATATCTTTGCCCCCAACTCATGGATATATTTGCCCCAGCTCATGGATATATATATATATTTGCCTCCAACTCATGGATATATTTGCCCCCAACTCATGGATATATTTGCCCCCAGCTCATGGATATATATATATATTTGCCCCCAACTCATGGATATATTTGCCCCAGATCACATGTGGATATATTTGCCCCCAGCTCATGGATATATTTGCCCCCAACTCATGGATATATTTTCCCCCAGATCACATGTGGATATATTTGCCCCCAACTCATGGATATATTTGCCCCCAGATCACATGTGGATATATTTGCTCCCAACTCATGGATATATTTGCCCCAGATTACATGGGTATATATTGCCCCAGTTGATATGGAGATATTTGCCCCCAGCTCACATATGGATATATCTGCCCCCAGCTCTCACCTGCTGCCAGGCCCCCCAGGCTCCGGCGGCATTCCTCATGGTGACGAGCGGCCGCTGACATGATGCAGCTTTGCCGCTCGCCGGGCGGGAACCACATGACCAGCGCAGCCGCGTTCTCGCGAGATCGCGCTGTGCCGGTCAGGTGGTTCGGCCCCTAGCGCTGCGCCGGGTCTCCCTGGCCGACCAAGATGGCGGCGCTCGGGCCGGGGAATTCCACCCCCACAAACTGGCAGGAAGCCAGATAGTAAGGCGGCTGCCTGTGCCGCCTTACGCTAGCGCCGGCCCTGATGTCATGCAGTGTGTATTTTTATTGCTTTGGGGCTTTGTGATACACTCATTCACCACACATTACTGTGAGTGTTATTGCTTTGGATTCTGTGATACACTCATACATGTCAATGTTGTGTTTTTTGGGGGGGCAGCATTTCATCCATCGCTCCAGGCAGCACAGTGGCTTGGGTCGGCCCTGTCCAAAGCTCACAATCTTCTTCACCCATGATTATTTCGAAAGATGGATTCGGAATAAGGAATATTGAGCCACTCACCTGGGTGCCTAAGGGTGAAGGGTTCATAAGCTGAGTGGTGTTCATTAAACCCAACAGGGGTTTAATGAACTAACTTTAAACTTGTGTGCTTGAATTTTTAGATCTAATAAAAACTTAGTGGTGGGTATCCCAGCTTCAGAAAGTTCACCTTCAGAAACGTAATTTGCTCTAAGAGCTGGGGGAAGAATTGGGAGCACTGAGGGCACAGAATATTCCCCGTGATGGAGAAAATCCGCTCACTCTGGACAGTGGTTGGTGGACAAGAAAGGAGCTCCTGTGCTACCTGTGCAAAAGTATGCCACACACCACTCTTGTCCTCCCAAAATTTAAAAGGGTCTACTCTGTATCGGGGTCCAAAGGAGCCTCGGCAAGGTATGCCGTAACAAATGTCTTAGCATTTTCTGTTGGAGGCTGCTTTTTTGTACGTGTATCTCCTCCCCCATAATTACTGTAACATTTGCTAAAAAAGACAGATTTTGTAACGCCGCTCTGAGCAGCACTGGTACTCTCACATGTGGTGGTGTCACTGTCATCATCCTCATCATCAACGCCAGACTCCTCCAACATCTCCTCTGTATCCTCTTCTCTCTCGAACGGAGTACGGTTTTTACGTTCCCTCTCAAATATCTGATCCATCAATCTTTGCATCCAGTCAACGAGGGAATCGTCGAGGAGTGCCATCTTGCCTTTGAATCTGGGGACGCAAATTGTGGCAAGCATATACTCGGGACGAGGGTCAATGTGAGTTTTTATTCTGCGCTCCAGTTGTTCTTTCAGTCTCGTCAGAAGGACAGCGACATCGTCATGTGGAGTATTACTGCCAGGCAATTGTTCTCTGTTGGACAGAAAGTCATCCATTGAGTCACGGAGTTGGGAGAATAGCGGTAATACTTCAGGCAGGCTCACACTCGCTCTGCTCAAGTGTTCAGTAACAAATCGGAAAGGCTTCAGGACTGCTACTGCCTGTTCCATCACGGCCCAGTTATCCCTGTCTAGTGGGTTGCTAACACCAATGGTATGGTTGCAAGCCAATGCGTGGATTGCTTTTTGCTGTTCTAAAATCCTTTCTAACACTACAGAGCGACTAAATGTAGTGCGTGAAGGCACTTGATATTGGGGTGATTGAGCCTGCATGAGGCGCTGGAAAGACTCACCAGCTATCAAATTAAAAGAAGCACCCCCAACAGCTATGAACTCTCCAATGAGTCTGGTGATTTTTCCGGTCTGCTGCTTCGACATTCCCCTGGGCTGAAACCCACCAAATTGCTCCATAGTGGGCCGTGTGGAGGATGGCTGTTTGATCAGACTTTTACCAGCTGCTGCAGAAGTGGTGGTGTGTGCGGCACTGGTGGTGGGGGTTGGTGGGGGTAGGAGAAGTAAATTCCCTAGTAGTGCTAATTTGAGGACAAAAATCTTTTTCAATCTGCACTTAGCAGCACTGCCTTGTGGTGGGATTGCATGTGTTGGATCATGCCGGAGGTAGTGAGATTGCTTGTCTTTTGACCACGGCTGACCCACTTTCTGCACAAATGATATTTGGCTTTACGTTTATCCACACTTTCCGCAAAATACTCCCACGCTTTCGACCGATGGCTGCCACTTCTCGCTGGTGAAGGATCTTGTTAGAGGCAGGTTCTTCATCCAATTCCACACGCTGAACCTGGCCTGTGCATTCTGATGTAATAGCAGTACTTTCAGTTTCTCCTTGTTGTAACCCATGTTTAGTTTTTCTAAACATGGCAGGGATAGTGGGGGGAGGGGTTGCTGCTGGTGTGGTGGTGGTGGCACTGGTGACGGGAGCACAAATTTTGATATTGCTGGTGATATTAGTAATAAAGTCTACGTTAGACAGAGAGACAGGTGACATTGGTGGTGATGAGCTTTCATGAGAAAACAAAAGTGGGGAACGATCATGTGTACAATGGTAAGGGGATAGGGAACCTTGAAATTGACTATAAGGCTGTAAATCATGTGCTATGGACTCCATCGAGTCAATGCTCGCGACTGCGCTCAGCGCTGCAGCCAGCATCCCGGGGGTTAACACCCGCAAGCAATGCAGGCAGCATTTTATGCGCCTGCATTGTAGTCCAGCGTTAAAACGAGGGTCGCAGTTATTCCTCCCTTGCCCCTGCGTTTTAACGCTAGGATTGTAATGTGGCCCAAGGAGTGGGAAATGTTTGAGCAACAAGGAGTAGGAAATGTTTGAGCAACAAGGTGTGGGAAATGTTTGAGCAACAAGGAGTGGGAAATGTTTATGAATCCCAAAGTCCTCAATGTTAAAAATATTCCTGTTTTAATTCAATATCTAATAAACCATTTATTATTATATTATGCAGTAAAGAGTCTCTTTATTTTTAGATTTTTTAGGATCTTTTAATCATTTTTTGGAATTTTTTTGAAAATTTAATTTTTTCTCGAACTTTCCACGAATGTCCCGAAAAGTTCGAAGTTCACGAACTTTTGAACAGCCGATGTTTGAATCGAACTTCGAACCGATTCGAACCGGCAGCCCATCCCTACTGCTGATGAGCGTGGGAGATGGAAAAACACTGGACACACTGAGCAAGCATGAGGAGCAGCACACCACACCACACACACAGCACATGAATCTCTTCAGCTTAAGAGTCTAGAGTGACAGTAGACAGTGAAAGAAAAGATCAATGCCAAGCTGTGCCACTCATGTCAAAACTAAAAGAAAAATCATGAATAAAATGCACAAGTATGAAATATATTTGGAAAAAATGTGGCCAGCAGAAATCAAAAAGATAGTATAGTACATTAGTACTTATTCTCACAGTCAGTCCAATACAAGAGATCTATCTCCAGTCACTGCAAAACTTGGTCTCTCTCCAGGCTCCAGGAGTACAGGCAGGCTGCTCCAGTGATGTCTTTTCTCTTCTCAGCAAAAAACAATAAGGTACACCCAAGAGGAATGCACTATTTATGCACTGCTGTCACATGCAGTGAAAGTGTATGTCTGTGCCAGCCTTCAGCAGAAAAGGAAGCAGCTGATTGGACTATGCACGCAGTAATCCAACCCCCAAAGATGATTCTAGAACATACAAATCATGAAAATAACAAAAAAGAAATGATCCAAAACAGACTCGAAATGATACGAAATTATGAAATCAGCAATGTAACCGAAACGGACTGGAAACGATACAAAAATACACAATCAGAAATTACCCAAAACGGACCCGAAATCACGAATGGAACGAAAATGACTTGCAATTTTACAATTTTAGGGCCCTATTACGATGTTGGCGTTAAAATGCGGGTGCAAAGGAGGAGAAACTGCACCCGCAGTTTTCCCCCTTGCGCCCGCTTTTTAACGCCACATCACAATGCAGGCGCAAAATATGCTGCCTGCATTGTTTGCGGGCGGTAAAATGCTGGATGCTGAGCGCAGCCGCGAGCATCCACTCGTTGGAGTCCATTGAGTTCCCCCCTGTCGGTCACATGACCAGTCGGATCTCGCCTCGCGGCCGGTCGGCGTAGAGATACGCAGGGAGAGACTGGGGGGACTTTTTCCCCCCAGTCTTTCCCTGCTCCCGTCGGTCGGAGGAGGCGGACAGAGCTGCGGTCCTTGCCGCGGGACAGAGGTTGAGTATCTTATTTTTAAATTTATTTTTTAGGCTGGTGTTAACGGTTCTGCAGAAGCAGAATCCGTTAACCAGAGCCAGAACCTGGTGTTAACTTTTCACTAACCAGAGCCAGGCGTTAATCAGCGCTGGGACTTTGTAATCCAGCGCTGATTAACACTTTGCGCTCCCTATACTTAACATAGGGAGCCCAAAGTGCAGTAACCTCGCGCTGAGAAGTGCAAGGTACCAAACGCAAATGGGTTTTTTAACCCGTTTGCGTTTGGATTGTAATATGCGGTAAATACCGCAGAAAACGTTAATGCTCATGCAGGTGAGCGTTAACGTTTGCATTAGGAATGTTTTAGGGCCCTTAGTGTCTATATGAAATAGCAAAAAAATTTTGTTTCGTATCGACATCTATTTCGTATAGTGTGTATTTCGTTGCCGGTCCAGTTCGGTGATTGGGACGTAACCGAAGCAACGAATCATTTCGTTTCGTGCAAAAATTGATTCGAAACGAAACGCACATGCCTAATTTGTTTTCTATCTTCAGAGGAGCTCAAATACTGTACTTGTGAAGGTTCAGTTAGGTAATGGATGCTTTTTTCTGCTTATTTGTACACACCAGGAGAAATTAAGAAACGGCTTACGCCAGCTGTTGTTAGGTAGGATTTGTTTTGTGAATAAATATGTTCTGCTATATATATATCTATATAATTAGAAAGGGATAGTAAGAGGGGGCGTGTCCAGATGCTGGATCGAGCAGACACCTGGTGAAAGATTGTTTACCTGCCTTTTGGATTCCAGCCCGCGACTCAGTCTGATTCCGTAGCTACTCTGCAGTGTTCCATGCCTGTGGTATACCTTCCCTGACTCCCCGGAAGGTTCTTTTGCCTGGTTATCACACCCGGCTGCCTGAAGTATTTGGCCAGCAGCCATCTTGGATGCGGCTACATCGTGGCCTGTCACATCTTCTCTCATGGGATGAAAATACTTGTTCTTGGATAGAAAACTGGATAAAAGATAGGGTACAGAGAGTGGTCATAAATGGTACATTTTCAAGATGGACATCAGTGGTAAGCAGAGTCCCTCAGGGGTCTGTTATAGGACCAATACTATTCAATTTATTTATAAATGACTTTGAGTTAGGCATTGAAAGCCATGTATCAGTGTTTGCAGATGACACAAAACTAGGAAAAGTAATACAATGTGAGCAGGATGTTACTTCTCTGCAGAGGGATTTAGATAGATTGGGGGACTGGGCACTTAAATGGCAGATGAAATTTAATGTAGATAAATGCAAAGTTATGCACTTTGGAGTGAAGAACACACAAGCAATTTATACCCTAAATGGTACGGAGTTAGGAAAATCTAAGCAGGAGAAGGATTTGGGAATAATCATAGACTTCAAACTAAGTAACAATGTGCAATGTCAAACAGCAGCCGCCAAGGCCAGCAAAGTATTGACATGCATTAAAAGGGGAGTTCACTCTCGGGATGAAAGCATAATTTTGCCTCTGTATAAATCAATGGTCAGACCGCACCTTGAATATGCCGTGCAATTTTGGGCACCTGTCTTAAAAATGGACATTATAGCGCTAGAAAAAGTGCAGAGACGGGCAACTAAATTAATAAGGGGAATGGAAGGGTTAAGTTATGAGGAAAGATTAACAAGCTTAAACCTGTTTAGTTTAGAGAAACGGTGCCTTAGAGGGGATCTGATACCCTTATATAAATATATACGGGGCCATTATCAACCATCGTCTGATAACCTATTCATTAACAGGACTATACACAGGACACAGGGTCACCCATTTAGACTGGAAGAACAAAAATTCACCCTAAAGCATAGGAAGGGTTATTTTGCGGTGAGAACAATAAAGCTGTGGAATGCTCTGCCTGTTGAGGTGGTTGGGTCAGAGACTGTACAGACTTTTAAAAAGCAGCCACAGAATATTAAGGGTTATAATATTTAATATGTGGATAAAAGCTTCTTGATCCAAGGAAAAATCGGACTGCCATTCTGGGGTCAAGAAGGAATTTTTTCCCAGTATGTTACATATTGGCAAGCATTTCAGACTGTGTTTTTTGACTTATTTTGGATCAACAGCATTATGTGATGTGTGAGAAGCTGAACCCGATTTCAGCCTATGTAACTATGGGGAAAAAAGTAAGAAGCTGTAGGGGTCGGGAACTACCACCTTGCCAGACATCCGACTGTCCTTGGGCACCCCACAACCCTGCCAGCAATGTCTGTAACACCCAGAGTCTCCAGAGCTGACTGAGTCTATGGAAGATCCGACTCTCTTGAGTCCGGGAATGTCTGTCGTCCCACAAGCGCAACTTTCTACCAAGGATGATATACATCAATTATATGCTTACCTGAGGGTCCTGTGACAAACCGATCTTGCCCAAGTTCAGGCTGATATAGCAGTTATATCGTCTAGCTCTTTGTCCATGGGAACCCGTATGACTGTGCTGGAGGATGAAGGGCTGGAATCCAAGGCCTGGCTGGATGATATCCAGAAACAGGTGAAAACTTTATTGGCTACGGTCTTGGATATGGAGATCATACATTGGCATCGGAATCTATATCTCAGAGGGACCCATGAGACTGTCTGCGACAATAACCTGATGGCGTGTGTTACCAGCCTTGTGGCCATGCTGTTGCGCCTACCCCTGGACTCCTTGCTGCTGTCTCCTCTGCCTTTCGGGTGCATAAAGTGGCATCTGCGCCTGCTTTGGCCCTCTGTGTTGTCATCACTACCACTCAGGATGTCTCCATCCACGCAAAGGTGCTTAAGGTGCCCTCATGGCACCCCGCCGTTTCCGAGATGTCACAGCCCTCATGAGAGAGGGCTGCGGGGTTATTGCTGGGGGCCTTCATGTTCCTTGGTGGTTTTGCATGCTGGTCGTGCATGCTCCGTGTCTACCCCAGCTGAAGCACAAGCATTGTTGGAATCCTACGTGCTGCCTTTGACCCTCCTAGCGCCTGCTAGACCTACCTTTACTGGAGCGGACTCCCCATGTTTGGACCTAGGTTATGATTCACTTGCTGGCGTTTGTTTTGAGTTTACCCCTCTTGAGTTCAGTGCTGTTCCCATCCCCTTTTTGGGATGCTGACCCAGTTATTTCTCTCGCCATACATGGCGGACTCTGTTATAGTTCTGTGTCTGGACTCTTGCTGGGCTTGGCTACTTACAAAGTATTTTGGGCTTCGGCTCTCCTGTTCCCCACTTTTTCTTTGCCATGGGAACATGGGTCGATCCAGGCAAGCCATTCGGATGGCCACCGTGGCACTGTCCACTTACCTTGGCCCTGGTCCACCCGACCATGTGGCCTCTTCCACGGCCTCTTGTAGCCTACTTGGTCATAGGAGTGAGCTGGGAATGCCGCTTTCTCCAAGTAATTCCCCATGTGATGAAGGTTTTTTATTTTTCTGTTCTTCCTGGTGCGTCCTTTCCCTGATCCTTACAGACTTAGCCACTCACCCTGCAGTACCTGTCCAGACTCTTAGACTCTTCCCTTCCTCATTTTTCTTTTTATACTGTGGATTGTTTATCATCTTATGTGTTGGTCCTGCGTGACTATTTTCTGTATTCTGACTGCAATTTTCTACTTATAAATAAAGAATATAAAAAAATGAAAGAGATTGTAAAAGAGATGAAAGTAATCACCCTTTTATGTTTAAATTTAACCTGTTGTCGAAAAGGCTTGGTTTCCTTGCCTCATCAACTGAAAGATATCATTCCTTAGATGAGATATAGCAGACCAGTGCTTACCTAGTACCAGCTCTAGACATCACTATGTTCTTCCACAATGAATGACAGATAGTGAGGGTCATCATCAACATGCAATGCAGCATGCATGATAGGCTCTCCAGTGATGTTTGCTAGTGTGCTGACAGATTAGTCAACATTTGAATGATTTGTATTCATTGTGCAATGGAAATTCCCAAACCTGAATCTTAGCCATAACCCTAAAAGTAACCCTAACCCAAAACCAAGAAAAAATAGTAACCCTAAACTTAAAAGTAACCTTAACCCTAAAACAACAGTAATAGTAACCCTAAAGCTAAAAGGAACCCCAGCTCTAAAACAAACAGCAATAGTAATACTAACCCTAAAAAATGCAAATATTCTAACCATCAACCTAAAAGTAACCCTATCTCTAAAACAAGCAGAAACAGTAACCTTAACCCTAACTCCTGTAACCTTAGGCCTAAAAATAACTATCAGGGTTATTCAAAGAGATTTGAAAAGTCACCGCACGTTTGGTGACTTTTGTTCTCTTCAATTCGGTGCAAATCGGCTTTCCCATTTCGGCTACCCTGCGGTGTGTTCAGCAAGCACCACAGGGCTGTCGAAGTGCAGGGAAAAGCTGCCGAAAACCTGGTGAAAACCCGGCGAATGCACGCCGAAAACCCGCAAAAACATCTGGTTTAACCCGTCGAAGACGCCGGAAAAACCCGAGCAGGAGCCGATCACACGCAGCGAAGCCGCCGGAAAAAGCCGACACCGCAGATGAAGGCAGTGAATAAATTAGGAAAACAGTTTGCTTGAATGATTGAAAAGTGAAACGCTGTATGCAAAGAAACTACTGAGCGAAAATGTCTTAAATTTATATATGAAATCCAATGAATGATAATAAAGAGGGCTGTTACAGAAAAAATAAGTAAACTTAAAAAAAATCCAGAAAAATGCTTAAAATTTCCTATAAAATTTATAAATAAAGAGACTCTTTACTGCAGAATTATATAATGAACGGTTTATTAGATATTGAATTAAAACAGGAATATTTTTAACATTGAAGCCTATGGGCTCCTGAATAAACCTGTCGAATGAAACCACCGAATGGCAGGGCAATTCGGGAACCTTTCACTGTTGGTTTGTGTTCTCTGAATAGCTGAAGCAGTGCCTTTTTATGGGAATTTCACTGCCCTCGAACAGGCACCGAACAGGCACCGAATGTGCAGGCAATTCGCCAACATTTGGCGAACTGCCTGCTCTCTGAATAGCCGAATGGCCAAGAAAGGTAACCGAACGCTGATTTTCAGCGTTCGGTTACCTTTCTCCAGCCATTCGGATCTCTTTGAACAACCCTGTATATCATCATAAATGTAACCACGTTATCTGAACCAATATTTTCAAATCAAATCAAATGGGTAATTTTTAATCAGAAATATTTCAGTATCCGAAATGTTTGGATTCAGAAATTTCAAAATTCGATCTGAATCAAAATTTGTCACCATTCACATGTTCAACGGCTATCTTTTTGGTACATCAGCATGCCACTGGAATGGAGTGATAGCAATTTTTTTGATGGAGAAATATCCAAAATTTTAATCAAATTACAGGACATACAGTATTTGTGATGTGATCCCCAATCTACGGGTGCATTTTAATTGATATTGGTTATATGGCTACTTTTATAACAAATAATTTTTTTTTTAATTCATGTTTTTAGTAGAAAAATGTGGGCAGGAGGAAAAGAATTTTAGTTGTTAGCAAGAGATGGAATGCGCAAGCTGGTTTTAAAACAGATCTATAGCAGGATGGGAAGTAGTTTAGAAGGCAAATCTGATTTGTTATTTTTGTTCTAGTAATCCTCTTAGTGAAGAAATCGTGTACATTTATACTTTCTGAATTTTTTTTGGCTTTTTCTTAATTTCACCACTGTGCTCTTCGACAGTGTGTTCAATAAGTATATTCTCTATATAAAATGTTTTATAAGTGAAAGCTAAACATGAAGTACATTCAATCAGTGGCGTCACAAGGGTTGGTGTCACCCGGCGTGGTAACTTATGGTGTCACCCCCCAAGTTTTACGGATTTTTTTTTAACTACTCTTTCTCATAAATCAGTACTCCCATATAACACTGAATGCTCTTACACACAGCGCACATTACTGTGAGGTTTATTGCTGTGGAGCTCTCTCCTATGCTCACATACAAATTTTTGACAACTGCCAGCAAGTACAGTGCCTGTTCAAAGGCAGTGAAAGTGAAGGCACACATGGATATATATTGCCCCCAGAAGCTCTGGATATATTATCCCCAGCTCACATATGGATATATTGCCCCAGCTCACAATTATATATTGCCCCTAGCAGCTCACCCATGGATATATAGTGTCCCAGCTCACATATGGATATATACTGTAGTGCCTCAGCTCACATATGGATATTTAGTGCCCCAGCTCACATATGGATATATTGCCCCAGACCAGCTCACACATGGAATATATTGCCCCAGACCAGCTCACACATTATTATTATTATTATTATTATTATTTATTTATAAAGCGCCAGCATATTCCGCAGCGCTGTACAATAAGCACAGTACAGACAGGGTTACAATACATTGAACAACATTTGACAAACAGTACAGGAGGAGATGAGGGCCCTATTCCCGTAGGAACTCACAATCTAGGAGGGTTGGGGTTGGAAACAGGAGGAGAGGACTGTAAGGTGAGAGTGATTGATGGTTGCGTCAGTGAGTTGGGTGGTAGGCTTCCCTAAATAGGAACGTTTTCAGGGAGCGTTTGAAGGAAGAGAAGTTAGGGGAAAGTCTGACAGCACGAGGGAGAGCGTTCCAGAGAGTGGGGGCTGCGCGTGAGAAATCCTGCAGTCTATCATGGGAAGAGGTGATGCGGGGAGAAGCTAGGCGCAGGTCACAGTTTGACCTTAGGGAGCGGGCTGGGGTGTATTTGGTGATTAGTGAGGACAGGTAGTGGGGCGCTGAGTTAGTGAGGGTTTTGTAAGTAAGGATAAGGATTTTGAACTTAATTCTGCAGTGGATGGGGAGCCAGTGAAGGGACTCGCAGAGGGGAGCGGCAGAGACAGAGCGGCGGTGAGGTGAATTAGCCTGGCGGAGGCGTTCAGGATGGATTGTAGGGGGGAGAGGCGGGACAGAGGGAGGCCAGATAAGAGATTATTGCAATAGTCGAGTCGGGAGATTACCAGGGCGTGTATGAGTTGTTTTGTGGTGACCGCGGTAAGAAATGGCCGAATTCTGGAAATATTACGCAGTTGGTATCGGCAGGAGGAGGAAAGAGACTTGATGTGGGGTGAAGGAAAGAGCAGAGTCCAGTGTAACTCCAAGACAGCGAACTTGGTATGATGGGGAGATGGTGATACCCTCCACCGTGATAGACAAGTCAGGAGGTGGGGAGGCATTAGAGGGAGGAATAAGTAGGAGCTCAGTCTTTGACATGTTGATCTTTAGGTGGTGGGAGGCCATCCAGGAGGAGATGCCAGATAAACAGTCACTGACTTTTGAAAGGACAGGGGGAGAGAGATCAGGGGTAGAGAGGTAGATCTGAGTGTCATCAGCGTAGAGGTGGTAATTAAAGCCAAAGCTGTTGATGATTTTGCCCAGGGAGGAGGTGTAGATGGAAAAGAGCAGAGGACCAAGGACAGAGCCTTGAGGTACACCAACAGATAGAGGCAATGAAGAGGAGGAGTTACCAGCAAAGGACACACAGAAGGACCTGTTGAATAAATAGGAGTCAACCCAAGCAAGTGCAGTGTCACCGAGACCCAGAGAGTTGAGGGTCTGTAGAAGGAGGGGGTGGTCAACAGTGTCAAAAGCAGCCGAGAGGTCAAGCAGGATGAGAATAGAATAGTGGCCGTGTTTTTTAGCAGTTAGGAGGTCGTTGGTGACTTGGTGAGGGCAGTTTCAGTTGAGTGTAGCGGACGGAAGCCAGATTGCAGGGGGTCAAGTAGGGAATTGGAGGACAGGAAGAGGGAGAGGCGGTTGAAGACTAGTTTTTCTAAGAGCTTTGATGTGAAGGGAGCAGGGATACAGGGCGGTAGTTGGATGGAGAGTTGGTGTCTAGGGATGGTTTCTTTAGTAAAGGGGTAACTAGCGCGTGTTTGAAGGCGGATGGAAAGGAGCCAGTGGAGAGAGATAGGTTGAAGATGTGTGTGAGAGCAGGGGTGAGGGAGGAGGAGAGGGGAGGAATTAGATGTGAGGAATGGGGTCGAGCGGGCACGTGGTGAGATGTGAGGAGGACAATAAGGAATTGACTTCCTCCTCAGTGGTTGGGAGGAAGCGGCAGAGGGTGGCAGAGGGGACCTGTGGGAGTGGAGGTGGCAGATAACTAGCTTGTGTTGGGATGTTGCTTCTGATAGTTAGAGTTTTACTGAGGAAGTAGTCTGCCAGGTCTTGAGCGCTGAAGGCAGCTGAGGGGGGAGGTGCAGGTGGGTGGAGGAGGGTGTTGAAGGTGGACCAGAGCCGTTTAGGGTTGGAGGACAGCGTAGATATAAGAGATGAGAAGAAGGATTGTTTGGCCAAGTGGAGGGCAGAGGTGTATGACCGGAGAATAAACTTGAAGTGAACAAAATCAGCTTCAGAGCGGGATTTCCTCCAGGCACGCTCTGCAGTGCGGGAGCATCTTTGCAGGTAGCGAGTTTGGAGGGTGTGCCAGGGCTGAAGCTGGCGGCGTGGGGCCTTGCAGAGTCGAAGAGGAGCAAGAGTGTCTAGAGCAGAGATAAGCGTAGTGTTGTAGTGATTAGTGGCAGCATCAGGGCAGGTGAAGGATGAGGTATGAGGGAGGTGGTGAAGTAGGTTGGAGAATTGATGGGGGTCCACAGCATGTAGATTTCTGCGAGTGTGTGTGCGGGGTGGGGGAGCAGGGTGTTTAGGAAGTCCAGATAGGTTGAAAGAGAAGGTGGTGGTCAGAGATGGGGAAAGGGCGACATTTGAACTCAGAAATGGAGCAGAGGTTGGAAAAGACCAGGTCAATAACGTGACCATCTCGGTGGGTAGGGAGGAGGGAGGATTGTGTGAGTCCAAGGAGGACGTGAGTGAAAGAAGTTTGGAGGCAGCAGGAGCGGAAGGATCGTCAATGGGAATGTTGAAGTCCCGAGAATTAGGCATGGAAGATTAGAAGACAGGAAGTGAGAAACCAGGTAGCAAAGTGGTCAAAGAACTGGAGGTTGGTCCCGGTGGGCGGTAGATGACTGCCGGCCTGAGAGCCAGAGGAGAGAACAGGCGGCATGGAATATATTGCCCCAGACCAGCTCACACATGGATATATTTGCCCCAGCTCATGTGGGTATATTTTCCCCCAGCTCATATGGGTATATTTTCCCCCAGCTCATATGGTATATTTGCCCCAGACCAGCTCACACATGGTTATATTTGTCCCCCCAGCTCATATGGGTATATTTTCCCCCAGCTCATATGGGTATATTTGCCCCAGCTCATATGGGTATATTTGCCCCCAGCTCACATGGGTATATTTGCCCCCCAGCTCATATGGGTATATGTGCCCCCCAGCTCATATGGGTAGATTTGCCCCCAGCTCTCACCTCCTGTCTGCTCCCCCGATTAGATCCTGCCGGCGGCCGCGTGCGTTTTCCTCCTATGTGCAGCCGCCAGCATGAATATCTTCCGCTCGCCTGGGGTTCTATACACCAGCCAGCCGCGATCTCGCGAGATCACGGCTGGCTGGTGTAGAGAACCCCAGGCGAGCGGCAGATATTCATGCTGGCGGCCGCACCTAGGAGTAAAAAGCACACGGACACCAGCAGGATCTTCTCAGGGGTGAGCTTGGATGCCCCCTGAACTGGATGCTTGGGGCCACGGCCCCCCCTCTGCACGCCGCGCTTTGGAGTCACCCTAAGGGCAGGTGACACCTGGTGCGGGCCGCACCCCCTGCCCCCACCTAGCGATGCTAGTGCATTCAATATTCACACAATGTGGAAGCACAACTTTTTAATGTCAGCTAAATATATATGTCTCAAGCACCTTTTATCCGGAATGCTTGGGAATCAAAGCATTCCAGATTTCGGATTCTTCTGGATTTCAAAATTCTGAAGAATCTGATGTCAGAACTGAAGTAGATCGCAGTAGGAGAGCCACAATCATCTTCCAGCTGCAGCTACTAGCATGTACACATGCTGGAGGCACTTTGCAGTCTTCACTGACATGTTGCTCAGTCAGAGAGACTCCAGGCAACATGTGACTCACTGGGACTGGCCGACATCAGAAAGGAAGGAGATTGTGGTGGGAGAGCTGTATTCCCCTTGTGCTGCAGCTTTCAGCAGTGAACTGAAGGTGGGCAGGAGGCCAAGTTCCAACTTGACAGTCAAGAGGAGTGTGCTTGGGAGAAATATTACACATATGTACTTGTAAGCCAAGTCAGATGAATGCTCCCAGCTTTGTAGTACAGATGAGAGGAATGTGGTCACACCTGGCTGTAAAGATTTGATGTGTAAGTACAGGACGTAGTGTCATCTCCTAGCATTTTTTGGTACAATGCCTACCCTATAAGTCAGTTGAGGCAGCTTGCAGAGGAGCATGTGTGCTAGGTCTCTGCCATGAACTCACTCTATCAAATCAGTCCAGGTAAGAGTGAAAGTTCATGAGACAACTGGATGAGACAAGAGAAGGGAAGGCTAGTGCGATAGGTGGAGAGAATGAGAAATAAACACATGTTAATGGGACACTCTATCAGGGTTATTCAAAGAGAGGTGAAAAGCAGGAGAATGACTGGAGAATGGAAAATTCTAGGTCAAAATAACCAAACCAGAAAATTTCTCCCATTCATCTCACTTTCCAAATCGGCTATTTTGACCTAGAATTTTCCATTCTCCAGGCATTCTCCTGCTTTTCACCTCTCTTTGAAACCCTGTATGTATTTTGACCACTTAATGCTATGCTAAGCTAAGTGGTCACTTAATGTTATGAATGGTAACATTATCATGAGTACATTTGCCAGTCTACACACTCCTGGGGGTATACAACGGTTGGTTCAGCCATCAGAGTGCAGGGGCTTACTCTGTTTACACGATAGGCCTGCATTCACATCTGGACCAAAGGAACTAAATTCCAGGTGACTTTACAATGTGAGAGTTAAATTAGGAGAGATGCAGAATGAGTCAGGAAGGGTTAATGTTTAACCTGTCTTTCCCTCTCCCTTCCAATTAAGCCAAGATTCCAAGATTATGACTCTATGAAGATCAGGTGAAAAGAGACAGAAACTTTTACCTACCTTTTTCTTGTTTTACTCCCACCATAAGAAATGTAAATTGAGCATTCTCTACATCATATAGATTTGCCGCTAATATTGTAACTAATGGCTAACCCTAACTAAGAAATAATGTTTATGATGGTGTTCTTTTGGCTTACTGATGAGCTATAAGTCACTCCAAATTCTGCTGTCCGTCCACCCAATAATTAATAAAGAGGCATATGTACATGAAATTAAGACAAACATTCATGACCTAACAAAAGTATTTATGTTAATAAAATTTTAAATAAAAGTTTTAGAACAAAAGCAAAGTATCCTATTTACACCTAGTGATTTCTAACAAGATTTATTATAATTCGGCGACTCATTCCTGGGTTAGTGCATTACTTTGTCATCCTTGTTAAGGTACGTATAGCAGGTTGGAAAGTAGATTACCAGGCAAATGTGGTTTGGTATTCTTGTTTTAGCAGTCCTCTTAGTGAAGAACATGTGTACAAGTATTCCTCTTATACTTCCTGAGAAATTGTAACTTTTTCTTAATTTCACTGCTCTGGTTCCTCATATTGGACATTTGGAAAAACTCTACCTCCCCGTCCAATCTTTTGCGTAGGCACAGGCCTAGTTGACCTTTGCAAGAATAACCCATTTGCTAGATTGTGCACTGTGACATGTGTTATTATGGGGATCTCTTTAATCATGTTTGTAGCAGCAATGTATAAGGTATCATTTTGAACTGAGTGGAATAAATACTCACTCATTGTATTAATTAGACCACTAAACTAAATTCAAAGCATGGTTGATTTTTATGGCTGTGCAAGAAACTGGAAAAATCCAGGTTATTTTGTTTTCATAATTAAATTACTGTACAGATTTTCTGCTCCTTAAATGAGATTAGTTTTTTTTAACTCTATGAAATAAGAAGGATTAGCTCACCATCTAGTGCTCAGTGATACACACTGCAGTTTTGCAATTTCCAAAAAAGGCATTGGTTCCCAATTAGTTATATGTGTAATTTAAATAAAGGATAAAAAAAATAATCTGGACATTTATCTTCATGTGGGTCTCCATACCACCGGACATGTTTCCGCGCCATCTGCATTGTTTTAAAAGTTATTGTATCCAATTGTCATATATATTACTTTGTATTTCTGTTACGACTGTAAAATTTCAATGCTCTTGAACCCAGGACATACTTGAAAACAAGAGAAATCTCAATGTATCCTTCCTGGTAAAATACTTTGCAAATAAATAAATAAATAGATAAATATCGGGACTGAATTCAGCTATAACACAATAATTGTCCCTTGCATTTGTAAACCTGTTCTTTTGCTTAAATCCTGAAGGTTACAGGCTTTTCCCAATTTCAATATGTAAATGCTACATGTACTCATACTCAGTGCGCTCGACTGATGCCAGCCTATATATGTACGCCCGTACTGACGTGCCTTCTGGTGTCCGTTGCAGCATTGAATTGTGTGCGCAGCAACGGCCGTACTGCATCCGTGCAGCAGCCCTCTCCGTCAAAGAGCTAGGACGCACGTTGAAGGAGCTGCAAAGCGCGATTCTCCATAGGAGGATCGAGCCTCGCAGCGCTGAGCGCACTAACTGCGGTCAGAGAGGTGGTCAGTCAGGCGTCGAGTGGAAGGAACGTCCACTCTCACGGACGTTCCTTCCGCTCTTCAAATACGCTCGTCTGACCCCAGCCTAATACTATTTTTTAGACAACCTAGTCCAGGGATGGCAAACCTTTTTGAGCCCGTGCGCCCAAACTGGATCGCTGAACCAACTTATGTGTCTCAAAGTGCCAACCTTGCAATTAAACCTGAATACAGATGACTTATTATCGAAAAACACTTCATACGACTGTCTGAACTAATTACTGTATGTGCTTCAGTCTTACAAGAAAAATACAATACAAGAGGTTTTAACCATACAAACAGCTTTTTATTGAGAACTTGACCATCAACTCTAAGAAATAAAAAAAATAAGGGGTCTTGTTGTAATCAAAGCTCCCTCTACCTTTGTGCCCTCACCCTCCTTGGCACACTTGCCCACACTATACATGGCCTCTGTACCTGTTGGAGAAGTGTGGATGATGGCCTCCTGCCAAAAGATTGTGGAGCAATTTGGCAAAGCCAGTTCTCAAGGACAATGGACATATGGGCACCTAAGGGTTAATAAGTTAAATGTATTTCTATCTTGAAGCTGTTTGTATTTTAGGAGTTATTTTGTGCTAGCTCTTAGTTCACTCTTTAGCAGTGTGCTGTTGATTGATGTTTCCTTGCAGTGTGATATGTACCTTAGTACCACACTGGAAACATGTCACTCATCAGCACACTACAGAGGTACAAGTAGCTCTGTAGTGTGCTAGTTAGTGGCATATTCCCTTGCATTCAACTAAATAACTACTACAATAGACATCAAACAAATATGTAAACCTCTGCTACTTACCTAGAGATGAAGTAGAATTTTTAATCAGATGAAGCATGTACCTCCGGTAGCGCCTTCTGTCGTGTCTTCCACTATGCCTTCAGTAGCGCATTCAGCTGTGTCTTCAGTAGCGTCTTCAGCAGTGACATCCCACTTCCTGTTTAGTGGAAGCTAAAAAAAATGTATTTATTTATCCAAATCCATGTGCTATTGAGTGACATATACCTTGCACTCTTGTACTGTGCTGCTGTGTGACATGTTTCCCTGCGGAGTGCTACTGATGGACATGTTACTTGGTAAACCACTGCAAGTGAACAAGTCACACAGTAGCACCCTTTCAGGGAGCATGTCACTCATTAGCTCACTACAGAATGACATGTTACAGTTACAAGCATTTATGAAGCACCAACAAATTCCTTAGCGCCGTACAATGCGAGAGACAGAAAACATTGCTGTAAATTTTGCGTTACTCTCAAACACACCACACATTGCTGTGGATTGTGTGTTACGCTCATACATGCCGCACATTGTTGTGGATTGTGCTATGCTCAGACATTCAACTCAGCTTTCAATCCAGCAGAATATACATAGGGACACTTGTATTTGTTGCTCGGGTTTCTTTACTGTCAGTTTCTAATGCATCACGCAGTGGGTTGTGGTTGCAACTCTGCAGTGTCTGCCTGCGCTGCCTTTAATGTACCAGTTTAATGACTTCCTCTCCTGGCTTCCCTTGTCCAAGCACTGACCGCACGGGGTACCTGGTCACAGGACACTTTTTCCAGGATGTGTGGACATGCCTTGGAATACTGTTCAAACTTCCTGCGACGGAAATAGCTCCAGACTTGGAGCAATGGCTCCGATTCATCTACGCCAGCAGCCGGGGCTGGGTGCACTTGCTAGGCCATGTCTCCAGGACAACAGCTCAGCCTTTGCGTCCTCCCACTGTAAAAACCACATCCTGCAATGATGCAGGGCTGCCCGCACACTGCAGCCGGGAGAGCTAGAAGCTTGTCTAGGTTATATAACGATGAGGCAAAGCTTCCAGCACAGAGGGCCCCACATGCCAGCTGTGGCACGCATGCCATAGGTTCGCCATCACTGATCTAGTCAATTTCAACCTAGCTGTTAAGTATAATCGTCCAACTTGTTAACATTAATGACTTACATAACTACAGGGTTACATAGGCTGAAAAAAGACATGCGTCCGTCGACTTCAGCCTTTCACACATTATCTACTGCTGTTGATCCAAAAGAAGGCAAAAACCCCAGTCTGAAGCGCTCCCCAATATGCAACACACTGGGAAAAAATTCCTTCTTGACCCGAGAATGGCAGTCAGATTTCTCCTTGGATCAACCCACAATTTAAATATTATAACCCTTAACCCCTTAGTGACCGGGCGGTTTTACACAAATCCGTCTTTTAGTGACCGCTGCTGTTTTTACGTTTCTGCGCTGTTAGTGTTTAGGACAATTTTTCCTCTTACTCGTTTATTCGACCCACACATATTATACACCCTTTTTCCCGCCATTAAATGGACTTTCTAGAAATACCATTATTTCCATCATATCCAATAATTTACTATAAAAAAAAATATGAAATATGAGGAAAAAAATGGTAAAAACACACTTTTCGTAACTTAATCCCCAAAATCTACAACCACCCAAAAAGACCCCGGCTAAATAGGTTCAAAATTTTTTCCCGAGACTAGAAATACCCAATTTTAACATGCGTTTGCTTTTTAACCCCTTCACTGCTGAGACAGTTCACCTATGTGCGCTGCGCTCATTCTGACCATTTTGTGCTAATTATTTTTAGATGACAGCCTAGGTCCTATTTAATTAAACTCCCCCAGACAAAAAAAACTTTTTTAAAAAAACCATTTTTTTATTTTATTTAATTTTTTTATTATTATTATTATTTTTTTTTTATTTTATTTTTTTAAAACCAAACCTGGTCATGTTTGGTATCATTTGAAAGGCCATAATCAGGCCTTTTAAATGATGGCAAATATGACCATCCAGCATGGATCGGGAGATAAAGGGATCCTTAGGATCCCCTTATCTCTACATGGCAGCTAGAGGGTTAACTGGCCCACTGACATCCTCACACATATGGTGAGGTTGTCAGTGGGTGGGGGGGACCTGGAGGCTTGGCTGACATCCAAGATGTCAGCCCCCCTCCAGGTTTGAATCGCGTTTTGGCGCCAATTGGCGCCGAAAAGCGATCCGGCGGCGAAACTGTTAATGCCATACACCGCTGGAAAGGGGAGGCTCTCCCCTCTCCAGCGGTGCAAACGGCATCTCCCTAGCTTCAATGGTTGGGGAGATAGAGGAGCCCCCCCCTCCCCTCCATTGAAACACATGGGGGCACCTTCTGATGACGTCACCACGCAGCGTGGCGACGTCATCAGCCTCGCCTGCCCATGTAAATCACATGGGCAGGCTTCCTCCCTGCCAGATCGCCGTGGGATCCGACGAGGGAGGTGAGTATCGGGCGGGAGGGGGATTTGGCGCCGCTGACGTACCCTGTACGTCTGCAGGTCTAAGGGAGACCCGAGTACAGGACTTACAGGGTACGTCAGAGGTCCTTAAGGGGTTAATATTATGTTTTTGTAGGAAGTAATCTAGTCATTGTTTAAAAGTCAGTACAGTGTCTGACCCAACCACCTCAACAGGCAGAGAATTCCACAGCTTTATTGTTCTCATTGTAAAATAACTCTTCCTATGCCATAGGCTGAATTTCCTTTCGTTCAGTCTAAATGGGTGACCTCGTGTCCTGTGTATAGTCCTATTAATGAATAGGTTTCCAGAAAATGGTTTATAATGGCTCCATATATAGTTACATAGTTACATAGGCTGAAAAAAGACATGCGTCCATCGGGTTCAGTCTCTCACACATCACCTACTGTTTTTGATCCAAAAGAAGGCAAAAAAAACCCCAGTCTGAAGCGCTCGCCAATATGCAACAATTTGGGGGGAAATTCCTTCTTGACCCCAGAATGCCAGTCAGATTTCTCCTTGGATCAAGAAACTTTTACCCACATATTAAATATTATAATCCTTAATATTATGTTTTTGCAGGAAGTCATCCAGTCGTTGTTTAAACGTCTGTACAGTTTCTGACCCAACCCACTCAACAGACAGAGAATTCCACAGCTTTATTGTTCTCACCTTAAAATAACCCTTCCTATGCTTTAGGTTGTATTTCCTTTTGTCCAGTCTAAATGGGTGACCTTGTGTCCTGTGTATAGTCCTATTAATGAATAGGTTTCCAGTCAATGGTTTATAATGGCCCCGTATAGCTATATATATATATAAAACCGTTTGTCCGTCACTGTGCATTCGGTTTCTTTTGGATGCGCGTGCATCCAACAGAAGCCTGATGCGCCGCTTTGAACAGACACCGGATGCCGTGCAGCCATACCCGTCAGCTGCGAGCGCACCCAGGAGACCAGAATACGCACGCAGCAGCCGGATAGAGGCTGCGCGCGCATCCAGGAGACCAGGATGCGCACGCAGCAGATGGGTATAGGCTGCGTGCGCATCCTGTAGACCCGGATGCACTCGCAGCAGACCGGTAGAGGCTACGCGCGCATCCTACGACAGCCAGATGCCCTCGCAGCCCGATAGGGACCGGCCGCACGCCGCCCGCCGTAAACTGGACCCGCCGCACACCGCTCCACCGCACAATGGACCTGCCGCACGCCGCCCCGCTGCACACTGGACCTGCCGCCCCGCTGCACACTGGACCCGCCGCACACCGGACCCCCCGCGGTTTAATCAACTGAAAGAGGTGGAGAAGAAGGGGAGGGATGAGGGGGAGAAGAAGGGGAGGGATGAGGGGGGAAAAAGTGAGGGATGGGGAAAGGGGGAGGGATGGGGAAAAAAAGGTGAGGAATGGGGAAAAAGGGGAGGGATGGGGAAATGGGAGGGGGAAAGGGGGAGGGGAAAAGGGGAGGAAAAGGAAGGGAGGGGAAAAATGAAGGGGGAGGGAAAGAAAAAAAAACACCGGCATGCGAGCAATGAAAAAAAATAAGCTGATAAGCCCTGCCGCCGGTCAGTGGACGCCGCTTACTGGACCCGCCGCCCCGCCGCTTACTAGACCTGCTGTTTACTGGACCCGCCGCTCAGTGGAACTGATTTGAACGGGGGGGGGGGTGTTAATGAAAAGAGTGGGGGGGCAGAGCCACCAACCTGCCCTTTGAAGAGGAGCTGCTCATGGGTGCTTACATTCTAAGAGACAGAAGAGGAGCCCGCTGACGGGAGTTTACAATCTAAGAGAGGGAAGAGGAGACGCTGACAGGAGCTTACAATCTAAGAGAGGGAAGAGGAGCCCATTCACAGGAGCTTACAATCTAAGAGGGAAGAGGAGCTGCTCCCATGAGCTTGCAATCTAAGAGAGGGAAGAGGAGCCGCTCCAGTGAGTTTACAATCTAAGAGAGGGAAGAGGAGTCACTCCCGTGAGTTTACAATCTAAGAGAGGGAAGAAGAGCCCTCTCACGGGAGCTTACAATCTAAGAGAGAAAAGATGAGCCTGCTCCCGTGAGCTTACAATCTAAGAGGGAAAAGAGTAGCCGCTCCAAGAGGGTAAAGAGTAGCCGCATCACTATATATAAAATTGTTTTCTCTGTTGCCACTCTGGATGCGCGCACGTCCAGCACAGCCGGAGCAGATGCGCTCACAACCCTACCGGTCGCCTGCGCGCGCATCCAGGAGAGCCGGATGCGTGTGCAGTCCCACAGGTCAGCTGTGCGCGCATCCAGGAGAGCCGGATGCACGCGCAGACTGGCCTCTGGCCAAGCTTAATGCCTAGTATTTATATAAAGTTATCAGATCCCCTCTAAGGTGCCGATTCTCTAAACTAAACCAGTTTAAGCTTGTTAGCCTTTCCTCATAACCTAAACCTTCCATTCCCCTTATTAATTTAGTTTCCAGTCTCTGCACTTCTTCTAGCGCTATAATATCCTTTCATAAGACAGGTGCCCAATTGCACAGCATATTCAAATGTGGTCTTACCATTTGTTTATAAAGAGTCAAAATTATGTTTTCATCCCGAGAGTGAATTCCCCTTTTAATGCATGTCAATACCTTGCTGGCCTTGTCAGTGCGATGACCGGGGTCCATAAAATCGGTGGTCTAATTTCAAGGAAGACAGATTACTGCGAGACCCTGGCCAGCAAGGGTAAGTATAGTGGTATGACATACATCCAACCTTTTTTGTAGGACATACCCTGTATGTCATTGGTCACTACAGGGTTAATATGAAGTACCCATTTATTAAAAAGGTTTTGCTTGCATTCACTTCTCTAAGACAGTGTTCCTCAACTCTGTTCCTCAAGTACCCCTAACAGGCCAATATTACCAGATATCTGCAGCACAGCACAGGTGATGTGATTTTCTGCTCAGGGATTGCCGGATTCACTTTATATTTCCCCAAGGTAATTCTTAAAACCTGGCCTGTTCGGGGTACTTGAGGACCAGAGTTTCAGAAACACTGCTCTAAGACACAAAGAAAAAAAACAGTAGCCCATTCACAGGGCACTCCAGACACCCACTCTCCAGATCGGCCCGGCCTCCGAATCGCTCCCTAATTCTATGCCTTGAGCGGCTGATCCGCTGTTTCGATCCGCTGTTTCGATCTGCTGTTTCGATCTGCTGTTTCGACTTGATCTTTCCCAGCCGATTCGATACTTCCAGCTGATTTGATCTTTCGACTTGCTGTTCTTCCGATGTTCCGGATGAATCCGAAGGGCTGATAGGTGCTGCTCGGATTAAGTTGGTTGTAGCACAAGAGCAAACACCAGGCAGGCTGTATGTAGGTTCAAACAGGAGATCTGGTTTATTGGGACACACACACAGGTCTTTTAAGGTGACCACATTCAAACTTCGCGCGAACCCCAACAGTTCCCATTGTTTTAATTCCAAGTCCAGTGGAATTATCGGATTGGTCCGATATTTCGACTGGCCATATCGGATTGGATGGCCGGTTCGAACCGCTTCGAATCGGCTTCAGTGTGTCGCCATCTTACCGCGTGGTCTGAAGCTCCTAGCCCAGCGCTGAATTAGTGAAAGACCTTGTATAGTGGCCCGGGGTGTGGAGAAAACAGCTTGCATACCAACACAGCAAGTTTGACAATAAAACAAAGCACAAAGCAAGGGAATAAAACACATTTACAGGGAATAGGTGCTAATACCGGGAAGGGACCTGGGGGTAACGGGTTGCAATATACAGTCCACAGAGCAAAACCCGGGGAATAAAGTCTGTTTAGGCTTTACACAGGGGGAGTCCCATGTCAGGTCCGTGACAAAAAGATAAAGAAAAAAAAGTAAAGAACATTGGACATTCTAAGAGACATTTTATGTGTTTGGTTCTGTTTCCCCATAACTGGCCAAAATATGGCCGAATTGAGTCCAAAAAAATAGTAAATTTTGGTGATTGAATTAAATTAAATTGAACCCTATGTTTCTTGGGGTTCACTGGGTTTATAGCTATAAAGACAGCTATATCTTACACAGTAATATACTCAGTTTTTCACTTCCCACGATACTCCAGTGACCAGTGACAATCAGTACATTAGAGACCAGGTCACTGTGGTTGAACATAGTGATTTACGAGAGAAGTGATGAGGTACATACAATGCTGCAATCTGAGTGACAGCCCATGATTTGTTCAGTTCTTTTTAACTCTTTCCCACTGTAGGGCGTACCATGCTGTCCCTGTGTCGGGTGAGCCTTGAAGATGATGGGCCTATTAGTACACCCCGTTGACTTCTATGGGACACATAGACCTCACCCTGCAGTCGGCCCACGCCATGCGCCGTTGGCTGCTGTGGGATGGCCTGAACTCAGGCCTTATCACCCTTCTGCCAGGCACCGCCCGCCCGGCGTTAAGGGGTTAAAGGGACACTGCCACCAAAAATTGAAATGTTTATATTTTGTTCATTTCATGTTCCTAATATCTTACATGGATTTTGTTCTTTTCATGTTTGTTTAGTTAAGAAAACATTTTACCCTATATGTGTCACTGATTGCATCCGTTTTGTGATCTTTTATGCTGTAAACTGTCCCCCCACAGTGGGCTCCATTACATTCCTCCCGCTAAAACGGGGGCGCTAGGGAGAAAAAAACTGCACCCGCGGTTTTCTCCCTAGTGCCTCCGTTTTAACAGGGGATTACAATGCAGGTGCTTAAAAAGCTGCCTGCATTGTTACCGGGCGCTAAGCCCCGGGATGCGCGTGGCAGTGCTAACCGCCGCTGCACGCATCCTCTCAATGGAGAGGATGTGCCGAGGATGTGCCGGTCATATGACCTGTCGGGTTACTTAACCCGTTAGCGTTTGGATTGTAATTTGCATTGTCTACCTGGGCTAACGTTAATGCTCACTCAGGTGAGCGCTAAAGTTAGCACCCAGAATGTAATGTAGCCCAGTATCTTTACAGCACTTGCTCCTGTGTGGCATTGGGCATAGAATGGAGTGAATTGGTGAGAGCTTCAAAAACCCAACTCATAGCATAGCATCATGTTGTATGTATGCAAAGGATGTCACCAGGGGGTAGATCAGAAGTCTTTTAAGCCCTCTATCAAATCTAAATCAGCTGTCAGCTCTTATCCCGAGTAGCATAGAGCGCAAGATAGACCCCCTGCAGCCTTGTCTAAACTTTTCCTTAACCACCCATTGCCTCATCACAGCTGTAAAGTGAATCCTGTGCTCAGATTTTGGTAAATGCTTCATCGTGGGAAAAATCCACAAAGTGGAAAAAGGAGATATAATACCTAGATTTATTTTTCCTTTTTATGTGCAATTACTTCAAAGAAAAAAAAGACAGTTGCATATATTTTATAATGTGTTTTTTGTCATGCACAAGTAATCTATGTAATTTATGTTAGTGATAGTGTCCCTTTAATATAGTGTTTAATCTCTGGTGCTCTGGTGAGAAAACTGTGTATTCTGCAGCTCTGTCGGATCAGCACCACATAACTGCTCCTTTGTTGTGCCGGCAGGGTATGCTTTTAAACTCTTGCTAGACCACCATAGATTGAGCTCTATACCTTGGGGAAAAAAAAGAATGAAAATGTAAGCAAGAGAGTGTGCAATATTGTTTATTGTTTTAATTAATTAAATGGACACTACACTTACATAAACTGCAACTAGATTACTTGAAGATGTAAGGTGTGTAAGCTCTCGAGCAGGGTCCTCTCTCCTACTGTTCTGTGTGTGTGTGTAATCTGTATGCATATTTGTTCTGTCTTTCCTATTGTACAGCTCTACGGAACTTGTTGGCGCTTTATAAATGCTTGTAACTGTAACTGTTTCCTATATGTATACCTTCAGCTTCCAACACCGGACTGATTCAGCCGCAGACTGCAGTCATCCCATGTTCACGTCAGCATGGCCAGAGGTCTATACAGGTAAGACGTAGTGAGTAAAAAATTTAAATATGGCAACCTGTCATGAAATGGGGCAATGTGGGTATATCAAACCGAAAAACTATTTAAAGAGAGACCAATACTACTCCAGTCATCAAGGAGATGGTAATCTCTTCTCTTCCCTTCCTAAGGCCTGCCCTGGACTTGTGACATTACAGTACCTACTTTACCCAGACAGGTAAAGATATTTTACAGTTGTTCCAAAATGATGCTTTTTCCTACCCCCCCCCCCCCCTCATCTTGCTTCATTTCTATTCTGTTGAATAGTATTACTGGTGCCGCAAGCCCGACGAAAACCCGTCAGAGCCACCGCAAAAAACACACCGAACACATCGGAAAAAGCCACCTAGCCGCTGATCACAGCGCAGAACGGCCGCCGTAAATAGCCGACAAGCAGACGAATGGGGTAAAAAGAAAAAAAAAACAGTACGCTTGAAATTATCAAAATTTAAATGCTGTTTGCAAAAAACTACTGAACAAAAATACCTGGAATTTACATATAAGATCCAATGAATGATAATAAAAAGGTCTGTTACAAAAAAAAGAAAAAAACGATTAAAAAAAACAAAAAACAGAAACAAAATTTTCCTGAAATAAATGCCTGAAAGATCCTAAAAAAATCAATAAATAAAGAGACTTTTTACTGCGGATTAAAATAATAAACGATTTAATAGATAAAAACAGGAATATTTTTAACATTGAAGCCTATGGGATTCGCCTGAATAAACCTGCCGAATGAAACCACCGAACCACAGGGCACTTCGGCAACTTTTCACTTTGTTCAGTGTTCTCTGAATAGGGTAACCATTGCTTCTCTATGGGGATTTTACTGACTTCGAACAGGTACCGTACGTGCAGGCAGTTTGCCAAAATTTGGTGAACTGCCTGCTCTCTGAATAGCCGGATGGCCCCGAAATGTCACTGTATGGGGAAATTCCCTGATCGGTGACATTTTTGGGTCAGATCGGGTCTCCCTGAATAACCCTGTATGTTACCTCCCAACTTAGAATGGCAAAATGAGCACTAATGATAGAAAAACTGGCTTAATGTTAATCAATTATCACACCTTGTTGCATCACAGCGACTCAATTTGACAACAGAACAAATGTTATTCTTTTTTATTTGAACCTGAAATATTCATTTAAAAACATGATATGTTCACCCTTTTCATCTTTGCAGACACAAACATATTCCGGATGCGTCTATTTATTCAGCGTTTCCAAGATTCCACCGGTTGCACAAAAAGAGAAATGGGTTAGTGATTTGCTCTGAAGTACTCTTTGTATTTACATGACTTTAACCGCCTGCGTGCCAAATAGGTGAGTGACAATTTTATTTTATATTCCGCTGATGCTCCAAGGGAAATGAAACCATCTTAGATGGTACCGGGGAGAGTTACAGTTCAAATATAGGTTAACAAAAATAAATGAAAGCTGTGGATATTGCAGATGAACGAGCTGGAGAGAGGGTACAATCTATTATCATTAAAATGTCATTGCAGCAACTGACAGTATATCCAAAGCCGTATTTTTATCCATCCTTATATGGCCCTTTTCTTGGTTGGGTATTTATTTGTTTATGGAGCCTGGTTTCAATCCTAGGACTGCCAGACTTTCTCAACAGACTCTTTTTTTAATTAGATCAAATATTAATTCCAATGTAAAACCGACATATAATAATATTGTTCATTAAAACGAAGCTTATTCTAAATGTCTGTTAAAATGACAATTAAACCCTCTTTGTAACTTAATGTCATAATGAAACTGCAATTACTGCCCCTGTTCCAAATGATTATATGTTAAATAGACTTATCTTCTGCATGCTTGTCAGACCTCAATTTGTACTTTCAAAAATCAATTAAAAGCTGCCATATTGACTTATTTAATCCACTCTAACAGTAGACAGTATAACCTTTCTCCTGGCATTTCCAGACCACTTATTAAAGAATAAATTAATTGAGTGTTTTAAATGTTATGTACTGTAAACTTCATGCAGAGAACAATTTGGTATAATTAATTCAAAATCGGAATCGTAAGTGGAGCTGAATACATATTACAGTAAAAACACACACACGCACACAAATAAAAGCAAAAAAATAAAAAATGTTGAAAATAATTAAATTTTTCAACTTATCTTGGCTTTTGCAGGTTATGGCTACACACCCGGTGTAATTCTGCCTCATTTTGAGTCAATTCTGCCTCAGTGCCACGTTAATAGACTTTACTGATCAGAAATTGGAAGATGTGGGTATAGATGTGCTTAATAGAGACATACAGGTCTATTCAAAGAAAGGTGACACTAAGGAGAAGGCCCGGACTGGTACAAAATATTGGCCCGGGCATTTTGGACTGAGCAGTCCACATTTGATTTCTACACAGCGCACATTATTAATTAATTTCTCCCCCCCAGCATAATTCATTAATTTCTCCCCCCCAACATACCAATAAATTCACCCCCGACATACCAATTAAATTTCATTTCCCCCCAGCATATCAATTAATTTTTCTCCCCATACCAATTAATTCATTCCCCCATATTAATTCATTCCCCCAGCATACCAAGTAATTCATTTTTCTCCCTTACCAATTAAGTTATTCCCCCATACCAATTAATTCATTCCCCCATGCCAATTATTCCCCCATACCAATTAATTTCTCCATGCCAATTATTCCCCCATGCCAATTAATTCATTCCCCATGCAAAGTATTCCCCCATACCAGTTAATTCATTCCCCATGCCAATTAATTCATTCCCCATGCCAATTATTCCCCCATACCAATTAATTCATTCCCCCATGCCAATTATCCCCCCCCATACCAATTATTCACCCCATACCAATTAATTAATTAATTCCCCCATGCCAATTATTCCCCCATACCAATTAATTAATTCATTCCCCCATGCCAAATATTCCCCCCCTTACCTCATGGCTGGCCTGTTGTTGTGTGCCGGCGGGAGCCGGGAGTGAGACGTCCTGTCACACTCAACAGGGATGATCCGGCCCACACACGCGCCTTAATCACAGGCCGCATGTGTGTGGGCACTCCCTGTGATGTAATCAGCGGGAGCCGGCTGGCCGTTGACCCCCGCTGATGATGTAATGCCGGCCGCCCTCCCTCTTCATCTTCACTTGGCCTAGGCTGCCTTGCCGGGTGGCTAGCTATGTCGGCCGGCTGCCCGGCCAAGGGGAGCTAGCGTCTGACTGGCCCGGGAGGCTAGCGGCCTACCGGGCAAATGCCCGGTTTGCTCGATGGCCAGTCTGGGCCTGCTCAGGAGAATGACTGGAGAAGTGAAAATTCGAGGTCAAAATAGCCAAACCAGAAAAATTCTCCCATTTGTCTCACTTTCCAAATTGGCTATGTCACGGTTGGGGTACTGTTGGAGACTGGACCTCGGGATGCGGAGATTGGAGTTCAGGGTGGAGCTTGGAGGTGTAGGGTAGGAGGTATGAGGATCGCTTAGTTGGTTGAGTATGCCAATGTTCAGGATTCCAGAGGGTAGGATGATCGAGTATGGAAGCCAAGGTCGGGGAGCCAGAAGGTAGAAGAGTCAGGTACGAAAGCCAATGTCGGGGTGCCAGAAGGTAGAAGAGTCAGGTACGAAGCCAATGTCGGGGTGCCAGAAGGTAGAAGAGTCAGGTACGAAGCCAATGTCGGGGTGCCAGAAGGTAGAAGAGTCAGGTACGAAAGCCAATGGTCAGTAACTAGTAAATCTGTAAGAAGGGAACTAAAGCACTCAGCTAGAAGATACTCAACTATCCAGCAAAGGATATGTGTGCAGACTGAACATTTATAGGGATTGCCAGAGCTCTGGGATTGCTCTCTGTAACAGGTGTATCACTTGTGTCTGGGAAGGGTTCAGTGGTGGAAACTATAAGACCCAGTCCTGGGCGCGCGCGCGCGCCTATCCCTAAGCCCCGCCCCCGACAGACTGCGGGAGACGCCAGAGCATGGCGGGACCGCCGGGTCCACGCAGCGGACCAAGCCCCCCGGCCACTCGTACCCATCGGGGAACGCCGAGGGAGACTACCGGCCCCAAGAGGGCCCTCGAGGGGGACTCGGTCCGACGCCAGGACCGCCGGAACGCGCCACGCAACCGCAGCTGCCCGCACTGTGCCTCGGTGAGTGTGACGCCGTGACAGAACCCCCCCCAAGGCGCAAACTCCGGGGGCGCCGAGGACCCGGCTTGGCAGGGAAGGAAATATGAAACGATCGAACAAGGCGTGGGGCGTGAACGTCCGAGGAGGAGACCCAGGAGTCCTCATCAGGCCCATAGCCCTTCCAATGGACGAGGTATTCGAGTACCCCACGACGCCAACGAGAATCGAGGATGGCCCCAACCACGTACTCTTTGGCACCGTCAACAAGGACAGGAGGAGGGGGTGTGTGGGACCTGCCCGGGAAGGGGTTGGCATGGCACGGTTTGAGGAGGGAACTATGGACCACAGGATGAAACGAGTAGCGTGGTGGGAGACGGAGGCGAACAGCAACTGCATTGACATGTTCTACAACAATGAACGGGCCGATGTAACGTGGTCCTAACTTACGTGAGGGACAGGAGAGCTGGAGAAAGCGGGTGGACAGCCAGACTTTCTGGCCCGGGAGATATGTAGGGGAGGCAGCACGGGATCGATCTGCATGTCGTTTGTACATGGCTTGGGAATAATGCAGGGCATCTTTGGCCTTGGCTAGACTATCTGCTAGAAGACGGAGGCGTGTGGTGGCATCGGGAACAGAGGTGTAAGAGGGTAGTCCCGGAAACATGGCTGGGTGGTAACCATAGGTGAGAAAAAATGGAGAAAAAGTGGTGGATTCGTGTGTATGTGAGTTGTAAGAAAACTCTGCCATCGGAAGTAGTTCCAACCAGTTATTTTGCTGATAAGAGGAATAACAGCGCAAATAGGACTCAAGTGTTTGATTGGTTCGTTCTGTTTGCCCGTTAGACTGGGGATGGTATGAGGTGGATAGATCAACTGATATCTTAAGCGAGGAGCAAAAAGCCTTCCAGAAATGTGACGTGAATTGGGTACCCCTGTCGGTGACTATGGAGGTTGGTATACCGTGGAGACGGAACACTTGGGCTATGAACAATGATGCGGTTTCTTTGGCCGTAGGTATTTTCATGGAAGGGATAAAATGGGCTAACTTGGTTAAACGATCCACTATGACCGTGATACAGGTATGTCCTGCAGAGGGGGGAGATCCACAATAAAATCCATGGTGACATGTGACCAAGGTGTCTCGGGCACAGGGAGTGGTTGCAATAACCCTAAGGGTTTTTGTGGAAGGGTTTTGGTCCTGGCACAAACGTCACAAGACTTGACATAGTCCCGAACATCACGAGATAGGGAGGACCACCAGAAGTGACGGGATATTAATTTTCGTGTTTTTGTTCTTCCTGCGTGACCGGCCAGGGGGGAATCATGACATTGTTGCAGTATTTGGAGTTGTTTCTCTTTAGGTACTAGAATACGATCTTTAGGTGGTACGGTCGACGTAGGAGATGGAGCTTTGGTTTGTGCTATCTCGTTCAGTAAACGTGAAGTAACCGAGAGAAACTGATGTGGTTGAAGAATGGTTTCTTCTGTCTTAACTCTTCCAGAATGATACTCATGTAGTCGGGATAAGGCGTCAGCTTTACCATTGCGTGATCCAGGACGGAATGTGAGATGAAATTGAAAGCGAGAGAAGAAGAGGGCCCACCTGGCCTGTCTGGGACGTAGCCGTTTTGCCGTCTTCAAGTACTCGAGATTCTTGTGATCCGTATATATTGTTATGGGGTGCAGACACCCTTCCAAGATGTGTCTCCATTCCTCTAATGCTTGTTTAATGGCCAGTAGTTCTTTATCCCCGATATCATAGTTACACTCCGCGGGGCTCATCTTCTTGGAAAAAAAGGCTATTGGGTGTAAATTATTGGTGGTTGGGCAACGCTGGGAGAGGACGGCACCAGTAGCGTTATTGGAGGCGTCCACCTCCAGGTAATAGGCCAAAGACGGATTGGGGTGAGAGAGGATAGGTGCCGAACAGAACCGTTCTCGTAGATCGTTAAAGGCTTGGGTAGCATTCGTGGACCATTGGAAGGGAACAGTAGACTTGGTAAGAGCTGTTAAAGGTTGGGCAAGTCGACTGAAGTTGCGAATGAATTTGCGATAAAAATTGGCAAAACCCAAGAAGCGTTGTACCTGTTTTCTGTTGAGTGGTATAGGCCAATGTTTGATGGCTTGTATCTTTTTGTCATCCATGGCAATGGTACCGGGTCGAATGATGAACCCCAGGAACTCCACAGTATGGACCTCAAATAGGCATTTGTCGAGTTTAGCAAATAGGTGATGTTGTCGGAGGCGTTGTAGTACCTGTTGCATGTGTTTTCGGTGTTCTTCTAGGGTAGAGGAATACACAAGAATGTCATCCAAATATATGACAACACATTGATCCAGCATATCGCGAAAAACAACATTGATAAAACATTGAAATGTGGCAGGGGCATTGCATAGCCCATAGGGCATTACGGTGTATTCAAAGTGCCCGTATCTGGAGCGGAAGGCTGTTTTCCATTCGTCCCCTTCCTTTACACGTATCAGATTGTAAGCTCCCTTCAGGTCCAGTTTGGAGAAGATGGCAGCCGTTTTCAAACGATCCATCAATTCTGAAATTAACGGTAAGGGATAACGATTTTTAACGGTTATGTGATTCAGGGCACGATAATCAACGCAGGGGCGCAACCCCCCATCCTTTTTCGCCACAAAAAAAATACCGGCCCCAGCAGGTGAGGTGGAGGGACGTATAAACCCCTTTGCTAGGTTTTCATCTATGTATTCCTTAAGGATGACCAGTTCGGGTTCTGACAACGGGTATAGTCGTCCGTAGGGGATTGGAGCGCCCGGTAAAAGGTCAATTGGACAGTCATAAGGCCGATGTGGGGGTAGAGCATCCACTCCTCGTTCGTCAAATACATCTTTGAACGACTGATAGACCTGTGGGAGTGTAACATTAGAGGGAGTCTTATGAAGATCCAGGATGGAGCATAACGTGGTTGTGACCTCACGCAGGCATACCTTACGACAATGGAGAGAGGGAAAAAAGCTGACCCGAGGACCACCTTATGATTGGGTCGTGGCGGCGGAGCCAGGGAAGGCCCAATATGATCGGGAACACAGGTGACGTAATAACGTCATAGGATAATAGTTCCCTATGGGAAGGTCCTAACGTTGAGGAGAGAGGGATGGTCTCTTTTGTGACAGGACCTGCGCCAAGGGAAGAACCGTCGACAACTTGTATATGTACGGGTACATCTTTATTTAATACTGGAATGGAAAATTTAGAAACCAAGGCAGTATCAATGAAACAATTGCTGGCTCCGCTGTCAATCATGGCCTCCACCGTGATAGATTTTTCTTCCCACTGTAAGACAAGTTGTACCAATAAGTGAGGGGATTGGACACTAGACATGGAGGTCGACAGAATATTGGATGGACAACATGTAGCCATACCTCCCTTGGTCGGTGTGTCAGGACAGTCCCGGACAAGGTGGGTGTTTTTTCCACAGTAGAGGCACAGGCCATTATCACGTCTATGTTGGTTCTCCTGAGGAGTTAGCCGTCGACGAACAACATTGAGTTGCATGGGTTCTTCAGTGGATGGTATGGTAGACGTAGTCGGGGGTGGCGATAGTGCCAACATACGCGGAGCTGGAGGTCGGGGGGGGTGGAGAAAACAGGGCTCTCTCTCGTACGCGTTCACGAATGCGTCTGTCGATTTGGAGAGCAAGACGAATTAGGGGTTCCAAGGAGGTGGGTGTTTCGCCACGAGCCAACTCGTCTTTGACGGATTCGGACAGGCCCCATCGGAATTGGCTAACCAATGCGGTTTCATTCCATCCAGTCTCAGAGGCCAATCGGCGGAATTCAACTGTGTAGTCCTCGATGGGTCTTCTGCCCTGTCTTAGTTGCCGGATTTGAGCCTGGGCAAAGTCGGATCTCTGAGGGTCCTCATATAATAGATTCATGGCCGACAAAAAGGAGTGCCATGATTGTAACACCGGGTCTGCGGTCCGCAGGAGGTTATGTGCCCAGACTTGGGCCTCATCCGAGAAAAGGGAGATAACCGTGCGGATCCGCACAAAATCCGATTGGTAGGTGCGGGGGTTAAGTGCGAACAGGATTTCACAGGACATGAGGAATCCTCTATAGGACTCGCGACGTCCAGAGAATCGTTCAGGCATCGGGATTCTGGGTTCTGGACTGATCATGTCCTCATTTTGGGATGACGACGAGATGGGAAGTAGGTTTTGGACTTGTCCTTGCATTTGAGCTTGGGTTAACTGCAAGTCCTGTACTGAATGGGATAGTACTGTCACCTGACGAGTCAAGGAAGCGATAGCATCCAATACGTCCGCGGGGTCCATGATTTATCGGGCTGGATAGTTCTGTCACGGTTGGGGTACTGTTGGAGACTGGACCTCGGGATGCGGAGATTGGAGTTCAGGGTGGAGCTTGGAGGTGTAGGGTAGGAGGTATGAGGATCGCTTAGTTGGTTGAGTATGCCAATGGTCAGGATTCCAGAGGGTAGGATGATCGAGTATGGAAGCCAAGGTCGGGGAGCCAGAAGGTAGAAGAGTCAGGTACGAAAGCCAATGTCGGGGTGCCAGAAGGTAGAAGAGTCAGGTACGAAGCCAATGTCGGGGTGCCAGAAGGTAGAAGAGTCAGGTACGAAAGCCAATGGTCAGTAACTAGTAAATCTGTAAGAAGGGAACTAAAGCACTCAGCTAGAAGATACTCAACTATCCAGCAAAGGATATGTGTGCAGACTGAACATTTATAGGGATTGCCAGAGCTCTGGGATTGCTCTCTGTAACAGGTGTATCACTTGTGTCTGGGAAGGGTTCAGTGGTGGAAACTATAAGACCCAGTCCTGGGCGCGCGCGCGCGCGCCTATCCCTAAGCCCCGCCCCCGACAGACTGCGGGAGACGCCAGAGCATGGCGGGACCGCCGGGTCCACGCAGCGGACCAAGCCCCCCGGCCACTCGTACCCATCGGGGAACGCCGAGGGAGACTACCGGCCCCAAGAGGGCCCTCGAGGGGGACTCGGTCCGACGCCAGGACCGCCGGAACGCACCACGCAACCGCAGCTGCCCGCACTGTGCCTCGGTGAGTGTGACGCCGTGACAGGCTATTTGGTCTATATTGTTCTCTTCTTCTGCCAGTTCTCGTGGTTTTCACCTTTCTCTGAATAACCCAGATAGAGGATGTATCATTTACAATTCTCCCTGGTCAGTGTCATTAACGTCATACATATGGTCATGGTGAGTTGAATGTCCCAGCCTCTCCTCCTACGTTGGATGTCCTGGTGAGTTGTGAGAGCATTCCAAAGTATAACGCTTCCCTTCACCCAGAAGGCTGTCAATCCGCCTTCTGGGATTACAATTCGCACTGTGAAGGTAGTGCACCATTATCAGCTAATTTCTCTTGAGGCATCTGATTGGCTGTACGACACATAGGATCTGCACCTGCTGCAGGAAAAACAGGCCTTTCAGAAAGGAGGAGCACTGAAGGAGTCATCCGTGCAGGAAAGAAGAGTTTTAATGGATAATATAAAGATACTTTAAGCTGACAATGGATGGTGGAGCTGGGAAATCTGGAATTTAAAGTGTCCCTTTAACCCACCATACACATTTTTAGTTACATGAAAATTAAGATATTCATGAATTTTGAATACAGTGAAAAGTAACAACCTACATGATTGCACTCATTCATACAGTTTGCTACCCACAAGGGGCCCTGTTCCCTTGTCCACGCTATGTCACGTGTAGACTGCGATTGATGCAGCAGGTGGGGTTGTTGTGAGCCCAGGATGCAGTGAAATAGGCAGGTTGCAAGTAACAAAGGGGTTTATTTTAGAATAAACACAAGAACATAAAAGACATGAACTAAACAACAGATCAGAACTAGACACTGGAGGAGACTGGGCACAAAAGGGAATAGCTTAGAGAAGGAGAGGAGATGCAAGAAAAGGAGGTAGAAGCAATAGAGGGATGGCCGAGAGTTGTGGGAAGGGAGGATTAAGGAGAACTGAATATGGGAGCGGTTAGGAACAGGAGAAATAAAGGATAGCAAGATGAGAATAAGAGACTAGAGAGTGAGAGTGGAAATAGACACAAAGGGAACTTAACAGCACATGGGGCAAGCAATGAATAAACAATAATACAGATAAACATATCACACAGATCTTGGAAATCACGGTCTCAGGCAAGGGGCAGGTAATAGAATGGTCAAGACTAAGCAATGGGTCTGGTACACAGGGATCCTAGATGGGGGGCAGAAGGGAGCAGGATGGGGGGTACAGGTATGTGGAGTAAAGTCCAGAAAGTGCAATGGAGGGTTCAGCAAGGTGGAAACACGGAGTAATCTGGAATTCAGGAGGTCTTTGACAAAACAGCGAACGTTCAGGAAATAGCTCTGTACAGGATCACAGTCTGCAACTTAAATGTGGAAGTGGTTTGTGAAGGGCGTAGCTTCCTGATATGCAGAGCTAATCAAGGGAAGGTAGGGCTCCAGGGCTAGGATATCAGATGCATGCAGAAAGTCCAGGAACTTATATTGTTCATATTGCAGGGTTAACGTGAGTGACAGGGGCCAGAGCGTGGTGACACTGACACGCTAACATGGGGCGCAAACAGGGAAAAATTGTGCCTGCAGATTTCCCCGTAGCTTCCCCATGTTAGTGCGATATTCCGGGGCAGGCGCTTGCTCAGCACCTCGCCCTGGAACGCAATGCTAACTGCTGGGATATTCGCTATAGCGCTTCCGAGCCACAGCAAGTATCACCTCCTGGAGTCAATCGGACTCCATGGAGGGTTGCACTTTTGGGCCGCAAGCCCTGCTCCAGCGCCGCAAAGTGATTGCAGAGGGATACTGGGAACTATTTGTTCCCAGTCTCACTCTGCTCATGGCCAGAAGAAAAGGTGGATCAGACCATCCTTCTCGCTGTGGGATGAGAGATGAGTATCAGTTTTGATGTTTTTTTCTTTTAGGGGGTGCTAAATGGTTTTGTATTTGCAGAATCATTTAGCACCAGCTTTAAGAAGGTGCTAAAATTTTGTCTTGCTCGTCCTGATGCTAGTTAGCGCTAGCACTTTACTTATCGAATTGTTAACGTACATTTGCACTCCCCATGTTAAGTATAGGATGCGCAAAGCACAGTAAGCACATGGAAGCTAACGCAAAAAACGATGTGCTAATGGCTTACCAACGGGGGGAAGCGTCGGGAATGTAATATGGGAATATGGGGGGGCATGCGTTAAACACACTTATCCTGGCGCTAACGCTTACACATCCAGATGCTAATGTTAGCGTTTACTAGGGAATAGTGCCGAAGGTCTGGTGTTTTGGTGATGTTTATATATGTCTGGTTAGAAGTCATAACATGATGTTGCCATATTCCCAGTAGAATGGACAGATCTATATAAAAAAATAGCATATTTAGCTGGACAGTTAGTCCACATACAATTATGCTATCTCCAGGATTCAAAATTTTGATTCCTAAGGTATTAGCCATGCTACAAAGTTACTCACCATTCCTGATCCCAAGTGGTCAACAACAAATTTCACATTGCCAAGGACCAAATTTCCACTAGCCCGGCTTAAATTGTCACTTGCCCTAGGCAAGAGGGAGTGTGGAAATTTTGAGTCCTGCGATCTCCATTTGCATAGCAAAATCAGTGGTCAGCGCAGTAGAATGAGGAAAATGAGGAAAATGTTTGATTTAACATCCTGAATTGATGCATGTGAAGTTCAAAAATTATTAAAAATTCCTTGTTCGGTCAGGAGAAAATATAATAAACTAAGGGTAAGATGAGTTTTAGTGAACGTTTGTTGAGTATATTATGTTGTGTACATGATTTAATAAATAAAACTGAACTGTGAGAGGTGATTTAGGAAAAGGAAAGTCTTCTTTGTGTAATACTTGTGCTTAGAAGCTCTTGATACTCTATTTGTATGTTATACACTAAGGAAACTAACAATGATGGATGGGCTATTTAATTATTTTCAAAGGGATTGATTTTTTTTTTCCTTGAAAGTTTGTTTCAGTGACCTATCAGCAACCAATTGTAGACTTGCCCTTGTCACCTCCTGTCAGTAACTACAAAGCAAGTCCAATTAATAAGAGGTAATAACTGTAGCCATAAAGCGCAGGTTTGATATAACTGTCATATTCTTTGCTGCTCTGCACTCATGCTGCAAATAAGCTGATCTCGGGACAGTCTCACATTCATAATTCTTCCATATGTTCACATCAAAAAGCTTCAGTGGCATTTCTCTGCAAAAAATCGCTGTTTCTATAAAATTGGAAATGCTAAATACAAGCTTATCAGCCGTGCAGAAACCGAGTCAGCACATACAGAGCTATATAAAGCTAAAAAGTAGCAACTTTATAGAACATCAATACAGTACAAGTGGGAACCACAAAATACGCAACCCAAAACGTTTTTGGTCTCCTGATGATAAAGATCAGATTATGAACGGCGTAATGCAATTTATATACACTAAATCTGGGCTTCATAGTCTTTTTTTCACAACTTTTTTCTAGAATTACCCTGTTTCGAGTCATTGTCTCTGTTAATTGGAAACATGTTAATGTAGTGACGTTAGAAGTATTGACTTATTTTTTTATCCATTTATCTACAGCATTATGCACCCGCTGCCCACATATGGCTCACTTGTGTGTGATCTCATTTATCCTTACTAGCTTACTGTCCACATTTCACGTGACGCGAGTCATTTCGCTTCCTCTAATGGTATCCTTCATTAAAAATTAATTATTGTCTATTCATCATAGGTTCTTTCAACAACATCCTCAACTGTCATATCTGGAATTGCCAAGACCTACACTCGCTACTGGAACTGAGTGTTTTACTGAAATATTCAGAAGGTTGCTTCTGTGTTTCCTACTAGCAATGACTGATGGTGCAATATTATTGAGTGTTCGCTTGTATCTAGTGGTGACTTCCTTTATCTCAGCTGCTTATCTCAAAGAGGCTTGGTTGACAATCCCTGTGGGGTAATATCTATCTATTTATATGTATATAAATAGGTATAATTTACAGAGAATTCTCGTGTCTCAATATTCAGCTGTCTGTGCTTTCATGTAAATGCGCATAATCTATGTATTTATCATATCTTATTATGGATTACTCGCTGTGAGGCTTATATCAATCTTGGGATCTGGGCATCTCTTTCACGAAGACTACGAGCATGAAGTTCACATTTATGATATTGATATATTGATGAGATATGTCACACTTTATAATATTTCATTGGACCGCCTTTTACATTGCTTGCGGAACACAGTCATTTACCTTGGCATCCCTTTGGTAAGCTAATTCAGTGTCACAACATTTATTTCTGTCCAGAGTTGCATTAATTTGTTGCCAAGTTCTTGTATTGATGATAGGAGAGTTGGACTCTGTGTAAAGTCTTCTCCAGTATATCCCAAAGATTGTCAACAGGGTGAAGGTCTGGACTCTATGGGCCACATTACAATCTATGTGCTAACGTTAACGCTCACCTGCGTGAGCATTAACATTAGCCGCGGTGTCTACTGCATATTACAATCCAAACGCAAACGGGTTAAGTAACCCGCTTGCGTTTGGTACCTTGCGCTTTTCAGCGTGAGGGTACTGTACTTTGCGCTCCCCATGTTAAGTATAGGGAGGGCAAAGTGTTAATCAGCAATAGGATTACAAAGTCCTAACGCTGATTAATGTCCGGCTCTGGTTAGCGGAAAGTTAACCAAAGCCAGGACTTGGTGTTAACAGATTCCGATTCTACAGAATCCGTTAACACATCCAAAAAAATTAAAAAAACAATTAGTATACTCACTTCCTGTCCCGCGGTGAGGACCGCGGCTTCAACCGCCTCCTCCGTCCGACGGGAGCAGGGAAAGACTGGGGGAAAAAGTCCCCCCCAGTCTCTCCCTGTGTATCACTAAGCTGACCGGCCGGATCTCGCGAGGCGTGATCCTATGGACTCCATAGAGTGGATGCTCGCAGCTGCGCTCAGTGCTGCCGCGAGCATCCAGGGCCGTAGCGCGTGGTAACAATGCAGGCAGCTTTTTAAGCGCCTGCATTGTAATTCCACACTAAAACAGGGGAGGTAGGGAGAAAACTGCGGGCACAGTTTTTTCTCCCTACCGCCCCCGTTTTGGCGTGGAGATTTTAATGTGGCCCTATGATGGCAAATTCATGTATGAAAATGAGGTCTCATGATCCCTGAACCATTCTTGCACAATTTGAGCCCGATGAATGTAGACACTGTAATCTTGGAATATGACTTTTCCATCAGGGAAGAAAAGATGCATTGATCCAAAAATCTCATCATTCAGGGTATTCAGGTAGTAGGCTGACCTAATTCTTTGGGCACATATACATATACAGTATATATACAGGTGAAACTCTAAAAATTAGAATAACGTGCAAAAGTTCATTTATTTCAGTATTGCAACTTAAAAGGTGAAACTAATATATGAGATAGACTCATTACATGCAAATCAATATAGTTCAAGCCGTGATTTGTCATAATTGTGATGATTATGGCTTACAGCTCATGAAAACCCCAAATCCACAATCTCAGAAAATTAGAATATTGTGAAGAGGTGCAATATTCTAGGCTCAAAGTGTCCCACTCTAATCAGCTAATTAACACCTGCAAAGGGTTCCTGAGCCATGAAATGGTCTCTCAGTCTGGTTCAGTAGGAATCATGGGAAAGACTGCTGACCTGACAGTTGTGCAGAAAACCATCATTGACCCCCTCCATAAGGAGGGAAAGCCTCAAAAGGTAATTGCAAAAGAAGTTGGATGCTCCCAAAGTGCTGTATCAAAGCACATTAATAGAAAGTTATGTGGAAGGGAAAGGTGTGGAGGAAAAAGGTGCACAAGGAGTGGACTGAGGCTGGAGTCAGTGCATCAAGAGCCAACACACACAGATGGATCCTGGACAAGGGCTTCAAATGTCATATTACTCTTGTCCTCAATGACCATGGGATTACTGTGCTTGATTGGCCAGCAAACTCGCCTGACCTGAACCCCATAGAGAAACTATGGGGCATTGCCAGGAGAAAGATGAGAGACATGAGACCGAACAATGCAGAAGAGCTGAAGGCCGCTATTGAAGCATCCTGGTCTTCCATAACACCTCAGCAGTGCCACAGGCTGATAGCTTCCATGCCACGCCGCATTGAGGCAGTAATTGCTGCAAAAGGGGCCCAAACCAAGTACTGAGTACATATGAATGCTTATACTTTTCAGAGGTCCGATATTGGTCTATGAACAATCCTTGTTTTATTGATTGCATGTAATATTCTCATTTTCGGAGATTGTGGATTTGGGTTTTTCATGAGCTGTAACCATAATCACCACAATTATGACAAATCACAGCTTGCACTATCTCATATATTAGTTTCACCTTTTAAGTTGCATTACTGAAATAAATGAACTTTTGCACGATATTCTAATTTTTCGAGTTTCACCTGTATACTGTATATATAGCCGAATAGTCATGCACTCACACTTAGGGCCACATTACTATCCTAGTGTTAAAACTCGGGCGCAAGGGAGGAAAAACTGCACCCGCAGTTTTCCCCCTTGCGTCCGTGTTTTAACGCTGGATTACAATGCAGGTGCAAAAAATGCTGTCTGCATTGTTTGCGGGCGTTAACCCCCGGGATGCTCGCAGCAGTGCTGAGCACAGCATCCACTCGATGGAGTCCATAGGACTCCATTGAGTTCCCCCCTGCCAGTCACTTGACCAGCTGGATCTTTCCCAGTCTTTCCCAGCTCCCGCCAGACGGAGGAGGCGGTTTGAGCCGTGGTCCTCGCCGCGGGACAGGAGGTGAGTATAGCATTCTTTTTTTTTAGGCTGGTGTTAACGGATTCTGCAGAAGCGGAAACTGTTAACACCAAGTCCAGGCTGTGGTTAACTTTTTGCTAACCACAGCCGGACATTAATCAGCGCTAGTAGATGGTAATACTAACGCTGATTAACACTTTTGCGCTCACCATCTTAAGTATAAGGAGCACAAAGTACAGTAACCTTGCGCTGAAAAGCGCAAGGTACCAAACGCAAACGGGTTACTTAACCTGTTTGCGTTTGGATTGTAATATGTGGTAGATACCGCAGCTAACGTTAGTGCTCACGCAAGTGAGCGCTACCATTAGCAACAAGAATGTAATGTGGACCTTAATCGTTTGTAGTTGCCTGGTGCCGGCCAGCTGGCTACAGTGAAATACAAAAATACAAAGCAGTGCGGCAGTTGGCTTCAGTTGGTCAGGTCTAGGTTCTGCAATGTTATGTGCAGTGCTTTTTTTCGATTAAAAAAAAGTGAGGGTACCCCCATGAAGCATTTTTTTATTTTTATTATTATACTTTATATATATACTAGGTGGAAAGCCTGCCCAGAGGGCAGTCTATTGTTGTTGTCGCCAGGTCAGAATTCAAGTCCACATAGTTTTTTTCCAATGTCCTATCCAAGAGTATCTCTCTATATAAATACGTTTGTAACACGTCCATCGCCATCCCATCCGCAACAGGAGGGCCGACTGAGGAGCTGTGATGGGTGCACACACAGCTGACAGCGCATTACAAAGGAATTTATATATTAGAGTAGGTTCCTCTTCCCTCTTAGATTGTAAACTCACGGGAACCGGACCCTCAGATTGTAAACTCGTGGGACCCCTCAGATTGTAAACTCGTGGGACCCCTTAAATTGTAAGATCATGTGGCCCCTTAGATTGTAAACTATTGTGGCCCCTTAGATTGTAAACTCATGGGGCCCCTTAGATTGTGTTGGGCTTGGGCGGGCATTTTTTTTGTAGCGTATACATTATGCGTATATTTAATGGCATGTGGTATGCATGGCATGGCAGGCTGGTATTTAGGCACACTGGTATTATGAGACATTGGTATTATGGCTGGCAGACTGGCGTTATGGCTGGCAGACTGGCATTGTGCATGGCAGACTGGTAATATGGCTGGCAGACTGGTAATATGGCTGGCGAACTGGTAATATGGCTGGCGAACTGGTAATATGGCTGGCAGACTGGTATTGTGCATGGCAGACTGGTATTGTGCATGGCAGACTGGTAATATGGCTGGCTAACTGGTAATATGGCTGGCGAACTGGTAACATGGCTGCCGGACTGGTAACATGGCTGCCGAACTGGTAATATGGCTGGCAGACTGGTTTTATGGCTGGCAGACTGGTTTTGTGCATGGCAGACTGGTAATATGGCTGGGAACTGGTAATATGGCTGGCAGACTGGTAATATGGCTGGGAACTGGTATTGTGCATGGCAGACTGGTAATATGCATGGCAGACTGGTATTGTGCATGGCAGACTGGTATTGTGCATGGTAGACTGGTAATATGCATGGCAGACTGGTAATATGGCTGGGAACTGGTATTGTGCATGGCAGACTGGTAATGTGCATGGCAGACTGGTATTGTGCATGGCAGACTGGTAATATGCATGGCAGACTGGTATTGTGCATGGCAGACTGGTAATATGCATGGCAGACTGGTAATGTGCATGGCAGACTGGTATTGTGCATGGCAGACTGGTAATATGGCTAGGAACTGGTATTGTGCATGGCAGACTGGTAATATGGCTGGGAACTGGTATTGTGCATGGCAGACTGGTAATATGCATGGCAGACTGGTATTGTGCATGGCAGACTGGTATTGTGCATGGCAGACTGGTAATATGCATGGCAGACTGGTATTGTGCATGGCAGACTGGTAATATGCATGGCAGACTGGTAATGTGCATGGCAGACTGGTATTGTGCATGGCAGACTGGTAATATGGCTAGGAACTGGTATTGTGCATGGCAGACTGGTAATATGGCTGGGAACTGGTATTGTGAATGGCAGACTGGTAATATGCATGGCAGACTGGTATTGTGCATGGTAGACTGGTAATATGCATGGCAGACTGGTAATATGGCTGGGAACTGGTATTGTGCATGGCAGACTGGTAATGTGCATGGCAGACTGGTATTGTGCATGGCAGACTGGTAATATGCATGGCAGACTGGTATTGTGCATGGAAGACTGGTAATATGCATGGCAGACTGGTAATATGGCTGGGAACTGGTATTGTGCATGGCAGACTGGTAATGTGCATGGCAGACTGGTATTGTGCATGGCAGACTGGTAATATGCATGGCAGACTGGTATTGTGCATGGCAGACTGGTAATATGCATGGCAGACTGGTAATGTGCATGGCAGACTGGTAATGTGCATGGCAGACTGGTATTGTGCATGGCAGACTGGTAATATGGCTAGGAACTGGTATTGTGCATGGCAGACTGGTAATATGGCTGGGAACTGGTATTGTGCATGGCAGACTGGTAATATGCATGGCAGACTGGTATTGTGCATGGCAGACTGGTATTGTGCATGGCAGACTGGTATTTTGCATGGCAGACTGGTATTGTGCATGGCAGACTGGTATTGTGCATGGCAGGCATGGCAGACTGGTAATATGGCAGGCCGGGCACGGAGGAGATGCAGGCCGGGCGCGGAGGAGATGGAGGCCCGCATGGAGATGCAAAAAACAAATCCGATCCACTGGAGAGGCGCTGTGCGCCTCTCCAACGGATCGGATTTGTTTTGTCCCTCTCGCACGCCGGCTTTGCTCGTGCCACGGCCGTTGGATGCGCGCGCAGCCAACCGCCGCAGGTTGCGCGCGCATGCGCAGTAGGGTTTTGGCGACAGACACGCCAGCCCTTATTGTTTTATAGGATAGATATAGTGCCAGCATATTCCGTAGCGCTGAACAATGGGCACAATATAGACAGGGTTACAATACACTGAGACTAAACAGCATTTGATAAACCAGTACAGGAGGAAATTAGGGCCCTATTCCCGTGGGAACTTACAATCTAAAAGGGTTGGGGATGGAAACAGGAGGAGAGGACTGCAAGGTGAGAGTGATGGACTGTTTGGGGCAGTGAGGTGTATCAGTGAGTCGGGTGGTAGGCTTCCCTAAATAGGAATGTCTTAAGGGAGGGTTTGAAGGAAGGTAAACTAGGGGAAAGCCTGACTGTATGAGGGAGAGTGTTCCAGAGGATGGGGGCAGTGCGTGAGAAATCTTGCAGTCTATCATGGGAAGAGGTGATGTGGGGAGAAGCTTGGCGCAGGTCACTGTTTGACCTTAGCGAGTGGCCTGGGGTGTATTGGTGATTAATGAGGACAGGTATTGGGGAGCTGATCTAGAGAGAGCTTTGTAGGTCAGGGTAAGGATTTTGAATTTAATTCTACAGTGGATGGGGAGCATCATTAAGCGCTAGGCAGTGAGCAGCCAATGAAAAGATGGCGTAGGCTCGCATGCAGTCAATGAATAGAAGGCATACACAGCATGCAGTCAATGAATAGAGCCAGGGCCAGACTACAACATTGTGTTGCCTGGGTCCAAGGATGAAATGCCGCACTCCCTCAAACTGTTTCCACCAAAATACACCCATGCTTATCACGGAGCTTCACAGCAATAAAACTCACAGTAATGTGCAGTCTGTATGAGCAATCACAGAGCTGCAAGGTAATAAAACTGACTGGAATAAGCAGTGTGCATGAACATATCACAGAGCTCCAGAGTGCAGCTTCATTGTTCATTTTATAACTGAGAAGCGAACAATAGTGCTGCATTAGAAAAAAAAAGATAATCTAAGAATATATTTATTTATTGTTTTAATTTTACATAAAACCTGAACTTGTTTACTATTATCTAAAAGGCCATGCACTGGCCTTTCAAGTGATACCTCACATAACCCTCTAGATTCTTTGGGTCCAGAGATACGGGGGTCCAAGAGACCCCTGTATATCCTCCATAGGGGATATCCTAACCGTCTGGAAGTTCCGCTTCTAAACATCACGCCCATGAGCGATGATGTCAGTGGGTGGGAGAAGGTGTCAGCCCCCTGCGGGAGAAGTCTGCCATCATCGCTAATTCATGGAACTTCGATGGTGGGCTGGAGACGTCCTCCTCATTCTAGCGTAGTAGTGTGGCCCAGTCTATAGGTGCCGGTACTGAGTACCAGCAGAAAAAAAGCCCTGCTTTTAAGTGACATCCTGGCTGTTGCTTGTTTTAAGATGGGTGGCAGTATTCAAATTTTGCCGTTAAGCTAACGTCTGGAATCATTATCCATAACAGCGCTATCCATTAGCTTAACAGCTCAACTGAGCCACACGCTTTTGCTCGTGACTCGGATGTTGAGGCTGCTTTCTTTACAACCAACAGCTTTTTTTTAGAAAAAAGGTACTTTTTTTTAGATATTTCCGAATTTAATAAAACATTTCTACCCATAAGCTGAAACTGGGTAAGTTATAACACTTCAGAGTGTCACAAAGACTTTACTGCACGTGTAGGAATAGGTATTCCATAGTGTTTACAGATTTTCAGTAAATTTTGAGTCTGAATTTCCAATGTTCTTCGCTATTTAGATAAGTCTTGCAATGAGATGCTTAGAAATCCTTATAATCCAGAAAGCATTTTCCAATTCACAGCATCACTGAATATGCAAGGCAATGTAAATTAAATATTGGTAGAGGGTGCCCTTATCTATTTTCTGAATTCCATTCATTTTAATATATTGTTCCATTTACTTTTATATATTGCTGCATAGTGAAATTCAATAAAGAAGTGTGAGCAGCACAGGAAATATGAAAGATAAGATCAAAAACAAACATAGCGACTGTAATTTACGTTCAACGTGAGGGCATTCTCAGGCCAAGATATGCGCATACAGACTACTGATCCATCAATGATTTTTTTTTGCTCCTTTGCAAAGATCCACATCTTATCACTTTTAATTACTTTTTCCTTGATGTCAATGATAAGAATGTGAAAGCAATGAAATGTTCTTCGCTCCTTAAGAGAATTTTTTTTTTCTTAATTCCCTCATAAGAGCGGCGTAACTTGATTTTCTGATCATCTCCCATATAATTACAATAGGATTAGGCAGGATGCTCCGATCAGAGTGACCGCTTCATTTAGATGTGAAGGGCTGGGACGTTAAAGGCCAAGGTTATATATAATTCAATGAAGCAGAAATCAATACGGTTCATTAGAGAGGGAAGGCACAGGATCAGCTTTGTAATTCAGTTATATCTCAATGTTTGCTCAAGGGTAAAATCTTAAGGACCCCACCGCCCCCCCATTTTATACATAAAGCAAGTCTTACTAATTTGGAGCCTGCTTCACTGGTTGCTATTATTGTCTGGGACATAATAAGAGCAGATCAAAATTATGGGGTAGAAGAATTGTTAACTCGGGGAATTATTATGATCGTTGAAGAGAAAAGGTGCATAGAATAAATTATTAGCTTTAGTATTTTAAGGATTAACAGACAAGCAGAGTGGTGGCAAATGGAAAAGTGTTAAAAAGCTGCAGATTAAAGATGATGGACAGCAAGTACCCTAATAAGTGGCCCTCCAACTAAGACGCCTGTGCAGGTCTGACTTCAGAAATCCTGGGGCCCTTTATTGACCCTCTAGTCCAGGTCCTCCTTCACTCAGCTGCCCATTTCAGTAAATTGATGAAAAATAAAGGGCTTTATTACATTCTTCGCGCAAACGTTAACGCGTGCACAAAAACGTATTAACGCGAGGGGCAAAACCCTTTGCGCAGAACGTCGTATTACAATGTCCGTGCATAAAATGCGCGTTAACGTCTACTGCGGGTGAACCTGCGTGAACCCTGCGTGAGCGTAATGTACTGCGTGCGTCCTATACTTAACATACTTAAGCGTCCTATACTTAGCTGGTATGCGGATGGTATTACAATCTATGTGCAACGCACAGCGTTTGCGCACATAATTTTAACGTCTTTTAAAAGCTAGTGGTAACAGCAAATCTGAACGTCCTGGCCGAAACCAAATACACCAGCCCAAAAAAAAATACGCAGCAACGTATAGTTACTCATTCAATGCATACCCAAACAATAAAATTGAGAAGTTGTGTGTTTTTTTTTATTATTGCTGCAGCATATATGCGCAGATTGACTTTGACAGGCGCAAAAACCTAACAGGAGACAATTGTGGTTCTTAATTCTGATTCGCTGAATCGAGTGAAAATACAGTCTGTACACCGATTTCTGTTCGCAACGTTAATGCGCGCATTTTTGCGCGTCTTTTTTCACGTGCGTTATTTTTTGACAGGTGAAATAATGCGCGAGGATTGTAATACCAGCGTTAATTTCCGCGTTAACGTTTAACGCTTCGCTCGAAAATTCACGCGTTTACCGTGCATTTTTGCGTGAAGAATGTAATCGGGCCCAAACTATTTTGCCTCCTCATCGCTTTACCTTATTTTACAGGGATTGGGCTAAATCTCTGATGATCCAGCAAGGAGATTAAATGTGTTCTCTGGTGGGAGAGAATTCACTCTGTACTTCTACCTGGTGCAGTCCACGCTTCTCACTCCCTCAGTGATCCCAGATGCTGTGGCCCATTAGGAAATTTGTTGGTATCTTGGCGGGACCTTCTTTAGAGGTATGGAGGAACCCTTACATCTCTGGCACTTAGGCAAACTGCAAAGGGTTTAGCAAGGGCCAGGGCCTGCTGGAGCCACTGGGCCCCTGAACATATCATGGGCTGTCACCTTCCGATGGCAGACCTGCTTTTCAGCCGCTCCAGTTAGTTCTACTCTTGGAATTTTTGAGGCCTGTGTCCATAGAAAGCAGTAACAAACAGACTTGAGAAGATAGAGGAAAGAGCCTTCAAGTACCAATTGTCATATTTAGAATTGGTGACTGTATGCTTCAAAATTCCCTGTCTTAGGAACTAAGTGCTCCAACATGAGGGATAGCAAGGATCCATTATTTATTCAATGTCTTACTGTGGAAGCATTCTGGTACAATACTCATTGCATCTGTCAAATTGAGAAATGTTGACCAGAATGCTCTGTTGTAGACATGTGCACAGCACAAAATTTCGTTTTGAACTAATGGATTAGTCCTAAAATTCAATTTATTTAGTTGCTAAAGAAATTCGTTTTCAGTTCTTTAGTATGAAAACTAATTTCATTCATCCGAAAACCAGTGGATACAATTACTATTGTAGTGGCTCCTCAGAGGGCTGAGATCGCTGCTTGTTACAGTATCTCTCACTCTCAGCACAATGTGTCAGGCAAAGCTGTTACAGTAACTGACTGCTGCTCATCACAGCGCTCAGAGGTTCAGTAAAACTAGTAAATAATATTTTTATATAAGAGGTTAGAACAATATTATTTCCTTGTTTTACTGAAACTCTGAGCGCTGTTACAGTCAGTTATTTTAACAGCTGAGCCTGATACATTGTACTGAGAGATAATATAACAAGCAGCCGATCTCAGCGCCCACAGCAACTGGATTTAAAGGGCTAATAAAAAGGCTCCTCTCTGTATAATGTATACAACATCCACCTGCATTAATTAATGCCCCTCTCTGTATAGAACATAATACTGCATTGGCATGTGGAGGGTGCAGAACTTCGGAATGCAATGCTTATCCAGCACAGGAGAGGGAACTTTTACTTAAACTTTGTATCTCTGTGGGGGGAGACACAGGAATATAAAAGCAGGGGAGAGGGAAAATATTAACGTAAATCGGTCTGAAAGCTCAGAGAAGAGATGACTGGTGCAAATTTATTTTTATAATAGAATAAAGCACTTTAAATCCAGGGAAAACATTCAAATAAATCACACCGAAGGCTCATAATGACAGAGTAACCGTGAGAGCTGGATAATAAATGTATCAGACATAACAAAACCTTTATAACAAGCAGCACTGGGAGAGGAGAGGGACTTTATATAAAACGTGTATTATAGATGAGGAAAGGGGGATAGTGCTCCTGGATAATATAAAATATATCAGACCTAAGCCCCTATTATGCAGAGCGGGAGGGGAGATAACCCACATTTTATAAAGTCCCTCTCTTCTCCCAGCGCGGCTTGTTATAAAGGGGTTTTTACTATCCAGCCCTCCTGTCATTAGCCTTCAGTGTGATTCATTTGAATGTTTTCCTTCTCCAGCTGCTTTTATCATCTTGTCTGCCTCATAGACATGCAAGGGTTAAGTAAAGGTTTCCTGACCTGTGCTGGCTGGCTGTCTGTGCTGCAAGTGAGTATTCTGGAGCTCTATCACTGTAAGATTTTTGGGTAGGGGTCGGGAAGGATTACACATACAAACCTTTTCTGTAGCTTTGCGATGTTGCGCTCTTCATTACTGGTCTCTTTCACTCATCAATGTAATATCACAAAAAGGACTGAAACTAAAATGTAGTGCATATTATTATAGTTTCTTTCATTTTTTGTACTGAGCAGTTTTGTATCTCTTGAGTCATACTAAAACTAAATTATCCCAAAATTCGGTCTAAATCGTTTTAGTACTAAAACGAATGCACATGTCTACTCTGTTGTGAAATCCATCACTACAAAGTTTGTACTGCCTGAAACTCTACGGGGCAGTCAGTATAGCAAGAGGATAGTCTATAGTGAAAAAATGATATAGCACACTTATTCTATACTAATTATACGAAAATAGCAGGGTTGTAGGCAATTCAAGGCAACTAGACCAACACCAGCTTGAGTATCAAATAGAATAGTGATAACCTTAATAAAGGTTCCAAGAGGAACTGAAATGCTGCACCTTGCTCCAATAATATATCAGCTCTCATTTTATTGCACCGCGGAGTGACTAGCTATTCTAGATGATGCTCAAGTATAAGTAGAGGTGGCAGTTCCTCACCAGTAACAAAACCCAACCATTCCCACTGGAATTGGCCTTTTTGTTCACACCTTAACTTGGATGTAAATCTTTCAAACTAGTGCACATGATTGTCGTGCTATGGGTTTTCCTGTATGGGCTACTCAGCGGCTAGATCCTTGATTTCATATAGCAATGGACACAGGATGCAGTAGCCCAACCCTCATGCCATATATTATTATTTTAGAATATGGTCTCTAGATGAAGTATAATACCCTATGTTTGAGCATTTTTTTATCTAGTCAAATAGAAATATACTGTTACAAATACTGTACTACATTTGCTACATAGTGTTTATGTTCAGATCTCTTTGAATAACCCTGTATATGTTTTCATGTGTTTATTGAACATAACATGTAAACATTCACAGTGCAGGGTGGAAAAAGTATGTGAACCCCTATCCTAATGACTTTTCAAAGAGCTAATTGGAGCCAGGAGTGAGCCAACCTTGAGTCCAATCAGTGTGATATTATTGGATGTGTTGCTGAAAGCTGTCCTGCCCTTTAAAAACACACACCAGTTTTGGGTTTACTGGTTTCAAGAAGCACTGCCTGATGTGAACCATGCCTCGCAGAAAAGAGCTCTCAGAAGACCTACGATCAAGAATTGTTGACTTGCATGATGCTGGAAAGGGTTACAAAAGTATCTCCAAAAGCCTTGATGTTCATGTGTCCACGGTAAGACAGACTGTCTACAAAATGGAGAAAGTTCAGCACTGTTGCTACTCTCCCTAGACGTGGTCGTCCTGTAAAGATGACTGCAAGAGCACAGCGCAGAATGCTTAATGAGGTAAAGAAGAATCCTAGAGTGTCAGCTAAAGACTTACAGAAATCTCTGGCACTTGCTAACATTTTTGTTGACACATCTACAATAAGGAAAACATTAAACAAGAATGGAGTACATGGGAGGACACCACGGAGGGAGCCATTGCTGTTCAAAAAGAATATTGCAGCATGTTTGAAGTTTGCAAAAGATCACCTGGATGTTCCACAGCACTACTGGCAAAATATTCTGTGGACAGATGAAACCAAAATTGAGTTGTTTGGAAAAAACACACATCACTATGTGTGGAAAAAAAAGGCACAGCACACCAACATCAAAACCTCATCCCCACTGTAAAACATGGCAGAGGGAGCATCATGGTTTAGGGCTGCTTTGTTGCCTCATGGCCTGGACGGATTGTTGTCATTGATGGAAAAATGAATTCCAGAGTTTATCAAGACATTTTGCAGGAAAACGTAAGACCATCTGTCCGCCAACTGAAGCTCCTCAGAGGATGGGTGATGCAACAGGACAAAGACCCAAAGCATACAAGTAATTCAACAAAAGAATGGCTTCAACAAAACAAAATACGCCTTCTGGAGTGGCCCAGTCAGAGTCCTGACCTCAACCCGATTGAAATGCTTAAGAGAGCGATTTACACTAGACATCCTAAGAATATTGCTACACTGAAACAGTTTTGTGAAGAGTGGTCCAAAATTATTCCAGATCGTTGTGCAGGTCTGATCTGCAACTACAGGAAACATTTGGTTGAGGTTATTGCTGCCAAGGGAGGGTCAACCAGTTATTAAGTCCAAAGGTTCACATACTTTTTCCACCCTGCACTGTGAATGTTTACATGTTATGTTCAATAAACACATGAAAACATATAATGTATAATGTTTGTGTTGTATTATTTTAAGCAGACCGTGTTTTTCAAATTGTTGTGACTTAAAATGTGCTCTGATCTTCATCTATGACCAATTCATGCAAAACTCCACGTAATCCCAAAGGGTTCACATACTTTTTCTTGCCACTGTACACGATTTGGTCTTCTGAAGTGATGCAAAGGAAATTTGTTTATTGTAAAAATGGGCTTCAGAATGTGCCCCAAAGTTTTAGCAGCTTGGTGCAAGACAGCTGAAGAGCCAATACAGTTTGAACAGCTTGGAATCTATCAGGGTTATTCAAAGAGCTCCGAATTGGGGCCGAAAGGTAACCGAACAGTGAAACTCCACGTACGGTTACCTTTCTTGGCCATTCGGCTATTCAGAGAGCAGGCAGTTCGCCAAATGTTGGCGAACTGCCTGCACATACGGTCCCTGTTCGGTGCCTGTTCGAGGGCAGTGAAATCCCCATAGAGAAGCAATGCTTCGTCTATTCAGATAACAGAAACCAGCGGTGAAAAGTTGCCGAAATGCCCTGTCAATATAATATTCTGCAGTAAAAAGTCTCTTTAGTTTTAGATTTTTTAGGATCTTTTAGTCATTTTTTGGGATTTTTTTGCAAACATTTTTTTTCCGTTTTTTTTTAAATCGTTTTTTTCTTTTTTCTGTAACAGCCCTTTTTATTATCATTCATTGGATCTTATGTGTAAATTTCAGACATTTGCGTTCTGTAGTTTCTTTGCAAACAGCGTTTTACTTTTCAAACATTCAAGCGTACTGGGTTTTTTTTCACTCCATTTGTCGGCGGTGTCGGGTTTTTCCGGCGGCTGCTCTGTACTGTGATCGGCTCCTGCTCGGGTTTCTCCGGCGTGTTTGGCGGGGTTAATCCAGATGTTTTTTGCGGGTTTCGGTGTGCCTTCGTCGGGTTTTGCGGTTAGTTTTCGGCAGGTTTGCGGCAACTTTTCCCTACGCTACGACGGCCCTGTGGTGCTTGCTGAATACACAGCAGGGTCGCCGAAATGGGATCGCCAAATCGTGCCGAATTGAAGAGAACGAAAAGTCACCGAACGTCGGTGACGTTTTGATTCTCTTTGAATAACCCTGTATATTTTTTTCTTTAAGTAAAAACATATAACAAAATATATTATGGGGGATGTAGTAGTGCTATTTGGCCATTAGATGGCGACGCCTACCTGTCAAATAGTGCATATCATTTGAAAATGTGATTTTATGTATTGCAGGCACATTTTCACTGTTTGGCTACTGCAAATTAGTTTTCCATAAATCCACAGGGTCCTGGCAGTGGGTTTATGGAAATCAATTTGATAGTGATTGGTTAAGAAACATTATTGCTAAAAACAAACCAGATACCTCAGATATATCTCTAACGGGGTGTTGTAAAATTTTCATTTTTATAGTCTTTATGTTTATTAGAATTACTTTTTTCCTTCTTGCTCTACAAAATCTCTAAATCCCCAAAGCAAAGCTATAAAGATATTAATGATGGATACATAATTAAACATCAATATGAGATCTATAAAGATACATGCAGAAGTACTAAACAACATTGTCTTTAATCCAGCATGTGTCTATTTGTACCAGAGTTTAAAACAAATGAATTACAAGTCGCATCTTGCACGATATGATGAATGTTGCAAATCAGTGCTTGGTATCAGTTCTACTGAATGGTGCCTGTAATTAGAAGTAGTTTAATATTGCTATGCTGTGAATGCTTGATTGACCTCTTATAATTTGCGGTTATTAGTTTTTCATTAGCATTTCACAAATGTGTGACCATCTTTTTGTTCATTGGCGTTAAAAAAAAAAAAAAAATGTTATATAGAGATTTACCAGCAGGGGTCTCTTATGTCTACTGTATAAATGATAGGAGCCAATTCACAACATACTTAAATGTATTTGCATGAATATCAAAAGAGAAGCAGCACAATGTTAACACACACATGCAAAAAAGTGGAAATCTATTCGATAATACTTAAAATACTTTTATTGTGTGATTTTACAGTCACCTACATTTAACAGGTTTCCATGATTTTTTTTATATCTATACATCTATAGTGACAGTGTGATTAAGGGCATCGTGGTGGACCACAGGTTTATTAGCAGGAGAACCAAGTACGCCTTTTTCCCCCTATACGGTTAACTCACAGCAAATGCCTGATTAAGTTTACCCTGCCCTTACAAGAGAGGTGGTTCCCTCTGAGAGAGGAGTCTTGGTGCTGGAAGCAGCAAGGGAGGAAGCAAAATCCCGAGCCCAGGGGAAGGGTACATTTATATTTTGTTTTCCCAGATTGGTAAGCAGCTTAGCAGCCCAATATGTCAGACAGCAATTCTGAAATGTTTAGTTAGACTCCACTTCAAGGAGTAGTCATTTGTTTTGTATTTGCTGATTTTTTTCTTCATCATGTACCCTGCAATGGCTGCACAATAAAGAGCAGCAGAAGCACAGATCTGTGTCCAGTAGCTACAGTTGTGTTCAAAATTATTCAACCCCCACTGAAATTGAGTGTTTTGGCCAGTTTGACATTGATTTTGATCATTCGGTCATCTTGCTTACAATTAAATCAAAGAGGCACGTGTAGGTCAGACAAATATAACATAACATTTATAATGAAATAACCACAAATGTCTTTTCTGTGCTCACATCATTATCAGTTTTATTCAACCCCCAAGTGACATTCAATCTTAGTACTCAGTACAACATCCTTTTACAGTTATAACAGCTTTTAAACGTGAAGCATAGCTTGACACAAGTGTCTTGCAGCGATCTACGGGTATCTTCGCCCATTCGTCATGGGCAAAAGCCTCCAGTTCACTCACATTCTTAGGCTTGCGCACTGCAACTGCTTTCTTTAAGTCCCACCAGAGGTTCTCAATCGGATTTAAGTCAGGTGACTGCGATGGCCACTCCAAAATGTTCCAGCCTTTAATCTGCAACCATGCTCTAGTGGACTTGGAGGTATGCTTGAGATCATTGTCCTGTTGAAAGGTCCAACGTCTCCCAAGCCTCAGGTTTGTGACGGACTGCATCACATTGTCATCCAATATCTCCTGGTACTGAAGAGAATTCATGGTACCTTGCACACGCTGAAGCTTCCCTGTACCTGCAGAAGCAAAACAGCCCCAAAGCATGATTGACCCCCCGCCATGCTTCACAGTAGGCAAGGTGTTCTTTTCTTCATAGGCCTTGTTCTTCCTCCTCCAAACATAGCGTTGATCCATGGGCCCAAACAGTCCTAATTTTGTTTCATCAGTCCACAGAACACTATCCCAAAACCTCTGTGGTTTGTCCACATGACTTTTGGCATACTGCAGTCGACTCTTCTTATTCTTTGGAGACAGCAAGGGGTGCGCCTGGGAGTTCTGGCATGGAGGCCTTCATTACGCAGTGTGCGCCGTATTGTCTGAGCTGAAACTTCAGTACCCACATCTGACAAATCTTTTCTCAGTTCCTCAGCAGTCACACGGGGACTTTTCTCCACTCTACGCTTCAGGTAGCGCACAGCAGTCGAAGTCAGCATCTTCTTTCTGCCACGACCAGGTAGCGTTTCAACAGTGCCCTTTGCCTTGAATTTGCGAATGATGCTTCCTATGGTCTCTCTTGGTATGTTTAACATCTTTGCAATCTTCTTATAGCCATTGCCCTTCCTGTGAAGAGTAATCACCTCTTCTCTTGTCTTCCTGGACCATTCTCTTGACTTCACCATGTTTGTAACCACACCAGTAAATGTCTAGAAGGAGCTGAGTATCACAGTCATTTTAAAGCTGCCTAATTGGTGCTTATTATGCTTTATTGCTGCTCTGTGACATCCACAGGTGTTTTCAATACCTGATTGAAAACACTTGAATGAACCTCTGTTCTTCAGAGTGGTAGTCTTTAAGGGGTTGAATAATTGTGTCAATGAAGAATTCACAAAAGAAACATTTACTACTGTATTACAAAACCAATTGATGTCATTTTAGTTGCATATGGTTCTTTAAAAAGTCCTTGTAGGATTCCATTCTGAATACAATTTCAAATGTACACTAAATTCCCTAAAACCTTTTACAGTATTGGGGGTTGAATAATTTTGAACACAACTGTATATCACTATATATATATATCTCATTTGGGTTGTGGTGGAGGGCAAAAAAATGAGATAAAAAGCCTCCCGCAATAACCAATAAGGTTTTTGCAGAAGCCACTTGCACATCACAGCAATTAAAAGAACTGCATCACAGAGCTCCTATGCTACATTCCCCAAATGCAGCACAGAACTCTGGGTAAGATATGCAAATGGCAGCTTCCTTACTGTTTTGCATTCTGGGTCTGTTTTTACACAGAACCCTTCAATCAATGCCATTCCATACTAGATGGCTTTCCTTTTTTTTTAGCAGAGATCAGGTTTATGCAACTGGTCAAATTCACTTCTGGACAGCGCTGTTTTGGGTTTATTGGACCCTCTTCAGCAGGAGATTATATATATATATATATATATATATATATATATAGGTCCAGACCACGGATTACCAAACCGAGATACCCTACGATTGATGTGACCTCAGGTGAATCGAATTCAGATTCTGATTTTCCCAATGAATCGACTATACAAAGTTCTAGTAAACCTTTTTTAGGGGGCAATCAGCCACATGACACACAGGTGGCTACGGATAGGGATGAGCCGAACACTCCCCGAGTTCGGTTCGGAGCCGAACCTGAACTTTCCAAATGTTCGGATCCGAACCCGAACTCAATACAAGTCAATGGGGCTGAAAATTCGGTTTTTAGAGTGCCCTCCAAGAGGGCATATATGCTAGATATTTGCCATAAAAGGTGTATGGGGGTCCGGGTAGTGCCCTGGGGGACAGGAAACAAGGACAAAAAGTAAAAAAAAAAAGTTTTTAAAGGGACAGTGAGTTTTCCATGAAATAAGGGTTAAAAATAAAATCGAAAAATTCCTTCAAATATCGTGCCTAGGAGGTCCCCATAACCTGCCCGTGAAGTGGCGGATTTCTAGGATGTATAGAAATATGTAAAAAACAAAAAATGACGTTTCAAATGATGGTAAATGCTTTTCCTTTAATCTATCCATAAACAACTGCTTGGGACGGCAGTCTGTATGAAAAGAGGAGACATTTTCGGACACACAGAAAAAGTTTACTGATTTTTTGGTGGTGAAAAGCAGGAGAATGACTGAAGAATGGAAAATTCTAGACCAAATAGCCGATTTGGAAAGTGAGATAAATGGGAGAATTTTTCTGGTTTGGCTATTTCGACCTAGAATTTTCTCTTCAGTCATTCTCCTGAGTTTCACCTTTCTCTGAATAACCCTTTCAGGGTTATTCAGAGAGTGGTGAAGAGCAGGAGAATGACTGGAGAATGGAAAATTCTAGGTCAAAATAGCCAAACCAGAAAAATTCTCCCATTTAGGCTAGGGTCAGACTAGCGAATTTTTAACGTGCGTTTAGGCGCACTTAATCACGGCCGCACTAGCAGCAAATGACGGGCAATGACGGCCAATATACGAAGTACGGTCGCACGAAAGTCCGGCTGCGCAACGCAAGTGGAAAATGAACACATTTTTTCGAGAACGCAGAACTGCTAGTACGGACGTACAGAGTGCGCTGCGTCCACTAGCGGCGTGTGTGCGTGATTTGGAGACGTCAGACCCTGCTCATGTCCGGCCAACATAACGTCCAGACACCCAAATTTTCCTGGTTTGGATCCGTAAAAAAAAATCACACACAAAAATGCGCATCGTATGACCGTTTTCGCTCATTCCGTGAAAAAATACGGCAATGCGTTTGGACGCACTTTTTGACGGTCACTGTGAAAAATGCGTTAGTCTGTCCCTAGCCTTATCTCACTTTCCAAATCGGCTATTTGGTCCAGATTGTTCTCTTTTCCTGCCATTCTCCTGGTTTTCACCTTTCTCTGAACAACCCTGAGAGAGTGGTGAAAGCCAGGAGAACTGGCATGAGAATAGAACAATCTAGACCAAATAGCCAATTTGGAAAGTGAGTTAAATGGGAGACTTTTTCTGGTTTGGCTGTTTTGACCTAGAATTTTCACTTCTCCAGTTATTCTCCTGCTTTTCACCGCTCTTTGAATAACCCTGTGAATGTTTAATCCCGAGGTGAAAAATAACATTGCTTTAGATGTTATTTAGATTTTTTTTCAAACACCAGTTAAATGCAGCATATTAGGAAGTTTTAGGAGGGAAATTAATTCTCAAATCTCAATCAGAAGCAGACACCACCCCACCTCCTCAGTACCTCAGTATAGTGTACAATGTATAAAATTGTTTACCAGACTAAAAACACCTGGTGTTATGCCCGTTTGTGAACAGAGGTCATTTAGAGTTGAGAATCTTTCCACGTACACATTAGTTTTTAATTCAGTATCTAATAAACCGTTGCTTATAATATTCTGCAGTAAAGAGTCTATTTCTAGATTTTTTTAGTATTTTGTTAAGCATTTTCTATACTTTTCCAAAATTTCTTTTTTTTTTTCCAACTCGAACCGAACTCGAGCCTCCGCTGTCCTCCCTGGGGGGTCTGGGAAAGAAGGGCGACTGCTGGCTGGCCGGGTGCCAGCACTTTCTGCTGGCAGATCGGTATCTGAGGGGGCGGGGTCAGGTGTGGTCACCAGGAGTCGCCGGCTTTAAAACAGGGCTCGAGGTGTTGCCTCGTCGCCCTGTTGTGGAGTTTGTTTCATGCACCGCTACTTCCTGTATCTGCTTGAATTTACTGTTGACGACCCTGCTTTGTATGAGATTCCTGCTCCTGTTATTTGACCCGGCTTGGCTTTGACCACTCTTTCTCTATCGTGTGTATTACGCGGTTTGCGTGTTTTAGTGATTTAACCCCATGCTGGTTGCTGGGTTGATCGCTCGCTGTTTGGGTTCTGTCCGATCACGTTTAGGGGTATCGTTTGTAACCCTCCGGGGTCCCTTTACCCAGGCTACTACTCATGTTAATGTTTTTGCAAAGACCACGATAACAAACGATTGTTTATTTCTGTTTAATGTTATTTCTAAACGCATCTCTGTACATATTAGCAATAACAATCCTGTATGCAAGCCAGTACCTTCCGAGAGTCACCAGGTATCTACTAATCTCAAGAATTTACCAGAACGATTGGTTTCTGCATCTCTGACTGCCCTGCACCTTGAATACTTCACGGACTGTCGTCCCAAGTAATGTGTTTCTGAGCGTGTCCTAGGCTTTCTGTCGGTCTCGAAACCCTTGGAGCCTAGAGTCAATTCAGCTAGTCCTTTAAGTCCCGTGGCTCTTGAGTTACAAACTGTATTTTTTGCTATTTCTGTGTCAATCAAGAAAGTATTGTTGCCCTTAAGGATCTTAACTCTGCGACTATCTAGTCGGCGCTACTCCGCCCATTACATCACAACAGGGCCAATGGATCCGGCAATGATATCTGTACTCATGTCTGAACTGGGCAGTATCATTAATAAGCAAGAAAATCAAGAGCAACGTATGGATCAAATTAGTCAGGCCTTGGGCCTACTCTTGAAGCAGTTTTCAGAATTTGGTCAGGCTTCCCCTCCTTCTCCTGCGATTGACAGGTCTACACTAACAGTCTCTGTTTCTTCTGACTGCTACTGAGGTATCGCACGTTTACTTAAAGACTCCCACAAGTTTTAATGGGAGTACTGGGTCTTGTAGAGGGTTTGCAACCCAAATAAGTATTATGTTTGAGTTAAACCCTGGCATTTGTCCCACAGAGCCAAGGTGGGATATGTGATCAATCACCTGACTGATAAAGCTCTCCTGTGGGCAACCACTTTATGGGATCTGGACAGGCCAGTGATATACAATTATGCTGAGTCTATAAATAGCCTGAAGCGTACGTTTGACCCCGCTAGAAGGGCAACAGGGGCAGCCAGAGCTTTATGGCGTATTTCCCAGGGCAACCGCCGAGTTGCTGAATATGCTATAGAGTTTAAAACTTTGTCATCAGAACTTCTCTGGCCAAATGATGTGCTTGTTACGGCGTTTCTTGAAGGAATCTCAGAGACCATTATGCATGATTTAGCGCCTCTATCATTGCCTGCGGATCTGGAAGATCTCATAGATTAATGCAGCCATCGAAATTTCCACTCGCCTGCTCGCATTTGGCGAGTGGAAATTCAATGTGTGCGAGTAGGGAGAGGACCGAGCTGGCAGGTGACTCATGCTTTTTAATTTTTTAACCGCCGCAGCAGTCATAACGGCGGCGGCAGTGTTAGGCTTAGGCTCCGCCCCCTCCAGTGTGATTTGCGATAGCCACGTGCGGCAGGTCACCTGATCCACCACGTGATGTGTTGCACGCAGGGCAGCATTCTCCACGCGTTCCAGCCAGCAGGAGACAGCCAGCGGGAGCCATCCAAAAATGGAGGTAGAGCAGCGGAGGCCCGATCTGCCGCCTGGGAGTTGCACTGGTAAGCAGGGCCATACTGCAGTGCAGGGGGGGGGGTAAAGCGCTGGCCGCCAAGCTGAGAGAGGGGGTTGTGTGGCCGACGCCTGGTGTCTCATTGCGCATAGAAGTCAGTGGTATGTAAATGTAGCAGCCACGCAGCTGCAAGGGAGCGCAGCCAGTGCCGGCGGCTCCTCACAGCTGCTCAGCCCCAGTGGTGTCACATTTCTTTCTTATTACAGCCACCACCGGGCTTGCAGTTGCAGCCACGGTGCCTCCGTCCCGGCCGTGTTTTTAGGCTGCTTGCCTGCCTACCTAGGTGGCAAGGAACACCGGCCGATGGAGGAGATGTGGCCGGCCCCCTCTGATGACATCACAGGGTGCGCCGGCCATGTGACATCTCCAGACTCCGCCCAGGGTGTAGCTGCACACCACACTGAAGAGACCAGTCACCCCCTCACTTCACCGCACGTGGAGCTGGCTGGAGGTAGCTAGCTCCTGAAAACTTGAAGGAGTCCTCAGCCGTGCAGCACCACCAGACCTGTAAGTGAGGTCATCTGTATATTTATTTCCTGCCAGGGGAGGGGGGAGGGGCGATGGTGAATAAAGTATATTTATTTCCTGCCAGGGGAGGGGGGGGGTGATGGTGAATTTTATTCACCATCAGCCCCCCCCCCCCCCGGCAGGAAATAAATATACTTTATTCACCATCACCCCCCCCCCTCCCCTGGCAGGAAATAAATATACTTTATTTGTTCCCCTTCAGGATAAAATTTAAAAAATTATTAATTTGTCCCAAGGTGGAAGACAAATTAATTTTTTTTAAATTTTATTCTGGGTGGGACAAATAAATATCTTTGTTTTTATGGGTGGCCTAATAAAGTATATTTTTCCAGCGGAGGGGAGCAAATAAGGTCACCGAGCTCCACAGAGCAATAAAACTCACAGTAATGTGCGGTGTGTATGAGCGTATCACAGAGCTCTACACAGCAATAAAATTCACAGTAATGTACATGTACAGTGTGTATGAGCGTGAGTTTTATTGCTGTGCAGCTCTGTGATACGCTCATACACACTGCACACATTTCTGTGAGTTTTATTGCTGTTTAGCTCTGTGATACACTCATACACACTGCCCACATTACTGAGTTTTATTGCTGTGGAGCTCTGTGATACGCTCATACACACTGCACACATTTCTGTGAGTTTTATTGCTGTTTAGCTCTGTGATACACTCATACACACTGCACATTACTGTGAGTTTTATTGCTGTGGAGCTCTGTGATACGCTCATACACACTGCACATTGCTATGGGTTTTATTGCTGTGGAGCTCTGTGATACGCTCATTTACACCGCACATTGCTATGGGTTTTATTGCTGTGGAGCTCTGTGATACGCTCATTCACACCGCACATTATCGTTTGCACTTATCACAATATAGGGCTGGTCTAATTTTTCTTCCAGGGCTGCTTTTTTTCCCAGTCCGGCCCTGCTGGTAAGTGCCAAATTTAGGGGACCTGTGCCAAATCTAAGGCATGCGTGGAAAGCTGTCTGGTGTCATTGTGGGACAGTCACAGTGCAGCCCTCATAGCTCCATTACATCGCCACGCAGGGAGGAGCTCTGCTGTCACTTTTAACATGGAGACCTTTCACCTGGCTGAGGATGATGGGAGTTATAGTGCGCAACTCCTCACAGGCAGCTCCCATTAACCCCACATTCCCCCATGCGCTATAAAGCAGTGCTGTAATGACTCCGTATGAACGCCGCGTCCTCCCAGCCTCTATAAAGCAGCGCTGTAATGGCTCCGTATGAACGCCGCGTCCTCCCAGCCTCCATAAAGCAGCGCTGTAATGACTCCGTATGAACGCCGCGTCCTTCCAGCCTCTATAAAGCAGCGCTGTAATGACTCCGTATGAACGCCGCGTCCTCCCAGCCTCTAAAGCAGTGCTGTAATGACTCCGTATGAACGCCGCGTCCTCCCAGCCTCTATAAAGCAGCGCTGTAATGACTCCGTATGAACGCCGCATCCTCCCAGCCTCCATAAAGCAGCGCTGTAATGACTCCATATGAACGCCGCGTCCTCCCAGCCTCTATAAAGCAGCGCTGTAATGACTCCGTATGAACGCCGCATCCTCCCAGCCTCTAAAGCAGTGCTGTAATGACTCCGTATGAACGCCGCGTCCTCCCAGCCTCTATAAAGCAGCGCTGTAATGACTCCGTATGAACGCCGCGTCCTCCCAGCCTCTAAAGCAGTGCTGTAATGACTCTGTATGAACGCCGCGTCCTCCCAGCCTCTATAAAGCAGCGCTGAAATGACTCTGTATGAACGCCGTGGGACTTGTGCCAATCTAAGTGGAGCTCAGTGATACGCTCATACAAACCGCACATTACTGTGAGTTTTATTGCTGGAGCTCTGTGAGCTCTGGGTCTGCATGGAGATCATACAGATCTCACCTGCCAGCCATTTCCCCCCCAGCTTTTGACAAGCGGCACAGGCAGATAACATCAGATTATTTTCTTTTGTGTGTGCATTTGGGGGGGGTATTTATGTAGGGGAGCTGCCTGTCGGAGTGATCTCCCACATGGCACTGGATGTCAATATTGGTACTTGGTAGGGCTGTCCAATAATGACATAATAATCATATTGCGATTTCTTGAATGAATATTGCGATTTTATTTGCGATTTAGCCAATTGGTTTTGCTTTTTCAAACATGCTACATTCATTCTAAATGTATTCAGCACATGGATATACTGCCCCAGCACATGGATGTACTGCCCCAGCCCATGGATATACTGCCCCAGCCCATGGATATACTGCCCCAGCCCATGGATATACTGCCCCAGCACATGGATATACTGCCCCAGCACATGGATATACTGCCCCAGCACATGGATATACTGCCCCAGCACATGGATATATTGCCCCAGCACATGGATATACTGCCCCAGCTCATGGATATTCCCCAGCCTGGGGGAACCACGTGACGAGCCGCGAGAATGGTGGTATCAGTGCATCACTAGTATCCCTAAAACCAGTTGCACGTCACATGCCAGCTAATGAATTGGCATGCTGACAACTCTAACACTTCTTTCTTGTTCTCCGCAGAGGTGTAGAGAACTCGTCTTATTCAACTGGCCTTTCTCTTCCGTTTTGAGGCCATTATTAAGGGTTTTTGAGAGCACACGCAAGAGACATGAAGCAGAGCAAATTAAGCTTTTTCATTAAAGCAAAAGCTCCGTCTATGACTGTGGAGACACAGTCAAACCCTATAGTAGAAGAGAATGAAGCAAGAGCAAATCCAGCTGCTAGTTGTAGTTTGCCACACAACTCAACCACCATAACAACGAAGAGGAAAAATTATGGTGATGCCGGCAAAACCTCTAAAAAACGCCGTTTTAATATGCATTGGCTGGAACAATTTTCATGGCTTATCTTCTCAGAAGATACGGATACAGTTACATGTAAAGTTTGCAGTCGGTTCCCCCAAACTTCTGATGCGAAATGGAAAGATGGCGTAAAGGCTCCATTTAAAAAGGAAACCTTTGTATGGCACGAAAAGAGTAATAAGCACAAGGAAAATGTTGATAAAGTAAAGGCTAAAGACACTCCTGAAGAGAGACCTTTAGCTGTGTGTATCAAGAAAATGGACGCTGCGATGTTTCAGCACATGACACACATGTTTAATGTTGCTTACTATGTCGCAAAATCGGAAAAGCCATTTCGAGATTTCATAGATTTATTAACATTAGCTGCTAAGCTCGATGTGCCAATTCTGCAGAAGTATGGGAATGATGTGCAGTGCAAACAATTCATTCATTTCATTGCAAAAATAATCCGAGAAAGTCTTGTGGCAAACATTAAAAAGTCAACTTTTGTTGGCATTATGATTGACGGATCAACAGATCGAACCTCCACGGAACATGCAAACGTTTATGTCCGTTATGTTTCAGAAGGAAACATAAAAGAAGAAGATTTTTTGGGTACATTTGCTCTCGAGAGTGCTACAGCTCAGGGATATTTAAAAGGATTGATGGCCTTCTTGGATAGTTTGCATCTTGATTACAGAGGCACTCCCTGGGTTGCAGGCTTGGGAACGGATGGGGCTGCAAGCATGCTGGGTCACAAGTCTTGTGGTCTGGTTTAGCCGTCCAGATGAAAGACATCTGCCCACAGATCATCAGTATACATTGTGTGGCTCATCGCTTGCAGCTTGCTGTTTTGGATGTTTGCAAGGAAGTGCCATACCTACAAACATTTGATGATGTGGCGCGGCGTGTTTTTAAATATTATCATGGCTCAGCCAAACGCCTTCAGCAACTGAAAGAAGTTGCAAAATCTTTAAGTGAGGAAATCTTGAAACTTCGAGATATACACACAGTGCGCTGGTTATGCAGCAAAGTTGACGCCTTGCGTGCTTTTCTTCAAAACTGGAAAACCGTGGTGACGCATTTTGAGCAGATCTCAACTGAAGGAACAACTGATTCTGCAAAGGTTAAGGGTATCCTGAAAGACCTAAAACAGCTGAAGTTTGTGAAACTTCTGTATTTCCTGTTGGATTTTTACAGCAAGCTGAAACCTGTCAGAAGGTCTTCAGATCAAAGAACTTATGATCTGTCACCTAAAAAACTAACTAGAACATGCAGTTAAAACTCTTCAGGCTCTTTGTAAAGGGAGAGGAAAAAATGAACTTGAATTTGTAAGTAAGTTTGCAGGTAACGGAACACTATATGGGCTGCAGCTGACCAACCTTCAAGCCGGTGAAAGAGAATTTAATTCTATACGCCAATCTGTATTGGCTAAAGCTGAAAAATATTTAATTTTGCGGCTTTCCTCAGTCTCTTCAGATATTGTGAAATCTATTAATATATTTGATAGCCTGTCCTGGCCAGACAAAGCACAAATCCTCAATTACAAAGTTGACATTTTAGAAGTAGAGTGGGCTGACATGAAACTCTCCATTCAAAGTGGACTCTCTTTCAACGAGCCTTTGAAAAAATTGAACCAGCAGAAAGAGAGATTCCCCACAATACTCCCTCTGGTCAACTTCTGTGCCGTACTGCCCCCAACAACAGCCTCATGTGAACGTGGCTTTAGCTACCAAAACAGAATAAAGACTGTGTATCGTTCATCACTGGCAATAGAGACTTTGGATGACCTGTTGATGATTGCAGTTAATGGACCACCTCTTCCAGAATACAATCCGAACACGGCCATTGATAAGTGGTATTTTTCATCAGAAAGGGGACGATACACAGGGCTTGGTCCTGCTGTACAACACACATTTTAGCAAATCTCTGAAATTGGCTTCCTATTGCTATGCCATATTGTTTGGCTTTCAAAATAATGCACTAAGTTTATTAAAAGTTGAGCAGTTACACTTAATATTTTGTTGCATCCCATTTGATGTAAAGCACTTATTTTCCTATGTTTACATTGCTTTGTAATTATAATGTTAATGTTATTTATTTTTGTAACTTTATTCTGAATAAAACATTTAACCGTGTCATTTCGTAGGTAATTTAAGAGGGTGTGTTTAGGGGCGGAGTTAAGGGCAGGTAGGTGGGGCAACTGGTGGCGAGTAACTCTTAAGGCCTGGCTAGTAGCTCAGGACTTGAAATTTTGAGCCCTGGATTACTGTATAGCACTAGATGATCAGATGCGTGACAGGAGGTCTGGTCATAGCAAGTCACATAAGCCTGCCCAGGCTGCCTGTTCAACTCCCAGGTCGGTTCATGCTGTCTCCACTCCCAGACCGGTACCCTCTGAACCAGAACCTATGCAATTAGGTCGTTCTGGCATATCTGAGGAGGAGAGACAATTTCGCCTTAGAGAGTGTCTCTGTTTTTACTGTGCAGACAGGGGGCATTTTTGTTTACAATGTCCTAAGCGACCTAACAGATGTAATGTGTCGGGGAAACGAGCAAGCCTAGAGTCCCCTGAGAGACAGGTTCTAGGTACTACGATTGTATCTCTCATATCTGATAAGAGTAGAAAGAAAAAATCTCGTGTGGTAGTGCCTGTAACCATTGGTTGGGAAAAGGTTAAAATTGACATAGATGCATTACTAGTTTCTGGGTCTGCAGGTAACTTTCTGGACTCCGGGTTTGCAGCCATCCACCAAGTACCTCTGGTTGAAAGAGAAGTGCCACTTCTCATAGAGAGTATCGATGGTAGGAGGTTGACAAGACCCCAAGTTATGCATCAAACAATTCCTGTTTTTGTTAGCACTGGTGTACTGCAAAAAGAAAAAAATCTGTTGCAAATCATTGAATCACCCACTGTACCGATCATATTGGGTTATCCATGGTTAGCAAAGCATAATCCTGTGGTGAACTGGGGAAAAGGGGAGCTGGATCCTTGGATCTAAATGTTGGTCCAGGTGTCTGGGTATGTCCGCTACTGTTGGTAGCTTGAATGTCGCCACTGCTCCTCCGCTCTCTACCGAAGTACCCAAGTGGTACTTACAGGGTTATTCAGAGAGCGTGAAAAGCAGGAGAATAATTGGAGAATAAAAAATTCTAGGTCAAAATAGCCGATTTGGACAGTGAGATGAAAGGGAGAATGTTTCTGGTTTGACTATTTTGACCTAGAATTTTTCATTCTCCAGCCATTCTCCTGCTTTTCACGCTCTCTGAATAACCCTGATAGACTTAAAAGAGGTGTTCGATAAGGGTAAATCCGAGATCTTGCCACCTCACAGACCGTATGACTGTGCCATAGAAATCTTACCAGGCACCATGCCTCCAAGGGGTCATGTGTATCCACTGTCTCAGAAAGAAAATGCTATTATGGAGTAATATATACGTGAAAACCTAGCCAAAGGGTTCATACATCGTTCTTCCTCTCCTGCGGGAGCAGGGTTTTTCTTTGTGTCTAGAAAGGAGGGGGATTTTAGGCTGGGGTCAGACCAGTGCACTTTTAACGTGCGTTCTGGCGCACATAATTACGGCCGCACTAGCAGCAGATGACGGGCAATGACGGCCAATATACGATGTACGGCCGCACAAAAGTCCGGCCGTGCAACGCAAGTGGAATTTGAACGCATTTTTTTGAGAACACTGAACCGCTAGTACTGACGTACTGAGTGCGCAGCTGCGGCATAGCAGCGTGTGTGCGTGATTAGGAGATGTCAGACGCTGCTAATGTCCGGCCTACATAACGTCCAGATGCAAAAAGAGTTTTATTGACGATCCGTACAAAATCACGCCCGGAAATGCGCGTCGTCTGACCGTTTTTGCGCATTCCGTGAAAAAATACGTCAATGCGTTCGGACGCACTTTTTCATGTTCGCGGGGAAAAATGCTTTCGTCTGACCCTAGCCTAAGACCTTGCATTGACTATAGAGGGATAAACAGAATCACTATACGTAATGCCTACCTCATCCCTTTAATATCCGAGTTGTTCGACCGCTTAAGAGATGCCAAAATATACACAAAATTGGATCTTCGTGGGGCTTACAATTTGGTGAGAATCAAGGAGGACCACGAGTGGAAGACTGCCTTTAACACTCGCAGTGGTCATTATGAGTATTTAGTTATGCCTTTTAGTCTATGCAATGCACCTGCAGTCTTCCAAGACTTTATAAATTATGTCCTGAGGGACTTTTTTCAAGTCTTTGTAATCATCTATTCAGATGATATTCTCATTTATTCCCCTGATGTTGAAACACACCATGTCCATGTGAGGACAGTGTTACAAAGGTTGCTGGAGAAAAAAACTATACTGTAAGTTAGAAAAGTGTCTGTTTGACATAACTTCAGTACATTTCCTGGGTTACATCATCACACCAAATTGGTTTAAGATGGATCTAAAAAAAAGCTATCTGCCATCAGAGAATGGCCACTACCTCATTTCTGAAAGCCATACAAAGATTTCTTGGTTTCACAAACTATTATAAGAGGTTTATCAAAGGGTTCTCTTCTGTTGTGTCTCCCATCACGGCCATGACTAAGAAGGGTGCTCAGAATCAGGTTTGGAGTGACCAGGCCAAGAAGGCATTCCAGTCACTTAAAGAAGCGTTTGTCTCAGCACCTATCCTAAGGCATCCAGTACCAGGCCTTCCATTTCAGCTTGAGGTTGATGCATCTGAAATAGGGATTGGTGCAGTTCTGTCTCAAAGACAAAGTCATGAGGGACCTGTACATCCTTGTGGGTTTTTCTCTAGAAAGAGGACACCTGCTGAGAAAAACTATGACATAGGGAACAGAGAATTACTAGCAGTTATAGCGGCCCTCAAGGAATGGCGCTATTTGCTAGAAGGCACTAACGATACCGTGATAATAATTACAGACCATAAGAATCTAGTGTACATGAGAGAAGCCAAAACGCCTGAATTCCAGGTCACTGTTCTTGTCAAGTTTCAACTTTTTGTTAACTTATCGTCCTGGTTCTAAAAACACAACAGCTGATGCTTTATCTAGACAGTTCGAGTCACATGAACAGCACACGTTTGACCACAGTCCAATCATTCCTCATGAGAGGATCTTGGGTACCACAGTATTGACAGTGTCTTCTCCTTTGCTGGAGAGAATCCAGGCTGGTCAGGGTGTTGCTCCTCTTGAAAAACCTCCTGGGAAAATGTTTGTACCTGAGGAGGAGAGAACAGAGATGATGATGATTTATCATGATTCCAAGCCCTATGGGCATATGGGAATAATTAAAACAGTGGCTATTTGAGAAACAGTTCTGGTGGGTTGGTATGTGAAGGACTACATAGCCACATGTGACGTGTACTGTAGATGTAAAAATCCCTGGTCCTTACCTGTTGGTCTTTTGCATCCTTTACCAGTGCCAGAGAGACCTTGGTCCCACCTCTCGATGGACTTTATCACAGATTTACCACCTTCCAAAGGCCATACTGTAATCTTTACGGTGGTAGGTTCTCTAAGTACACTTTATACCACTGGTAAAGCTTCCTTCAGCCAGTGAGCTGGTACCAGTATTCATACAAAATATTGTTAGAATTCATGGGGTTCCTCTGGGAATAGTATCCGACAGAGGAACTCAGTTCGTGTCTCGTTTCTGGCGAGGATTTGGGAAAAACCTCGGTATTGAGTTGAGCTTCTTCTCTGCTTACCACCCTCAAACTAATGGGGCAGCAGAGAGAGCCAACCAAAGTGTTGAGCAGTACTTGATTGCTTTGTGTTTGAAAGACAAAATGAGTGGGCAGACCTGTTACCCTGGGCTGAGATTGCTTTAAACAACTCAGTAAGTGAAACCACAGGCCACTCACCTTTCCATGCCGTTTATGGTTATGATCCTCCTATGCTCCCTTCTGATCTCCAGGCAACTGATTTGCCGGCCTTGGAAGACCATCTGAAAGACCTGAAAGGGACATGGGAAAAAATGAAAGAGATTATGAAGGCCAATATCGATAGACAAAAAAAATCAAAGCAGACAAACGCAGAGGTCCTGCACCGGTGTATACGGTTGGGGACAAGGTATGGTTGTCTACCAGGAACATCAAATTATTGGTACCATCCATGAAAATGGCTCCCAGGTTTATTGGGCCTTATAAGGTGTTAAAACGTATTAATCCTGTCTCTTATGCGCTGGCTTTGCCTCCTTCTCTACGTATACATAACGTGTTTCATGTCAGCCTCCTGAAGCCTCTTACCTGCAATGAGTACACTAGAGTTGCTGTTCCTCCTCCACCTATCAAGTCTCAGGGTGAGGAGTACGAGGTCCGTGCCATCCTGCGGTCCCATCTGGTCAGGGGTGTCCTGCAGTACCTGGTGGACTGGGAGGGTTATGGTCCTGAGGATCATTCCTGGCAAGATGCCAGCGATATCCATGCACCTCGTCTGGTTCGCTTGTTTCATGAGGCCCATCCTTCAGCACCTGGTGGTCGTTCTGAGCCTGACCGTAGACGGGGTTTCTGTTACATCCTCAGCCCCCGCTGTACTCTCTGGGGGGGGTCTGGGCAAGAAGGGGGACCGCAGCACTTTCTGCTGGCAGATCGGCATCTGAGGGGGCGGGGTCAGGTGTGATCACCAGGAGCAGCCGGCTTTAAAACAGGGCTCGAAGAGTTGCCTCGTCGCCCTGTTGTGGAGTTTGTTTCATGCACCACTACTTCCTGTATCTGCTTGAATTTACTGTTGACGACCCTGCTTTGTATGAGATTCCTGCTTCTGTTATTTGACCCGGCTTGGCTTTGACCACTCTTTCTCTATCGTGTGTATTACACTGTTTGCGTTTTTTAGTGATTTAACCCCATGCTGGTTGCTGGGTTGATCTCTCGCTGTTTGGGTTCTGTCCCATCACGTTTAGGGTATCATTTGTAACCCTCCTGGTTCCCTTTACCCAGGCTACTACTCATGTTAATGTTTTTACAAAGACCACGATAACAAACGATTGTTTATTTCTGTTTAATGTTATTTCTAATCTCATCTCTGTACATATTAGCAATAACAATCCTGTATGCAAGCCAGTACCTTCCGAGAGTCACCAGGTATCTACTAATCTCAAGATTGGTTGCCAACGATTGGTTTCTGCATCTCTGACTGCCCTGCACCTTGAATACTTCACGGACTGTCGTCCAACGTATTGTGTTTCTGAGCGTGTCCTAGGCTTTCTGTCGGTCTCAAAACCCTCGGAGCCTAGAGGCAATTCAGCTAGTCCTTTGAGTCCCCTGGCTCTTGAGTTACAAACTATTTTTTGCTATTTCTGTGTCAATCAAGAAAGTATTGTTGCCCTTAAGGATCTCAACTCCGCGACTATCTACTGGGCGCTACTCCACCCCCGTTACACTTTCCTCCTCATTCCCATTTGTCAACATTGGAGAGTTGACGGGACCGTTTTGCCATCTTTCTCTGCAACAGCATCTTCCCACATTGATGTGCAAGTAGATCAGGGCAGCAAGTGCTCATTAAAAAGTATTGAGTGTGTTAAAAGGACACTCTACTCATCCTGACCATTTTATAGTTTTAAAGTGGTCAGGATGTGAGACGTTGCCCCCGCTCAGCACCTCCGATTGACAGAAAATGCTTGGTGAAGTGGAGGAGTACAGTCCACTACACCCAGCATCACCAGCAGACTGGATTTTTTAATCTTGCAGCTGCTGGTTGCCAGATCGGTCACTAGTGACGTCATCATGCAGAGCGTGTTAACGTCATCCTCTCAGAAACCAATCCCGGTTTCAAGTGGTCTGAGAGAGGCAGCCGATGGAATAGATTTGCTCATGCGTGCGGAGCACCGATCCATCGTTCTGCACAGGATGTCAACAACCCCATCCCAATTATTTAAGGGCAAAAATAGAAACTCTATAGTTCTATACCTTCTCCTGTTAAGCACTGTTTGGTGTGATTTGTACAGAGGTGCTACCTGCAGGTTTGTGCCATTTGACATACAATCTCTAATCACAAATTGGGGGGTGCATGACACCACCTAACATCTATGGAACCACCATTGGCGGAAGTTATTAGACTACCGTTTAGCATCCAGGCATGTACTGGCCATAGGGACTACAGGGAGATTCCCGGTGGGCCGATGGCTCAGTGGGCCGGTGTGAATGCTGATTCACCGTGCGGCTCGTGCTGCCCTTAATGGATGAGAACTTCCTCACCATCTGTAAAACAGACACAGTCTGCCGCAGTCTCATATTGGGGCCACTGTACCGGTGAGAGCCACTGTGCATCTGCCTCACCTTAAGGCTAGGGTCAGACGAACGCATTTTTCACGTTGTCCGTGAAAAAGTGCGGTCGAACGAACGTATTTTTTCCCGGAATACGCGATAGCGGTCATACGATGCGCCTTTTCGTCCGTGATTTTGTACGGATCGTCAATAAAACACTTTTTGTGTCTGGACGTTGTGTTGGCCGGACATTAGCAGCGTCTGACGTCTCCTAATCAAACACACACGCCGCTATGCGGACGCAGCGCACTCTGTACGTCAGTATTAGCGGTTTGACGTTCTCGAAAAAATGCGTTCGTTGGCCACTTGCGTTGCGCGGACGAACTTTCGTGCGGCCGTTCGTCGTATGTTCCCCGGCATTGGATGTCATTTGCTGCTAGTACGGCCGTGATTTCGTGCGGCTAAACGCACGTTAAAACTGCGCTAGTCTGACCCTAGCCTTAGACGTTGTGCGCTCAAACGCAGTGCTGCTGCTTTGCTGTACCCAATCGCTCTACAGCAACTCCTGTATCTGTAGAGCAATTGGTTGAGGGATCCGGTTGGTTTATATACTATTTTTGTCCATGCTTGCTTGATTAAAGTGGGCCGGTCTGCATGAAGTCCACGGCTGTTTTTTTTTTTTGTCCCAGTCCAGCCCTGTTAGCACCTCACATTTTGCCACCGTGCACAAGGGAATTCTTTGCAAAGGACACAATTGCCGAGCTAAACAAAGTAGATGTGTAAGGAAAAATGTGCCAGCTACACAGAGAACCAATGACAGGCACTTTACAAAATGTGTTTAAGCATACCTATTACTGGAGGGCCTTATTACTGCTAGTACTAAATGTGCATCACCCACATGGGCGTCTGCAGACATTTTTCAGGGGGGGGGAAATTTTAATGGCATCCATATTGTAACGGGCATAGTAGCGCCTACCAAGGAGTAGCGAGGTTGAGATCTTTAAGGACTGCGATATCTGCTTGATGTTTACACACTGCTTGGTATACACAGACTTATACACTCGAGTCAGGGAGGATGAGCGAACAACTGAGTTGCTACTAAGCATTAAAGGTTTCAAGACCGATAGACAACTTCTAGCACGTTCAGAAACACAAAGATACTTCAGACAGTAGGTTAATTGTACGGACTGCAGGGCAGTCAGGTATTGTGCAGATTCAAAGTTTTCTGATAATTTGGAGCAGGTCAACAGTACCTTATGATTTTCAGAGGTAACAGATACACATAGTGGTCTGGTCTATCGCTGGTACAGTATCGAGTATATTTGGCGGTTTGAGCACACTGAACATAGGCGGAATATAAACAGTATCTTTCAATCGCAGTTTTCACATAAGTGTGTGGCAAAGAAACATGAGCCCTGGGTTGGGTATAGGAACCTAATGTGGCCACAGACGATACTCCAAAACGAGAAGGGACAAAACCCCCGTAACGTGTAAACACCCCAGCGGCAAACATGGGGTTAAACCACCAAAGCACAACACAAGTGATCTCAATCGAGCAGCAATTAGAATGGAGAAAAATCAGGAGCAGGGATCGTATCCAGAAATGGGTTGGCAACAAAATAAACAAACAGAACCAGCTTAGTGATGCGGGAACAGAACTCCACGACAGAGCGATGAGGCAACTCCTCGCCCCCTGTTTTAAACCCGGCGGCTCCTCGTAACTATGCCAGGCCCCACCCCTCAGAGGCGGCTTGGCCAGTACAAGGTGCTGACAAACGACCAGCCCTTGGCACCGAACCTTGCCCAGACCCCCCAGGAAGCACAGCAGGGGCTGAGGATGTAACACATATTCCGCCCTTTTGACAATGTCATGAAGGGGACAGTCATAAAATAAAGCGTAGTAATATAGAGGCTGCGAAACATGATGTAAGTGTCTGATCTGTGTGTTGCATTTTCTAGTCTGTTAATGCCATTCAATGCACCATACTAGTCGTACACCCAGGATCAAGGCACTAAAGGAAGTGTTTTTTTAAGGCCATCTCTGTATACACAGAGCACTCTGTATACACAAACCATGACCCCCCCCCACAGATACTGGCACACACACCAGGCCCCCCACTCCAAATCTATATATACACACACATACACACACCAGCCCCCTTCCTACACATATATATATATATATAAATTTATACACACTCACCTTCCCTGCATACACACACATATCTCCTCTCCTCAACCCTCTCCTCTTAGATTGTAAGCTCTTGAGCAGGGTCCCCTCTCCTCTTAGATTGTAAGCTCTGGAGCAGGGTCCCCTCTCCTCTTAGATTGTAAGCTCTGGAGCAGGGTCCCCTCTCCTCTTAGATTGTAAGCTCTTGAGCAGGGTCACCTCTCCTCTTAGATTGTAAGCTCTTGAGTAGGGATGAGCTGTTCGGTTCGATCGGTTTGGAGTTCGATTCAAACATCGCATGTTCGCGAACTATGAACATTTCCACATGTTCGCCCACAATGGACCACAATGCACTTTTCCACTGGCCTGAAGCTTGTAATTGGCTACAGCCTTGCACATGACCACAGGTTAGGTGCAAGACAGGTTCAAGACTATGCCAATCACGGCTCAGAGTCCTGATTGGGCAAATTTTTGGTGCACTGACGCCTGTACCAGATTTATATCATTTTAATTTTTTGAACCGCATGGTCCAACCCTGCACTCTACCACAGAGGGGTTACGGTGTGACGGCACTGTTGCCGATACTAAAGGCCCAATTTTAAAGCACCTATTGTTACTTTCATCCAAAGCCTGCATAAGTTTCACCATAATTTAGCCAAAAAATAACTAAACTTGTTCTGCGTGTTCTAAAAGGTCTCCTCTTTTAACCCTTTCGCTGCTGAGGCTTTTCCCGCCTCTGTGCTGAGCTCATTTTTACCGATTTTGCTCATCATGTTTAAATGCGTTTTGAAGGCTTATTTTAGTATATGACCCAGACATATTATATATCGTTCTTTCCATCAGACTCGGCAGATTAATAATATGTCATTATTATATGTATACATCATGACCTGTCTGTTTATTATAACAAAAAATGCAATAAAATATGAATTTTCAATAATTTACAACGTGTAAAGTGTTTTTTTTAACATTTTAACATGCGAGCAATTGCGGTTATATTTTGTATGGGGTGCGCTTGTTAAAAAAAATTAGAGATGGGGTCTCATTACATTTTTTTTGGGGAAAATTATGCGATTTTTAACAAACGCACCGCATACAAAAATCGTTAGTGCAGCATCATTGTTCACATTATAATTGAAATTGGAACAATATTGCTGCATTAACAAACCAAAAAAAGAAAAAAAAACTTGTTTATTTTTTTTATAATTTTTTTTATAATTTTTTTTAAATATTTTTTTATTTTTATTTTCTATTTTATTTTTAGAACTTTTTTATACTCATGTTTGGTATTGTTGGAACGGCCATGCTCTGGCCGATCCAACAATACCAAACATTAACCCCTAACTGCCACGGATCGGGAGATAGGGGGTTCATTGGAACCCCCTATCTCCACCATTGGTGGCAGTTAGGGGTTAATTCCAGAACTGGCGTCATCGTGCTATGCACGATGACGCCAGTCCTCAGGGGGCATTCCCGGAAGCTTGGCCGACATCCAAGATGTCAGCCAGCTCCGGGAAAGGATCACGAACCGGCGCTTTTCGGCGCTGATTCGTGATCCGGCCCCCATGGGGTTAATGCCAGGTACCATTTGGAAGGGCAGGCTGTGCCCTTCCAAACGGTGCCTGGGTTAACCCCCTGCACGCCGCCGATCGGGAGGGAGAGAGGTCCGAAGGACCTCCCCCCCTCCCTTTCAGGCGCCTCCTCCGCACATGCGGGGGGGGGGCGCCTGAATTAAGTGTCATCGCGCCCCCGCGATGACACCTAATTACTCCGGCGGCGGTTCCGGGTGCTGGGCTGACATTGAGGATCGGCCCGGCCCCAAAGGGAGGACGTGGTTAATACAGACTGCCGCCCCAAGCAGTTGTTTATGAATAGATTAAAGGAAAACCGTTTACTGTAATTTGAAACGTCATTTTTTTTTTTTTTAAATGTCTCTATACATCCTACAAATCCGCCACTTCACGGGCAGGTTATGGGGACCTCCTAGGCACGATATTTGAAGGAATTTTTCGTTTTTATTTTTAACCCTTATTTCATGGAAACTTTTTTTTTTAAACTTTTTGTCCTTGTTTCCTGTCCCCAGGGCACTACCCCATACACCTTTTATGCCAAATATCTTGCATATATGCCCTCTTGGAGGGCACTCTAGAAACCGAACTTTTGAGTCCCATTGACTTGCATTGAGTTCGGTTCGTGTTCGAGTTTGAACTCGAACTTTCGAAATTGTTCGAGTTCGAATGCGAACCGAACACGGGGATGTTCGGCTCATCCCTACTCTTGAGCAGGGCCCCCCTCTCTGGCGCAGGGTCCTCATCCCCACTGCCCAGGCAAGACCCTGCCTAGAGCACCTGTATACTGCCAATATTGCCTGGCCTCATGAAAGCTCTGTGAGCTGTTTCTGTTTCGGTTCGTTTCGGCTCGTTTTTTGTATAGACTTTTTTCGGAATATCAGCCATTTTCGTGTTTTCGGGTCTGCTCGTTTTTTGTATGGACTTTTTTTTGTGATTTCGGAAATTTTCGTGTTTTTCGGAACGTCTGTTCTCGTTTCAAAGTGTCTATTCGTTTGGCGTAAACTAATGGTTTACATAATAGTACTTTTATTTATAATTAATTATTGTTGGTTTGTTTTTCGGATCCGATATTTCTGTCGATACGATAATGCTGCCGATACGATAATTCTGCCGATACGATAATTCTGCCGATTCTATCGTTTTTTTTATTAAATAAAGATCCTTTTTTTCTTATGAATATGCATTTCACAACTTTATTTAATCATATTAAAACGGTATGAAAGGAACAAAAAATGAACAAAACGATTTAAAAAACGCAAAACTGACCCAACCCAAATGGTCTGACTTTAAAAATAAAAACCAAGAACAAAAGGTTTTAAAACGGAAAAAAGTTGATCAAAATTATCTGAAACGAAAAAAACAACAACAAATAAAATGATTTAAAACAGACAAAAAGAATTGCTGAGGCATTTCACGGCTTCACGCCTGTGTGCTGTCTGCTGCTGAGCTAATTTTTAACGGTTTCGCTCATCATGTTTAAACGCGTTTTGAAGCCTTATTTTATTATATGACCCAGACATATTATATATCGTTCTTTCCGGCTGACTCGGCAGATTCATAATATATCATTATTATATGTATGCGTCATGTCCTGTCTTTATATTATAACAAAAAATGCAATAAAATTTTAATTTTCAATAATTTACAAGGTGTAAAGTGTTTTTTTCCCCACATTTTAACATGTGAGCGTTTGTGGTTATATTTTATATGAGTTGCGCTTGTTAAAAAAATTAACACATTCATCTTCATACATCAAATATCACAATTTTCACGAATACGTAAAATCACAAAAAAGAAGAGCTATGGCAAAAATGCATGTATGAGTCCTGAAAACGCAAAGCTATACACATTGCATGAAAAAAGGACTAGATCAATCAACGTATTTCTGTGCACATTACCACATGCAAGCACATTATTATTATACAGAATTTATATAGCGCCAACAGTTTGCGCAGCGCTTTACAATATAACATAACACTTACGTTTGGCTATGACACGCCAGATGTGCCTCAATTGCTCCTCCTCGCGCGTCTTAAGGTCAGACCAGCGCTTCCACAGCTGGTCGTTACTTCGGTCCTTAGCAAACATTTCCAGGAGAGTGGTGCAGACCTTTGCAAGGATACGGTCCTTGCGGACATTGTTCTACCTGCCGTAAGGGCCCTTATGGCAGTCATAGCCACGCTTCTCGAAGATGCGAACCAGCTCCACCATCTCCTCGAATGCCATGTTGCTGGCCCGCTTCTTCCTGGGTGTCTCTGGGGTGGAAGGGGATAACGTGTCCGAATAGGACTCTCTTTGAGTTTGAGCCATGATAGGATATTTTTTTTTTGGTCTGTCCAAAAAATTCTCAAACTCTACAATGGCTCCGTAAAGTTTACGACAGGCCGTAATGGAGACGGACATACGCGCGCATGCGCGAACCACGGATGTAAATGATCCGACTACGACAGAATTATCGTATCAACAGAAATATCGGATCATTGGAACTAACATATAGGCAGTCAGATTTTCTAACGGTCAGGATCAGGACGCTGGACAGCAACAGTGCTATCCTGCGTGCTGATGGTTAAAAAATTGTAATGTATATACGTTTAACGGCCGCACGGACTTACTCTATCCAAAGTTCCGATATGAAACATCGGGACTTTGGATAGATTTCGACTATCCGAAAGTTAAAAACATAAAATAGTTGAAATCTATCCAAAGTCCCGATGTTTGACATAGGGATGTCGGATAGAGTAAATTCTGGAGTTACCCCCCTAGTTGCCAGCCACCAATGGGGGAGATAGGGGGTTCCAATGAACCCCCTATCTCCCGATCCATGCCGTGGCACCTAGGGGTTAATGTTTGGTATTGTTGGATCGGCCAGAGCATAGCCTTTCCAACCATACCAAACATGACCATGTTAAAAGTTAACTAAAAATATTTTTAAAAAAATTAAATAAATAAATATTAAAAAAAATTAAAATTTAAAAAAAATGTTGTTTTGCTAATGCAGCAACATTGTTCCCATTTCAATTATAATGTGAACAATGATGCTGCACTAATGATTTTTGTATGGGTTGCGTTTGTTAAAAATTGTGTAATTTTCACCCAAAAAAAATGTATGTAACAACAAGTCCCCATCTCTAATTTTTTTAACAAGCGCAACTCATAGAAAATATAACCGTAAATGCTCTGATGTTAAAATGTGAAAAAAAAACACTTTACAAACACCTTGTAAATTACTGAAAATTCTAATTTTATTGCATTTCAAGTTATTATATACAGACAGGATACATATCCCCAAGTGGCATCCTAAGTGGACGTTTAGAGTTGATTTCCTGGAGTTTTATCCATGATGCCCTATGCCATCCACCATCATGATCCCTAATCCCTGTGTCTCCTCTCTCCACAGGTAAGACTCTATCACCCAGTATCCACAGACACCCACATCTCAACTGATCCCCTGCATACTTTTGCTGGTAAGACTCTATCACCCAGTATCCACAGACACCCACATCTCAACTGATCCCCTACATACTTTTGCTGGTAAGACTCTATCACCCAGTATCCACAGACACCCACATCTCAACTGATCCCCTGCATACTTTTGGTGGTAGGACCCCCATCACCCAGTATTTGCAGGCACCCACATTGTAACGTTACCTTGGTCTAATTTTTTTATTTATTTTTGTCTCCTTTCTCCACCATTTGCTTTGCTAATTAGCATGTGAATCTCCTGCCCTCTTGACACATGGTCTCCCTCTATCTCTCTTGCTGCCAATCACTCCCACAAATCCCATTCCCACCTTCTCTTTCTCACCCTCCTGCTGTTACTCTAAGCAGGTGACATATCCCCTAACCCTGGCCCCACAACACATCCAATACTTCCCTCTCATCCTATCTCCATCACACATAAATCACCTCCCTGCAAGCCCAGCAACCTCATTCCCATAAACCCTCAGCGCCTGTCCTCTTTCTCCTGCGCCCTCTGGAACGCTCGCTCTGTGTGCAACAAACTCACAGCCGTCCATGACCTCTTCCTTTCAAACTCCTTCAACCTCCTAGCTTTAACTGAAACCTGGCTAACTCCCTCTGACACGGCCTCCATTGCTGCTCTCTCACATGGCGGTTTACACTTGAGCCATACCCCCAGACCGGTTGAGAGAAATGGTGGCGGGGTCGGAATCCTGCTCTCTCCCACTTGCACCTACCAGCATCTCCCTCCACCCCCACCCCTCTCCTTCTCCTCCTTCGAGACACACTGCATCTGCCTGTTCTCTCCTCTGGCCCTCAGGGTGGCAGTCATCTACCGCCCACCGGGACCAACCTCCCAGTTTTTTGACCGCTTTGCTACCTGGCTTTCTCACTTCCTGTCTTCTAATCTTCCATGCCTAATTCTCGGGGACTTCAACATTCCCATTGATGATCCTTCCGCCCCTGCTGCCTCCAAACTTCTTTCACTCACGTCCTCCCTTGGACTCACACAATCCTCCCTCCTCCCTACCCACCGCGATGGTCACGCTATTGACCTTGTCTTTTCCAACCTCTGCTCCATTTCTGAGTTCAACTGTCGCCCTTTCCCCATCTCTGACCACCACCTTCTCTCTTTCAACCTATCTGGACTTCCTAAACACCCTGCTCCCCCACCCCGCACACACACTCGCAGAAATCTACATCCTGTGGATCCCCATCAATTCTCCAATCTACTTCACCACCTCCCTCACACCTCGTCCTTCACCTGCCCTGATGCTGACACTAATCACTACAACACTACTCTTATCTCTGCTCTAGACACTCTTGCTCCTCTTCGACTCTGTAAGGCCCCACACCGCCAGCTTCAGCCCTGGCACACGCTCCAGACTCGCTACCTGCAAAGATGCTCCCGCACTGCAGAGCGTGCCTGGAGGAAATCCCGCTCTGAAGCTGATTTCGTTCACTTCAAGTTTATTCTCCGGTCATACACCTCTGCCCTCCACTTGGCCAAACAATCCTTTTTCTCATCTCTTATATCTACGCTGTCCTCCAACCCTAAACGTCCACCTTCAACCACCTTGAATGTCCACCTTCAACACCCTCCTCTACCCACCTGCACCTCCCCCCTCAGCTGCCTTCAGCGCTCAAGACCTGGCAGACTACTTCCTCAGTAAAACTCTAACTATCAGAAGCAACATCCCAACACAAGATAGTTATCTACCACCTCCACTCCCAGAGGTCCCCTCTGTCACCCTCTGCCGCTTCCTCCCAGCCACTGAGGAGGAAGTCAATTCCTTATTGTCCTCCTCACATCTCACCACGTGCCCGCTCGACCCCATTCCCTCACATCTAATTCCTCCCCTCTCCTCCTCCCTCACCCCTGCTCTCACACACATCTTCAACCTATCTCTCTCCACTGGCTCCTTTCCATCCGCCTTCAAACATGCGCTAGTTACCCCTTTACTAAAGAAACCATCCCTCGATCCCAACTCTCCATCCAACTACCGCCCTGTATCCCTGCTTCCCTTTACCTCTAAGCTCTTAGAAAAACTAGTCTTCAACCGCCTCTCCCTCTTCCTGTCCTCCAATTCCCTACTTGACCTCCTGCAATCTGGTTTCCGTCCCCTACACTCAACTGAAACTGCCCTCACCAAAGTCACCAACGACCTCCTAACTGCTAAAAAACACGGCCACTATTCTATTCTCATCCTGCTTGACCTCTCGGCTGCTTTTGACACTGACACTGACCCTCAGCTCTCTGGGTCTCGGTGACACTGCACTTGCTTGGGTTGACTCCTATTTATCCAACAGGTCCTTCTGTGTGTCCTTTGCTGGTAATTCCTCCTCTTCATTGCCTCTATCTGTTGGTGTACCTCAAAGCTCTGTCCTTGGTCCTCTGCTCTTTTCCATCTACACCTCCTCCCTGGGCAAAATCATCAACAGCTTTGGCTTTAATTACCACCTCTATGCTGATGACACTCAGATCTACCTCTCTACCCCTGATCTCTCTCCCTCTGTCCTTTCAAAAGTCAGTGACTGCTTATCTGGCATCTCCTCCTGGATGGCCTCCCACCACCTAAAGATCAACATGTCAAAGACTGAGCTCCTACTTATTCCTCCCTCCAATGCCTCCCCACCTCCTGATTTCTCTATCACGGTGGAGGGTATCACCATCTCCCCATCAAACCAAGTTCGCTGTCTTGGAGTTACACTTGACTCTGCTCTTTCCTTCATCCCCCACATCCAGTCTCTTTCCTCCTCCTGCCGATACCAACTGCGTAATATTTCCAGAATTCAGCCATTTCTTACCTCTGTCACCACAAAACAACTCATACACGCCCTGGTAATCTCCCGACTCGACTATTGCAATAATCTCTTATCTGGCCTCCCTCTGTCCCGCCTCTCCCCCCTACAATCCATCCTGAACGCCTCCGCCAGGCTAATTCACCTCACCCGCCGCTCTGTCTCTGCCGCTGCCCTCTGCGAGTCCCTTCACTGGCTCCCCATCCACTGCAGAATTAAGTTCAAAATCCTTATCCTTACCTACAAAACCCTCACTAACTCAGCTCCCTACTACCTGTCCTCACTAATCACCAAATACACCCCAGCCCGCTCCCTAAGGTCAGACAGTGACCTGCGCCTAGCTTCTCCCCGCATCACCTCTTCCCATGATAGACTGCAGGATTTCTCACGCGCAGCCCCCACTCTCTGGAACGCTCTCCCTCGTACTGTCAGACTTTACCCTAACTTCTCTTCCTTCAAACGCTCCCTTAAAACATTCCTATTTAGGGAAGCCTACCACCCAACTCACTGACGCAACCTTCAATCACTCTCACCTTACAGTCCTCTCCTCCTGTTTCCAACCCCAACCCTCCCAGATTGTGAGTTCCTACGGGAATAGGGCCCTCATCTCCTCCTGTACTGTTTGTCAAATGTTGTTCAATGTATTGTAACCCTGTCTATACTGTGCCTATTGTACAGCACTGCGGAATATGCTGGCGCTTTATAAATAATAATAATAATAATAACACAGACGTATACATTAATTATACTGCAGAGAGGTGCTTCCCCGCAGTGTGTGGATTCATATGCTGCATTAATTATACCGCGCAGAGAGGCGCTTGTTCCTAGCAGTGTGCGTATTCATATGCTGCATTATTTTTATTTATTTTTTTCGTTTTAAATAATTTTATTTTTTCTGGTTTTTTTTTCGTTTCTGATAATTTTGTAACTTTGTTCAGCTTTTTTTCCATTTTAAAACCTTTTATTCTGGTTTTTATTTTTAAAGTCAGACCATTTGGGTCAGTTTTGCGTTTTTTAAAATCGTTTTGTTCATTTTTGTCCCTTTCATACCATTTTAATATGATTAAATAAAGTTGTGCAATGCATATTCATAAGAAAAAAATGATCTTTATTTAATAAAAAAAACGATAGAATGGGCAGAATTACCGTATCGACAGAATTATCGTATCGACAGAATTATCAGATCATTGGAAATGATACAAAATTTACAGAATCAGCAATATAGCCGATAAATACGATGTCCAAAATTACCGAAATGGAACCAAAATCCCGAATGGAACCAAAATCACGAATAGAACGAAAATAATTTTCGATTTGACACATTTCAATTTTCAAGTCCATTCGAAAATTCCGAAAATTGTTCGTTTCGGCTCGGAAAACTTTTCCGATCTGCCTTTTTCGGATCTGATCCGATTTGGAAATTCGGCCGAATCCGAAGACCCGAATCGGGACATTTCGTGAAAATTCCGAAATTCCAAAACCCAAAACGCACATCCCTAACATGCATCTCAGCCCTTTCTCTCCCAGCCAGGAAAGTGAGTGGTTGCACGTGGTAGATTGGAGGTGGAGTGGGGATGTGCCACTGGTGCAGCCTAGTGGAGAGCCCAGGAACTGCAGCATTGCAGTGAATAAATTATAATTTAAGCCTGTTGATCGGGGGGGGGAGTGCCCACCCTTGCCCCATGCTGCAGACATCCATGATCACCCATATCTTGTTATAAATCGGCATTAAATGTTGATCGGTTGTTCATTAATTTATGATGACATAATGTCACATGCATGTTTCATGAAATATTTGTTGGAGCTACAACAGAAGATTTGAGATTGCAAAGAATTTTTTATTTATTTTTCATTACCTTAAATATTAGAAGCAGCTCCACTGCTTGTACAAAAAGTATTTTTTTTAAATACTGGCTTTAAACACATCAGATTTCACAGGAACAGGACAGTGGTTCTACCCAAAGCTCAATTCGATTTGTTGCTCATTGATATGTTTAGGTGTGAGAATGCACACTAAGCACTTTCAATCCCCTTAGACAGAAAATAGTTATAAAAGTATTTTGTTATGATTATTTCTTACTTTTTGTCTCATGCTCGCTACCCGATAATAATGAATCCATATAATGTCACATTCAAACAAAGCAGTACACTATAGACTAGTCTAAATGTAAATATATAGTGATACTACATGTAAGGAAGCGCACGTTGCTGTTTCTTTGACTAAAAGCGGAGACATTACACACACAACGCCTCTTAATCCCCTTCATGGTTGACAAAAATGACAGTATCATGATACCATTTTTGTCAAGGTGACAGCAAATTGACCACATGTTTGCAGTAACTCCATGAAGCCTCATATTGAATGCCATTTTCAAACCAGTAGTGGTCTAGGGCATTGAACCACTTTTTTGGTGACTCTCCTAGTATGCAGTTCTGGCATTTGGTCTATACAAGCTGTTCAGCTGAAAGGGTGCAGTGGCAAAGGGGCGCAGCACAGTTTGAACGTTACTTTTGACGCCAGTCCAATGGGGAATTGGAGCGTTTGATCGGTGTTAGGAATAGGAACAGATTTCAATGTCTTTCTATTGAGGATAGTGTGGTCACAACAATTTGTGCTTCTGGAAGCCACCCACCACTGCAACACTCCACATCCATAGCCATATATGGTAGAGTGCAGGTCCCAGTGATCTCATGGATTGAAGCTCTCCTGCATCTGTCTGCACCCTCTTTCCCTTAAGCTCTAGATAGAATGAGTGACATTTGGAGGGGTGTGTAAGGTTTTGTGTCGCGCCGCAATAAAAAGGCCCAAACGGTGCTGCATCCTGATCAAGGCAGCACCTTTTCTATGATGTCCTCATGATACCTTTGGCCTTCCCTTGCTGCAGATCAGTCCTATGCAACACGTGACTAACCATGCATTGGCTGCACCTAATAAAAGACTACACCTCCAAGCAGCCAATGCTCAAACATTATAGACAGTCCTTCACCTGTTCCTGTTAGCGAAAGGTCCTACATGTTGCTACTCCTCAGACCCTGATTCCCAACTTCCTTAACAAGAATTCTCCTGCTTTGCCTATACCGTTGCCAAACTTTGCCTGCCTCTGGACTACCCCTCTGATTGCCGCTTGTGTTGTTACGTTGCCTTCACCGTTATCGAACCCAGCTTGTTATCGACCCTGCACTAAACGCTGCCTGCCTACAGAACTTTTGCTTAACCTTGACACCGATAAAACACTTCCTGTTTAAAGAACCTACTTTTAGCAAATCTGCCTCCACACTCTTCGGTGCATATGCAATACCACACATTGGGCTCACAAACCTGCTTAGCCGGTACCCCTCTGGTACTGAACCTGACAGGGTGTCAGGTTGTGTGGGAGTGTAAGAGTCTGTGTCATTGTGTTTGGGGGTGGAAGGTTCAGGGTAATTGTTTTGTGTGTGTAGGGAGTCTCAAGGTCTGTGCCAATGTGTTTGTGTGGAGGTTTCAGAGTTTGTGTCAGTGAGTGTGTTTCAAAGTGAGTGTGTGTGTGTTATCAGAATCAGTGACCGTGTGTGTTTTGTACATGCTAAATAAAAGACTTTTATACAATGTGACGGTTCATACGGGCAAAACATCTATACTTGGATATTCTTGTTTTGAATCATAGAATGTTGATTTATACTGGACTTTTCTAAGCTTCGAGTTTAATCTGAATGCAATCACTATCACATCTAAATAATACTAGTGTGTTTTCCTTGTGACATTATTGTCGAGTGACCTTATAACTCCACTTACTTGATATCTGCCACTTCAGACTATAAAATGTAGCAGTCAGAGCATTTATCAGAAACAATCAAGTAAACATTTTTTTTCTTAAAAACAGTAAAGGTGACAGTTCAAAACACTTACAAAAATGTTCAGATCAAATGTTAAATGAAACTAAAAGACATTAAAAAATTTATATTTAAATGTTTTAAATGTAGTACAATAAATATTTTAATTCATTATCCCAACTGGTTCCAAGAAATGAAAATTAACACATTACGTATTGATAAGATTTCTTCATTTTGCTGCTATTCAATGAAAGCTAGAAATAAATCAGCAATAGCTGTTCCATCCTGAATAAATAAAATAAATAAGTCACTTAATTATAAATTCAACAACATAAATTTCTAAACAAGATAAAATTATATTTTGCAAAGGCTGATCAATCACTACGGTGCAGAAAGTTAATTATCTCTATCAGAAATTGTAGTTAGCACTTCACATGGTATATATAGAATGCATGGCTTTTTGCATATGTTCATAAATAACAGTAATTTTACACTTATAATGTTATGTCACTTTCTGTCTATCACGCTAAAGGACCATATGGCCATATTGATACTTGGATGTTGTCTATGTGTAATAGAATAAAATAAAAGGTTTGGTTAAGTTATAGTTACAATTTGTCAAATAAATGTCCCTTTCTTTCTCTAGGTATTTTATTTATTTCTCTCATTTTATTTCATCCGTGGAGTTGGTCTTCCTAATAAATATGTATGCGTGCAGCATCAATATAGAGATATGGAGTGTCCCAAAGGGCTAGAGTCATAAACAGCATTGAAAAAGAAAACAAAGGTTCTCTACAGAGAGGGGTAGCAGCAAGTGACATTCATTAAAACTCTCATTTATGACTGTTTAGAGAAGTTAGGAAGTTGGAAGTTACCTACTATTTTGCTGGAGCTGCCTATATTATATGTATGGATAGTGTTAATCATACAGCAATTATGGGAGTATTAAATCTCTTAACCCCTTCGCTACCAAGTGTTTTTGTTAAAAAAATATCCTAAAATTTATTTGCAACATGGGATGTGGCGTTGACAATAATACATACTAATAAAATAGTAATTTTAAATTGTGTTTGTTATTCTGAGATAGTTAAAAGATTAATAAAATGGGAATTTGCTCATATTATTCATTTCTCATGTATTTTTAATCCTTTACAGAAATATTGCTGGGATGACAAAGATTCTAAACTTTAAATGGCGTTCATTATCTGCCACAATTTCAAACAGGTCTGCATTATCAGCATTCAGGCAGAAATAACCTTTGTGTCAGATGCAGTAAATGTGATACAGATTGGTAATAAAAATGGTCAGATATCTTGCTTATGGGGATTTTTTGTGATCATAATGAGTGTTCTGTTTCTCCACCAAAGCACTGAGAATGTGATCTCTTAACTTACAGTTGTGATGAGATGGCGATAACTCCCAGTCTTAGATGAATTACAGACAGTGACTCAATCCAGATGCACCTTGAAGATCTGATGAAGTTTTATTCCATAAACTGTAGAAAATCCACAACAACATTGGATAGGTCAAATCCGGATAGGTCAAAAAATCATACAGGGTTATTCAGAGAGCGGTGAAAAGCAGGAGAATGACTGGAGAATGTAAAATTGTAGGTCAACACAGACGATTTGGAAAGTGAGATGAATGGGAGAATTTTTCAGGTTTGGCCATTTTGACCTATAATTTTCCATTCTCAAGTCATTCTCCTGCTTTTCACCGCTCTCTGAATAACCCTGATAGTGTAATGTGGGTCCATGAGGCTTGCAAAGGCTTACTGGGAAATTAACAAGGGTTGAGTTAGGCTAGGGACAGATGAGCGCATTTTCTGCAGCCACCGTCAAAATGTACGTCGATGCGTGCGCACGCATTTTTTCACGGAATACGCTTAAGTGGTCAGACGATGCGCAATTCTGGACGTATTTCATGACGGTGGGGTAAAAAGAAGTCTAGGGAAATCCGGCTGTTTGAATGTTATGTTGGCCGCACACTAGCAGCGTCTGACGTCTCCTAATCACGCACACACGCTGCTATGCGGCCGCAGCGCACTTTGTACGTCAGTACCAGCGGTTTAACGTTCTGATAAAAATGCGTTCATTTGCTGGTTGCGTGGTGTCGGCGCACTTTCGTACGCACGTACTGCGTATATTGGCCGTCATTGGCCGTTATGTGCTGCTACTGCCGCCGTGATTTAGTGCGCCTGCACGCGCGTTCCGACTGCCCCACTCTGACCCTAGCCTAATATGGACAGGAAATCACTGAACCATGAGGAGGGGAAGAGAGAAACCCAAGGTTAGATGAGACACGTGCAATTCTTAAAGGCATATCACAAGTCATGTGAAACATGACAATGAGATTATTAGAAATGCAGTTTCCTCAAATACCAATAGAATGTAAAAAAAATCTATGGACATATTGCCTGTGTATGGAAATCACAGTAACATTTTTTACCTGTACTGTACAGGGATTTTCAGCAATTATAACACCTTGGATTCTATCCCTGTACAGTAGTGAGTGACCCCAGAGTTCTACCTGTTTTCTGCCCTCTCCCTGGCGTTTTTATTTCACCAGATCTTGGGAATTTTGTTTCTCCACAGGTGGTACACTAGTCCTATATTAAAATTGTGTGAAAATATACATTATATACAAATTTTCACTTAAATGTGGTTTTACGATTGTTTAGTAAACAATGTCTGAATCAGAATCTGAAATTTGTGACAACGCTAATGAAGAAGATGATGTACGTGCACATCAAATAATTTTGATAGATGTGATGTCTTATTTAAAAGACAAGTTACACATCACAGATGAATTGTTTGATTGGACAAAAGTATTACAATCAAATGTTTTTAAATATGCTGAGGCAATTTGGTCTGATCATTCAACGTTTCTTAATTATTTGCGACAAATCTGTACCGCAAAGACAAAAAGAGACAAGGAAATTTTGGCTTGTCAATTTTTGCCTGAATGTATATATTTGATTGTAGACTTAAACAAAAGATGGAATGATACAAATGAGACTATGCAAAGTGTAGAAAAAAGAAACAGCGAATTGCATGTTGCTGTAAATCAATTAACTAATGAATCGGAATGTATGATCAAAGAATTTACTGTATATGAAAAAGTAAAAACTCAACTGCAAAATGAGATTGATCAGTTATCAAATTCAAATAAGGAACTGAGTGTACAATTGGCAAAAATGAAACGCGAACACGAGAAATTCGCTGATGAGTTACGTCAGATTGAAGCTGATGCTCAAAGGGTTAAAACTCCTTCCTTAGAGAAGTTCCTTTTGAAAGCTGTGAGCTATAAATTACAGACTGGTGACCGATCGCTGCAGAGTGATTGCGAAAGTGAAACTAACTCTCATGATGAAAAAAGAGCAAAGCCTCTTACACAGGAGTATTTCAAATCACATCACTCTAACCAGCCACAGCCTATTAAGCATGATATAAAATCTCATAAAGTGAAAGATTTAACTAAAATCGTCCAATTTTTAAAGAACTTAGTTGGGATATGGGATAAAAGGGATTCTCCAGTGATCATAAACCATTTAGGCTAGGGTCAGACGAACGCATTTTTCACGTTGTCCGTGAAAAAGTGCGTTCGAACGAATGGACGTATTTTTTCACGGAATACGCGATAGCGGTCATACGATGCGCATTTTCGTCCGTGATTTTGTACGGATCATCAATAAAACCCTTTTTGCGTCTGGACGTTATGTTGGCCGGACGTGTGCAGTGTCTGACGTCTTCCCAATCACACGCAAACACGCCACTATGCGGCCGCAGCGCACTCTGTACGTCAGTAGTAGCGGTTTGACGTTCTCGAAAAAATGCGTTCGTTTGCCACTTGCGTTGCGCAGACGAACTTTCGTGCGGCTGTTCGTCGTATGTTCCCCAGCATTGGACGTCATTTGCTGCTAGCACGGCCGTGATTTCGTGCGGCTAAACGCACGTTAAAACTGCTTTCGTCCGACCTTAGCCTTAGAGGTGATTGAAGAAGCATTATCAGTCCTAGGTATCAATTCAGATGCTCAGAAAATTGAGTTTATCCCGCAAACATAGGTATTTTTTTCAGTCTTCGAAAGAATCTGGTATACATAACTGGAGTAAAATAGTCTCCGAGGTCAAATCTGAATTTGGGCCTCAACGCACCAGCCTAGCTGCGAAAAGAGCAATTTTAACTCTAAAATGCAGACCTAATCAAAGCCCCCGTGAATTTCTTTCAGTCCTTAAAAATGCGTACAGCTTGGCTGAAAGAAACCCAAATTTTGTAAAACCCTGAATTTATCCAATTATTTTATGACGCATTGCCAAATAAAATAAAGGTTATTTTGGCAAGAGATTATGACCCGAGAAATGGTTTGGATTGGGTACTAAAAGAGAGTATGACCCTATTTACTGTATTTGAATATAGTGAAGAAACTCAGGGGAAAAGAGTGAAAAACTCACCTGAGGAAATAGCGGAAACTCACGTTAAAAAGGGTGATATTAAATTTGAGTCCCAGAAAAAGAGTTATGCGGAAATTGTGCGTGACTCCATACCTAAGAGGGAAAAATTCAGGCCAGATCAGGAAAGAGGGTTAGCCAGAGAAAATTCAGGAAGTAAATTTCAATCTAGGAAGCAATGGGTACCTAGAAGTCAGTGGGTTAAATCAAGGGAAAATGTACCTAGACAGGAAGCGACCAGAGGTAAAACTGAATCTGATGAGTCTGATAATACGCAAGCTTCGTCCCCAAGGACGAATAGAAAGCGGAGATATAATGTACGCCAGCGTATTGGCCAAATGCAGGAAAATTTCCGTGTGCTGACAGAAAAACTGGAACAGATCACTCAGTTGATGACTGGAAATAACCCTGGTCAGGTTGTAAGCGATGCAACACCTGCAGGCCCGCCCAACCAGTGACTAGATGATGGTTCTGATGAAGTAACCAGTGTCCATGACAATATACCAGAAAGTGATGATGAAATGGTTAATACAAATGTTTTTATGGTTGATGATTTAACCCCTTCCCTGCCAAGAGAAGGAAAATGTATTTTATCTCTCCAGTCGAAGTGCGAGCAAGCTGAGAAGACTGAATCCGAGAAGGACAGCACAGTTGCCAAGAGCATGCCTGAGAGAGGAAATTCTGTCGGTAAAGTTTGTACAAAACCTAATTTCATATCTCACTCTAAATTTCTCTGTAAATTGCATAGCATTGAAGACCGATATTATGTGAATGTAGAATTACAAGATAATTTACCACATATTATATCTTTGCTACACACAGGAAGCCAGGTTATATTAGTATCAGCTAATTATTTTGACCAGGTTCAAGAACTATCCTCCAGGAAGCCCAGATTAGATAAATCTAATGCTAATCTAGTGAGTGTGAGTGACGCATCTCTAAAAGTTCTGGGCACAGCTAAATTGGATTTTAAATTGGGGAATAAAATAATTCGGCATCCAACGCTTATCGTGGATCTGCCCCAAAATCGCCTAAGTATTGGAATGGACCTTTTCCAAAGGTTAAATCCAATCATTGATTTTATCAATGAGGTCATTTGGTCCCAAGTAAATGTTCCAATTAGCTACGATAGATCCCAATCCCATCACGCTCAGCGTAACTGCCACGTGATTGAGGAAAGGCCGGATTCTATTGAAGTCCACTTCAGAAATAGCCAGACACCTGATATCTCTTTCTTAAAGCCAAAGCCCCTGACTCCAGGAGAGCAGGAGGATAACACCATATGTGTTCCCCCTGAGAGAATTCAAGATATATGTCTGGAAAACGACATGCTAATTATTCACCTCCACAAGAGAGAGACAGAACCAAATGGGCATAGTCACCATTCTCAGTTCTTAACTAAAATAGAGAAGATAAATAGTGTACGTAGTATACGTGTAAATAGTTTAGCTAGAGAAAAAATGGCTAAGCTAGATTTGCGCCAGGAAAATAGCTACAGTAGCAGGGAGCTGCTGAATAAGATGGCTAACCTTAAAGTGATCAGATACCCTAATCCTCAAGATGAGTGGATAACAGATCTAGATAATGATGGAGACAGTCATAATGTTATTGGAAAATGTATGTTATGTATTTCTATAAGAAATAAAACTGCCAAGCTCAATTGCATGATTGCCATCCTAGATCTCACTTCGGGATGTGTGAAAATGGACCAGCAGAAGACACTTAACTAGTATCATGTGAAGTGATTGTTTTGATTAACATGTGATTATTCTTCCCAGCATTCAGATGTTTAACTGACTGAAGTTAGTAGTTAGACTAGATCCGTACGGTTAATTAAATTTAATCAGAAATCAGAGTATCTATAGGGAATTTGCGTGAAATCGCTAGTTGTGTTTAAGGAAAACTGACTGGTGTATAGATTGAAATCTATGAATGGTTATTTATACTCTTTCTTTCAACAGAAATAGAGAAAAGTGGTTAATACGAACTGCGACGCTAATCCGCAAAGATGAGTCGGACCACCAAGGAGATTGCGATTATCTGGAAATTCTACGGTTTTCCGCACAATTCCGAACAGATCCAATACTTGAACCAGGACCGTCTTCTGGTAGTATAAACCAAGAAGCACCTGGATTTCTTCTGACGGAAAGGAGAATGTTAAAGTCCCATGTGAATCAAGCTCATTGAAGCATGAAAGACATGCTGGATAAAGCCAGGAAACCGTTTATTGCTATGTACAAGAACCACTGGAAGAAAAGTTTTGCCGCATATATTATTGCAACTGCTGTTTTACACAGAAAGAGAAGCAAATGTTTACCGTAAGGATCTGATACAAAACCAGAAAGTGTTGATACCTACACCAGTGATTCTCGTGAAAGTTCCTAAAGAATCAAGAGTTGTTATCGGAGAAGTTACTCTTTATCCGGTCGGAAATGAAGTCTGGTATGACGAGATACAAATCGTCGACGCATTCCAAGGGCGAGAGATACCTATAAATCCAGATTTGAAATTTCTGCTAGAGAACAAGCCTGATCATACCATTGAACTTCTAATAAAGAAAGAATCTAACGATTTATGCTCAAATGTATTCACAGCTTGATCATCAATTGCTATCTGCTTATAACGGGCCAAAAATTACAGAGATTGTGATTTGTATAGTAATTATGTTTCTAACTGTCTGGATGATTGTACTAACAAAGAAAGTACGTACATTGAAGTTTAAAAACACGGCAACTTCAATTATTAAATGAATGAAAGAAGAAAGACGTGTTGCGAAAGGTGGAAACCTAGCCTAATTGGTTAAAGGTGGAAATATTGCATGCTTCCATCGATCTCTTGGAAAAAGGATCAGATGAGACCAAAGGGGGGTTATGTCGTGTATATTAATGGAAAAATTAAAATGGATGCCTGTAGCCATCTTGTTTAATGTAAAGTCTTTCTTTTTCAATTTTCCCTAGTTTTAGAAATGGACAGAGATTTTTTTAAATAGTTCATGGCTAGTTGAACCTTAAGAATTTTTTTTTTTTTTATAAATGCCAGACGTGATGTTATAAATGATAAAATGTCTTTATGTGATATAATGTTGAGCTAAGTGCCAGACATGTCATATTTAAATTTATTGGTTTGTTTTAACAAGTCCTTAAAAATAAAGAGATATTAATTTAATTTTGACAGGAGAGACCCAAAGTCTAGGATTGAATATAGGGTCTTTGTTAAGACAGATTGATCTTTTGACCTGAGATAAGATATATAAAAATTTAATTGTGGAATTAATTTGAAGAGAAACAATGCACTCTTGAGGTATAGTAAATATTATATTAATATAAAGAATGTAATATTTAAATGAAAAGGGTAGATTGTCAGTGACGTCAAATTGACTATAATTGGAGCTGTACTGTTTGTTGCAAGGCACTTCAGACCATCCCAGGACACAACACACTTGAGATCATCTCAAAACACGATCATGCATTGATTGAGGCAGATCATACCAAGACACGATAATGTATTCAAGATAAAACATATCACTTAATTAGGACCACACCTCTAACTCACATAACAAGGAAAAAAGGTGTCATCTGCGCTTGTTTCTATGTGTTCCATGTACAACAAAACTGAGGTTTTTGTCTGTTTCAATGGCCATTGCAACGTAAACTCACTTGCCACTTCACGGTACCTCTTTACAGAGTGAGTACCTAACAATTGTAACCAAAAGGCCGCTCTACTGAGCAGCTCCAAGCCCCTCCTGCTGCTTTTCAGCAAGGAGAGGCAGAGATGATGGGTTTTATTTATACACGCACCAAACACTTCCCATTTGGGATTAAAAACAAAAACATGGAAAGAGGAACAGCTGCAGAACGACGGACTGGTGTTACAAGCATGATATACATAAATACAGAAAAAATGGCGTCGCGCCCATACTCACCGGAGCGGCAGCAACTGCCAGGAGTAACAGCCCAGTTAATGTATAAAACATAACAAGGAAAAAAGGTGTCATCTGCGCTCGTTTCTATGTGTTCCATGTACAACAAAACTGAGGTTTTTGTTTGTTTCAATGGCCATTGCAACGTAAACTCACTCGCCACTTCACGGCACCTCTTTACAGAGTGAGTACCTAACAATTGTAACCAAAACGCCGCTCCACTGAGCAGCTCCAAGCCCCTCCTGCTGCTTTTCAGCCAAGGCGAGGCAGAGATGGTGGGTTTTATTTATACACGCACCAAACACTTCCCATTTGGGATTAAAAACAAAAACATGGAAAGAGGAACAGCTGCAGAACGACGGACTGGTGTTACAAGCATGATATACATAAATACAGAAAAAATGGCCTTGCGCCCATACTCACCGGAGCGGCAGCAACTGCCAGGAGTAACAGCCCAGTTAATGTATAAAACATAACTAGGAAAAAAGGTGTCATCTGCGCTCGTTTCTATGTGTTCCATGTACAACAAAACTGAGGTTTTTGTTTGTTTCAATAGCCATTGCAACGTAAGCTCACTCGCCACTTCACGGCACCTCTTTACAGAGTGAGTACCTAACAATTGTAACCAATCACTCTAACTCACATGTATTGAATATCTACATTGATAATTTTCACATATTCCAAAACAATCAAAGAATATTGCTGCTGTAACTTGAATCCAGATTGGAGAGGTAATGTATGAGAAAGCAAATTTAAGGTTAATGTAATAATATATATGACGGAATGGGATGTTGTCCGCCTGCGGGTGTGCTCTATCTGCGTGCCCCGGCGCTTACCGCTGGCCCGACTACCGAGTGACACGGCACTCGGCGTCTCGTGCGGCCTGGCGTGACCCTGGGGAAGGGTTAGCGGGCGGTGGAGGGGACCCCTGCCTAGAACCAGCCCGACCACTGAGCCATACGGTACTCAGCGTCTCGAGCAGCTGGTTCACTGACCTTGTGGGGGTGGGTACGTCTGCGGGCGGCGGCCGATTCCGGGGATCGGATCTCTTCCGGCGGAATATTCGGATCTGATTGCGGAGGACTTTCGGATCTTAGATGGATGTAGCTTCGGATCTTGCGGGATCGGCAGAGTCTTCGGATCTTACCGCAGTCTCTTGCAATACCGAAGCGCGGTACACGGCCGCGCCCTTCGGATCGGATCTCGGGCTAATAGTCTGGGAACCGAACACCATACGCTGCGCCTCTGTCCTGATGCGAGATGCAGGCACAGAGCGCTCGGTTCGGTTCGGATCTAGTTGGACACCGTACCCTGAGACCGCGGGGATACTCAGACGATGAAGTACGCGAGAAATAAAGACATCAGTCGAGGCTGGATGCACTGGAAAATCTGGGTTTATTATTCACAGCTCAGGCATTTATCAACTTTACACAAATTATGAATACAATGGGAATCCCTGCCCGCCCTCACAGGACCCATTGGCCATTACAGTTCGGGGAGTCGCCGATTCGGACCGGATGGTCCGAATCGGCCATTTTACGATTCGAACCGGATGGTTCGAATCGGCCATTTTCCGATTCGAAGAATCTGATAATGGCCACGAGGCAATCGGAAAATGGCGGCGGGCCAGGCAGACAAAGGGAATACATTTCACAACACAAACGGGGACACTTTATTACACCACACATAACCACATCTAAATAAACGTACTCCAAAAACTCCGTGCGTGCCACCGCACCTAATTGTCCATGGCCATATCACTGTCACTGTGCACCGCCCCTGGCTGAGGGTGCTGAGCCATTCCGTGACACTCCTCCCCCTCCCCAAGGTCCGACGCACTCGGTTGGACCCCAACGGGTCGTACCGAGGTAGTCGGGGCTCCCAATCCCTTGGTTCCCGGGCCGACTGCCGCGATAACCCATCTGCGTTACCGTTTTGCGACCCGGGCCGATATTGAATTGTAAAATTGAAGGGTTGGAGAGCCAGGCTCCACCGCAACAGGCGGCCGTTCTCCCCCGCCACCCGGTTGAGCCACACCAAGGGGTTATGGTCGGTCATCACGGTGAAGGACCGACCGTAGACATAGGGCTGGAGCTTCCGTAGGGCCCAGACCAACCCAGGCACTCCTTCTCCATCGCAGCATACCCCACCTCCCGGGGTAACAGCTTCCGGCTGATGAACGCCACTGGATGGTCCCCCCCGTCGTCCCCTACTTGACTTAGGACAGCTCCCAGTCCGAACATGGACGCGTCTGTGTGAACAACAAAACGTTTGTTATAGTTGGGAGCTGCTAGCAGGGGAGCTTGGGTCAGGGCGGCCTTCAGTTGCCGAAAGGCCTGTTCGCACTCCGGGGACCACAGGACTTGGCGGGGCAGGGATTTCTTTGTCAGATCAGTCAGGGGTTTGGCCAGGTCACTGTAGTGGGGTACAAATTTCCTGTAGTACCCCGCGGTACCCAGGAAGGCGAGGACCTGGGTCTTGGTCACAGGGGTGGGCCAATCTAGGATAGCCTCTATCTTAGCGGGCTCTGGCCGTTGTATCCCGCACCCCACCCGGTGGCCCAGATACTGCACTTCGGCCATCCCCACTTTGCATTTCTCCGGCTTCAGGGTCAGGTTGGCATCCCTAATTCCGGCCCAGGACTGTCCCCACATGGTCCAGATGTTCCTCCCAGGTCTGGCTATAGATGGCTATGTCATCCAGGTATGCGCAAGCGAATCCTGGAGGCCATCGAGGAGGCGATCGATTAACCGCTGGAAGGTAGCAGGGGCGTTCTTCATCCCGAACGGCATGACTCGAAACTGGTACAAGCCGAACGGGGTGATGAAGGCCGACTTCGGGGTCGCCTCCTCGGCAAGGGGAATCTGCCAATACCCCTGCACAGATCCACCGTGGTCAGAAAATGACCCCGGAGATCTGGTCTAGCAACTCGTCGACTCGGGGCATCGGATAAGCGTCTGTAATGGTACAGTCGTTTATCCGCCGATAGTCGACGCAGAACCTGGTGTACCGCTCTTTCTTGGGCACCAGGACCACGGGCGACGCCCATGGACTGGCCGACGGTTCAATGACCCCAGCTCCAGCATCTCCCGGATCTCGGCCCGCATGGACTCGCGGACCGCTTCCGGGAGCCGGTATGCAGGTTGCCGAAGGGGTCTCTGACCGGGCGTGTCCACCTGATGGATGGCCTGGTCGGTGTATCCCGGGAGAGCCGAGAAAACCCCCGGGTAGGCGAAAGCAGCTGCCGCGCTGCGCCTGTTTCTCGGGTCCTAACTCCTCCCCAGCTGCACCTGATCCACCCCGGAAGGCTGCCTGGCTACCCCCAGAAGTTCCTCCAACGGAAATGGTTCCGTCTCCTCGGCAAGCCGGCGCGCATATGGCGTCCACCGTCTCCGGCCCGCTCATGGAAGGCCTTCAGCATATTGACGTGGAACGTTCCGCCTGGATTCTGGTGTCTGCGCAGCTAACAACCACATAGGTGGTATCCCCCAGCTGGTTACCACTTGTAGGGACCTTGCCAGGCCGCCTGCAGCTTGTTCTGCCGCTGTGGTTTCAACACCAGAACCTTCTGCCACACGCAGAACGAGCGACTGCAAGCAGCGCGATCGTATCACGCCTTCTGCTGAGCTTGGGCCGTCTCCATGTTCTCCTGCACAAACCCCGCGAGTTCCGCCAAGCGCTCCCGGAGCTTCAAGACGTAATCCAACACAGGAACCCCATCTTCCTCCTGTTCCCCCTCCCACTGAGCCCTAACCAGATCCAGCGGTCCTCGCACCTGGCGCCCATACAGCAGCTCAAAGGGGGAGTAACCGGTGGATTCCTGAGGAACCTCCCGGTAGGCGAACAGCAGGTGGGGAAGATACTTCTCCCAATCCCTGCTCTCGTGCACAAAGGCCCGAATGAGCTGCTTCAGGGTCCCATTAAACCGCTCGCACAGCCCATTGGTCTGAGGGTGATACGGGGCGCTGTGCAGCGCCCTAACACCACAGAGACGCCAGAGCTGTTGGGTGAGCTCCGCGGTGAACTGGGTACCCTGATCGGATAGGATTTCTCGGGGAAACCCCACCCTCGTGAACACCCGTAGGAGCGCGTCCGCTACGGTGTCCGCCTGGATGTTGGCCAAGGCCACAGCCTCGGGGTACCGGGTGGCATAATCCACTATGGTAGGATGTACCTTTTACCGATGGCACTGGGCCGTGGCAACGGCCCAATGATGTCGACCGCCACCCGGCTAAAGGGCTCCTGAATGATGGCATGGGGCGCAAGGGTGCTTTCGGGTGATCCCCGCCTTCCCAGTTTTTTGGCAAACTGGGCAGGTGCGGCAAAAAGTCGCGGGTGTCTTCGCTGAGGCGGGCCAGAAAAACACGCGCGCCAACCTGTGCCGGGTTTTCGTCTGGCCTAAGTGACCTGCAAGGGGGATGTCATGGGCCAAGCGCAGAAGTTCCTGCCTAGGGTCCTGAGGCACACCAACTGCTTCTGCGGGACCTGCTTCTTCTTGGCCCCCTCCCTCACGGGGTGTACCGGTAAAGCAGCCCATCCCCCACTCTATCTTGTCCTTTCTCTGGTCGTCCAGGCCCTGACCGGCTCGGTCCCGGTAGCCCTGTAGTGTGGGGTCGGTCTGGGTCTGGTGGCGAAGCGTCTCCGGGGTACTCCACGGGGAAGGGAGGTCAGGTGGGAAGGGAAGGGGTCCCGTCGTCGTGGATATGGGAGGTGATGGCGGTCTGGGAGGTCTGCGGGCGGGGCGGTTTAGGAGGTCGGGGAGGTTTGGGAGGTCGGGGAGGTTTGGGAGGTCGGGAAGGTTTTGGTTGAGATCTCACCTGGGTCCCGTTCGGAGTGCCCCTGTCGTGCGTGGCTGGCTCTGTTGCCTAGTGGTTACTGGGGTAGCTGCATCTGTGGAGTAAGCGGAGACTAGCCGCCCCAGGTCGTTACCCAGGAGCACCTCGGCCGGCAGTTGCTTCAACAACCCCACCCTCACCTCCCTCTCCCCGTTCCCCCAGTCCAGGTGAACCCAGGCCGTCTCGAGCCGGAGCACCTTTCCCCCCGCCACCCGTACTGCAACGGTGCTTCGCAGACGGTCGCTCGGCGGAATCAAGTGAGGCCGGACCAGGGTAATGGTAGCCCCGGAGTCCCGCAGCCCCTCAGCGGGCCGTCCGTTTATCCACACCGCCTGACGGTGATGACGACGGTTGTCGTCCGCGGCGGCTTGCACGGGGTCGGCCTCATGTAGCTGCTCCCATTCCTCCGGGGCCTCCGGCCACGGAGTTTCGGCGTCGCAACAATGGACCGTCGACGATGGCCTGGCGGCCGGTCGGGTCAACTCCGGTCGGTTGGGGCAATACTGCTTGTAGTGCCCCTCCTGGTTGCACCCGTAGCACCGGAAATTAGCCATGTTGGTGGGCCGGCTGGTGGCCGTGCTGCGGCGTCCGGACCGCCGGTGGTGGGGTGGTGGAGGTGGTGGAGCGGGTGGGAGCTGGGCGGACGGGCAGGGATCGCTACCCCCCGGACATCTTCCGAGTGTCCGTGTATTCGTCTGCCCAGGTGGCCGCTTGTTGCACTGTCTGGGGCTTCTTGTCACGCACCCACTCCCGATAGCGGAGGGGGTGTGCTCGAAAAACTGCTCGAGCAGCAGCAGCTGGGTAATCTCCGTTACCGTCTCCGCTTTGCTACCCGAGAGCCAGGTGCGCAAGTCCCGTTGCAACCGATGGGCCCACTCCACGTGAGTGGCGCCATTGGGCCGGCGAGCATTCCGGAACTTCACCCGGCTGGCTTCAGGGGTCACAGCGAACCTGCTCAGCAGCGCCTGCTTAACGTGCGAGTAACTGGTGGCCTCTCTGGCACTGCCGTGCGTGCGATAAGCCTCGGCGGCCCGACCGGTCAGCTTACACGCCAAGATCCTCACCCAGTCGGCACGGTGCACTTCATGCACTCGGCACAGGCGCTCGAAGTCCTGGAGGTAACTCTCTATCTCCTCTGCTTCCCGGAACTCCTTGAACGCCTGAAACGGCACTTTGCGCCCGGTGGAACGGTCCGAAGGGGAACGGCTACTCCGTCGGCTTCGCACTTCAGCCAGCCGTAGCTCGTGTGCTCGCTCTTTCTCACGCTCCTCTTCCTGGCTGAGTTCTCGGACCAGACTCCGCATCTCAGCCTCCGATGGGGCCGGACCCATCATAGAGATCCGCTCTCGCATCTTCCGGCAAAAGTCGCTGTCTTCGGGCTCGGCGGGGACGGTTGCCGGCGCTATGTCCGCAGGCAACGCTGCGAACGCCGCCTCTTGGTCCATCCTCCTCAACTCCTCCATCATGGTCTCCCGGCTCTTGGAGCCCGGGGCGCCTCCCCGGTTCTCCAGCATGCCACGCAGGACGTCCCGTTTGTAGGCACTGTACCCGGTCATGATGAGGGTCCCCCTAGGGCCTGCAGAGAGCTTATCCCACCGCTGCCACCAGTATGACGGAATGGATGTTGTCCGCCTGCGGGTGTGCTCTATCTGCGTGCCCCGGCGCTTACCGCTGGCCCGACTACCGAGTGACACGGCACTCGGCGTCTCGTGCGGCCTGGCGTGACCCTGGGGAAGGGTTAGCGGGCGGTGGAGGGGACCCCTGTCTAGAACCAGCCCGACCACTGAGCCATACGGTACTCAGCGTCTCGAGCAGCTGGTTCACTGACCTTGTGGGGGTGGGGTACGTCTGCGGGCGGCCGGCCGATTCCGGGGATCGATCTCTTCCGGCGGAATATTCGGATCTGATTGCGGAGGACTTTCGGATCTTAGATGGATGTAGCTTCGGATCTTGCGGGATCGGCAGAGTCTTCGGATCTTACCGCAGTCTCTTGCAATACCGAAGCGCGGTACACGGCCGCGCCCTTCGGATCGGATCTCGGGCTAATAGTCTGGGAACCGAACACCATACGCTGCGCCTCTGTCCTGATGCGAGATGCAGGCACAGAGCGCTCGGTTCGGTTCGGATCTAGTTGACACCGTACCCTGTGAGAACGCGGGGGATACTCAGACGATGAAGTACGGCGGAGAAATAATAAAGACATCAGTCGAGGCTGGATGCACTGGAAAATCTGGGTTTATTATTCACAGCTCAGGCATTTATCAACTTTACACAAACTATGAATACAATGGGAATCCCTGCCCGCCCTCACAGGACCCATTGGCCATTACAGTTCGGGGAGTCGCCGATTCGGACCGGATGGTCCGAATCGGCCATTTTACGATTCGAACCGGATGGTTCGAATCGGCCATTTTCCGATTCGAAGAATCTGATAACGGCCACGAGGCAATCGGAAAATGGCGGCGGGCAAGGCAGACAAAGGGAATACATTTCACAACACAAACGGGGACACTTTATTACACCACACATAACCACATCTAAATAAACGTACTCCAAAACTCCGTGCGTGCCACCGCACCTAATTGTCCATGGCCATATCACTGTCACTGTGCACCGCCCCTGGCTGAGGGTGCTGAGCCATTCCGTGACAATATATATATCTGGAGTATTTCTTGCAATAGATAGATCCAGAGTCTTCAAAATATTTCTAAATCTGCAGATAGAGATATGAAGAAGAATCGGATATTTATTTATTTATTTATTTATTTATAAAGGATTTTACCAGGAAGGATACATTGAGATTTCTCTCGTTTTCAAGTATGTCCTGGGTTCGAGAACATTGAGTGGTTACAGAAATACAAAATAGTAAAATGCAAGATATTAACACAAGACCAAATACACAGATTAACAGAAAAATAAATATGGAGGAAATAAAGTCATTATGTTACATGTTTACAGGTGCATTTCGTATTGAGGTATGCTAATAGGGAGCTCTTAAGGGACTTTAGACTGGGGGAAGATTTGATGGCGTCTGGGAGGTTATTCCATAAGGAGTTTATCCTAAAGAAACTGTTGCAAAATGATATACAGATATATATATATTGAATTTGGAAATTACTGTGATTGAAATTAATAAGCAAGGAATTATATAACTACAATATAAGAAGCTGAAGATTAGAAACTTAATTCTCGATATTAGGGGAGGATTCACTAAATAAGTTTTTATTACTTATCATTCTAGAAATAGAATAAGTGATAGCCCATCTTTTGTTGATCCACGTAGCATAGAGAGATACATATATCGCTACAAGATCTAGCTTGTTAAACATTGGTTTGCTGGGAAATACATGTTAATTGTTTTCGTTAAGCAGAAATGTTTATTAACCATTTGTGTATGGTTACTAACTGATAAGGTAAATGATATTAATCATATATGCAGTTACTAACAGGAGATACATATATTGAGACGCTAGTGTCTATGTGCTGATGGATGTTGTGGTTGTTTATAAATCTTTGTTTATGATATGAGATTTGAAACTTTTTTGTATACGTAATAAATATATATATTTTTATCCGATTATTGATTAGTGTATTCTTCAAAGCAAAAAACAGACAATTAAAAGAATTTAGGAGAATTTCTAGGAAATATAAACGATTGATATTTGTGTCTCGTATAAGTTTCTTATGGAATAATAAATCCGACACCAGGCATACCCTAATGTTGGGTGAAGACAGGCATGTACTGGCCATCGGAATTACTGGGAGGTTCCTGGTGGGCCGATGGCTCAGTGGGCCGCCACCGGTTTCTTCATCAGCAACTCTGGATGCAGACTCTGAGACCATATAATTGATTATTCCCCCCAGGGCAGGTCCATATAATTCATTACCCCTCCTCCCTGGGCAGGCCCATATAATTAATTATCCCCCCAGGGCAAGAAGAATTAATGATACAGGCCTGCCCTGGGGAGATAATTAATTATATGGGCGTGTTTCCATAATTAAAGTGGGCCGGTCTAGTTGAAGTCCAGGGCCGTTTTTTTTTTTTGTCCCAGTCCAGCCCTGGGTGAAGAGGCTCTTTTCAACCTCCTACATTAACATTTTAAATGTCCCTTATATGGTCCATGATGAATAGGATAAAGACTGACTGTATCTCCCATTAAAGTTTTGTGCTTTGGATTAAGTATGGGCATAGGCTTACACAGACCGGGTTTCTGGGTGAGCACACGTCACTTATATTTATCACAAACTGTAAATAATCACAAACTGTTAATTTTAATGTACCATGATTCCAGATACAAAAAACCCACAAAGTGTAGATATAACCTAAAAACAGGAGTAATTAGTGAAGAGAGTACACACTTTTGCGTATGTCTATGGGTTTTCCTTTCGTGTTCCTGTCAAGAAAGACATGTTCAACCCGATATGCAGGAAGGAGTTGTGGACTCCCTCCTATCCTCCCATTAAGTTGTACTTTAGAATTTAATGTGACTTTCATTTTACAGTATGATGTAACACTGTGTTCTTCATTGTTGTTTTTCCTCAACACTGGCTGTAAACGCTGCCATGGGCCAATTTTATTCTTGCTGGTTTGTGTAATTGAGTCCTTTACTGTTGATGTATTACCAGTGTTATATACTTGCCTCTGTAATGGTTTCCCATCCTCCAACCTAATTTTGTATCCTTTCTTTTAAACGTACTTCAGATGTGAATTTCTTAGCTGAAGGTACCTTTGCAATTCTTATAGTATCCATATGGCAGGAAAGATCCTGCTTTAAAATAGGTTTTCACAGGCCATGAATCTGATGCCATCCAAAGCAAAGATCCTGTCTGGTTTATATTTTAGACTAGACAATACTAATAACACTGACAAAATAATGTGACCTGATTTTTTGTAGTGTTACACAAGGGATAGATTCCGAGTCAGGTTCAAACAATAAGCGCTGTTGTGAATCTACCAACTCTATAGACTTTAATGGTTCTGGGCTCTGGTTAAGTATATGCCTGACTTTCGGCTCTATTCCATTCTTCCCATTAACTTAACAGCTGGAGTTTCTATTCTGACCTATTCAACTGGGAATTAGCAGCTCTTTACCGCGCATTAATGTCTCCTATATTTTGTGTAGGAGTCAATACAAAAAATTCAAAATGGGAACAGCAAGCTATTCCATGGTAGGTCACTGTTCTAGTCTTGAGCTGGTGTTCAGAAATGAATACCAACATTCAGAGACAGGTTTTAAGTGATTTTGCTTTTGCAAAATCACTGAACACTAAAAAAATAAACCTGCCAAAATATCTTAAACTCTCAGATCCTGTGGTGCAGAGGGTGATATGTCCTCTAGCCACAAGCAATGGAAGAAAGAAAACAAATAGTTAACGGTGCTTTTCCGTGGTTCCTCCTAGACCCTACTGCCTTGGCTCCATGGAGTCTTTGGTGCTGTTGGTGGTATCTGTTTCTATCTACTAAAATTTTGTCTCAGCCACTAATACAGGTCAAAAAGGACCCAGTAACAGAGAATTGGTAAGGGATATTAGCTGGCGACAAATTTTTTTCCCCCTTTGCCGGCTCCCTGTTACTGGCAACATAGATATACAGTCCTTGGAATCTAGCCCAGTGTATTTACAAATTTATCCCAATCCACACTAGAGTACCAATGTCATGCTATAAAGATTTATATCTAAATATTTTGTACATCTCTTCCAGGGCTGATCAGAAGTTCAGTTTTTGCCAGTGTCATCAGGTTTGGTAAATTTATCTCTTATTTCACATGAAATTATTTGTTACCCTGTACTGTAAATCAATAAGTAAATAATTTTCGTCTGGGGAATCCATTCTGGAATTAAATAAAGCATGGGAGATCCTTGTGTCTGCAAAAAGTTTGTAAGGAAGCATTAATACTCTATCATGCAATTGAGCTTTAACTTTTATCACGCAGAACCCTCATACACAATTCGTATCGAGAAATCATTTCCATACAGGCCCTCATATTCATTCAAAAAGAATAAATGCTTAAAAACACAATATGAAGATGACACTATCATAATGGCATGTCAGCAAATCATTTATTAAATTATTTACCGGGTCACTTCGCAAACATGCAAATTAATGTACACTGTGATTTTTTTTAACCCCTACTCTACCAAGGGATGTTCTAGAAAACCACTGTCAGGAGCAGGAGGTTTTTGGAAAGTCATTTTTAATTAATTATACATTGAGAAACATTCCCAATGTAGGGCTCTATTAAATTCATCGCGCAAAAGCACACGAGCAGCGCAATTTATTTTCCGCAAAGCGTTAAACGTTAACGTGTGAAAAATAACGGTGGTATTACAAACTGTGTGCATATTTTCATCCGTCAAAAAATAACGCGCGTAAAAAAGACGCGTAAAAACGCGTGCATTAATGTTGCGTGCAGAAATCGGTGTGCCGACTGTTTTTTAACGCTATTCAGCCGATCAGAATTAAGAACCACAATTGTCTCCCGTTCAGTTTTTGCGCCTTTCAAAATCAATCTGCGTATATATGCTGCAGCAATAATAAAAACGCGCACAACTTCTCCGTTTTATTGTTTGGGTATGCGTAGAATGTGTAACTATACATTGCTGTATATTTTTGTTCGGGCTGGTGTATTCGGTTTCGGCCAGGACATTCAGATTTGCCATTAACACCAGCTTTTAAAAGACAATAAAATAATGCGTGCAAACGTTGTCCGTTAAAATTTGCGCATAAATTGTAATAGCATCCGCGTACCAGCGCACAAACGCATTTGCGCTCACAATGCTAAGTATAGGACACGCAACGTACATTACGCTCGCAAAGGGTTCGCGCAGGTTCACCCGCGGTAGACATTTACGCGCATTTTTTGCGCGGACATTGTAATACGATGTTCTTCGCAAAGGGTTTTTACCGTCGCGTTAATGCGTTTTTGTGAACGTGTTAACGTTTGCGCAAAGTAGTTAATAGAGCCCGTATTCTTTACTGTAATAACCTATTTGGCAGTCTGCTGGCCAAATGGAGTTACTGCGGTTTTTGTTTCTGTGCCCGATCTGCTGTGGAGATGTCATTTAGACACATTCCCAGCTGGTTTTAAAAAAAGTTTTAGTGACCTTGGGTATTTATGAACAGGTTCTGGAGCCAAAATGCTAACAAATTTTGTTTGAAATAAACAAAAACTAAATTCCTTTACATTGCTCCTGTGGAACACCATGTTGATATACTTGATATCAGAGCACTAGGAGGTACCTTGCAGATCGGGTATAGTTGACCTTGGTCATGAAGGGGTTGTAGTTGGAAGTTCTGGCGGAGTCATTATGATGCATGCTTTCCTTTTATAAACACTCAAGATTCAGCAATGATGGTGACATTTGTTTGTAGAACAGATGAGCCCGACACATAGATAATTAATCCTAAAAATAATGTGCCCGGATAGGACAAACTGGATGGAAAACACAGTATTCATAGTCCTCTGCAGCTGGCAAGCAAATGGATGTCTAATCCCTCTCGAGAACATCTGCAATGCATCTTTAGACTCCTTTTCACATTTCAAGGGTAATTGTAATTTTTATGCATAGTGCCACAAACCAGTGATATATTATGGGTTTATAAAGAATTTATGGTGCGGTTTGCAACAAAAAAATAAAATCCTTCCTTTTCAGCCTGCGTTTTCTCCAAGCAGCATTTGCCTCTTTAGTTTCGATAAAACCAGTCCCTCTCCAGTATTATATTCGTCTTTTCTGGTAGCTTCATACCATATTGCATCTATCAATTCTCTAATCTGCTTCTAAGGATTCAGCTCCATAAACTAGGACAGAGTTCTAAAAATCACATAGAAATATAGATTTGGAAATAAGAACTAAATTCCACAATGTAGAGCTTTTAAAATGTCTCATGTACCAGTCTGTTATTGATAGTACATTTTATTTGTAAAGCTAGATCATATTCCACCTTGGGGAAACATATACAAATATGACACAATGGATGCCAGTAGACACCGGGCCTGGGGGTGGTACGAATGAGAACTTTCAACACACTCGATTTATAGCTGGGGAAAAATGCTCCAGCTGAATATGAGAAGAGTTGTATTTTTTATATGAATTGGTAATAGCCCTTTTTTACAGGAAACAGTCCGGCATATAGATAAAACTGGGATATTCTGCAGTTTAATGCATCAAGGTATGTGGTTTAGCACAGGGTTTGCAGATAAAGGTTATTAGCTGTCTCCTGCAATATTATATAAATGCAGAATAGCTTGAATGGTGTTTTATTGAACATGATGCCAGCAAGACGGGTGTTTTACACACTGCCTTTACTTTTAGTTTATTTGCTCAGGAACAATGAGTACATCTACAAATATCTGGATTGGCTTTCACAGCTTGTGTACCATTCGTAATATCTGAAGACCTTCCCACCAGGGGATGGGGATGTGCAGCGAGTAGACATCCGGTAATGGGCACACAGAATGCAACTTAAATGGAAAAAATGGGGACATTAGTGAGAAATGGAAATCATTGTGTTACGTAACATGCAATATAAATCTAAAATACTTAGGGCCCTATCTGGTCCCCTGAGCTAAAACCCGGACGCTAAGGGGAAACATTTACATTCGGTAATGTCCCCTTTGCGTCCTGGTTTCACCAATGGATTACGAGGCATGTGCGGAGTCCAGCAGCCAGCCCCATAGCAGCCGCTAGGCTCACGGAAGCTCAGGGTAGAGCTAAAGTGCCGTCCTGAGCATCCTATGGACTCCATGGAGGCTTCTGTTGTCGGGTCACATGACTGGCAGGATCTCGCCTTTTGCGACTTCTTGCTGGTCGGCGGAGTGATCGCGGTGGGAGACTGAGGACTTTTTCCCCAGTCTCACTCTGCTCCCGGCGGCCAGACGTGCCAGATCAGGCCGTCGTTCTTGTTGCGGGATGACACGTGAGTATTGGTTTTTTGAGGGGCTTTTCAGCTGCTGCTGATTCTGCAGCAGCGGAATCAGGAGCAGCTCAGAGTTGGTGTTAAGGTTTCTGTGAGCGGCAGCTCTTAGTAATTAGCGTTAGGACTTTGTGATCCTAACGCTAGTTAATCTCTGCTTGCACTTTGCGCTCCCCATGTTAAGTATAGGGAGCGCAAAGTACAGTAAGCAAGCTCTAAAAAGCGCTATTACCAATTCGCTAACGGATTTTTTAAGCCGTTAGCGAATCTGAGGTGACCTGTGCGTAGCGCTATCACCTCTTTTAAGCTATCGCTATTGTGAGCACTAGCATTAGCTTGAAGGAAGTGATAGAGCCTTTAGAACCTTATTTTTCCAATTGAGCCGTTGGTGTTGGCAAGTGTAGGAGTTATGGTTAATGGTTCCATTCCTTCATTACGGCTCCTGTGTAATGCCAGCCGAGCCGCAAACTTTGCTTATGGCTCGGCTGTTAAGACAGGTTACTCTAAATTAACGTTTTTAATGCTTTGTATAGGATGTGCTCATTTGTTGGGCAATTTTGCTCATTATTCTTGTCTCAAACCATTATTAAAAAAAAAAAGGCTTTGAGGCTGTGGTGTTAAGTGACTTTACATTTGTAAAATAACACAATACTTATGAAAGATAGTTTAAAAATATGAGATACCCCTCGTCCCACAGTGCAGAGGATTTTGTGATCTGCCCTATCCTCTTAAAACTTGCAGAAGGAAACTGGGAAAAAATTGTTTCACAGTCCGTCTACTGACCCTGAACTATTGTGCTTTTGCATGCTCAAGCGGAATCCTATGGTTTCAAGGAGACACTAGCAACTGCAGAGGGTGGTGCTGCTGCTGGTATCAATTAATGTCTCACTTCTATTATGATTTGAACCGGAATAGGGACCCTTCAGTCTTTGTGAGTCCATATGCATTGATAATGGAATTGCTAAATGACTGCAACAAGACTGGTCATTGTCACACTGCACTGGAACCCACAAACGTCTCTGATGAGCATTGTGCTTGTTCTGAGGGGAGAAGAAGGTAGCAGGATTAGATAGACATGTTTTTATGTCCTTTCGGGGATCTTACAATTAGGCATTTTATCCCTTGACTACCAAGTGATATTCCAGAAATCCATTGCCAGGAACCAGTGGATTTTTGGAAATATCACTTTTCATTAATTATAAAATGGGAATAGTCCCAATGTGTCATTTACTGTACTGGTCCCATTTGGCAGGCAGACTTCGACATCTGCTGGATGAATTCATTTTCTTTTTTGCTGAATCTCACGACCCAAGCAAGATTTAAAGAAAGTCTCTGGTGTTTGCGAAGTGTGTCTTCTCAACAGAAACCTTTCTGTTGGGACTTTGTGACATTTCTCCTTATTTTCCTTTAATTTATTTAAATCATTTTGTAACAACGTCCTTGATTTTTTTTCTTTACTGTGGAAATATCTTATTTTATAGCCAAAATGCCTGTTACTACTTCTCGAATCATTCAGGTGTGCCCTTGCATTCAACATTGTGGTACAATGCCTATACATCCTTGCGCTTCTTTGTCAAGGACACCATTCTTATTTTCAAAGACACAAGGATCTTGGCAAACCTTGTAGTTTGATTCTCAATAAACTAACTTGTTTTTATGAATCTATACCGCAAGCCATATCTGTCCTCCCAAAATACTGCATGTGTATATAATGGCACAGGTAGTGCTGGATTATCCAAGCTGAATGTTTTCCACATAATTTGATCATGCGGTTAGGAGATACAATTAAGGCAAGGTACTAGAAATATGATATTTAGGACAAGGATATTCATGTGTGTTACTGTTTTCCCATTAGCCTTATCTTCCATCAGAATTATAAAGCATTCTGTCGCAAGCAGAGTTTAGAAGTCTGCAAGGGCTCATAGTCTCGCTGAAAATTTTCGCTAGTTTTCCAAAAGGTAATATATTCTTTTATTAGAACAGTTTATCGATAGGTAATACTCCATGTGGGAGAAACGACTTTCTTTAGGCTTGACAAAAGCTCTTTATTTGAAACAATCCAAGTTGGTATTTATGGTTTGCAGTCTTAAGAGAAATAGCATTTAATGAAATACACTAATTCAGGTTGCTCTGACAGCTTATGCTTAGGCTTATGAGGTACGTGATTATATTATATAATTAAAAAATGTATCGGCTGGATGGAGTAGAGGTAACATCACTACTCTATAACTGTGAAGACCCAGGTTTGAATCCCGGATAGAGTACCTCTCCAGTAAGTGCCCTTGGGCAAGACACCTAACAGTGCACACTTGCCTAAAAACACAATATCGGCTGGATTCCAGTGGCATCGTCTCTACCCTTCAACCATGGAGAAGCAAGTCAAAATGCCATTCAGCACATCCCTCAAATACAACTGTGGAGAAATCTCAACTTTACGAGAGCGGGTTCAAACTATCCACCTGGCCGCTACAATCATGGAAAGATGACCCGATCCCACTCAGAAGACGCCATCATCAACTGTTCTTGGGCAAGACACCTAACGATATGGATGCGCCCACCTCACAAAATACTTGTGCAACTCATAGATTGTAAGTTCCCTTGGGAACAGGGTCCCCCTGAATCAGGTCATCATCCATGTGTGGTATTCTAACTTATCAACCCCTATCCTTATCAACCTATCAACCTCGGAATTTGTGACGCTGTATGAATAAAGGATAATAATAATAATATATAAATAGTACCAACATCTTCTGCAGTGCTAGAAAACAGGTACATAACAGTAGTAGTGGAAAAAGAAGTTAGGCAAAATGGAACAATAGATAACAGTGGCTGAGTCAGAATTTTAGTAGCTAGAAACAGATACCAGCAGCAGCACCAAAGACTCCATGGAGCCAAGGGTCTCGGAGAAACCGCAAAAGTTTTGCAAAATATTTATAGCATGAGATTGGTACTCTGTAGTGTGATTGGGATAAATTTGAAATTACACTGGACTAGATTCCATGGGCTGTATATCACTGTTGCCAGTAAAGGGAATAAAATCGACACCAGCCAATATCCCTTACCAGTTCCCTGTTACCGGGCCCTTTTCGACCCAGCCGCTGTTTTAGTGGCTGAGACATAATTTTAGTAGCTAGAAACAGATACCACCAGCAGCGCCAAAGACTCCATGGAATAAAGGCAGCAGGGTCTCGAAGGAACTGTGGAGGAACACTGGTAACTATTTCTTTTCTGTCTTCCATTGAGTGTGGCTAGAGGACATACCACCTTCTACACCACAAGATCTGAGAGTTTAAGATATTTTGGCAGGTTTATTTTTTCAGTGTTAAGTGATTTTGCATAAGCAAAATCACTTAAAACCTGTCTCTGAATGTTGATATTAATTTCTGAACACCAGCTCAAGACTAGAACAGCGAGCTAGTTACCATGGTATAGCTCGCTGTTCCCATTTTGAAAAGTTTACAATGAATCCTATACAACATATAGGAGCCATTAATGTGCAGTAAAGAGCCGCTAATTTCCTGCGGAAAAGGTTGGAATAGCAACTCCAACTGTTAAGTTAATGGGAAGACTGGTCAAATGCTTTTTTTTTCTTGCTAGCTTCAGTACAGCTGTTTTCACTTAACCTTTTCACTACCAAAAACATATAAACTCGGTCTTACAATGTAATACAACAAAAAGTAATAATTGACATATAAACCCCATTTTGTATGCACTTTAACCTCTTCACTACAGTGTGATTTTGTAGAAATCCACTACAAGGAACTCCATGGAGTCAGGCATGTTACTGGCTACTGCAAAAGTAGTATCACGTAACATCAGGTACTAAGTCAGCACTTTTGTCACAAATACTGCCTCCAGACGAGATGACCGAGCTACGTTGGAATAAAGTATACGAGCTGATAATGTATCATACAGAGCCGCAATTACCGAGCCAGGAATAGGAACTTCAACCGTCAATGCCTGGACGGTTTTGTATAATGGCTCCAAACTTTAATTTAACGGTAAAAATGGTACAGAGCCCCATGTATTTTTCTCAGCTAAACATTTTAAGTACAAAACAATATAAATTAGTGCCTTATAGTAGTAACAGTTAACCCTATCAGTGCAGTGCAAGGAATAGGTTAAAATGGAATTGTGTTTATATATGTAACCCGTGACATTCTCAAAGATTTACTTTAATGAAAAACCAAATAGCCAAGAAGTTAGAGCTACAATCCATTTCTTCAGACGCTACAGAGGGAATTTTCAGAAATATTTCAATTTATTCTGTTAAGAAAGAAGTCTCGTATGGGAATAGATCCAATCTTCGGCAGAAGTTATTTTAATGGAGAGGGTTTTTGCCAGCAATAAGCGTTATATTTGGGTATGTCCAAAGTGACAGCAGTTTGCAAACCTGCTTCACTCCTTGTTGCTCTGTGTACAACGGGCTGCGATTATCTCAAGAGGCACTTTGATGGCAAACAGTCTGAGAAACTGTTTAATAGTGGAAATAAACACTCCAAAGCACGTCCCTTTCCCATTATACCTATCATTGCTTAGGGATTTCAAATATTGTACCCAGAATTAAGAAATACATCAATATTTTAATACAATAATTAAATTATTTAAGTTATATAATTTATATAATTATTAAGTGTATAATTAGCTGGAAATCAGAAATACGCTCTAACCACTAATCCCAAAGGCACTCAACCCTAATATCCCTCAAATCTTAACCCAAACTTCGCATTTTACTAAAAATGGTGGAACCATAACTTCTTCATCTTTTTAGATATCATGCCCTGGCAGGACTGGATTTATAACAAGGCAAAGTTGGCATGTGCCTACCTTGCTCCATAATTTTTTTTTTTTAAAAATACATTTCAAAATCATTTTGACTCCTACTATGTCTCCGGAACTCTACATGTTATAGGGTCAGATGAGGTATCATTGGAAAGGCCAGGAGATGGAAAATTAAAATAAAATATTTTTTTTTCTAAGCACTGTTCACATATTAATCATAAAGTGAACAATGATGCTGCACCATCTCAACTTCTCAAATTTCCATGCTGCCAACAAGTGTGCAAGTGATGGCAAAATGCATTACTACATCTAAAACTCCTGCAGTCAGGAGAGGAAGGGGGCCTTTGGATCCCAGCATCTCTGAATTTTTCACCGCACAAGGTCAGTTGAAGTGTCACTGGAAAGGTCAGAGTCTGGCTATACTATATGACCATGTAAACTGTAAAAAATAAAAAAATATATAAAAAAAAGGTTTAGGGTTATGCTTAGAAATTTGGGTTAGGCGTAAGTTGTTATTTGTACTTGTTTTAATATTAGAGTTTACCCTAGCCCTAACATTCTGCTCAACTTTTGCTTGATTTTATTATTATTCTTTATTTATAAAGCACCAGCATATTCCGCAGCGCTGATTTTAAGGCAACAGAAACTGTCCTTTTGATGTGAGTGCAGTGAGAAGCTGTTATTCAATTCTTTTTACAATGTATAATTATTTGTTGTTTCCTCCAAAGCAAATATTAAAAAAGTATTTAAAGATTTAAAGTATTTCCCACAGTTTCTGAACTTTTTTTGGGAGGGGGGGTTCAGATTTCTGTGCCTATAGTCTCCTGAGATATAAATCTGGCCCTGCACCCTGGCCCACGTGACAGCACTTAAGAGCAGAGGACTGTCATGTAGCATTCAGGGAATAGGGCCTCCTGGGGCAAAAACTTGTGTCAGCATGCTGACATAACATCAAGAGGAATGAAACATATATAAGAACATCAGTAGTTCGGCAAGATAACATAAATACCATAGTGTGGGTTTTGTCTTTATGGATCTTATCTTACCTTAACACCTACCCTGAAGAAGTCTTTACGACAAACGCGTCGGGTGAGGGTTGGTGGAATATAGTGGTTTTACTTCATGCTTTTATGAGTTCAATAAATATGTATTATATCGAAAAATGAGTGCTTGCTGCAGTATGCTCTGTATACTTTATATTTTTAACTTTATAAAGGTCGCAGCAAAAAAAGGACACTGGCTAAGGCTGGGGTCAGACGAGCACACTGACTGCGCACAGTAACGGACATACTTTTTAACTGATGAGATTGTGATTACATTGTATCAGTTAATTTTGACTGATGTTGAGAAAAAGAAAACAAAAACTGCATGCAGTTGTTTCTCTACGTCAGTCTAGCATTTTCACGTTGATGCCATTTTGGCGTGCGTTGCAACATGCGTTGCGCGCTCATGAAAAAGTGCGCATGTGCTTCGTGTGTTGTTCTCTATTGATGCCTTTGAAAAGCTACAACGGACAGCAAACAGCAAAAAGTGCGCTCATCTGACGCGGGCCTTAGCTGAGCACCAGCAGACTCCTGGGAGGTTTTGTTCAAGGCAATATTGACACCTACTTTTGTGAATGGAAAATCGGCCCCAGTATCCCTTTGTAGCATTGTCACACATTTCGAGTTTATTATTGTTTACAGCAAACAAAATTTAGTTGCAAATAGGCTGCAGAATGTGCCCCCAAAGTTTCAGCACAATGGAAATGTCAAAGATGGTGTCAAGTCCTGGGAAAAAAAGTGAGGGAACTCACCCGCGAATTCCACAACCCCTATTACCTGAAGAAAAAATATATATATCACGAGTATAGCAGTACGAGGGGATACCATTTTTATTGGGTTAACATTACATTTGAAAGACAAACTTTCAAGAGTGTAAACTGGAAACTATACTGATCAGTGAAAGGTATCACTCCATACAGGTATACTCGTGATTTTGGCAACTGGACTAACGCATTTAATAGATATATCACATACATATATATATCTATCCAGGCACAGACCCCCCAGAATTATATACACAGGCACAGACCCCCCAGAATTACATACACAGGCACTGAGCCTCCAGAATAATATGCACAGCACTGAGCCCCCAGAATAATATACACAGCACTGAGCCCCAGAATAATATACACAGCACTGAGCCTCCAGAATAATATACACAGCACTGAGCCCCATAATAATATACACAGCACTGAGCCTCCAGAATAATATACACAGCACTGAGCCCCCAGAATAATATGCACAGCACTGAGCCTCCAGAATAATATACACAGCACTGAGTCCCCAGAATAATATACACAGCACTGAGCCCCAGAATAATATACACAGCACTGAGCCCCCAGAATAACATACACCGCACTGAGCCCCTAGAATAATACACACAGCATTGAACCCCAAGAATAATATACCCAGCACTGAGCCCCCAGAATAATATACACAGCACTGAGCCCCAAGAATAATATGCACAGCACTGAGCCTCCAGAATAATATACCCAGCACTGGTTATATGGATATATTTGCCCCCAGCTCACATGGATATATTTGCCCCAGCTCATATGGGTATATATTGCCCCAGCTCATATGGATATATATTGCCCCAGCTCACATGGATATATTTTCCCCAGTTCACATGGATAAATTTTCCCCAGTTCACATGGATATAATTGCCCCCCATTCACATGGATATTATTGACCCCAGCTCATATGGGTATATATTGCCCCAGACTCATGGATATGCCCCAGCTCATGGATATGCCCCCAGCTCTCATGGATATTGCCCCAGCTCTCATGGATATTGCCCCAGCTCTCATGGATATGCCCCAGCTCTCATGGATATGTCCCAGTTCTCATGGATAATGCCCCAGCTCTCATGGATAATGCCCCAGGTCTCATTGATATGCCCCAGGTCTCATGGATATGCCCCAGGTCTCATGAATATGCCCCAGGTCTCATGAATATGCCCCAGGTCTCATGGATAATGCCCCAGCTCTCATGGATATGCCCCAGCTCTCATGGATATACCCCAGCTCTCATGGATATACCCCCGAGCTCTCAAGGATATGCCGCCAGCTGTCCTAGATATGCCCCAGCTCTCATGGATATTCCCCAGTTCTCATGGATATTACCCCAGCTCTCATGGATAATGCCCCAGGTCTCATGGATATGCCCCAGGTCTCATGGATATGCCCCCCCAGCTCTCATGGATATGCCCCAGGTCTCATGGATAATGCCCCAGGTCTCATGGATAATGCCCCCAGCTCTCATGGATAATGCCCCAGGTCTCATGGATGGATATGCCCCAGGACTCATGGATATTGCCCCCAGCTCTCATGAATAATGCCCCATCTCTCATGGATAATGCCCCAGGTCTCATGGATAATGCCCCAGCTCTCATGGATATGCCCCCCAGCTCAAGGATATGCCCCCAGCTCTCATGGATATGCCCCAGGTCTCATGGATAATGCCCCAGGTCTCATGGATATGCCCCAGGTCTCATGGATATGCCCCAGCTCTCATGGATAATGCCCCAGGTCTCATGGATAATGTCCCAGCTCTCATGGATATTATTGTCCCCAGCAGCTCAGCTCACCTCGCCTGAAACGATTGAGCAGGCCGGCGGCCGCGTGCTTCCTGCTAGAGCGGCCGCTGACAGGAAGTGCAGCCGCTCGCCTGGGATCTATGAAACAGCCTGCCGCGATGTTGTTAGATCCCAGGCGAGCGGCTGCTCTTCCTGTCAGTGGCCGTTCTAGCAGGAAGCACGTGGCCTCCGGCAATGTGCGGCGGAGGCCTGCTCAATCATTTCGGGCTCGGGCCACAGCGGGAACCTGCATTTCCGCAGCGTTCCCGCTGTGGGAGAAGTGCGGGATCGCCGTTACCGCGCATTCCTGCAGAACTCGAGCCCTGAAAGATGCTAAAGCTGTTTCAATAGCTTGGGTTTCCAGTTTTTCCTTAAAGGAAAAACAGAACTCCAGCTCTATTATTATACACTTAGGGAAGTATTACAATGTTGGTGCTAACTTAACCAGAGCTGTTGTAAACTTTCCAGAGCCATTATAGCCTATGGAGCTGTTAAGTTTACAACAGCTCTGGTTAAGTTAGCACCAACATTGTAATATAGCCCTTACAGGGTTATTCAAAGCTCGGTGCTCTTTTGTTCCCTGCATTTCGGGGAATTAAATTCTCTGAATTCAGCATTCACCGCAGTGGCCCCGAAGTGCAGGGAAAAGCCGCCGAACGCATCCGTAAAACCACAGCATCAAACGGAAAAACCATTGGAAAACCACCGCATTGAATGGAAAAACCGGCGTAAAACCATTGAAGAAACCCCGAACGCATCTGAAAAAAGCCATCAATCCTCAGCAAAACCGCCAACCCCCCCCCGAGCCTATCTTAAAAAAGCAGACGATCAGCTGAATACAGAGCAACAACCAGCCGCTGGAAAAAGCCAACGAGACGACGAACGGGGTAAAGAAAAAAACCAAAACACTGTCACCTTTAAAAGCTGTTTCAAAAAGAATTGTGCACGAAAATGCCTGAAATTAATATGTAAGGTCTTATGAATAATAATAAAAAGGTCTGTTACAGGAAAAAACAAAACAGTATTTAAAAAAATAAGTCTAAAAAATCCTAAAAAATGAATTTATAGAATTTTTGCTGCAAATTAAAAGAATAAATGGCATAAAAAATATTTCAGAAAAAGTGGAATATTTTTTAGATTGAAACTTTTGCGATTCGCCTGGTTAAACCTGCTGAATAAAACCCACTGAATATCAAGGCATTTCACTGGCATTTCTCTCCTGTTCGGTATTCTCTAAATAGGTTAACCATTGCTTCTTTATGAGGATTTCCCTGCTGTCGAACAGGCACTGTATTTTGCTGGATTGCCAGCTTTTGAATAGCCACGCAATTGCACCGTATGGGGAAATTCACTGTTCAGTGCAATTTCAAAGCCAATTTCGACTCTTTGAATAACCCCTTTAGTAGCACTTTTTGACCAACAGGTGAAGCCCTCTGCCTGTCTAATAAGCTTACTGTTTCTAAAATGTAGTTTAATAAGGGTACCTTAATTTTCTTTTTTTGCAATAGAACGTTTTTTACATCAGTACACTGGATCTTGACAGTAGTTTTATGGAAAACAGCTTGTTAGCGAAGGGGTTAGTCTTCCCACCTGTTTATAAAGTGCAAACAAATAAACAACACATCTGCTTGCCTTTCAAAGTGTAGAAATGTAAACATTTTGATTTTCGAACACTCTCCCTACATCACATATAAATGTTTGCTCTTTTTTATTTAATAATCACATATTCAAAAGGAATGACTTATACTTTTTGTTGTTGATAAAAATCGGGTATTTTTTATGGAAAAAAATTAAATTTTCCAGCAAATTAATTTAAAATTTGGAATGCTGCCTTGAGATATTTATGCCAGCTCCGAACAATCAGCAGAAAAAAATGCAGTTTCCATGGATACATTAAATATGAAGATGCAGAATAAAAGAACACTTAAGATTATTATTATTTAGAGGTGCTGGCATTTCTAGTTTAACCCACTAAGCAGCATTGTTGACATACTCTGAGATTTGGCTAATTATTTGGAAATCATCCCCAAAACAACCTGTTGAATTACTCACTGATGAATTTATTGCTCAGCTGGAACCTATGCTCTGGACAAACAGCATGATGCATTGTAAAATAATTATAAAATGCACTACAAATTAATTTAATGAGAAACAAAAGCATGTTACGATGTTTGCCTCATTAGAGAAACTGAAAGAAAATGCTTCCTCCCTTTAAAAAAATTAAGTTTTGCGAGGTTTAACTTTTTTATTCAAAATATTTTTTTTTTCTTTTAATAATTTTCTATAATTTTAAGCTCTTTGAAACCTTGGAATTCAATCTAAGAACAGATATACATACCAATCTTTTACCGAATTGTTTGTTTTAACCTAGATAAGACAGAGCACTCAATTCCACTCGAGCAGATAGCATTAGTGAGTGAGCTGTTAAGTGTATCGACCCAGACTGTTATGTATAACGGACATCCTGTTATTCCAACTAAGCTTCAAACATCCACTGTGGCTTGGCTGTTACAGCAGGAGTTTACTGTACTTGCATTTCCTGTACTTCATATAGGAGGTGGCAGTCGTATATCAATGAAAGATTCCAAAGTCATTCATTATTCTTGCCTGAAGTGGTTAATTAAAGAAAAAAAATACCAGCTATCAAAAGATGGTTTTAAGTGTTTTCGTTTTGCGCCAGAAGAGCACCAAATCATGTTTTCTCAATATCAAGGCATCAGAAGCTGCTTTGAAGATTGAGTACTGTCAGGGAGGCACCCAACGTGAGCCCGTGGTGAGACCCATAATTTGATGAAAAGCTCAATGAGCAGGGGGTACAGCCATTATCATGGTTATTCAAAAAGAATCGAAAAATCACCTCACGTTCGGTGACTTTTCGTTTTCTTCAATTCGGCGCAATTTGGCGATCCCATTTCGGCGACCCTGCGGTGTATTCAGCAAGCACCACAGTGCCGTCGTAATGCAGGGAAAAGTCGCCGCAAACTCGCCGAAAACTCACCGAAACCCACAAAAACATCTGGATCGACCCCGCCGAACACGTCGGAAGAACCCAAGCAGGAGCCGATCAGAGCGCAGAGCAGTCGGCAGAAAAACCCGACACCGCAGTCGAATGGAGTGAGAAAAAAAAAACAGTACGCTTGAATGTTTGAAAAGTGAAACGCTGTTTGCAAAGAAACTACTGAACGAAAATGTCTGAAATTTACATATGAGATCCAATGAATGATAATAAAAAGGGCTGTTACAGAAAAAACGATTTAAAAAGAAAACGAAAAGAAATTTTGCAAAAAATTCCCACAAAAATGCCTAAAATATCCTAAAAATAAATAGACTTTTTACTGCAAAATAAAATAATAAACAGTTTATTAGATATTGAATTAAAACGGGAATATTTTTAACATTGAAGCCTATGGGATTCACCTGAATAAACCTGTCGAATGAAACCACTGAATGGCAGGGCATTTCGGCAACTTTTCACTGCTGGTTTGTGTTCTGTGAATAGACGAAGCATTGCTTCTCTATGGGGATTTCACTGCCCTCGAACAGGTACCGAACAGGCACCATATTTGCAGGCAATTCACCAACATTTGGTGAACTGCCTGCTTTCTGGATAGCCGAATGGCCAGGAAAGGTAACTGAACGCTGAATTTCAACGTTCGGTTATCTTTCTCCAGCAATTCGGAGCTCTTTGAATAACCCTGTAAAAGTAAACTGCAGGTTTATTGTAATAAGAAAGCAAAGAAAGACATAAAGGGTTATTCAGAGAGCACCGAAATGTCACCGACATTTCAATGCTCTCCCATTCCCCATACTTCGGGTAGTCTGATTCACAGAACTTGCATTGAATTCATCATTCACTGCAAGGTCCCCAAAGTGCAGCGAACAAGCCAACAAATGCATCTGAAAAACCGCTACAAAACAACCAACTCAATCAGATAAACTGCGAAAACCCACAGAATCGATCCAAAAACCTGCTGAAAAAAGCAGACAAACCGCCGAAAAGAGCGCCGACCAGCAGGCATGTACTGGCCATAGGGACTACAGGGAGATTCCCGATGGGCCGATGGCTCAGTGGGCCAGTGTGAATGCTGGTTCACCGCGTGGCTTGCACTGCCCTTAATGGATGAGGTGAGAACTTCCTCACCATTTGTTAAACAGAACAGTCTGACACAGTCTCATATTGGGGCCACCGTGCCAGGGAGTCCCGCTGGGCATCCGCCTCACCTTAAGAGGTTGCACACTCAACCTCCATGCAGCTGCGTTGCTTTACACAATCACTCTGCTGCAACTCCAATATCTGTAGAGTGATTGAATGAGCGATCCGGTTGGCTCATATTCTATTTTTGTGCATATTTGCATAATTAAAGTGGGCCGGTCTGGATGAAGTCCAGGGCTGATTTTTTGTCCCAGTCCAGCCCTGCCGACCTGCCACCAGAAAAAGCCGCCAAGCCAAAGAACGGGGTAAAAAAAACAAAAAAAAAACACTGCCACTTTTAAAAGCTGTTTGCAAAAAAAATACTGCACAAAAATACCAGGAATTAATATATAAGGTCCTATGAATAATAACAGAAAAGTCTGTTACAGAAAAAGGAAAACGCTACTTAAAAAAATCGGAAAAGATCTCGAAATATGCCTAAAAAAAATACTAAAAAATAAATTTAAAAAACCCACAAAGTCAAAAGAGGAAAAGAGAAAAAGGAGGAAAAACCCCCCACAACTTTTAAAAGGATTGGTGAAAGGTGGCTAGGATTCAGATAGGAAGTAGTCATCAAACATGGCTAGACAGACCCAAGACATTCGGGGATTTGTAGTACAGACCTGCAATTGAAGCAGGAAGATGGCAGCTTCACAGTCCGAGGCAAGTAACTAATCAATCCACACCCAAAGGAAGAGGAATTGGACTTGGGACATAGGGTATTTAACTGGGACATTGTATAGGAGTTGTAGTTACTCTTTATCCTTGAAGAAGCTTGAAGAAGTTGGTTTTAGCCAACAAAACGCGTTGGATGTTTTAAAATTTAACAAATATATATTTTATTTTTCACTTCTGGCCTTGCTGTGGATTTTAATACAATCCTCATGAAATACCTGAACCTCCGGTGATCCAGCTGATGATCTCTCCATCTGACAGTTCCTGCTGCTCATGCAGATTGGTGTGTGCCGCGTTATGCCTGGCTTCCTGGAGTCATCATTTACTAAGGAGGGGTAACATCAATTCATGATGGCTGTCTTGTGAGTGCGTTTCCAGCAGGGTCATATGGATATATGGAGACTTTATATACATATCACGCTATGATCTGTTTATTTGTTGTGTTTTATCTTTTATAGATACAAATAATACAAAAAACAAGAGCGTATTTGCTGCTATGTCAATAGGAAGGGACGCTTTCTTTATAGATACGTATTATCTTTTTGTATCTTTATTCCTGACACGTGTGGTGGCATTAACCTGGTTTATATAACTTTTAAAAGGTGTTTGCACTACTAAGCGAAAATGCCTGGAAATAATTTATAAGGTCCTATGAATAATAATAAAACGGTCTGTTATAGAAAAAAAACATTTTGCCGAAAACTGCTTAAATTTTTTTATAAATAAACTTTTTGCTGCAAGTGAAGAATAACTGGTTGAATAAACATTTAATAAAAACAGATTTTTTTTTACACTGAAACCTATAGGATTCGCCTGACTAAACCTGCCAAATGAAACCACTGAAAATGAGGGCATTTCACTGACATTTCGGTGCTGGTCGGTGTTCTCTGAATAGATTAACCAGTACTTCTAAATGGGAGTAAACTGCCACGAAAGATCACCATATTTCGATGGCAATTCACCAATATTTGGTGAACGCCAGATTTTTGAATAGTCGAATGACCATGAAATTGTACCATACGGGGAAATTCACTGTTCTGTACAATTCGGTGGCCAGTTTGGCTTTCTTTGACTAACCCTGATAGAGTTCTATTATAAGCTTAACACAAGTCTCTGGAGAAGAAAGGGCAGAGTGGTTATAGAAGGCTCTGGCAGAAAAATCCACGGCAGGCAAAACAGGTTCAGACCAGGTATTCTGGGCACAAAGATGACGCAAGTGTCTGAGGCTGATAGGAGCTGCAGCACATGGTGGAACAGCAGCACCTTGACAGATAGACAAGATCAGGAGATGCAGAAAGACTGGATCAAGCCAGGATCTCTGGGCACACAGATGACACGAGTGGCTGAGGCTTATGGGAGTAGCACTAACAGATGGTAAGGTAGCACATTCAGGGTTAGGCACATTCACGGCAGTGGAGATGCAGCAAGACTGGTGCAAAGAAAGGCTGCGGGTTTCTTGAACTCAGCAAAGCTGAGGGTATCTGGACACAGCAAGTCTGAGGGTTTCTAGAACACTGTAAGTCTGAGGGTTTCAGGAACAAGGCAAGGTTAGGATATCTGAAAGTTGATATGAAAGCAGCAGACACACCTTTGATCAGGCCCAGCACCTCCACAAAGACTCAATGCTAATGAATCGCCAGATGGGGGACTCCCTTAAATCACAGCAAGGCTGGCTGCACAGGTGGTAGGTGGGTGAGCATCAGGCTGCACAGATGTCCTGGATTGAATGGAGGTGGTGGGCCAGACAAGTCGAAAAACTGACCCGGATGGGCTCAGCACAGGGTAACCTAGCCCTCTAGTGGGCTACAGGGCTAGAAGCATGACAAATACACTCCATAATGGTAGTGAAGGAGTTAAGAATCTTTTGGACATATAATCCAAGCTGTGCTTGTTAAAATTTTACTATTTGCGCTAGGGGCCGTGTTCCAACCCTGGTGTGAACTTCCAGAGCTGTTGTAAACTTAGCAACTCCCTACTATGTGCCAGACAACAAGTAACCCATTAATGGTGAGGTGCAAAATGGAAAAGTCTGCACAAACCTATTCCCATTTCCAACTCGCATTAACGGGTCTATTCTGGCATAGCTGCTCTGTCAACAGCTCAAGTTGGAATATTTTTTTTGCTGTCCTCTGATACTTGCAGGGGTGCTTCGCACCACCACTGGTATCATCTCCTGGAGTCTATAGGGCTCCATGGAGCCCATTACATCCCACCAAGAGCTCTGTGTGAGCTCACACATGCAGGAGCCTTGGGTGAATTGCAACAGAAGAATGGGAACTATTTATCCTCTGTTCCCAGTGAGAGGAAGTGACAGATTGTTTCACCCTCTCCACCGTCTGAGTACAGGACTTTTTTGTGTAGTTTTTTTAAGTGATTTTGAAAGGGCAAAATCACTAAACACCAACATTAAAGAATCAATATTTATTAGATAAATACTGGCTCCAGAATAGAACGAGCTACCATGGATTAGCTCATTGTTCTCAACGATCAGGTCTATTCACTAAAGATGAAACTCAGAACTGGCAGTACAAGTGAAAATTCTAGGTCAAAATAGCCAAACCAGAAAAATTCTCCCATTTATCTCGCTTTCCAAATCGGCTATTTGGTTTAGATTGTTCACTTCTGGCAATTCTCGTGATTTGCACCTTTTAGTGAATAGACCTGCTAGGCACAAACTAACGATTCCTATACAAAGTATAGGAGATGTCAATTTACCGTAGCGGTGCGCTATACTCTAGCCGCGAGCCTAGCTTGCTGCAAAAGTGGAATAGTGGCGGCATAGACAGACCTACAAGCCCAGGGAGAATAGACTGTGCCAGCGTTGTGACCAGGGGGCCCTGGAAGATGAGGTCCACTTCCTCCTACAGTGCCCCAAGTACTCAGCACTGAGGGAAACTCACATCCAGAGACTCTCCGCTCTCATCCCGGACTTCACCTCTATAGAAGAGGCGAAGAAACTCCAACTCATCCTACTGGGAGAAGAGGAGCCGGCAATGAAAATATCTGCCCAATAAGTCACAGAATGTCACAGACTGAGAGGAACATGAGAGATCCCGGACTTATAAATCCCCAACACGGACTCGCCCCCATCACCCCTTCACATTATCCCTTACCCCTGATAATGTCCATGGACTTGCCCATTCCCCCCCATATATGTCCCACTACCCCCCCTCTACCCCATATTACCTCCCCATATGTTTTGGCAATGCTAAAATGTATTTGGTCCTGCCAATAAAGCTGATTTTGATTTGATTTGATTTGATTCCCGACGTTAAGATAACTTCTCGGATCATTATGTATAATATCTCCGGTAATTCTTTTTCTAGCAATCATGGAATAGGGCCCAAAGCATTTTCAATAACAAACTTTTATAGTATTTATATAGTATGATTTTTATTATTTACTTAATTTTTTTTCCAGCTATTTCATTTGTGAAGATGGAAGTAGCTGCTGCGCTTCTTGTATTTGCTGAACGTTATTATCCCTTCGTTTAAATTGTAGTGTTTTTTACATAGCGCTGAAATTTGAAGAAAGCACTAAAATCTGACTCTCAACTTACTAACAAATTGTTTTCAAATACTCTTAGCTGAGAATTATTTTTCAGATTTACTCTATTTGGAAATCGAGCAAAACCACATACAGATCTTACACGTAATTTTCTGGTGAAAACAAGTCTGGGGAAAAAAATAAATAAAAGCGTGCCGAAGCTTTGTCCTTTTCGTAATAAAATGGTGAAATGAAATGAAATACAGAATTATTATTGGGCTTAAGTCAGCAGATAAGATGCAATTACATGCCTGGGAAAAAAATTCTACAGAGGGAGAAGATAAAGAAACAAATGGAAGAAATAAGTAAACATTGACACAGAGAAGATTGCGGGTAAAAATTAGATCTGATGACAGAGCGATCACTAATTGGATTCATTTGGAATTATGGAGTCGTGGCTGATTGCCTGTTGCTAACAAATAGCAAAGTCTACATAAAAAGGTGTAAAAAGGAATTCAGGCACTTGCTATGCTGAAGAGGCACTGCATGAATTTATATGTTCTATTGATTAAAGAGTAGCAATACCTTCTAAAGTGCAAAGTTGATAAAAATGACACTAAATTTCCTTTTAGTGTAACCGGTTTGCAGTGAAATATAAGCTTAAATCGTTAAAACAAACGTAATAGGGTCAGTCAACAGATGAGCGGATGTGTGCGCTCTAATTAGAGGAATAAAACAGTACACTCAGAATCTAGATGGGAAATATTTACCAGAAATGGCTTAGAAAATGAATTGAATGTGTCAATTTTCACACGTGGCTCAGTAAGTATAGCTATTCCTTATCATCGACTAATTTGAGGATTTAACTGTTTATTAATAGAGTAAATGAAAGTGAACCCAAAGAAGCAGAATGCTTGCTGGTTTCTCCCTTGGTATCACCATGCAGACATTTGTTAGTATTATTACAGTTTATATAGCACCGACATATTCTGCAGCACTGTACAAGGAAGGTGAACAAGGAGATGATACAGCTGAGCAACAGATATTACTTAACACACGATACAATATGATTTTGGGACCCACTTAGCAGCAGAGCTCACAATCTATAAGGATATACAGTGTGAGATTGGTACATACTTATCGTCAGGTGTTTTGCCCAAGGACACTTACTGCTAAGGTTTTATGATCAGGACCTGAAACTGCTCTCCATAGTTGTATGGTAAAGATTTGCTTCTGGGATCAAACCTGGTAGAGGAGTGATGTTACCTCAACTCTACCTAGCTGTTACATGTGAGGTGATGATTTGGTGCTTACTGTGAGATACTGCTATATATATATATATATATTACGGTTAAAGCCCGAAGTGCAGTTAATCCTAGGATTACCCGGGTAATCCTGACATTACCCAGGTGTCATTAGCAAAAGTCCGAAGTGAAATGAAATTTTGGACTTTACCCGGGTAATCTGCAAAGTATCCAGAGGCCTCTGGGTAATCCGGTTTTCTGCTGTGTTTTAACCTGGTAATTCCCACATTACACTGGTGTTGCTGGATAAAGTGTGATGTGCCACGAAACATCGGACTTTATCCGGGTAATCTGCAAAGTATCCAAACGCCTCTGGGTACTCCGCTTTTCTTGGGTTTTCAGCAGGTTACAGGTGACTGAATTCCGAGGATTACCCGGATAAAGCTGCAAACTGTTATCTGACCGATAACAAAATTGTGTTTTTTGTTATTTTTAACGAAATTGTATCAACAGTCACAAACCACACTAAATAACCGTCATGTAACTCTGAGCATTAATTGTCTGAAAATCAATTTATGAAGATAAAGATATTATAAAAAGTGTAACCTAATTGTTATTATGGTTTATAAATATATATAAGCATATATGACACATAAAAAAGATTATGTAACTCTTTCACATTCATATAAGAAACATATCATGTTACTCTGCATATTCATTATATCCGCAAATACATTTTAATGTTTGTCTTTTGCCATTTCCACTGATAATATCCATAAATAATAGCAAAATTGACTGTTACTCAAGCGGGGTTGGATGCTCTGCAGATTACCCAGGTGAAGCTGTGAATAGTCCTCAGATTACCCAGGTGAAGCTTCAGACTTGCACATTATCCAGGTAAAGTGTGAATTTTTCAGCTCTCCCAGACAGTTACCCAAGGGCAGTTGGTTATTCCTAAAATCACCCGGGTAAAGTCCGAAATTTTCATTTTTTTGCAGCTTTACCCAGCGGTTTTGGGTAATGTCAGGATTACCTGGGTAATCCTAGGATTAACCGCACTTCCGGTTTTACCCGTAACATATATTCTCCGCACTTCGTCTCTGCAACGAATACTGCTCCGGTGCTGGGACCTGGCTGCCCAGATACATACACTCCTGAAAACCCACCAAACTTCTCCTTTTCATCTGCACTGCAAAGGTTATTCAGGAATGGTTTGCTGAACAGAGCAAAGATGTTGCCTTGGCCTCTAATTTCCTCAGATCTCAATCTGATTGAGCATCTGTGGGATGTGCTGGAACAATAAATTGAGGTCCCACCTTGCAATTTGCGGTTTTTAAAGGACCTGTGCTAATGTCTTGGTGCCAGATATGACAAGACGTGTTCAGAGGTCTTGTGGAGTCCATGCCTCGATGCACCAGAGCTGTTTTGACAGCACAGGCGGAACCTACAGGATATTTGGCAAGCTATAGGTGAACGATGTGAGAAAAACCATGTGTGTTGGATGTAAGTATGAAGGGGCAAAGGACAAAGTGAGGTGAAAAAAAAAAAATTCTATATGAAATCCTCGAGTGCTCCCTAATATATATACTGTGTAAATATATGAATTTAGAGAAGTAGATGTGTACAATTATTAACCACTTCAATGCTGAGGACGCGCTCAGCGCGTCCTCAGCATTCCCGCTGGTATGCGGAGGACGCGCTGAGCGCGTCCTCCCATTGGGGTCAGCGTTCGGCCGGGTTCCGGCCGATCGCTGGCCCCCCCGGTGCGGGCTGACATCCTCGATGTCAGCCGCGCATCCGGGACCGCAGCCGCCGGAATTAGGTGTCATCGCGGCAGCACGATGACACCTAATTCAGGCCCCCCCCCCGCATGTGCGGAGGAGGCGCCTGAAAGGGAGGGGGGGAGGTCCTTCGGACCTCTCTCCCTCCCGATCGGCGGCTCTGCGGGGGTTAACCCAGGCATCATTTGGAAGGGCACAGCCTGCCCTTCCAAATGGTGCCTGGCATTAACCCCTGGGGAGCTGGATCGTGAATCGGCGCTGAAAGCGCCGGTTCGCGATCCTTTCCCGGAGCTGGCCGACATCTTGGATGTCGGCCAAGCCTCCGGGAACTCCCCCTGAGGACTGGCGTCATCGTGCGTAGCACGATGACGCCAGTCCTGGACTTAACCCCTAACTGCCACCAACTGTGGAGATAGGGAGTTCCAATGAACTCCCTATCTCCCGATTCGTGGCAGTTAGGGGTTAATGTTTGGTATGGTTGGATCGGCCAGAGCATGGCCGTTCCAACGATACCAAACATGAAAGTGAAAAAATTTGTAAAAAAAAAAAATTTAAAAAAAAAATTTAAAAAAATTAAAAAAGAAAATTATAAAAAAAAATAAACACTTTTTTTTATTTTTTTTAGTTTGTTAATGCAGCAATATTGTTCCCATTTCAATTATAATGTGAACAATGATGCTGCACTAACGATTTTTGTATGCGGTGCGTTTGTTAAAAATAGTGTAATTTTCCCCAAAAAAAAATGTAACGAGACCCCATCTCTAATTTTTTTAACAAGCGCACCCCATACAAAATATAACCGCAATTGCTCGCATGTTAAAATGTGAAAAAAAACACTTTACACATTGTAAATTATTGAAAATACATATTTTATTGCATTTTTTGTTATAATATACAGACATGACATAACGTATACATATAATAATGACATATTATGAATCTACCGAGTCTGACGGAAAGAACGATATATAATATGTCTGGGTCATATACTAAAATAAGCCTTCAAAACACGTTTAAACATGATGAGCAAAACCGGTAAAAATGACCTCAGCACAGGGGCGGGAAAAGCCTCAGCAGTGAAAGGGTTAATAAAACCTTTACCCATTGAATTGCTATCTATTTTAAGCGCATGTAGACACATACTTGAAAGACTGTGACCTTGAATTCAGGGTAAACCTGAGAGCTTTTGAATATTGATGATCATTGTTAATTCTTATGAAATGAAACAGGGAAATATTAATTGCAGCACAGTTACATGACACTCCGAACCAATATCCTGATCATGTTTACCGATTACATGCCCGCGCTTACATTTCATGATTAAGATGGTGTTAAATGACCTTGCGTTATGTAATATTTGTCTCCTACCTCATTTACCTTGTGTTCATCTTACTCTTTGGTTTGATTAGAATTGAAAATCCCTTGTGCCTTTGCGTCCGTACTATAACACTGGAGTAAATCTCCAAACAGATTAATTTGCAACCCAATTAATTTTTAAACCGCCCAAGCTTTCTGTAATAGTCATTTTCCACATTTTTTTCTTCATTGTTTTGCAGGCCACAAGTCTTGTTATTAATCTTTTTCTCCCATATGATGGAGGACTACATGATGATCCTTCCACCTATTTTTGTTCCTTTGTTCATTCGGTTGTACCTCTTACCCTGGTTCGAGGATAGCATACAAACTGATCTCTGAGGAGCAAGCTCAATGCAAAGCATTATAGTATTTTTACACAAGTGACTGATGACACATCTTATAGTAGGCTACAGGTCATCTGATACACAGCTTATTTTCTGACCTCTATGATCTTCTCTGCCCGGCCTGATCATTGCTTGTGCCTCTGAATCTGTTGACATATTGATTTGTGGCTGACAGTGTATTAACAGTGAACAAGCTGCTGTGCAAGAAAAAAAAAAACAGAACAAGTTACAATGTTAAAAAGTATTATTCATATATAAATTATTATTTGTTTATAACACATTTTCTACTACATATTTTATATATGTGTCTCTACACACACACACACATATATATCTTTTGTAAGCATTATTAGCATGAGAACTGATATTTAATATTTTTTACTTCATACAGATCATTACGATGATCCAATTATGTAAAAAAAACTTTAGTTACATATTAAGTTGGAAGATCAAAAAGTTAACTTTTTTAAAAAAAACTCTACAAATTAAACCCTTCACTGCGGATGACGTGTGGGGAATGTCCTAGGAGTCTCCCGCTGTAAGCGGAGGACGTTCCCCACACGTCATTCGCTACCTGGGAGCTCCTAGAAATACTCACCTCTCTCCTCCAGGGTCCCGAGGCATTTTGACGTCCTTGAAATCAGATGCTGCTTTTAAGGCCCCTCCCGGCATAATGACATCATTGCTTCGGATGTGATGATGTCATTTTCAGGCAGCTACCTGGCAAAGCTGAGAGATCGCCTGTAGGTAGGGGTATTCTTTCGGATCCCTCTCCCTCCCGATCGAGAGGAGGTAGTAGGTAAAGACAGGCATCGCTTGAAAGTGCAGTGTCTGCCCTTTCAAGCGATGCCCGTCTTTAACCCCTGAGGTGCCGGACCCCTGAGGTGCAGCTCCACCTCCGGGTCCCCTCTCATCATTTGCCATGCGCGATGACGTCAGTTCGCCGGGAAACCCCTACCTGCTCGGGGATTTCCTAAGGAAATCCCATGGTGGAGATAGGGGAACTCTTCGTACCCCATATCTCTCGATCGGTGGCAGCTAGAGGGTCATGTTTGGTGTCATTCGAAAGGCCAGAACATGTGATACCAAACATGACCATGTTCAAATTAAGACAAAATTATAAAAATAAAAATAATAAAAAAATATATAAAAATGTCTTTTGTGTGTGGTTATTTTTAATAATGTAGCAATATTGTTCCCATTTCAATTATAATGTGAACAATGATGCTGCACTAACGATTTTTTCTATGGGGATTTGCTAAAAATCACATAATTACCCCCCAAAAAATGTAATGAGTTCCCATTTCTAATTTTTTTAACAAGCGCACCCCATAGAAAATATAACCGCAAAGGCTCGGATGATAAAATGTGAAAAAAAATCACTTTACACTCTGTAGATGATTAAAATTTCAAATTTTATTTCATTTTTTGTTATAATATTAAGGCATGGCATTACGGATACATATAATAATTATAGACTATGAATCTGCCGAGTCTGCCGAAAAAAAGATATATAATATGTCTGGGTCGTATAATAAAACGTGACTTTAAATCGCGTTTAAACATGATGAGCAAAACCGGTAAAAATTAGCTCAGCACACAGGAGAAATGGCTCAGCAGTGAAGGGGTTAATTAGATAACAATCATTTTTTTTTTATATTTATGCTTCAGCCAGCAAATATATTAACACTAACACTTAAGGCTCAATTTAATTACATTGTATCTTTTTTTTTAAATAGTGGCTAGTATTAAACAATGTTCTTATTTTTTCTTTTTAAATATCGTCTGGTTCTTTGGATTCAGCCACAGCTAAAATCTGAAAAATGTTTCTGCCTTGACTGATCACCTAGTAAAAAGTCCAAAAAGGCACATTTTGGTAATAAATCTAAGTTTTATTATTATTATTGTCATCATTTATATAGCGCCAACAGTTTCCGCACCGTTTTAATAAGCTAATTAGCTAATATGCCCTTAATTAAATCTTCTGAACAGAAAATGTCTGAAATTCAGTCAAAAAAGCAGGAGACTTGGTGATCAAGCCGAATTAAATCCTTATTCCTAGGTTTTTTTAAACACTTTCTATTGGATATTTAAAATTTAGTTTGGAGTAGGTTAGGATGTGAAATGGGCCGTTCCTCTTAGTACCATTTTTTTTCCATCATATTTTTGCAATCTCTCTTAAAATAAGTTAAAACAACCAAGAATGGAAGACCAGGCACTCGGGTTGCTTTTTGTCAAATTTTTATGGATTCCACTAGGATAATGTTTCGGTTCAGTAAATCAGCCTTTGTCAAGACCTTGTCAAGGTTTGAGAAAGGCTGAGCCGAAACAATGTCCTTGTGGAATCCATTAAAATTTGTCGCGAAGCAACCTGAGTGCCTGGTCTTCCAATCTTGTTTGATACTGTTTTATTCTTTGGACTTTGGACTGTTTTATTCCTTTAAATATAAGTAAAAGGGATTATAAACATATATGGCATATATTGTGAGCGACATATACATCTCATATCTTTTAATAAACTGAAATAGGTACAAGGAGTTTCTAGATAATTATTCAAAACTTTATTTTCTATTCATCATCTAAAAAGATTATTTCAGTTACAAACACACATTATCAAGCTTATGTTTGCATTATTGTTATAATAATATATTTTTACTCCAATCTAGTTAGCGATAAGGCTTTCTGTTCCATGTGTCATTTGAAGCTTTAATTTTTGTTTTATATTGAAGCTACTGCCCCTTAGCTACCAGGTGATTTCACATAAAATCACTGGCAGGGCCCAGTGGTTTTATAGAAAGACTCTTTCCATTACTCACATATATATATACATATATATTTATAGATATACAGAGGTGTGTCTACTTTATTTGTTCACTGTAGATAAGCTCTACTTGACAGGTAGAGGGTTCCCTATTCTTGCCATAAAGTGCTACTACATATACATTACAGCTTGGGCTCTTTGTTTCCCTTAAGGAAAAAGGGAACTCAACACTTTTCGAACAAATTCAACACCTATCCTGTCATGTCTGATGTGTTATAACTTTAGCGCTGCATTCTGGAGAAAATTTGCTGATTAAGTTTGTTTGCCCTAAATGAAATTCCTTCACATTGCTCAAGAATATGACAAGATCGAGTATACTCGATATTGAGCTTTTGCAAGAGCTTTTGAAAATCAAGTATACTCAATCATTGCAGTGAAAGGGTTAAGGAAAGCCTGCACTTCCTTGATATAACTCAAGTTAAACCAAATGGGGCAGAGACATAACGACCTCTTTTTTTTTAAATCTAAGAGTCATTTGGTTTTCTAAAGAGAGTCATCAGAAAGCTTAACCCACGGAAAACCTAAATCACGATCCAGAAAGGCATAATCTAACCTGGTTTAAATTTTAAGTAAAATGCATTTTTATCATTTTATCTTAATCCTGTCTATGAACGCAAAGGTTGCAGAAAGCCAAAGGCAGTGTAATTTCTATGAGGACCATTACTCACCCACCAGATAGTGCATTGTACATATTCCATTAAGTTCTTACAACTTTTTATTCTCCTTTGCGATGAGAAAACTAATGTTTTGAGTAGTAAGTTCATAAAGTATATCTGTGAAGTGTTAAAGACGCACTTACAGGTTAATGCACGACGGAAGAAAGTTCAACAGTTTAAGGTACTGTTGTTAGGTCATGAACCTTGGGTCTATGTTTTTGTTTTCAGGTAGAAAAGTCAATTGCCTGCTATTATAGTTGTAAAAAAAAGATATATGCTTGTAAGATAGTTGTTATTCAATTTAAGAAGATGACCCTTGGACAAAAAATGGATCTGATCTACACAAATATGTTCTGCCTGATATTTCTGCTTTTGCTGGAAGGGGAGCCAGATAGGTTCCATGAACTGAGTATCTCCAAAGTTAAAGCAAGAAATCAATAAATATTTTTACAGAACTTAATGTGTGACGGGATTTTATTAAATGAATGGACTATTTCTGCAAAGACACAGTCTGAGTTTCATTTAGAATCCAGTGATAAAACAGTCAGGTCCGAATTCTAGTCAGGCAGTAATGGCTGCATGGTCATTACAGTGGGACCTCGAGCAATTGTGACAGACCACTTGCTATTCTGTTGGTAACTTACATTACAGCTTGCCTATATTGGATACTAGAGATAGAATGACAAGTGATTCCCTGTACTGTGTTATTTGTTAATCTAGAGCAAAACACATGAAAAATAATTCCCAAGTCTTCACGCTTTGTTAATTGGACTGGTGCTGGCATCCATTAAAGTGTGCATTTGCCTTGAGGTGGGGTTTCGCCTCATGATCCAGTTTGCAAACATTTTGGAGACAAATAAATTTGTTTCATGCCTTGTTAGCTTTGGTTAAATTTGGCCATTTTGTTGGGTTTACCTCATGTTGCAGCAGCTGGTGAGTATGGATGGGTTCCTATACTCATAATTGTGATGAGATCACAGCTCTGCCGTGCCAATGCAGTTCACATTGATGTTTGGATTTTTTACGCAGAGATTTACTAGTGGGATCTCACTTCTCAGTCATCATTACAGGTTCCAGGCTGTCACGGACAGCTCAGGTTGTAACAGGTGAGAGCCGAACATGCAGTGAGACAAGCAGGCGCTAAAAGTTCAAGTGATATTAAGTACAGTTGTGTTCAAAATTATTCAACCCCCAATGCTGTAAAGGGTTTTAGGGAATTTAGTGTACATTTGTAATTGTATTCAGAATGAAATCCTACAAGGACTTTTTAAAGAACCATATGCAACTAAAATGACATCAATTGGTTTTGTAATACAGTAGTAAATGTTTCTTTTGTGAATTCTTCATTGACACAATTATTCAACCCCTTAAAGACTACCACTCTGAAGAACAGAGGTTCATTCAAGTGTTTTCAATCAGGTATTGAAAACACCTGTGGATGTCACGGAGCAGCAATAAAGCATAATAAGCACCAATTAGGCAGCTTTAAAATGACTGTGATACTCAGCTCCTTCTAGACATTTACTGGTGTGGTTACAAACATGGTGAAGTCAAGAGAATTGTCCAGGAAGACAAGAGAAGAGGTGATTACTCTTCACAGGAAGGGCAATGGCTATAAGAAGATTGCAAAGATGTTAAACATACCAAGAGAGACCATAGGAAGCATCATTCGCAAATTCAAGGCAAAGGGCACTGTTGAAACGCTACCTGGTCATGGCAGAAAGAAGATGCTGACTTTGACTGCTGTGCGCTACCTGAAGCGTAGAGTGGAGAAAAGTCCCCGTGTGACTGCTGAGGAACTGAGAAAAGATTTGTCAGATGTGGGTACTGAAGTTTCAGCTCAGACAATACGGCGCACACTGCGTAATGAAGGCCTCCATGCCAGAACTCCCAGGCGCACCCCCATGCTGTCTCCAAAGAATAAGAAGAGTCGACTGCAGTATGCCAAAAGTCATGTGGACAAACCACAAAAGTTTTGGGATAGTGTTCTGTGGACTGATGAAACAAAATTAGAACTGTTTGGGCCCATGGATCAACGCTATGTTTGGAGGAGGAAGAACAAAGCCTATGAAGAAAAGAACACCTTGCCTACTGTGAAGCGTGGCGGGGGGTCAATCATGCTTTGGGGCTGTTTTGCTTCTACAGGTACAGGGAAGCTTTAGCATGTGCAAGGTACCATGAATTCTCTTCAGTACCAGGAGATATTGGATGACAATGTGATGCAGTCCATCACAAACCTGAGGCTTGGGAGACGTTGGACCTTTCAACAGGACAATGATCCCAAGCATACCTCCAAGTCCACTAGAGCATGGTTGCAGATTAAAGGCTGGAACATTTTGGAGTGGCCACCGCAGTCACCTGACTTAAATCCGATTGAGAACCTCTGGTGGAACTTAAAGAAAGCAGTTGCAGTGCGCAAGCCTAAGAATGTGACTGAACTGGAGGCTTTTGCCCATGACGAATGGGTGAAGATACCCGTAGATCGCTGCAAGACACTTGTGTCAAGCTATGCTTCACGTTTAAAAGCTGTGATAACTGTAAAAGGATGTTGTACTAAGTACTAAAATTGAATGTCACTTGGGGGTTGAATAAAACTGATAATGATGTGAGCACAGAAAAGACATTTGTGGTTATTTCATTATAAATGTTATGTTATATTTGTCTGACCTACACGTGCCTCTTTGATTTAATTGTAAGCAAGATGACTGAATGATCAAAATCAATGTCAAACTGGCCAAAACACTCAATTTCAGTGGGGGTTGAATAATTTTGAACACAACTGTATATAGGAAGTCACAGGCAGGTAAACTTGGAGACACAGGAGCAGGTTTGGACACTGGTAACCTTGGCGACACAGGAGTAGGCTTGGACACAGTTAAACTTGGGGGCAGATAAATTTGGATGGGCACAGCTGACAGGATCTTAGTTGTTGGAGATGGGCATAGCTGACAAGACCTTTGGTTACTGGAGATGAACACAGTGTCACGGGGGCACCTGGCATGAGCGAAGGTGGGCCCTTTATGCGGGATAGGTAGCCCTTTAGGCAGGATATGCTGGCTGCATAATACGCAGAACAACACCACAGGTTACAAAGAACAGAATGACAGGAAGGGCAAGGGTTGAGGGAGAGAATAGCAACATACTGGCACCCATCAGTAAACTAAAGGGAACCCTGATCTGGATACAGTCCTTAGGATGGCCGTCTAATCTAAGGGAAGGGAACCTCAGTGATGAGTGACACACAGAACAAGAGGCAAGACACAAGGGACAATACCAAAAGATGTAGTAAAAAAATGAAAGCCAGAGTTGGAAACCAGAAGGGGGTAGTCGTACAAGCCAGAGATCAGTAACCAGAGAGGGAAGTCAGAAAATCTATGGGTCGGTACACAGAATATCAATATACAGAGCAAAGGGACCACAGTCACACAACAGAATAGTCAGAACCAGGGCAACGTCATACATAAGGAATCACAGAGCAGAGCATACACCAAAAGACCCTCAGGGAGCAAGGACCCTTGCAAGAGCCCTGAGCAAATTAAGTGACTGGAGTTTTATAGAGGACAGGGCAGGTCATGTGATCTCAGGTCAAACTGGCTATGGGTAATTCCTGGAGTGGAGAAGGAGGAATGGCCCAGATAAGGTAAGAGCTGGCCTGTATCGCTCTCACCACCATGGGGCAGGGCTGGAAATGTGACACACAGCTGACAGGACCTTGAATCAATGCAGAAGCACTGCTGATAGGGGGAACTTCCCTTAAACGCAGTGCCAACTAGAAGCCAGAGAAGTCGCACCAGCAGCTCCTTCTGCTGATGGACCACAGCAAACCCAGGAACAGATAATAAAGGTGTGGACAACATTGGACAGTACCTTTCATACACCAAGTTCAGGAATCTAACAACATCGGCTTAGACTTTGTTTTTCCTGTGCTTCCTCCTTCTCCTGGGCACGAACGTGAAACAAGCAAAAGGGACTCTAGGCCCATATCTATGTACGTATGTGTTTATTTCATTGCAAAACATGAATTTATTAGAGTACACCTATGTGCTTATCTGTATTGATATATTTGGACCAGATATCTAAATAATTCATACATGTGTTAAACCTTGTGTTTGTTAAAAGCTACACTCTCCTTGTTTTCAGATCTAAGATGAATTGGACCTTTGTATTCATACAACGATTTCACGCTCTTTACAATGAGCAATGTGTGTGTGGGGTGCAACTAATGCTAACATAGGAAGCAATGATATTTCCCAAGGCAGATTGTCATTTGGTTATTACACATAAGTCAAAAAGGGCAGAACAGGAGCGTTCCTGCATTGATATGATATGGTATGAAAGGCTGTTATCTCACCATCCACTCGATATCTCGGCCAGACAGAGAGCAGAGATTAACTCTACCTAGGAATAACTAAGCCGTGAAAGATTGCAATCCTCTACGTTTGGCACACACGTTTCTCCAGCTATAAAAAAAACAACAAACCTGGCTGTCGAATGTACTGTGAATTTAGTTCCGTGCAGGTAACCATCAAAAAAGACGTAAAAAAAAAAATCTGAAAGAAGTAAAGCTTAATTTCTTTTGATTCCATTAACAAACACAGTCATTTAGAAAGGAAACACTGAAATGAACCATTCTTTTGACAATTAAGATTTTCTATGGTGGTTTATTGAGTTGAAGAGATGGGTGGGGGGACACATTGACTGGATAACGCCTGCCAATCAAAGGTGCTTCTAATTTTGACTTGTTTGCCATATGAAAAGTGAAGATAAAGGTTTGTGGTTTGAGACACACTGGGCTGTTTGTTGATATAAGTTGGCTTATGGTCAGACCCAGGAGTCAGAAATTGCATGATAAAATTCTTGTCCTGGATTCTACATCCAGATCACACAGAGTTCTGATGTCTTCAATCCTATTGCAAAATGATCTCGAAAAAGGAAGAAAACGCTCTTGAATTGTAAAGGTCACTTAGTGATGTTTTTCCATTTCGAGGCAATTTTTCCTCCTTTCCTTTCTCTCTTGTATAAAGAAAATACAAGTCATTTGCCACGTATAAACACACCGCGCCACCAGCTCTCCATTAATATGTAGAAAATTGTTTTATTATGCAGACATAATTTTAGATTCAGGGGGCATATGGAGTTTTTAGTTCATTTGTGTACAACTAATTGCTGTATTCTGACGAGGTGCACTGTGGTGGAAATTATGTTTTGTTAAAGGAAGGCTATACCTGGTGTGAACCCTTTCTAAATCACCGAGGCTGGTGCTGTGAGAGTCCGCAGGTATTTGAAGCTTGTTATTTTGCTGAATGCGAAGAGAAAAAAATATATATATAAAAAAACCTCTAACTGTATTAGAGGAAGACTGCCAAGACAGCAGGTCATAATAATAAACACACACTGTATGTCAGACAGTTTCTACTCACTCAGTGTATAGAAAGAGTAACACTTAATTTTATTGCAGAATTTTCACCATGCCCGGGGCTTTGCTTTTGCCGGTGTTCATCTGCACATTGATAAATCACGTCAATCAAAGTAATGAACATCATAAATGTGCAGTAAAACAAAATAATAGGGTTGAATATCACTAAAAAGTTAATAAATAAAAAATAATACGACTATCTTAGCTATGCTGAGAACTGAGCTCATCTGCATATCAACTGGTCTTGGCACTAAGCGTTATTTATGACTATATCAATGTTCATCTGGTTGCTCACATCTATCAAACAACTGAATCTCAGTAACGGAAAACCAATAATGCTCATTTCATAGCAAATGTACAAAATGGTAATGTGACTTATAAATGTGCTTGTACGCTGCAGAGGAATATGAGCTTTAGTCTTTCCTTCTTTTGAGCCTTAAGTTAAACCACTGATGGTTTGCACTCTTCCGCATCTCAAGTACTAAAGCGACAAGCCAGGACTTTTCATAGAATCCATTATTTGCACCACCATTTTTCGGAATTTATTCATGTACTTCTGATATACAGTACACTATATACACTGATCAGCCACAACTTTAAAACCATTGAGAGGAGAAGTGAATAAAAACAAATTCTATCCACAGAGGCCACACATGGCGACTTGCAGGACTTAAAGGATCTGCTGCTAATGTCTTGTTGCTAGATACCATAGGACACGTTCATAAAGCTTGTGGAGTCCATGCCACAATGCATCAGAGTTGTTTTGGAAACATGAGTAGACCTACATGATGTTAGGCAGGTGGTTTTAATGTTGTGAATGATCATCATCAGACTAATATTTGCAGATTTAAAAAGGCTGGATTCTTTAACCCTTTGCCACCTGGAGCTACTAGTGGCAAGGCGGTACCTCAATGCTGCGGGGCAGCATAGCGCGTCCCGCTGGTGCTGAGGCCAGCCTTTAGCACACCTACAATGCGCGCCGATCGCGTCATTGGCTGACGCTGGACATATGTCTGGCGGCTGCCAATGACGCATTCAGCACGCACAATGTAGGCGGGCAGATCGCGTCTATGGGTAGGCTGCGGGGCATGCTTTGTTTAGGCATGCTTGTTTAGGCCCACCTGCCACAGGGACGGCACAGCATGCCCTGTGTCATCAAATGGTTAAAGCTTGCATTTTTAAAAACTCGTTAGTTGTGGTATTTTTGCCTATATTGACCCAAAATATCCACCTCATTCCTGTAGAATAAAATCCACACATGCAAGCTGCAATATTTCACCCATTATAAATATAGGGACTTGTACATTTGGACTGTGTAAGCTGACCAACGAGCTGCTTGCAATGGTACCACAGAGAAACCCCCCACCTCTACACAAAACGGCCCCTTGCAGCTGAAGGTCAAGATAGTAAAATGCAGAAAATATAGCATTATGCCACAAACACATTTGCAAACAAGAGGTAATGTTCGAAAGTATTTTAGAATATGCAGCTACTTAAATACATGGTCAGCTTGCCATCTTCATGGTGACGAGCCTTGATGGGAAGGCTATACTGTAAACTGCCACACTTTAGGGAATGATGCAAGCCCTCCTTTGCATGCCTCGAGAAATCAATGGGAAGCCCATGGAATGGCCATTTGTGAACCTGAAAATCCAGACTCAGCAGCTGCATTGTGACCAAAACATCAAAGGCAATAAAATATGCATGCCATGCACACTTTTACAAAACAGGAGTGGTGCTATTGGTAGGCTTGCTGAAACTGGCTGCATATCTATCTGTTTGGACAATATAATTTCCCTCTGTTGAAGAATGTCTCTAGACTGTGTTTGTGGCACTTTTCTGTTTTAGCATGACTGTGCTCCTGCTTCAGTGCACAAAACAAGGTCCCTAAAGACATGGTTGGATGAAGTTGGTCCAGAAGAAGTTGACTAGCCCGCACCTAGCCCTAACCTCAACCCCATCGAACACCTTTGGGATGATCTGGATCTGAGATTTTGAGTCGGGTCTTCACGTACACCTCGTACACGTGCATGACCCCACGAATGCTCTACTGGAAGAATGGAAAAAATTCCCACATAAACACTCCAAAATCTTGTGAAAAGCCTTCTCAGAAGAGTGGAAGCAGTTATGGCTGGAATGGGAGACCAACATATTAATGTCTATGTATTTCCTATGCCTATTCCTGTCATAAAAGTCTCTGTTCGTGTAGTGGTCAGGAGTCCCAATACATTTTTCTATATAGTGTATATAGCTGAGAAATAATGTATACACACAGCAGTATGAAAGCAGACGTACCTTATAACCTTAGGAGAACAAAAACTTTTATAAAGAAAAAAAACATAATATTCTGAATCATAAGACTCTATTGTAAAGTAAATGAAATTTCAATACAGATTTATTAACATTATTATAGTTGAAATGCAACTGTTCCCTATTGTATTTTTTTCCTCCAATTGCTTTTTTGACCTCTCCTAATTCTTCTCCCTCTTTGATGTCTGACTAGGAACACAAAGTAAGTACTGAAAAGACTAAAGCTAACCAAGCTTTGAACTGCTATAAACTCTGTGAAAATGAAATCGATTCCGCAGTCTGATGACTCTGTAATGAACATTCAAGTTCCTCACAGCGGCATGTCATCCAACGACATCTTTATCCTTTTTATCTGCATTCAATGAGTGGATTTGCTTGTTCCGAGAGAGGCAACAGCAAATGGGCCCGTGATTATTGCTTTTCCCACAGAAGTCCTTAAGGTTAAGTTCTTGATCTCTAGTAAAACGTTAAAATCATAGCACAAGGTATGTAGGGAAATAAAATACATAATGTATACCGAGTATTTCACAAGATTTAACATATATGTAAACATATACAGACACACTTAAGTGGTTATTCAGAGATAGCTGGCCCTGAAATTGCACCGAATGGTGAATTTCCCCGTATGGTGCAATTTCAGGGCCTTGTGGCTATTCAAAACCTGGCAATTTGCCAAATATTGACGAATTGCCAATGAAATACAGGCCTGACGAGGCCTAATGAGGCCGAAACGATCGTCGGGGGTTGCTGCATCCCTCGTGTAGGGATGACTTCCTTGGTAGTCAGTACTGGCCACCCTTTTTGGGTGAGAGCAGGCTGATTTGCATATGGAACATTCATCCCTGTAATGGCACAAGCAAGCTAAAACCTTGTGAGACCTGAGCGGGCCTCACCGCAGAGCAGGCCACTAGTGCTGTTGCTCATTCTCAGGACTCTCACAACCCCCCCCTTTAAACACTATAAGTATACAGGGTTATCCAGACGTGGACCCCTTGCTTGGTGTGCCTAGAGGGGTGTCAGCTATACCCTCCTGACGAGGCCTAATATGGCTGAAACGATCGTCGGGGGTTGCTGCATCTCCCATGCTGCATCTCCCGTCCTCGGCAATCAGTACTGGCCACCCTTTCTGGGTGAGAGCAGGCTGATTTGCATATGGAGCATTCATCCGTGTAATGGCACAAGTAAGCTAAAACCTTGTGAGTCCTGAGCGGGCACCCACCGTAGAGCAGGCCACTAGTGCTGTTGCTCATTCTCAGGACCCTCACTAACCCCCCCTTTCCTCAGTGAAATACAGGCCTAACAAGGCCTAATAAGGCTGAAACGATTGTCGGGTGTTGCTGCATCTCTCATGTAGGGATGAAATCCTTGGCAATCAGTACTGGCCACCCTTTCTGGGTGAGAGCAGATTGATTTGCATATGGAGCATTCATCCCTGTAATGGCACAAGCAAGCTACTGTAAAACCTTGTGAGACCTGAACGGGCACCCACCATAGAGCAGGCCACTAGTACTGTTGCTCATTCTCAGGACCCTCACAAACCCCCCCTTTCCTCAGTTAAATACAGTGCCTGTTTGACGGCAGTGAAATCCCCTTAGAGAAGCAATGGTTAACCTATTCACACCGAATGGCAGAGAAATGTCAGTGAAATGTCCTGTTGTTCGGTGGTTTCATACAGCAGGTTTAATCAGGTGAATCCCATAGTTTCAATGTTAAAAATATTCCTATTTTTATTCAATATCTATTAAACTGTTTATTCTTTTAAAAAAAAGTTGGATAACACGGCGCTGAACACAGTCAATAATGATGGGTGCTGCTATAATCCCCAACAGGTAGTCTGTTCCACTACCCAAACAAACAAAATGAAGAAACAAGAGCATAGAGGACAGCGCTCCCAAAAACACATATTTACGTGGCGTAAATATGTAAATAAAGTCACGATTTTATCACACTATACCGGCGTGTATCATTTGACTGGTATTAGTCTATAATCAGTCCATCTGAATGTCTATTAGAGTACCTTCCGGTCACGTCCATGAATATGTTGATACCTACTTGGAGGAGGAAAATTCATCCTTCATCCTGAATGAATTTTCCTCATCCAAGCAGGGCCATCTTTAGCGCGGGGCAAAAGGGGCAGCTGGCCTGGGCCCAGTCATTGCTATGGGGCCCAAGGCATCTGCTCCCAGACTGCAAAAATCATCGCATCGCGTGCTGTGTAAGGACATGTCATGTGACCGCAGAGAGGAGGTGAGGCCTCGCGAGAGATGTGGTTGGCTCCTCCCCTCATCTTCAATATGCAGTTCCCCTTCTCTTACCAGGTCCCGGCTGGGTATGTGATGCACTGCTGGGCATGTGAAACACTGCTGGGCATGATGTGATGTGATGGGAAGTGAAACTTTGCTGGGCATGATGTGATGTGATGGGAAGTGAAACTCTGCTGGGCATGATGTGATGGGAAGTGAAACTCTGCTGGGCATGATGTGATGGGCATGTGAAACTCTGCTGGGCATGATGTGATGGGCATGTGAAACTCTGCTGGGCATGATGTGATGGGCATGTGAAACTCTGGGCATGATGTGATGGGAAGTGAAACTCTGCTGGGCATGATGTGATATGATGGGAAGTGAAACTCTGCTGGGCATGATGTGATGGGCATGTGAAACACTGCTTGGCATGATGGGATGTGATGGGAAGTGAAACTCTGCTGGGCATGAGGTGATGGGAAGTGAAACTGCTGGGCATGATGTGATGTGATGGGCATGTGAAACTCTGCTGGGCGTGATGTGATGGGCAAGTGAAACTCTGCTGGGCATGATGTGATCGGAAGTGAAACTCTGCTGGGCATGATGTGATATGATGGGAAGTGAAACTCTGCTGGGCATGATGTGATGGGCATGTGAAACTCTGCTGGGCATGATGTGATGGGAAGTGAAACTCTACTGGGCGTGATGTGATGTGATGGGCATGTGAAACTCTGCTGGGCATGATGTGATGTGATGGGAAGTGAAACTCTACTGGGCATGATGTGATGTGATGGGAAGTGAAACTCTGCTGGGCGTGATTTGATGGGCATGTGAAACTCTGCTGGGCATGTGATGTGCTGGGCATGTGAAACCCTGCTGGGTATGTCAGATTCTGGCCTCTGCTGGGTATGTCAGATTCTGGCCTCTGCTGGGTTTTTCAGATTCTGGGGTCTGTCTGGGTACATAAAATTCTGTGAGTTTAACTTCCTATTAGCAGTACAACTATGAGTATAAAAGTTAAAATCTAACACTATGCAGCGCTGTTGTTCACTGGCGCCCGGTTGTCTGATTTACTAGCTCAGTTATACATTTACTGTATACACACCTCACATTACTGTATCACAGAGCTCCACAGCAATAAAATTCCAATGTACGGTGTGTATGAGTGTTTGAATTTTAATGCTGTGGCGCACTGTGATACGCTCATACACGCTGCGTGTTTTTGTTTTTTTGGGGGGGGCAGCATTTCATCCTTAATAAATAAATACACACAGAGATATTGTGTTTTTACAGTATGCGTAGGATGTGTAATTGTAAAAAAAAAAAATGTAAAATATAATGATTTAGTTGATTTTAGTTTTAGGAGACAAGTCTATGTGTGTGGCTTTTTTTTTTTGGATGTTGGAGCAAAATTTCAAGGGTGGGGTTCCCAAAAAAATATTCGCCCAGGGCTCAGTCAATATTAAAGACGGCCCTGCATCCAAGTAGGAATCAACAAATTCGTGGACGCAACCGGAAGGTACTCTAATAGACATTCAGATGTACGGATTATAGACTACCAGTCAAATGATACACGCCGGTATGGTGTGAGAAAATCGTGACTTTATTTACGCAGAGTGCGGTGTGTTTTTGGGAGTGCTGTCCTCTATGCTCTTGTTTCTTCATTTTGTTTATGCTTTTAGTTTGCAGCAAAAAGTCTCTTTATTTATTTATTTTTTCGGATTTTTTAGGCATTTTTTGGCAAAAAAAATCTATTTTTTTTAATAAAATTTTGCGGTTTTTTTTCTCTGGAACAATCTTCATTATTATTATTTACTGGACCTTATATGTTAATTCCAGACATTTTTGTCCAGTAAGTATTTTTGCAGAGTTTAACATTTTTAAAGTTTCAATAGTTTTTTTTTATCCCGTTTGTCGGCTTGTCAGCTTTTTCCGGCGGCTGGTCGGCGCGGTGTTCAGCAGATCGTTAGATTTTTTCGGACGTGTTCGGTGGGTTTTCGACGGTTTATCGGATTGGATCAGATGTTTTGCGGCGGTTTTTATTTTCGATTCGGTGGTTTTGCAGCAGATTTTACCTACACTTCGGGAAACCCTGCGGTGAATGCTGAATTCACCACAGGGTCAGGGAATTTGATTCTCTCCGAAGTTCAGGGAATGTAAGAGCACCAAAATTCCGGGGGAATATTGGTGCTCTTTGAACAACCCTGATAGTATTAAAACAGTCCTCTTATCTTACTGATGGTGCAAGAATAATCTCCTTCATATAAATAAATTAGTAGCTGCAGATTTGACCAACTTTCCTAATCTTGACTGCATAAAAAATTGGATAAATCTTTTATTGTTTAGGGAAGTAGTAAAACAAAGTGCTTACGAGAATAATTTACTTACAGAGAGATAATCATTTTTATCCATTTACCCTGATTTTGAACATATATTGTTTATCGTTTAATACATTTCTTAAAAGTCATGTTTTACCCTCACTTTTTTTACACGTCTCTGGTCCAAGGTAATCTCCAAGTATCTTTTTCCATGCCAGCTTCACTCTTGACACATTTTTTCCTTTTTCTCACCTATGTAATTAAACCCTTATGGGCCTGGGTTTTTCTATGGGGAACAGTGGGTTGTATCCTGGACAGGGTGTATAACATCGCCGCCAACCATGGCCTTGTGGATCGGATGATCCCTACTATCAAGACCATTTTGTTTAATTCTTTGTGACTGAAGCAGGAAGCTTCACAGTGTTATCAGGCACCTCGTTTCCATTTTACCACTTAATGAATGCCACCCTATGACCAATTAATTGTCTGTAAATGGTCATCATATGCTTGGTGTTCCCAGCACTCCCTGTAGGGTTTATTTGTTGGTCTCAAACATAGAGGACTTTCCATCCCTTGGAGGGATGTCAATCAATTTGCGCTTCTGTATTTTTGTTGACAATGCACAGCTTTTTGGATAGCTGATTAGCAATGACACGCAATGCATTTCATTAAAAGGCAATGGATTGAATGATCTATTGAGTGAACATCCAGCCCCTGACAGCCTTGCTTCAACAGAGTGGAACAGCATACAGGGTGGAAATAAGGTGAGTTTTAATCTTGTACTTTAAGGTGAAAACACGGGAAGACTGGGCTAGAGGGAGGTCAGGAGGGGTTCATATTTAACCCCTCTGTCTTTTCCCTTCAATTTTTCTTACCTCGTGGTTTTTCTTTAATTGAAAACTCTTTGTAGTTTCGAGACAGCTGTAGCATTTACAGGAGTCTAGGGATTTCTGCTGAGAAATAGTAATAAAAAATCATGCTTATGTATGCTCGTTATATCTCAGGACACTTTAAATCTTAAGGGTTTCCTGTGACAGAGAAAGAGGTTAAAATTAAAAGCTTAAAACAAGTGATGAGAGAGACCTCGTTTTATGTTTTCAATGAAGCAACTTTAGAATTGATTTTTTTTTTATCCACTTAAGAGATAATGTATAATAAATGGTACAAAATCATAATGCATTAAGCTTCCACTAATACTAAGTCAAACTAAAAGTAGTGCAGCATTGAAGCTCCCTCTGTCACATCAGCTCCCCTTACATTATGCTACAGTTCCAGATGAGCGCCAGAAAGTGACATCAATCACCTAATCACCTAATCCGAGAAACTAATGATTTACTACTTTGTACATGTACCATTAGAACCATTAATTTAGGCTTCCCAGCTGAGTGACATCAAGTGACAGCACGCATTTCACCTGACTCTGCAGAGCTTATTAGCATGCTGTGCCCTACCCTGACTTGTGGAGATGAACAACTTTTATTTAGATCTCTTTATGAAAAAGTGGTATAAAAGTACAACTGAACTTTCTGACTTTGTTTGACATGGTGTACAAAATATTAGAACATTTCCATCTAGTATCTGTAGATCTTACCAAGCTCTTCATACAAGCACATGCAAAATACAAAAACACACTGATCTAGCCCTCACAAACATTCAAACATATACAAACAAGAGCACTCCAGGAAAATACGCTTCTGAATTCATGTGCATACTGACATTCCACTCAAATATTCACATACTATTGTCTACCAAATTATTTTCATGATCCTTGCTTTTATTGGGTTAATTTCTACATTTTATGCATAACAAGATAGTTATTACAGCTTTGCCTAAAACCTCACCAATTCTAGAGCCGCCTCTGGTTATGATATAATATCACCTTGGCATTTTAAAATGAGGGTTAATGCTTGAACTTCTTATAAAAAGGGAGTAGTCTTCCACTAGACATCAAATGGGACTTTAAGCTATATAATACCACAGGGGTTATTCAAAGAGCACCGAATTGGCCACGAAAGTGCACCGAACAGTGAATTTCCCTGTATGTTGCAATTTTGGGCTATTCGGCTGTTCAAACTGCTGGCAATTTGTCAAATATAGGCAAATTGCCAGCAAAATATGGTGAGCTTCGACGGCAGTAAAATCTCCATAGAGAAGTAATGGTTAATCTATTCAGAGAACACCGAACACCAGTGAAATGTCAGTGAAATGCCCTGATTTTTGGTGCTTTCATTTGACAGGTTTTATCCGATGAATCCCATAGGTTTCCATGCAGTGGCGTCACTAGGGTTAGTGTCACCCCCCCAACTTTTACAGTTTTTTTTTTAACTACTTTTACTCATAAGCCAGTACTCCCATATAACACTGAATGCTCATAATACACGGCGCACATTACTGTGAGGTTTATTGCTGTGGAGCTCTGTTATATGCTCATACACAAATTTTGGCAAACTGACAGCAAATACGGTGCCTGTTCGAAGGCAGTGAAAGTCCCCATAGAGAAGTAATGATTAATCTGTTCAGAGACACCGAACAGCAAAGAAATGTCCTGATGTCCGGTGTTTTCATTTGGCAGGTTTATTCAGGCGAACACCATAGGTTTCAATGTTAAAAATATTCCTTTTTTTATCCAATATTTAATATACCGTTTATTCCTTTAATCCATAGTAAAAAATCTCTTTATTTATTGATTTTATTTTTTCAGCATCTTTTAGGCATTTTTTAAAAAAAATCCATTTTTTTTTCTAATAGCATTTTTTCTGTAACAGCCCTTTTTATTATCATTCATATGTTAAATCCAGACATTTTCGTTCAATAGTTCTTTTTAAAACAGCAGGCGATGGGTTTGCGGCAGCATTCGGTGGCTGATTCCTTGCACTTCAGGGACCCTGTGGTGAATTCACCAGGGAAATTTGATTCCCCAAAGTGCGGGGAACAACAGAACACTGAAATGTCTGCGTCATTTCCGTGCTCTGTGAATATCCTCTTCGTGGTGTTTTTTTTTGCCAGCCTAGGCCTTGCCTACCCAGGACATACTTGAAAATGAGAGAACTCTCAATGTATCCTTCCTGGTAAAACATTTTTGTGTAAAAAAAAAATATATATTTTTAGGGTGTCACCCCCGCCCCCCCTAGCGATGCCCCTGTTTCCATGTTTAAAAATGTTCCCATTTTTATTAACTATTTATTCTACCATTTATTCTTTTCATTTGCAGCAAAAAGTCTCTTTATTTATTTTTTAGGATTTTTTTAGGCATTGTTTGGGATTTTTTCGGCAAAATAATTTTTTACGATTCTTAATTTTTTTTTACCTAATTCGCCAGCTTGTCGGCTTTTTCTGGTGGCTGGTCGGTGGTCTGTTCGGCGGGTTGTTGGCTTTTATTGGATCAATTCGGCAGTTTTTCTGTCTGATTCGGCGGTTTTGCAGCGTTTTTTCAATTTGTTCGGTTGGCCGATTCGCCGCAATTCGGGGTATTTTGTAAAACACTTTGACAACGTATAGAAGATGTAATGAGCTATGCTGGAAAAATATAGATTGTGTTAATGACAAAAGCCCCAAAAATCCTTGAGTATACTAGCCCAGTGAAAGACTTTATCCCATGCTATGAAGTCAATCCCAAAGCACAAAACTAACTAATTAATGCATATCCTCCTCAATGAGCCAATAATATATCTGTTACTGTCTAAAAAAACCTTCCTGAGCTATTGAGCTAATACAGATCATAATGTATCGTGTACAAAATGAATGTTATCACAGTGCAATAAATACATACGTACATACAGGTCTCACTAAAAGGTAAAACTCTGGAGAACATTTGGAGAAGTGAAAATTCTAGGTCAAAATAGCCAAACCAGAAAAATGCTCCCATTTATCTCACTTTCCAAATAGACTATTTTGACCTAGAATTTTCACTTCTCCAGCAGTTCTCCAGAGTTGCACATTTTAGTGAATAGACCTAATAGTGTTTGTTTGACTTCTATTAAAAGAGAATTTTGTATAGAGTCTATCATGCATTACATACGATACCATAGGTGAATGCAAACTGGATCCCTCAAGCAGCCAAATGCTTGATATATCAAGGAAAAAATGTAGGGTCCAGACACTCCTTCTATTGCTATTGGTTTGCATAAATGTATTTTTGACCCAGAAGAAGAGTCTGGCCCCCCTGCTTTATTCTTCTTTTTTTTTTTATTCAATGGGAAATTTCAATAGCCTTAATTGCTCAGCAGCAGTTGTTTGTTTGGTTTTTTTGTGAACTTGAGTTGACTATGATTGCTTTGCTCCCATGTTTCTTCTTCAAAATAATTTGTGCTTTTTTTGCATGTAAAGTTGGAAGTTTTCTTAGATTTTCCATGACTGGCCGTCCACTGGATCCATAGTCGGACGACCGACTGTTTCATCCGATTTCGTCCGATTTTCATCCGACGTCGGTCGTACGATAAGCTCCGACTACCCTCGTCCACTGGAAGTGATTTATCGGACGACTAAGGGACAGCACAAAAAAAAAATGCAGCAAAGTATAGTTATACTCATACCAAACCAAAAAAAATTGAAGTTGGGTGCGTGCATTTTTTATTGCTGCAGCATATATACTCAGATTGACTTTGTCAGGTGCAAAACCTTAACGTAAGCTATTTGTGGTTCTTAATTCTGATTGGTGGAATTGTGTGAAAAACAGTCCGCACACTAAATTTCATTGATGCGCGTGCGTTTGTGCGCGTCCGTAAATGCGCAGTTTCTTGACGGATGAAAAAATGTGCGAGGATTGTAATACCTGTGTTGATTTTATACGCGTGCTTACGTTTAACGAAGGGCACAAAAATTAATGCGCTGCGCAAGCGTTTTAACGCAACGAATGTAATAGGGCCCTTGGTAATCTAAATTTTCTTCAAAATAAAAAAAGATGTTCAGAAAAATAAATTAAAATAATTTTTACTGCTAATTAAATGAATACACGGTTAATTTTTTTTATAAAAAAATGACTGACCTGTCATACTGTCATCGGAAATCATCCCCGTACCTAAAGAGGACTAGTCCCACCTACTCCCTACACAAAACTTGGACTTTTTAATTATAAAATGCATTTACTTACCTGATCAATTTCTCAGCATCCATCTTCTGTCGGATGGTTGTGCCTAGTTGTCGCGACAAATTCCCCTCTGACTTGAAGTGTCTGGTAGTGTCGTATCGCGCCACATGAAGTCGGAAGTCGGACGCAATGGTTGATGGGTGACCGCATGGGTGTAATCGGATCGGTCGGACGAAAGAACGCGATATCGGATGATCGCGCCATCGGACGAAAATAAATCCAGTGGACGGCCAGCCTTAATCTACTTTCACCTTGATTTTACTTTTATGAAAATCTAGGGAACCCGATTTTTATATTGCCAGAGAGTCTGTCTGAGGTGCATCAGCAGAGCAGAGCCACCATGTTTGGCGGGCACCTGCTGAACCTGTCGGCACCTCTCTGCCAATGTTCCAACAGTTGATTTGTCGATTAAAGAATCCAGATTCCTTGATTTTGGGAAAAGTAAAACCAAGGTCGATCTTGAGCTTTATAAAATCATGGAAAATGGAGATAATAGCATGGCCCAAAATTGTATGGTATGTTGGCCTCTGAATAGGTTGGTGGCACCTGCCTGGGGTTAGTAAAACCCAGTATTCCAGCTTTGTGAAATTGTAAGTTTAGAGAAAAAACTTGAGGTCTGTTTTTTTTTTACTTCAAATAGCAAGAGGCATCCTATGTGAGCTTCTAGGTTCTTATTGGAAATGTTATTAGGTTTCTGATATCTGTTTAGAAAAGCATAATCCAACTACCTAATCTTGTGCTTTTCCACATAACTGCCAGTCACAATTATGGCGCAAACACATTTCCCAAGTATTCTGCTACTACAAATAAAATGTAAATCAGTACAATTGTGTGATGATGTCATCAGTAGGGTGAAAGTCATGGATTATGAGTGAAATAACAAATCGTCTACATGTTAACCTTCTCAACAATGAAAATGTATACTTTTTTATCAGTAACATACAAATAATAAAAATCCTCAAACGGATTGTTTCGTTATCAGGGTGCTTGTGATGGTTTCTCCAAATTGTAAAAATTGGGCCAATTCTCCAAGTTTGACATTTGGATATTCAGAAAAGGCAGGTCAGGGCATATTCAGAGTCAGAGGTTAGCCCTGAAAGTATCGAGCGTCCCTTTATAACATGAGCAGTGTACTTTTTCATCGTGGTCTAATTTGTCCCCGCTGTCAACTCTCACATCTAAGGACAGCACCACTATTTCGATTTTATCTTTCATCCGCTTGGTTCTGAACCTTTAACCTCCATGAAAGTTGCAACATTACATTTCATTCAATGAAGCCCATTGTGTAATGGTGAAATGGGCCAATTGGGTAATTCACTTTTAAGAGATTTTTGTAGAAATTAAATTTAAGTAGGTTCCTTTTATAGTCCCAACACACTAACAGTTAAGAGGAAAACATATGGATAAAAGGTATCGTTTTGACATTTAAACATTTACCCTTCAACACTTTTATTTCTTTGGAAAGGAATCTATGACACTACTCTCTTGAAGCTTTTTTTTTTTTCCTTTGTTTTTTTTTTTTAGCTATTTTTTTTCTGGTGCCCACTGGCAGACGACAAATAGATGTTTTCTCTAGCAGTCAAATGGTAATACACCGTAGCAGCTGGAGAAGGTCAATATGTTTCATGAAAGAATTATTAGCACGCATTTCAATGTGAGATCTTGTCTCTTGAAACTCACTGAATTAAGTAAATGGACAAATCTGCTCTGCTAAGTCAGCTTGTGTGAAACTTTAATATCGTCTCTTCAGTTTTTGCTCCGTTCTGATAGGGCTTGCGAGATGCCAGTCAACGCAGTTTTACTAGCTAATTACAGGGTTTAATAGTGGCAAATATCTGAGGGCAAATCACTGTAGGAAAGCTGTAGAAAATAATTGGCAGTGGTTATGCAGGCTACAATGATATACCTGGTGGTCCATGACATATCTTTTATGCTTTTTATGTTCTGGAATTTTGTGCACATTACCTATGGTAATTATCCCGCGCTGTGATTTGCTGACTTCCCTCAATAGCCTGGCAAGGTCAATCAAAGACTTCCTATTTCGTTCCAAAGCCATATGTGTTTAGTGCTTTGCTATGCATGATGGCAGTTTGTTATTTCAGTAAAGACGCTAGGCAAGCTTTTTAGAAACACAGTTCTGCGAGTCAAGACAAAGATCTACATGTTCAATCAAGCTTTGTTTTTTTTACTTTCAGATGTAAGAAAAATACCACGAGCTGGAACAAAGTTAAACGTCAATGTCACATTAATTTACATAGAAGGCTTCCTTTGAGCCTGATAATTAGGATCAGTATTGTGAAAATAAAAATAATATGGCATCACAAATGGTCTATACAATATAATATGTTTGATCAAGAAGGTAACTTACAGGGTTATCCAAAGAGATTCGAATTGCTTGAGAAAGGTAACCGAACGCTGAAAATCAGCCTTCGGTTACCTTTCCTGCCCATTCGGCTATCCAGAGAGCAGGCAATTCGCCAAATCCTGGCGAATTGCCTGCACATACGGTGCCTGTTCGGTCCCTGTTCGAGGGCAGAGAAATCCCCATGAAAAAGCACTGCTTCGGCTATTCAGAGAACACAAACCAGCAGTGAAAGGTTCCCCTAATGCCCTGCCATTCGGTGGTTTCATTCGGCAAATTAATTCAGGAGAACCATAGACTTCAATGTTAAAAATATTCCCGTTTTAATTCAATATCAATAAACCGTTCATTATAAAATTCTGCAGCAAAAAGTCTCTTTATTTATAGATTTTTTAGGATACTTTAAGCATTTTTCTGAATTTTTTTAAAAAAAATTAAAAGTCCGATTTTTTTTTTTGATTTTTTTTCAGTTTACTTATTTTTTTTGTGACAGCCCTCTTTATTATCATTCCCTGGACCTCCTGTGAAAATTTCAGACATTTTTGCTCAGTAGTTTCTTTGAAACAGCGTTTCATTTTCCCAGATTCATACAAATGGTTTTTCTAATTTATTCACTGCCTCCTCTACGTCACAGCTGCTTCGGCTCTGTGTGATTCGGCTCCTTTTCGGCTCCTTTTCGGCTCCTGTTCGGCTTTTTCGAAGGTTAATCCAGATGTTTTTGCTTGTTTTCAGCGTGCATTCGGTTAGTTTTCGGTGGTTTACGGCAGCTTTTCCCTGCAATTCGGGGACCTGTGGTGCTTGCTGAATACACCGCAGGGTCACCGAAATGCAATCGGCAAAAGGAACCGAATTGAAGAGAACGAAAAGTCACCGAACGTGCGGTGACTTTTCGAATCTCTTTGGATAACCCTGTAAGTCCTTAAAGGGATATTTCTGTATGGTATCATTCCACCCTATTAATGTTGTAACTGCTGATAACGTGACATATTTTTAGATTTTTTTTTGTATTCATGTAGGGCTCTATTACATTCTTCGCGTTAAAACGCGGGTGCAAGGGAGGTAAAACTGTGCCCGCAGTTTTCCCCCTTGCGCCCGCATTATAACGCTGGATTACAATGCAGGCACAAAAAATGTTTCCTGCATTGTTATCGGACGTTAAAATCATGGATGCTCGCAGCAGCGCTGAGCGCTGCCGCGAGCATCCACTCGATGGAGTCCATAGGACTCTATTGAGTTCCCCCTGCTGGTCACATGACCAGCCAGATCTCGCCTCGCGAGATCCAGCTGGTCGGCGTAGTCATTACGCAGGGAGAGACTGGGGGGACTTTTTCCCTCAGTCTTTCCCTGCTCCCGCCGGACGGAGGAGGCGGTCGGAGCTGCGGTCCTCGCCGCGGGACAGAGGGTGAGTATGTGATTTGTTTTTTTATTTTTAAGGCTGGTGTTAACGGATTCTGCAGAAACGGAATTCGTTAACCCCAAGTCCTGGCTCTGGTTAACTTTTCGCTAACCAGAGCCAGGCGTTAATCAGCACTGGGACTTTGTAATCCAGCACTGATTAACACTTTGTGCTCCCCATGTTACGCATAGGGAGCACAAAGTACAGTAACCTCGTGCAGAGAAGAGCAAGGTACCAAACGCAAACGGGTTTCTTAACCCGTTTGCGTTTGGATTGTAATATGCGGTAAACACCGCAACAAACGTTAATTTTCACGCAAGGGAGCGTTAACGTTTGCGTAAAGAGTGTAATAGGGCCCGTACTGTTTTTCCCTCCCTCTTTCCCTCTATAAGATGATCTCAAACCCCCTCTCTTCTTCTCTTTTACTCAACAGTGAACAAAACTGTAGAGATTCACACTCCCTTCTATGAAAAAGGAAAATAAGAATCACAAAAAGAGTCTTTTCGGCTCCTGAAAGCTGAGGGAAAAATAGGATTACATCATTCCGCATCCAACCAAGAGGGCAGCCATAACTGAAATGCTAAGGTAGTTTCCTCTGCATGAGAGATGCAGCAACCCTTGATGATCATTTTGTCTTAGTTTTTCCTTTATTGGAAAATGTTGTGGTGGGTAGTGGGGTTGTTAAAGCGCCAGCATGTTATATGCAAATAAAGACTGATTTCTTAAAAGGAATTTCGATACACATACTGCTATATTATGACAAACAAAATAATAAATCTTCCTATATATTGCATGAACAAATGGTAGTCAAGATGAAATAATAGTTTTGGAGCTATTATTTCATCTTCTGCCTTTACAGGAAGTTGTAGCTAATGCCCCTCTGAGTACAATGAGCAAAGGATCAACATGTGGTATACCCTCTAGGCTTGTGGAGAACCTTGAGAATGTTGAGGACAGATGTGTAGAATTGTATCTGGCTTTGATACAAGTTGACTTAGGCTGCAGGCACAGAAGCGTTTTTCAGAGCGCAAGGAACGTCTGTGAGAGTCAATGTTCCTTCCACTCTGACGTCCTTGTGGCCACCTCGTTGAGCACAGTTAGTGCGCTCAGCACTACAAAGTTCAATCCTATGGAGGATCGTGCTTTGTAGCCCCATCAGCGTCCATTGTAGCTTTTGTCGGGGGGAGCTTTTTGATGTACGGTGGTAGCACGCGCAATTTGTGCATGCGCTACCCCATGTGCCGCTCTCTGTCGATCCATCACAAGCTGCGATGGATGCAGGGAAGTGCGGTCACACAGACCCACTCAGTGCGCCCGTGTGACCGCAACCTTAAGTGGTTATTCTAGAAGAACCCTTATTTCACTGAAGTTCACCATATTTGCATACAATTGTAAAAATCTGCATTGTTAAAACTGCAGTGAACTTCAGTTATCTACAGAAGCTACAACAGCAGGCAAAGTTGATGCAAACAATTGTGAACAATGCTGAGCAATGGTACCACTGTTATTCTTCTGTAGAAGGAAGCATTGCTATTCCTTATTTACTGTTGTGGCAATCTTCATTGAATTTCCTTTGAAACAACAAAAGCAATGCTAGACAACATCAACGACAGCTGTGGAAATAAAGGTGAAGACTACACTGGAAAACTCTGGCAGAACCACACTGAGAACCAGGGCCGGTCTAAGACTGCCTTGTGCTGCCTGGGTCCAAGGATGGAATGCTGCTCAGTTCCCAAAAAAAAACCCACACCCATCAAAACATACCAATATATCAAAGAGCTCCACAGCAATCAAACTCACAGTAATATGCAGTGTGTAGGAGTGTATCAGAGAGCTCCACAGCAATTAAAACTCACTGTAATATGCGGTTTGTATGAGCGTATCGCAGAGCTCCACAGCAATAAAACTCACAGTAATGGGCAGTGTTTATGAAGCTCATAATCACTGAACATTACTGTGAGTTTTATTGCTGTGGAACTCTGTGATACGCTCATGCACACTGCACGCTACTGTAAGTTTTATTGCTGTGGAGCTCTGTGATACATGTATCACAGAGCTCCACAGCAATTAAACTAACAGTAATGTACAGTGTGTATGAGCGTATCACGGAGTTCCACAGCAATAAATCTCACATTAATGTATACTGTGTATGAGTGTGTCAGAGAACCCACAAGGTCACACATCATTCTATCCCCTACACACATTGGCACATCTATATGTCCTCCATATACCCCCACATACAGTGGCATATCCATATACCCCATACACAGACACACTTGCATATACCCATACAGGCACACATACATATGCCCACACATCTATATATCCACACACGGTGTACAATACCCACACAGTGTTGCGCATTCACATAACCACACATCCACAGAGTCACACATCTGCATACTTACATATGCACACATCCATATACATCCACACACAATGCCACACATCCACATACCTACTAATCCAAACACACATCCACACAGTGTCACACATCCACATACATACACACTGTCATACATCTGCATACGCACACATCCACACAGAGAGTTTCACATCCACTTGCACACGCAACCACACACAGTGTCACAAGTCCACAGACACACACATCCATATACAATTTCACATTATTATTATAATTTTTATTTACACATCCATAAACCCACATGCTGGGCCTCTGCAGGTGCTGGCCCAGACTTTAGAAGGCCCCGGGCAGTGAGAGCAGGGGTCAGGCTGGCCTAGATTTTGTATGAGTATATCACAGAGCTCCAGAGAGTGACTGGGTGAAAAGACCTCCTGGAACCAGACAATCGGCTGCTGGGCGCTCTGGCTGATTGGCTGCTAGAGGCCCCAGCTGGTAGGCTGCTTGTGGTCCCGGCTGATTGGCTACTCAAGGCCTGATTGCCCATGTTGGCACTGTAGTCGCGTAGACGTGGGTAATCACCGCTGGTCCAAGGGCAGCATCTCAAAGGATGTGTACGAGGTGGGCGCAGCATCCCTGAGTCAAAAAGTCATGTTACATGGCAAGCAGTGCTGCGGCGTACCTTGTGCACGTGTGTCACGGGGGAAGGGGGCAGATAAATGCCACCCCTGACAAAGTGCCGCCTGGAGCCATGACTCCAAGGATGAGAAAGCCCTGCTGAGAACCAGGCTGAACAAATTTGGCAGAAACTACAAGGGAAACCACAGCAATGTACTTTGGAAGCGATGGTTGAAAGTGCAGGAAGCTATGGTGGAACTTCCCAAAACAGTGAATTCATCATAGTTGATCTACCCACCATAGTTTGTCGAAGTAAAACCATCATTGTTTGAATTCAACCTCAACTGATTAGGCAAAGTCAGAAATTCTTAATAAGTAGTTAAATACTAATGTTTCTGAAACAAGATCTAAGAATGAGACGAGTGTCATGTATTTTAGATTATTTTTATATTAATTAATTTTCACAGAGATATTTCTCCACCAACTATGCAAGAACCAAAATATCCAAAAGTGCTACGATCATTCTTTCCTTTCATTGCAAACCACATTGTAGTAAATGAGACAAGATGTTCCTCAGTTTAAAGCTGGCATTCTATATGTAAATGGCCTTCTGTGTCATAAGCTCTTTGACAGCTTCATAAGTCTCAGTCTTGAATCTTCATCAATCACTTTTGCTTATCCATTTATGCCTCTTTTCCCTCCGGAAAAAAAAAAGATTTAAACATAGATGATAACTTAGATTAGGCAAAAATGGTCAGCATATCACAGATACACTGTAGTTAATCCCCATTCCTTTAGGCTAATCAACTTCCCAAATGGACTGCAGTATGGAAATTGCCTCCAGCCTAAACAGATAGAAAAAAGAAATCTAGTTGACTGTAATTGATCACAAAAATAAAGAAAAATAAATAAACAATATGAATTGGGTGGATAGATCTATATATCATTGCTTTTGTTCGTTTCAGAAAATAGAGTTCATGGCAACATGATGATATCTGCCTGCAATATTTTTTGTCCAATTTGGGAATTTAGCACTGCAACTTGTCACTTTTCTCAACTGTTGTTACATCAGCCTATCTGTGTTTCTCATTTTCTTTAGGGTAGGAAAAGGAGCTCATTGGTTTTATTCAATGTTATTTATTTATATGTTTTTTCAGTATTTTTTTTTAAAGAGATGCACTAGTAAGTTAAATTGTACAAGATTTAATTCTAGCTAACAGTCTCCGGGAAGAGGAAAAATAGTTTACATATAAAAGGTTATTCAATAAGAACCGAACTTGCCACCGAATTGCACCGAACAGTGAATTTCCCTGCACACTGCAATTTTGTGACAGGTCTACTGTACAGAAAGCTGGCATTTTGCCAAATATTGGTGAATTGCCAGCAAAATTTGATGCAGTTCGCCTCAGATCGCTGCAATTCGGCGATCTTCGGTAGCTGTGAAATTGTCCCATAGTCCCATAATGGTTATCCCATATTTTATATGTCAGAATCATTGCAATTTATTTGGCACCACCGGGGGGGTATATCGAGTGTGGCTCGGGGTTAATTTCATTGCTGAAAGCGGTAACCCCGAGCCACACTTGGGCTGGATACATACCCGGCCCTGCACTCCCTCGCGGTTCCCCCGCTGTCACCTCCGGAGTATTGTGACGTCATACTTCCAGGAAGCAGGATTCCGCGATCACCGGAGGAGAATGCGATCGCGGAGGTACAGGTAAGAATCCAGCCCAAATGTGACTTGGTTACCACTTTCAGCAATGAAATTTAACCCCGAGCCACACTCGGGAATACCGCCAGGGAGGTTAATCTATTCAGAGAATGCCGAACTGCACTGAAATGTTGGCAAACTGCCCAGATTTTTGGTGCTTTTAACAAGGCAAGTACCCAAACAGTCCAGGGTTGTCCCCATAGGTTTATATCTGGTGCGCTTTAGAATGAGGGAAGGTAGACTCAAAAAAATCAAACAGGCTTTATTTTCAATAATAAATAAGATTAAATAAAAACAAAATAAAATAAATTAAAATGTGCAGAATATAAAAAAAAACTATAAGCATAGCCTTCAGGAGTCTTTGATTCTTATTTTCCTCATGTACGGGCAGGGGAGGGCATGTCCGTTGCTCTTTTCAGTGTTGAGGAGGATTGGTGACAGACACTCAGGTCAGGTCACAGAGGTGGGATTCACCAAGTGATTGATACAGGTACGCTGCACCCGATATCAATGTGAGAAATCTTGCCACGGTCACTAACCACTTAAATGACGCTGTGACGTAATGTCATTCAAGTCCCTGAAGTGAGATGTGCATATCTTGAAGGCCAGGATCAGCCCAGTGGCAAGGAAGGGGCCAAAATGTTATGTCATCACTTTGGGTTGCTGAAATAAGGGAGACTTCTGGTCCCCCTATACCAAAGTTGAAAAGCCCATTGAGGGGTTAATATAGAGAGTGAGTGGGCAACAGCAGGCCTCATCTGCTCCCCAGCCACAAATCTATAGGGCCTAAGGGGCTATTGACATGGGGGGGTGGGGGGCGTTGTGCAAAATTGCTATATTATCCTACATGTAAGTGTTAACTACACATCCCATGTTTCACATTCATATTATGATCTTTTTTTTCTCAACAAAAAAGATTAGTAGTGAGGGGGTTAGGATCTGCGGTAGCTAGTAATTAAAATTTATAAGTCAATTATCTTCCCTTATTTAACGCCCCCAAATGCATGAAGTAAAAAAAGAGACCCAAAAATCTAAATCTAACTTATCATTAAGATTTTTGTATAGAAAAGGGTTTTTGGATAAACCTAGCTTAGCAACTGTTCTTCTCCTTCGAAGCTGAGTTGAGTATACATAATAATAATTAAGGTTTATTGTTATCGCTAAGTAGGAAAAGAGAACTAATTGAAATTGGGGATGCAAGTTCCATTGTTACTTCTTCATTCTCTGCTTTCTCTGCTTTGTGGTTATTAATTTAATGTGTGTATGGGGGCACAAAAAATCAAGGACTATAATGAATGATGCTTGGCAAGGATAATGAAATTACATATCTTTGTCAACAGCTTGCGATGAGGGCTAGACTGCACTTAGAGCTGTTTTATACTGCTGCATCGACGGAAACCGCGCTACAATTAAAGAAAGGAATTCTGTATTTTGTAGAGAGCTGTACAATAAAAGAAGAGTTGTTTCACCACTTTGAAAACAAATGCATTTTGAAAAATTGTAGAAATAACTCGCAATAGCAAAAGGGAGACGACATACTGCCTAGCATAACGACTGTAAATGTGCATTGATATACCAAGCAATTGTACATATAATGTCTAGATTATGAATACATGTTGTGGCACCTCTTTGAGTTAATATAACAACACTTATATATTCACCTTGAATCAGTGAATTTAATATCTAATGATTCACAATGATACAAACAGGTGTCTCTAGAGGGGGACCAGGGGGAACCCTAGGTTATTCATTGCACCCCATGTGCTCCCCCCACCAGGGATCAGCAACCAGCTACCACCGCTTTTTCAGACCGCTGTATCTCCGTCCCCATGCATTGAACATGGTGTCATTGGAAAGGGCAGAGTTTGGCCTTTCCAATGATGCCCAACATGACCATATTCAGTGTAAAATAAAAATTATTAATATTAAAACAAATTGTAATGTTTATTCACATGGTTGAAATGACTCAGCAGTGAAAGGGTTAGTTGTCAGACTACATATTATGTTGTCTATTACTTTAGTTTTTGCTTTGGTTTAATTGTATATTGAGGGTTAATGGGCAGGCTTCATCCCTCATAGTATACATTTTGGGCCCTATTACACTCTTCGCACATACGTTTGCACCGGCACAAAAATGCATTAACGCGAGGGGCAAAACCCTTTGCGCTGTACGTCATATTGCAATGTCAGTGCAATAAATGCGCGTCTATGTCTACCGCGGGTGAACCTGCGCGAATGCTGCGCGAGCTTACTGTACGTCGCGCATCCTATACTTAACATTGTGAGCGCAAATGCGTTTGTGCGCTGGTACGCGGATGGTATTACAATCTATGTGCAGGAATTAATGCATAGACGTTGCACGCATAATTTTAGCAACTCCTGAAAGCTGGTGTTAAAGGCAAATTCTATCAACCTGGCCGAAACCAAATACACCAGCCCAAAAAAAAGGAATGCAGCAAAGTATGACAGGCACAAAAACTTAACGTGAGACAATTGTGGTTCTTAATTTTGAATGGCTGAATCGCATGAAAAAACAGCCCGCACACTGATTTCTGCACGCAACTTTGCTGCGCGCACGTTTGTGCGCATCCGTTTTACGCGCGTTATTGCTCGAAGGATGAAAAATGCGCGAGGATTGTAATTCCAGCGTTGATTTACGCGCGTTAACGGTTAACTTTTAACGTTTAACCTTGATAACTGGCATTTTAGGGTTTAATGGGTAGGCCGAAAGGTAACCGAACAGTGAAATTCAGCGTACGGTTACCTTTCCTGGCCATTCGGCTATTCAGAGAGCAGGCAGTTCGCCAAATGTTGGCGAATTGCCTGTACATATGGTGCCTGTTCGTTGCCTGTTCGAGAGCAGTGAATTCCCCATAGAGAAGCAATGCTTTGTCTATTCAGAGAACAGAAACCAGCAGTGAAAAGTTGGCCGAAATGCCCTGCTGTTCGATGGTTTCATGCGGCAGATTTATTCAGGCGAATCCCAAAGGCATCAATGTTAAAAATATTCCCATTTTCGGGGGCGGAGCCAACTGCGGAGCATGGCGGACACGTTTTAGTCCAGCTCCAAACCAGCCAGCGAGGAACAGCGGATTTTAGCTGCCAGAGACCACATAAACCCGTCAAGGTACCGCAATCCCCAACCGGAACACACAGCCGACACGATGGCTACCGCAAAGGGGAAAAAAACACCGGGAACAAAGGAGTTTTTCACTCCCCGGCCCAGTAAACGCCGAGAGGATACAGATTCCCAAAATGGCGGCGGCTCCCCTTCCCACTCTCCTGCTTCGACGGCAGGCACCTCTGAGGGAGATTTAATGGCGTTTACCGCACGCATGGAGAATCTCTTTAAGGAATTCTCATCCTCCCTGTCAGCGCGCCTAGATACGGTGTCGGCGGACATCCGCAAGGATATTCAAGAAATTGGAGACCGGACCTCACACCTAGAAAACAAAATGTCTGAAATGGCGGACGCACACAACGCTATGGCCGCAGCAGTAGAATCTTTGGAATCCAAACTATTGCAATGTACAAATAAACTGGCGGATCTCGAGGACAGGTCTCGACGCCATAACCTCAAAATTCGAGGAATCCCAGAAACGATTCATCCCCGAGACCTCAAGGCATATGTCACGGACTTATTTACACACTTGCTCCCCGGAGTTGCTCCTGACACGTTACTCATGGACAGAATACATCGTATACCAAAACCACCATCTGCCCCTCAAAAAGCACCTAGGGACGTGATCCTCAAGATGCACTACTATAAACCTAGGGAAGATGTCTTGCGAGCAATGCGTAAACCAGAAATATTGGGTTCCCAATACGACCATCTAGAAATTTACCCGGACTTTTCTAAAGTAACACTACAACAAAGAAGACTGTTTCGACCGTTAACAATGGCTCTACGGGATGCTGGTATACTATACAGGTGGGGATTCCCCACAAAGTTAATTGTTCTCCGCGAGGGGGTTACCACAGTCCTCACATCTCCTACTGAGGGCCAAACAACCCTGGAGTCTTGGGGCCTTCAACTACATGAGGATGCCCAGGAACGCAAATCTACATTAAAAAAGGTGATACCGGACTGGCGCCAACGCTGACTAGATGGGCACGAGAAAGTCAAGCCCTCGCAGATCAGTTCCTTGTGATGGAACCCTTACACATTTTTGGCCGCAAAACGCAGGACGGGTAACACTGGTGGCTTAACGATTGATATCTTGGTCTCGCTGCTGGTGGCAGATGGACCTTCCCCCCCTCTTTTTTCGTTTCTCCCCCTTCTTAGTTGAGGGCACGGATGCCTCCCAGACGGGAGGATCCGATGGAGAGTATGGCGTTCTGGAACGCACCAAGTTTTGTCGCTATGTTGCGGCGTTTTTTTGTTTTGGTTTTATTCCCCTTTTCCCCCTTCTCCCAGACCCTGGGGGGTTGCAGCGATTCTCGATACGTCTTATTGCACCACTGGCCGAGAGGTCAAGTCGTTCGTTTAAAATGTTGTTTATCTGTTCCTAACATATATTTTGTAAACTTTTATGAGGATAGTATCGTATAATGTGAAAGGTTTAAACTTACCAGTTAAACGTCACTCTTTATATAAAGATCTTCGTACGTATGACGCGGATATAGTCTGCCTCCAGGAAACACACTTTAGGAGACTAGATCACCCTAAACTGTATACACCTCACTACCGCACTCAATTTCATTCGACATACAGGGCTAAGTCTAGAGGGGTGACGATTTTGATTCACAACAGACTGACAATGCAGACTCACAGAATTATTACGGATCCCAGAGGCAGATATATTATTTTAATTTGCACAATCAATGGCAGGGTGTACACGATAGTAGCGACTTACGCCCCTAATAATTCTCAAACACAATTTCTGACGCATCTTCTAAACAAAATTACGGACGTTTTATCAGGCGACCTAGTGGTCTGTGGCGATTTGAATCTATGTATGGACCCAACGAAAGACCGTTCAGTTCCTACGGGCACACAAGCAGGGAGACAATTTTTAAAGCTGCATTCTCTCCTTGGACAACACCATTTATATGACATATGGCGCCTGCTCCATCCTACAGAGAGAGATTATACTTTCCGATCGGGAGTACACAATAGTTACTCACGCATAGATTATTTTCTCCTACTATCGAATCTTCTCTCCCGCGCTACCACATGCGATATACTCCCCTTCACATGGTCTGACCACGCCCCATTGCTTCTCGACATACAAGACGAATTTCATTCTCATGCGAGACCACCCTGGAGATTTAGCGAACACATATTAAAACATGAGCCGGCGTCTCTGGCAATTAATGAAGCGCTAACTAATTATTTTAAGGAAAACGCGTCCATGGAGGTAAACCCTTTTGATATATGGCAGGCTCACAAAGCAGTCATTAGGGGCGTATGCATGCAGTGGGGAGATCGACTAAAAAAGCAACACACAGCACACCGCTTGGAGGTTCTTCGGAACATCCAGGATATAGATACCCAGAACAAATTGTCCCCGACGGCGGAACTGGCGGACGCTTTGGACGATGCCCTACGATCACTCGCTGACTTGGAAGCGGACAGATTTAATTTAACTATGCACAGGATGAAGACGCGGTTTTATGCGTTTCAAAATAAACCGGGCAGACTTTTGGCTCGTAGACTAAAACCTCCCCCTGCCACACAAGGAATTTCTCACCTCAAATCTGACAAAGGACTAATACATAATCCACTAGACATAGCTAACAAATTCGCAGATTTTTATGAGACATTGTATAACCTATCCACAGACGACAATGTGATACAGCCTACCCCCGACACCATCTCTGACTATCTACATACACTACACCTGCCAAAAATATCCCCTTCACAAATGACAAATCTAGCTTCTCCGATCTCTATAGAAGAAATTTCTGAAGTGATTAAAGGACTACAAAAACGAAAAGCCCCGGGCCCTGACGGCCTTAATGGTCTATATTACTCGACTTTTACCGCTCACCTCTTGCCGCACCTACACTCGATTTTTAACGTTGCCCGAGAACAGGGTACATTCCCGACAGATATGCTACGGGCTCACATAATTACACTCCCTAAACCAGGCAAGATCCCGGATGAATGTCGTAATCTTCGCCCAATCTCACTTCTTAATGTAGACATAAAATTGTATGGGAAAATTCTGGCGAATAGACTACAATACATTTTACCGACTTTAATTGGCCAAGACCAGGTGGGGTTTATTTCTGGCAGGCACGGACCAGATAGCACAAAAAAGTTGATCAACTTGATGGAAACCTTGCAGCGGTCAGGTTGTCCTTGCTTGGTATTGTCCCTAGATGCTGAGAAAGCCTTCGATAGAGTAAATTGGCTATTTCTCCATGAAACCCTTAAGATGTATGGTTTTCCCCCCCCGCTGTTGACGGCAGTAAAGGCCCTGTATGATTCCCCTTCAGCCAGAGTTCTGACATCGGGATTTATGTCTGACGAATTTGTGATTACAAACGGCACACGTCAGGGGTGCCCTCTTTCCCCCCTATTATATGCCCTGGTGTTAGAACCACTGGCACAGGCTATCCGCCAGAATGATAACATTAGAGGCGTCCCAATAGGTCCCACAACATATAAACAACAACTGTATGCGGACGACATCCTTTTGACGTTGACTGACCCAGAGGTGTCTTTATCGGCCTTATATCACGAGTTAGAGGCGTATAGCAAGGTGTCTTTTCATTTAGTGAACTTACTTAAAACGCAAGCTCTGCCAATTAATATGACACAACCTTTTCTAGACACTCTTAAAGTGCAATATAAATTTGATTGGCGCACTAATTATTTGGTTTATTTGGGTCTTAGAATCTCGGGGAAATCTGAAGATCTTTTTCAATATAACTATGAACGTGTTCTTTCTGAGATAAGATTACTAATCCATAGATGGAGAATGAAAGAAGTCTCGTGGTTGGGTAGAGTGGCGGCCGCAAAGATGATTATTTTACCAAAACTACTGTATGTGTTCCGGGCCCTGCCCCTAAATTTGCCCCGACATTTTCTGGTCAAGGTTCAGTCCGTTTTGACCTCTTATGTCTGGAACAACAAAAGGCCTAGAGTTCCTCGGAAGCTATTAAGTTATAGACACAGAGATGGAGGCCTGAACATGATACACGTACAACACTATTATTGGGCAGCGTGCCTGGCATCTTTATCGGAGTCCTTTCACGCACGCCCCACGCCACAATGGTTATCCATTGAGGCAGCATATATGGAGGGACATGATTTGACAACATTACTTTGGGTCCCCATCAAGGACAGACCACGGATAGACTCCCCACTGGCCAGTACGGTGTTACATCTTAAAATATGGGACAAAGGGTTCCGCTCTTTCACAAATCATTATCCGATCTCTATGGCTACACCCGTGGAATCTTTTAGGTATCTACTCCCTCACGGAGATTATGCTAGATGGGCTCAGTATGGAGTGTTAAACCTTCATCATTTCTTTGATGCGGCCTCCATTCTACCTTTTGAGACATTGTGTACTAAATTCAAGGTTCCAAATGCAATGTTTTTATCATATATGCAAATACACTCTTATCTTAAAGCTCAGAAGATCTTTCCTACACTGTCTGCTAAGGTTCCATTACTCTCAGAAACAGAACTATTCTGTTTGGACTCTCACTCCACTACTAAAGCGATTTCGATGTATTACAGAGTGCTTAATACCCCACAAAAAGCTGTTACTTGGACATTTCAAAAAAGTTGGGAACGGGAACTGGAACAATCTTTTACACCAACCCAATGGGCCACGGCTTATATGTTTGCAGTGGGAGCTACCCGGTGTGTTACCTTATTAGAGACACAACGAAAGATCCTTTATAGATGGTACCTCACACCAGACAGAATCAAAAAATACATGCCGAACCAACCGGATGTATGCTGGAGATGCTCCCTAGCACAAGGTTCTATGAGTCACATTTGGTGGCATTGCCCTACAATAAATTCATTATGGAAGGACATCTCGATACTGGCGACCGAGGTCCTCGGTATGCTGATCCCTCACAAACCGGAGATTCTTTTATTGGGTATGATCAACCTCCCGAAACCTCAAAGAAAGATGTTATTTATCCTCATTTCTACGACCTCTTTGCTTATAGCACAAAACTGGAAGTCCACATTAATACCTACTAAAAAACAAGTTATTGACTTACTAAACCAATACCGTGGATTTGACTCACGGATTGTGGCATCGGAAGACATACATCCACCCAAATCGGATCCCTGGGTACTTTGGGACATACACAAAATCTCTACGCCATGTGGACTGTGACCGGGCTACCGATCCTGGTACACACATTTTATTTTTATGTGGCTGCAACCCCCCTCTTCCCCCCCCTCCTGCCCTTTGTTATGGTTATTTTGAGTATTTATTTGTACTTTTGATGGCAAAAATTCTAATAAAAATTTATGTTTTAAAAAATATTCCCATTTTCATCCAATATCTAATAAACCGTTGATTATAATAGTCTGCAGTAAAAAGTCTCTTTATTTATAGATTTTTTTTAAGATCTTTTAGGCATTTTTCTAGATTTTTTCTAAAAAAAATTCTGTTAATTTTTTTAAATCGTTTTTTCTTTTTTCTGTAACAGCCCTTTTTATTATCATTCATTGAACCTTATATGTAAATTTCAGATATTTTCGTCCTGTAGTTTCTTTGCAAACAACGTTTCACTTTTTAAACATTCAAGCGTACTTTTTTTTTCACTCCATTCGTCTGTGGTGTCGGCTTTTTCTGGCGGCTGCTCTGCGCTGTTATCGGCGGCTGCTCGGGTTTCTCCGGCATGTTCGGCGGGGTTGATCCAGATGTTTTTGCGGGTTTTGGTGTGCCTTCGCTGGGTTTTGCGGTGAGTGTTCGTCGGGTTTGCGGCGGCTTTTCCCTGCACTACGATGGCCCTGTGGTGCTTGCTGAATACACTGCAGGGTCGCCAAAGTGGGCTCGCCAAATCACATTGAATTGAAGAGAACGAAAAGTCACCGAACGTGCGGTGACTTTTCGATTCTCTTTGAATAACCCTCTTAGTTATCCACTTAATGCCAATTTGATTCTTGTTGATTTATTTTGTGGTGGAATACGCAACAAACAGCATAATGGGAACGTCTTCATTTCATAGATTAGTACTTAATTATTGGTGTAGTTCCAGAAGGAGACCAATTAATTAATTAAATTATATCTTGATATTTCAAATCTTTATTGAATGTTATTGGTTAGTTTTTCACCCAGTTTTATTTATTCCCTTTACAATTGTTTATTTCTGTTCCATATACAAATGCTTTTTATCACCCGGATAACAACAGTTATGAACACTTACGGGTTAAGCAAACATACAGATCTATTTTAAACACGACTTTACAGAACATACCAATTGTACTGTTAAGCCAATGGACACAAAAGGTCATCGATCTACACTTACCCAGAGCCCTAGGGTGCTTTCAATGCCTCAAGGCACTAGCTGACTGTTACTTCCCACATGGAAAAGGCTGTATTTCATGGTAATCTTTTTGAACAGCATTGTCAATGGCAGTGTCCTGTGGATGTGACAATAATAGACAACAAATACACTAATGAGAATTACAAAGAAACATGGGCTGGGGAAATGAGGAGAGATCGATGGATTCTCTTCACTTCCACCCACAGGTTTATACTTTCAGCCACTTCTTAATATTTCCTAAAGTCCTTACTCTTATGTATTACAACATTCATAATTTCATAATATAAGTTGTTGTAACACAAAGGGATCTTAAACATATTCTCCTTTTTCAGCTGGCAAAAGAAATAATGTGTACTGTTCAGAGAACATCAGCAGAATTATTTTTACTTGCTTTGATGTTTAACCCGTTCACTACCAAGCGACCACTGTCAGGAACCATTTTTAATACTGTATAATTAATGAACAATGATTACTTAACATTAATTAATTAAATTATAATTTATAATTATAATTAACATTAATTATGCAGTAAAAATATTATGTAGAAAGTTCACAATATACTTTTTAGAGTAGTAACCCCATTTAACCCTTTGATGCCACAGGACATGCTATGTCGTCCTTGCGGCGGGAAGGCTTTGAAGCGGCAGAGCATATAAGTAATTCAATCGGCTGCCTCGGCCCCTCCCTGCAGCCCGTGCGTGCCGCCGTTGGCTGCAGAGAGACGGCCTGAACCTGCAGGATTGGCCGAAATAAGTGGCTCGCCGGTGGTAACCCTTGCCTGATGGGTGACGCCTCTGTCCTTAACCCCCTCAGTGCAGAAGATGTGTCAGGAACATCATGGAGATACCCTGCAATATGCAGAGGATGTTGCCCACACGTCATCCGCTTAGCGGGATATCGCTCCCGACACTCACCTCTCTCTCCGCGGTCCTGTGGCGTCCCTCCCCCTGATCTGGAGGGAGAGGGGTCCAAAGGGCCCCCTTCCTTTCAGTTGCTCTTCCAGCTTTGCCGGGGGTTTTCTGCAAATGACGTAATCGCGATTAGCATGATGATGTAATTTGCAGGCGACCCCCTGCAAAGAGCTGGAAGAGCGCCTGAAAGAAGGTCGGGGTCCTTTGGATCCCTCTCCCTCAAAATCAAGAGGAGGTTAAAGTCAAAGACAAACACCACTGGAGTGGACAGAGTCTACCCTTTCAAACAATGCCTGTCTTTACCCTCTGAGGTGCTGGTCTGCGAACCAGATCGCGGACCTCTCTTGGAGGTGGCTGACATCTCGAATATCAGCCAAGCCTCCGGGGCCTCTCCCCGCCCACTGACATCATCGAGCATGGTGCAATGATGTCAGTGTAAGAATTTACCCCTAGCTGCCAAAGGGTTTCCCATTGGAAACCCTATGGTAGAGATAGTGGGGTCCTTTGGACCCCTGTATCTCCCAATCTGTGTCAGCTAGAGATTTATATTTGGTATCATTGGAAAGGCCGGAGCATGCTGGATTTCTAAAGAAGATGTAATATTTGTTAGAAAAAAATCATGTCAAGGGCAGTGAAGTAGATGCTGGTTCTACTCTTTGGGGGTTATTCAGAGAGCACCAAAATTTTCCCAGACATTTCCGTGCTCTTTCATTCCCCACACTTCCCTGCACTTCGGGGAATCAAAGTTCCCCACCCTGCGGTGAATTCAGCATTCACCGCAGGGTTCCCCGAAGTGCAGGGAAACCTCGCCGAAAACCCGCCGGAACGCCGCAAAAAACACATCGGAAAAAAAACAACAAGCCGCCGATCACAGCGCAGCCTTAGGCTAGGGTCAGACTGAGGCAGTGCGAACGCGCGTGCAGGCGCACTTAATCACGGCCGTGCTAGCAGCAGATGCCGGGCAATGACGGCCAATATACGAAGTACGGTCGCACAAAAGTCCGGCTGCGCAACGCAAGTGGAAAATGAACGCATTTTTTCGAGAACGTTAAACCACTAGTACTGACGTACAGAGTGCGCTGCGTCCGCTAGCGGCGTGTGTGCGTGAATTGGAGATGTCAGACGCTGCTAATGTCCGGCCAACATAACGTCCAGACTCAAAAAGAGTTTTATTGATGATCCGTACAAAATCACGGATGAAAATGCGCATCGTATGACCGCTATTGCGTATTCCGTGAAAAAATACGTCCATTCTTCGAACGCACATTTTCACGGACAACGTGAAAAATGCGTTAGTCTGACCTTAGCCTTAAAAAGCCAACAAGCTGACGAACAGGGTAAAAGCGAAAAACAATATGATTGAAAGTGTCAAACTTGCCTGGAAAATGCCTGGAATTTACATATTAGATCCTATGAATGATAATAAAGGGTCTGTTACAGAAAAAAGAAAAAAACGCTTTTTAACCCTTTCGCTGCTGAGGCTTTTCCCGCCCCTGTGCTGAGGTCATTTTTTACCTGTTTTGCGCATCATGTTTAAACGTGTTTTTAAGGCTTATTTTAGTATATGACCCAGACATATTATATATCGTTCTTTCCGTCAGACTCGGTAGATTCATAATATGTCATTATTATATGTATACGTTATGTCATGTCTGTATATTATAACAAAAAATGCAATAAAATATGAATTTTTAATAATTTACAATGTGTAAAGTGTTTTTTTCCACATTTTAACATGCGAGCAATTGCGGTTATATTTTGTATGGGGTGCGCTTGTTAAAAAAATTAGAGATGGGGGTCTCGTTACATTTTTTTTTGGGGAAAATTACACTATTTTTAACAAACGCACCGCATACAAAAATCGTTAGTGCAGCATCATTGTTCACATTATAATTGAAATGGGAACAATATTGCTACACTAACAAACCAAAAAAAATAAAAAAAATGTGTTTATTTTTTTTTTTTAATTTTTTTTTTTAATTTTTTTTTATTTTTATTTTAAATTTTTTTTTTTTTTTACAAATTTTTTAACTTTCATGTTTGGTATCGTTGGAACGGCCATGCTCTGGCCGATCCAACGATATCAAAATTTAACCCCTAGCTGCCACGGATCGGGAGATAGGGAGTTCATTGGAACTCCCTATCTCCACACTTGGTGGCAGTTAGGGGTTAACGCTAGGACTGGCGTCATCGTGCTGCGCACGATGACGCCAGTCCTCTGGCGGAGTTCCCGGAAGCTTGGCCGACATCCAAGATGTCGGCCAGCTCCCGGGAAGGATCGCGAATCGGCGCTTTTCAGCGCCGATTTGCGATCCAGCTCCCCAGGGGTTAATGCCAGGCATCATTTGGAAGGGCAGGCTGTGCCCTTCCAAATGATGCCTGGGTTAAGCCCCTGTGCGCCGCCGATCGGGAGGGAGAGAGGTCCGAAGGACCTCCCCCCCCTCCCTTTCAGGCGCCTCCTCCGCACATGCGGGGGGGCGCCTGAATTAGGTGTCATCGCGCCCCCGCGATGACACCTAATAATGGCGGCTGGTGGTCCGGATGCCGGGCTGACATCCAGGATGTCAGCCCGCACCGGAGGGGCCAGCGATCGGCCGGAACCCGGCCGAACGCTGACCCCAAGCTGAGGACGCGCTCAGCGCGTCCTCAGCACACCAGCGGTAATGCTGAGGACGCGCTGAGCGCGTCCTTAGCATTGAAGTGGTTAAAAAACCCAGAAAAAAACATTGCTGAAAAAATCCCCAAAAAATGCCTAGAAGATCCTAAAAAATCAATAAATCAAGAGACTTTTTAATGCAGATTAAAATAATAAATGGATTATTAGATATTGGATAATAACGGGAATATTTTTACATTGAAGCCTATGGGATTCACCTGAATAAACCTGCCGAATGAAACCACCAAACATCAGGGCACTTCGGCAACTTTTCACTGCTGTTCGATGTTCTCTGAATAGATTAACCATTGCTTCTCTTTGGGGATTTCACTGCCTTCGAACAGCCTGCCTACTCTCTGAATAGCCAAATAGCCCCGAAATATCACCATACGGGAAAATTCCCTGTTCGGTGACATTTCGGGGTCAGATCGGCTCTCTGAATAACCTCTTTAGTGTAAAAGTCTGTCATAAACGGCCACCATATATTTGATAATACAGCGATGGGAGATGGAGTGATAATTCAACTGAACTAACAGGTGTTTCCTTTTTCTTAAATATAAGTGATTCTTCCTCTTTGATATTTATGGGTAGGAGGAGTGGGAGGGTAATCATGATATACAGGACGACTCAAAGGAGTAATTAGGCCTTTTCGAGATTTAACTTACCATTAAATTCTATTAGCTTGCCCTGTGTTTGCCTCGACAGCACAGAGCTGTGACATCATTTATCTAATTAGTAAATTTTAATTTTAATTAAAACAGAGCTCAAAAATACATCAGTATGAATATGTGTTTTTTTATGCAGAAATTAAATTTCTGTGGTATTGACGGTTTCTCTTTCAGGGCCAAATTTTATATTTTATTCTACTGCATTATAGAACAGAAAAAAATAGTCCTATTTTACAGTTTTTGAGCTGTAGTTTATGGAAAAACAGCTAGCATTAACCGATTTCCATTAGCAGGGCACCACTGGTATTCAAAGTATAGCTTTTACCATTCATTGCAAAGCTCTAATGCTGCTAGCACTAACAATCACAATGCTATGTTACAGCCAGTTTACAGAAAAAGGATTTGTGTGGTAAAGCAAACTCTGGATGAAGGACACTGAGGGACAATGTCACCTTGTTCTTCTTTCTAGAGTGTCACCAGAACATTAAAGTTTTGGGGGAGTTTGTATTTAGTTTACTGTTCCTTTTTATTCTTATAGTAGCATAAAACCAGAGAGAGACTAGGGACAGATTAACTATACATTGTTAAGATCACAATGGTATATGCCCAGCTTGCGAGGAGGCTTTCCTAACCCACAATATATTGCATTTTGATTGCGAGTTAAGTGAAAACTCAATTCAATCTCATGGCGCGTACCCTATAACTACAGGCACCCTTAATGTACACACCATTAATATTGGAGACCCATCAGCATGACTTTAATGTGCAAAAGGAGTTTAAAAAAGAGGACAGTTATCTGTATCATGTACACCAGTGGTTCCCAACCGTGGTCCCCAAGTACCCCTAACAGGCCAGGTTTTGCAGATCACCTTGGGGAAAGGCAGACTGAATCCTGCAATCACTAAGCAGCAAATCATATCACCTGTGCTGTGCTTCACATATCTACCAAACCTGGTCTGTTTGGGGTACTTGAGGACCACGGTTGGGAACCACTGAGGTACACTTTACATATTAGTTTCCTGACAGTGCTTTTTTTCTGGAAAAATAAGTGGGGTACTCTCACGTCTGGGGAAAAACTGAATATGACTATTTTCTTGTCCTAATAAACAATAGTTGTAGCTCACTTAAAGGAAGACACTATAAAAGGGAACCATATTTTTTAATACTCTGTTCCTTTAAATGAACTGCAACTATTGTTGTACCCCTATGGGGGTTATCCAATAAGTGCCTCTGTTGCAAGAAAAGTCTGTATTGCAGTGCAGTTAGCTGTTTTTTTTGCAACGCTGGCACTGAGTGGATAATCCCCTAGCATTTATGAGCACCACAGCAATGAAACTCATAGTAATGTGCAGAGTGTATGAGCTCCACAGCAATGAAACTCACAGTAATGCGCAGTGTGTATGTGCTCGACAGCAATGAAACTCACAGTAATGCGCAGAGTGTATGAGCTCCACAGCAATGAAACTCACAGTAATGTGCAGTGTTTATGAGCTCCACAGCAATGAAACTCACAGTAATGCGCAGAGTGTATGAGCTCCACAGCAATGAAACTCACAGTAATGTGCAGTGTGCTTGAGCTCCACAGCAATGAAACTCACAGTAATGTGCAGTGTGTATGAGCTCCACAGCAATGAAACTCACAGTAATGCGCAGAGTGTATGAGCTCCACAGCAATGAAACTCACAGTAATGTGCAGTGTGTATGAGCTCCACAGCAATGAAACTCACAGTAATGCGCAGAGTGTATGAGCTCGACAGCAATGAAACTCACAGTAATGTGCAGTGTTTATGAGCTCCACAGCAATGAAACTCACAGTAATGCGCAGAGTGTATGAGCTCCACAGCAATGAAACTCACAGTAATGTGCAGTGTGCTTGAGCTCCACAGCAATGAAACTCACAGTAATGTGCAGTGTGTATGAGCTCCACAGAAATGAAACTCACAGTAATGCGCAGAGTGTATGAGCTCGACAGCAATGAAACTCACAGTAATGCGCAGTGTGTATGAGCTCGACAGCAATGAAACTCACAGTAATGCGCAGTGTGTATGAGCTCCACAGCAATAAAACTCCACTATCCACCAACTACTGTTTGAATAATATTTGGGGACTCGGCGGGCGTGGCCGACCGCCGAAGGGAGAAGAAGTGCCTTGTTAGAGCTCCGTGGCGCCTAGCTCTACCCGGGGCATTTTTACAGATTTTTTCCGCTGAGACCCCCTACATGAGGCTCCTGAGTGGTTGGCTAACGGGATTGTGTTGACCGGAGCCCATTCCACCCCCCTCCGGTCCAGAGACTCGCCTGCAGGCTGACATCTCCGGCTGGAGTGTGCGGCCGGCGGCCATTTTGCGGCCCGCTTTCCTGCGCTCGTTGCTTCCTGACTGTTCTGCTTTGAGTGTTTTGCTCCCGCTGTGGATCATGATGAGGACTGCGGAGACGGAGGGCCAACGTCTCCCGGATGTATTTGAGGCACTTCTGCAGTTACTGGAAGATGATGAGCGCCCCATGACAAGAGGTGACATGCGCCGCGTCATGGCCGTGCTGTGCACCGGCCGGGCAGCCGACGATATACGTGAAGATGTGTCTGGTGAAGTATCGCTGGATATTGTCCTGTGCGGATGTGAGGTTTCTGAAGGGACGGAGGCCGGAGTCCTGCGAGACGGAGCTGGGGCACCGAATTACAGCATTCCGCTGATTAATGCGCCAACGGAGGAGCTGTCCACGTGGCAAGACCCGGGAGACCCAGATTGCCGCGGGTTGTCTGTCCGGTCGGAGCCGCCGGACGTGCTGGCGATGCCTGCTGGTGCTGAACGGTGCATGATGGTGGCAGAGTTCCCCTTTGGATCTGAGATCCCAGAGATGCCGTTTTGACCCCTGCTGCCGTCTCCCGTTGCAGCGCCGTTTATGGTCTTACCCCGGGAGGATGATGGAGGGTACTGTGACGCAGGGGAGGACCCGCTTGCCCTGTCAGCCTTGTTCCTTGCCAGCCTGCCTGGCCCTATCGGCGTCACCCTGCATGCCTTATGTCTGCTACCTTTCCGGGACACCGGCTGAGCATACCTTTTATTTATTTTTTATTTTTGTATTATTATTTATTTTTTTATTTTAAAAAAAATTCTCTCTATCTGCTGGCTTATGTAGATATTCCCTGGCTGGGGAAAACCCGTATTCATTTGCACCCATTGTGATTTTTCTCTCCCCCGCATTCAGAGACGCTTTTTTCAGATTTTCTGATCCTGCTGAGACTCCCCCATATTATTTACGTGTATTTTTCTGAAGAATTCTTGCTGTTTACCCCCCCCCAAGTTATTGGACATTCTGCAACTTTTTTCTGGATCCCCTCCCCTTTGTTTATTTTATGAGTCTAATATCTGGCCCTGCGAGGCCAACATAGCAGGTCGGTATGTGACCATTTCGTATTTTGCAAACTAAAAATTCTTGACTGTTTTTCCTGCCCTGACTTGGGCACTTTCCTGCTGCAGCGGCCTCCCTCGTGGAGTTTCCCCTCTCCCTTCCCCATTGATGAGTATCTCTGCTTTGAGTACCCTTTTCCCCTCTCCCGACCTCATTGCTGAGTTTGTGCTATGTTTTATTTTGAGGTGTCTGAGACTTTTTTGGCCGTTGACTCTTCCTTTTTCTTTTATTTCTTTTTCTTTCCCCCGCTCTCCCCATACTGAGACTTTTTTGATGAGGCCCCCACTCGGGGATGTTTTCCCCCACCCCCCTCTGTTTTTGTGGGGGTGTTTTCTCTCCCTTTTGTGACCCCCCCATTTGGTTTTGGCTTCACTGGGTTGTCCTAGGGGAAGAGTCATAGGCTGGAACCCAGCTTTTCCCCGGGAGCCCAGGCCTGGTGCCATTAACCCCCATGGCCTTTTCCCGCGGTTTTTAACCGGTTGGGAATGTGCCAGAGGTGGCACTAATATGGCCTTTGCCATCTTTCCCTCACCCCCCCTTTTTTTTTTCTCTCCTTTTTATAATTATATTTGATGACTTTCGCTGTTTATATTGCTATCTATACGCCTCGTAGTTTCGATGCATATGATTCCTGATGACCTTTTCTTATGCTATTCTGTTTTTCTTTATTTTCTTTATGCTGAGTTATTACAGACGACTATATGTGACCCTGCGAGGCCCTCACTTTACGTTTTACTTGTATGATGACTTATTTCAAAATAAAAATTTTTGAATACATAAAAAAAAAAAAAAAAAAAATATTTGGCGACTCCAATGAGAGGGTGGTTGACCTTGAGAACAGCCCCACATGTTAGTAAGAGCAGGACCAGGTGAACATACCTGTTTTGCCAGAGCTGATATTTTTAAATGCTGTTTTGAAGTATATTTGGAAGCAGCAGCAGTTTTTTTCTTTGTTCTGTGGCCTGCCTGTCACGGAGCCCCTGCAGAGCACTGCAGCCAGGATTTAAATTTCCACCTTCTCGCCTTCCAGGGTGCACCACACACTGTCTGGAACTGCTGGAGAAGTTGGGGGTAGGGCGGCAGTGTAGAAGTTTTTTTGCACGCCCTCCTCTTGACATCATCAGAGGGGGCCAGGCACCATCAAGGAGGAAGGGACCAGGAGGAGAGAGAGAGCGCAGGCTTCCGTATCCAGCACCGTGGGGGAGTCTGCTCTCTGACCTGGCAGATACAATGCAGCTCGCTGGGCACGGCTGCATCTTAGAGGAGGAGCAGCAGGGACACAGCACCAGGCAGATAGTTTAAAAATTTGGATCCCTGTCAAGGCAAGTGACCAGGGATTCCATTTTTTTTTGCACCACCTCCTGGTCTTACGCTCTTAGGCAGCCACCTGTAACGCCTTACAGTGCCAGCTCCTCTGATCCCACCGCTTGCCTGACAATCCACAGCTCTTGCAGATGTGTGTAAATATGCTGCACCCCCTCCCCATGCTGTTCAATGTTTCAGCGGGTGCAGAGAGAGAGGGGGTGCAGCATGTTTACACACATCTGCCAGAGCTGGGGCACTGAAGAAACAGAGGGGAGATTTTATTTAACCAGCCTTCCCCTGTCACTTACTGGGAGAAGGGGGGTTATCGGCCCCTACATACACTCCTGACAATCGGAAGCGTTCAGGAGCAATATGAGCTGCCGAGCGCTTGTGATTCTCTGCCTGCCACTGCAGTAGGAGGGAGGAGCATCATGCTCTCTCCTGTTAGTTCAAGCTGGTGGTGAGGTGCCAGTACTGAGTGGTGAGGTGCCGGTACTGAGTACCGGCGAGTACCCCCTGAAAAAAAGCCCTGAGTATCCATCCATTAATGCATTTTTTACACCTGTAATTATGTGCATTTCTCATTGTCGCTGCAGTTACTGGCGCTGTAACAATTGCAGACCACCTTCTTGCAGGGTGACACAGCCCTATCTTTTTTATCACATATAAGATGGTTCTCAGAAGAAGAGTGGAGAAAAAGTGATTCATTGCACAGATTGTTCTCATACAGCACTAGGTACAAATTCACAGATCCACAGATATTGCTGTGCCAGCCTGCAACTTGGCACTCTGTGATCATTACAGAGCCAGTAACCACAGACTCTTAACCATGTGAGTGATTAGAGCATAGATGTTTTCACCTGTAGGTGACCCGTAATGTCCTTTGGACAGTGAGTCCAAAGTGGATATGATTGGCCATAAGGCACAGCACCACATTTGGAGAAAACCAAACACAACATATCAGCAAACACCTCATATCAGCTATTAAGAACAGTGGTGGAGGGGTATTGATTTGGGCTTGTTTCGTAGCCTCCAGACCTGGGCATGTTGCAGTCATTGAGTCTATTATTTATTCCCCCTTCCAATTGCTGCATCTCTGCTTCCCTGCCACATTTTGGTGCCCTCCAATCTCCCCTTGTGTGGCACATCAGCTCCCCCTACCTGCATTCTAATGTATCAACTTCGTCTGTCATGGAAATGCAAATTTACTTACATTTTATTGTAACTATACATATTTTAAATGCAAACCTTTACATTTACTAAGAAACACACCAGGTCATATTTAAAGTTAATCAAGTGAATTACCTAAAACTTAACTTTATGCGATTTCTAAAAGGAGACACAATGTTTTTCTCTAATTTTCCTTTTGTTACGGATTTATGCCTATTACAAAATCAAAGGCTAATAGAATATAACTAAAACTAATGGATATCTTTGTTCATGGCTGTAGAGCAAGGATATCATGTGTTATATGTAATGGTTATGTTAAACTGATGTAATCTCACTTACAATAATAAATGCTATCTGTTGGCCTTCAAAGAATTGGATGTCTGTTTACTGTAATCTGCTGGTGCTAATCCAATGTGGTCCTGTATGAATAAAAAAGGTTTCCCTTGACCTTCTCACAGTGTTCTTCTTTTGCAGAAAAAAAAGCCTTTTCACTCTAATTTATTTTCCTAATGACAGCATGAGGGCATCACTGATGTATATAGTTTTGACTTTAAGCATTTTATTTCAGGTTGTGTTAATGTTTTTCCAAGGTTAATGTGAATTTTATATTCTACGAACTGCTTCTGAGTTGAAACAACAAAAAATATACATTCTGTAATCATCAACCCCTTCAGCTAGAGGTGTCAGAAATTAGATTAAAATTTAGGACAACTTCTGCAAACGCAAAATTCAACCAATGCTCCTTCAATCATCACACACAATAGTAGTGATTTTTGAGCTCAAACAACTATTTTCTCTTGAATGAAATGAAAGAATATCACAAATTGCTTTTATAAAATTGTTTCATTGGAATGGTTCTGTATGTATAGTTTGTGGAGTTTAGTCTGTATAACAAAAATATAGCTCTGTATTTATAGTTATGACGCGTAGGCTGTATGGGTAAAAAATTATCTAAAACTTAAATGTACAATGTGGTTCAATACGTAACTTCCCCGGTTGGTTAAAATATATTAATGAATGTTTTAATTAATATTTAAAAGTCATTTTGTAGATCTTACATACATTCACTTTGTTATTCAAGATCCCTTTAAAATAATATGATGTTTTCTGTTTATATAGGAATTTGTACACATGCAACATATATGCCTAGTTTGAATAAATGAAGGAAAAGAACACGAAAATGCTAATAATACTTATGTACCACACTGCCATGAGTTGAGCTAGAGTGTATCTGAAGCCAAAAATATGGATTGTAAACTTCAAATATTCAACATCTAAGAGTTCATTCCATAGGGCTGTCGATTATATTTGACTTTTACTGCCTCTTTGCTTAAACCATATGGCATAAACAAAACACATAGGCTGCTTATATTGTTATTGTCAACTGCTATTATACTGGGGAAAATGTCTGCTCTGTTATATAAACAGTTGAAACCCCCTCCCCAATGTACAACCTTTATGGAACCTTTTCACTTTTTCTGATACGTTTTTCATTCTTCATGAGGTATCACGTCTACGCTGATGACACCCAGATCTATCTCTCATCTCCTGATATATCTCCCCCAGTGCTTGATCGTTTTACTGCCTGCCTGTCTACTGTCTCTAATGGGATTCCTGCTTGTTTCTTAAAGCTCAACCTCTGCAAAATGGAACTTCTTATCTTCCCTATAATCTTACACTCTTGTACTTAATTCCCTTCAGATGACTGATGCCACCATTACTTCCATCTCACAGATTTGCTGCCTCTGTGTCCTCTTTGACTCTGTCCTCTCCTTCATTCCTCACATAGAGTCACTAACCAAATCTTGTCATTTTCAGCTAAAAAACATTGCACGCATCTGCCATTTTTTAAACCTGGATTCTACTACAATGTTCATCAAGGCTCTTATTATCTCCCACCTTGACTACTGTAGCCCTCTTCTCATTGACTTTAAGCAAACCCAGATTCTCCTTCTACAGTCTATAATAAACACCTCTGCCAGACTCTCCTACCTCACATCCCATACATCTCACACCTCGTCCCTTTGTCAGTCTCGGCATTGGCCCCATGTTTCTTTTAGAATTCAATTTAAAATACTGGTCCTCACATAGAAGACTTTCCATAACCTGCCTCTGCCTACATCTGCTCTCTTATTACCCATGCTGGTCACTTTGCTCCACCAATGATCTGTTATTATCATCTCCTCATTTTACACCTTCCACTCTCTTCTCCAGGTCTTTTCCCAAGCTGCCCCCCATATTTGGAACTCCCTTTCTTAGAACATTCAACTCGCCACGTGACTCAAGTCTTCAAGGAGTCTAAAAACAAATTACTTCAGAGAAGCCTATTAGCTCACTCCATCTATCATCACACATTTCCTGATCCATCTCCCACACAGCTCTCATGCATCCCACTACTTCATACGTAACTAGTTAGTATTACCTAAGTGTGTCACGCCTCTCCTCTTAGACTGCTTGTTCTTGAGCAAGGAATCTTTCCCCACTGTTCACAGTATGTCTAGTTTGTTCATTTTGGCTTGTTTTCCCTATCCATTGAACAGTACTATGAAATTTGTTGACACTTCATAGCCACCTGTAATTACAATTTGAAGCACCATGTTCCACCACCAATACAGTTGCAAATATCTCCCTATTATAGTACTTTTGTAGTGTCAGACTGATTTACTACATGGAAAATGAACCAAATCAACTAAAGGTCCCTCTCTACTACTCAAAATGTATTCAGTGTCAATATATCGAGGGGTTAGTTGAACTTGCTGTTTTGCTCTCAGCCTAGCAGTGTACCATGGAGGCAAACAACCAAAGTCTTGGTGGAACCAAGTATGTGAAATATATTGCACTTACTAGTATACAAATCAATGGCTCCTAAGGTATAATATCTTTTCCAAGAGTCCTACTAAATTCAAATTAGAAAGGTATGGGGAGGTAAAATTAATATTATGTATACATTTAATTTCCATCTAATACACAATAGATCACACCATACTCATACTGCGCACAACACATAAAAGGCTATTCAGAGAAAGGTGAAAATCAGAAGAAGTGGCTGGAGAAAAGAACAATCTAGACCAAATAGCTGATTTGGAAAGTGAGATAAATGGGAGAATTCTATTGGTTTGGCTATTTTGACCTAGAATTTTCACTTTTTCGGTCATTCTCCTGATTTCCACCTATCTCTGAATAACCCTGTTAGTAAAATATGACATTTTAGGGACATAATGGCTGTTGGCAAAATTTAAAACAAATATGATGATCAGTCTTCTTTTCTGTCTTGTTGATTCCAAAAAACAATCGTGGTCACAATTGTCACTAAATATCACCGTTAGAATTAAAATTTAACTTTTATTGTACTGCATATAAAACAATTTCTAAAAGGCCACACTCTGGTGGTATAAATTCACACAAAAAACATAAATCGCAGGTAGGTATTGGTTCAAAATATTGCCTTAATATTAAATTTTTCTGACAATAAACTTCCCCTATTTTTGTTCTCAATTTCTTCAAAAGTAAGAAGACCAGCCTTCGTGGGTTGGTAGGTATAGGACAGTAGAGAAGAGTATCAAAATAAAGATCAACAAAATGAAGTACCAACAAGAGGAGCGCTCCCCATCATTCTTTTCCGTCTCAGATGAAGAAGTAATGCCAATGAAACCATATTTGAATAGTCATGAGCTGAATACCATGAACAAGATTTTGTATTGTTATTGGGAAACCAGAATTTAAGTAGAGCTACTCCACCAATGTTTACTTAATTATATAAATAACCAGGAGGACTTTGCTGCATCCTTCACTATCGATAAGTCACGAGCACAAACTATTTAATATGTGTATATTATTTATTTATATTAGATGCACTAAATAGAAAAAAAACACATTTTTATTTGTCAAACTGAGAACAGAAAACTGGAAAAATAAGAAGTGGAAAATGCATACATCTTATGTCTTGCTGAGCTTTGATATATATCACCATAGCAACAGTGTTTCTCCAAGGCTGGGAGTCCCGCCAAAACATCTTGATGTCCACACATTTTATGTGATGATAAAGGTAATTTTTGCTTTCCATTTAAACACTTCAATTGTTAAAAACACCTGCAAAGTGAGAGACACTAAAACCTAAAGCTGCTATGGAAGCTTGCCACAGATTGAAGAGTAATTTTCTTTGAATGAGTCCTGCTCCCCACATTGACAACAAGGATTATGTTATGATACACAGAACTGCAGAGTAACTGCACATGGTGCGGCTCTAAAGTACTGCTCAAAGCGTAAATTTGACGGGGGTAACAAAAGAAATACTTGGCAATATTTTTGCATTCTTTTGTAATAATCTCTTATTTGGCGAGATGAGGACTGTGGAATGATATAATGAAGCTGTCTATAAAAATACTAAATAGCAGAACTTTGCAAAGATGTAAATGCATGGACAGTCAGATACGTTCCATTCCATCAATTAAGTTTGCAACACAGTTTGAAAGTAGTACAGATAGCCTGCATGTCAGTTAAGCCTACCACTCTCTAGAGACCCATAGAAGGTTTATTTAAATTCTTTTTTATATCATGGTGCATTTTAACCTTTGAGTATCAAGGCATCTTTGAATTTTATTCGATGCTGGAGGACAGTTCCAGTTTCAGTATTGGCTATCATCAGTGCTTTTCTTCTGGAAAATAGGTGGGGTTACTCTCACGCCCAGGGAAAAACTGATTATGACTATTTTTTGTGTCCTAATAAATTCTCCCTTATTAATCTCTGCTCAGTCTACTAAACTGGTTTGGTGGGTTTAATTTAAAAGAACGGGGCGTTTCAAGTCACCTTTTTTAATATTTGGCTTACGAGATGGTGTCAGCTACTGTGCTGCCTGGAGCGAAGGATTAACAACATATATGAATGTATCACAGAGCTCCACAGCAATAAAACTCACGCTCATACACACTGCGCATTACTGCGAGTTTCATTGCTGTGGAGCTCTGTGATACTCTCATACACACCGCACATTACTGTATCAGAGCTCCACAGCAATAAACCTCACAGTAATGTGCAGTGTGCATGAGCGTATCACAGAGCGCCACATATACTACATATATACAGCCTCATTCTCTATGTAAATACACAGACACCAGATACGTTTATACTCAGAGAAATACCTCAGACACGTGTATACCCAGAGAGACCCCAGATATTTGTATACCCAGGCACTAACCCCAATAGGTGTTGGCTCACCTACTGTATGTATACCTTTTATAATCAGGCAGTGTGTCCAGGTTCACCAATACAGGCTTCATGCAGGCACCAGACTCAATCTGAATTGGGGTTCTCCTATATACCATGACACAGCAAACTGGGCCCTCCACATGTTTTGGAACTACTTTCCCCATTGATGCTCTGTCACCCTAATGAGTGGCTGAGCATCACAGGAGTAGTAGTTCAGAAACATCCGAAAGAGTCCAAGGTTGCTGACCACTGGCATAAGGTCCAAGTCCTATAGCAGGGGTCAGCAACCTTGGCCGTTCAGCTGGAGGACCTAGGCTGGTGACCCCTGCACTATATGAACCTCTAAGTCCTATCTCAATAGCTCTGGTCTCCTCTGCGCCTTCAGGGTTGCTGGCTGGAAAGGTGCCGGTACTGCGTACCAGCACATACCGCCTGAAAAAAAGCCCTGGCTATCATGCACTTTAAATTATTTTCCAATAAATGATACCTAGCAACGCCTCATAAATATATACTATTTATATGGGTCAGTCCAGACTTTCTTCTTATACTGAACATGTTGTGGGGTCCTTTGTTTGCAAATGTACTAAACAGTTAATTTGCTGCACAATCACACCTATACCTAAAGGAGCAATCATATATCATTCGGGGTGGAAAAAGAGAGTCCTGCAGGGTAGGAAAAATGCTAAATTTAAAAGAACACTCTAGGCCTCATGACCATTCAATGCAATTTGAATAGTCATAGTGTGCCCTGAGTATAGATCCCTCCCTTCCCACTGATGTTCCAGAAGCTTGATTCAGCCCCCTGAGTGGAGGTATCCACCCAGTCCACATTTATAGATCTTTGGGGATTTAGGTCAGGAATGTACAGTTTAGTACATTCCTGACCAACCAAGGGCTATATTACATTCTTCACGCAAAAAGCCTCGCGCAAAGCGACAATCTTTGCGCCAAGCATTAAACTTTTGCGCTCGCAAATCACTGCTGGAATTACAATTCTCGCGGCTTTTTTTATCCGCCGATGTTTTGCGCGCGCAAACAGGACGCGCCCAAATGCACGCGCAGTACCATCTCGCGCAAAAATCTTTGCACGAGCAGTCTTTTTTAGAGATTCAGCCAATCTGAATTAAGAACCACACCTGTCTCACGTTAACAAATTGCGTCTGCCACTGTCAATCCGAACATATATGCTGCAGCAATAATACATGACACAACTTCATCCATTGTATTGGTTTGGTATGATTTGAATGGGCCACTGTGCTTTGGTGCATTCCTTTTTGTGGGCTTGAATATTTGGGGTTAGTCAGGTTGTTCAAATTTGCCATTAGCTCCAGCTATTAGGAGTTGCTAAAATTACCGCAAAATAGATTGTAATACCATACTCGTACCAGCGCACATTCGCATTTGCGCTCACAATGTTAAGTATAGGACGCGCAAAGTACAGTAAGCTCGTGCAGGGTTCGCGCAGGTTCACCCGCGGTAGACGATTGCGCGCGGTTGTTGCGCTGACTATGTAATACGGGATTCGGCGCAAATGGTTTTACCCCACGCGTTAATGTTTTTTTGCGCCGGCGCAAACGTTTGCATGAAGATTGCAATTTAGCCCCAAATGTTTACGAAATGATACAAAGCTGGGTAAGGCTATACAGTCAAGTCAGTACCTTCTTGTCTGCAAAAGGACTTGTACAAACTAGAATATCAGACATGCAAGTGGCAAATGATAATGTAGATGTGTTAAGTCATGCATTTTAAGACCACAAATAATCATGTAACCTATAAGATGAAGGGGATTGAGTATGGTGTGGCAGCAAATAAGGATCTGGGGAGGATTGTGGACAAAATTATTTGCATCCATATGCAATGCTAGAGAGTGTTTGCGAAAGCCAGATAATTAATATTTTAAAAAAAGTACTGTTTCACATGAGACAAAAAAGATTTTATCTCTAAATAAGTACTGGCAAGACCCCACATTGAATATGTGGTACATTCAGTGGCATAGCGAGCGGGAAGCAGGGGGGTCATCTGCCCCTGGGCGCCTGGCAAGGGCGGGGACGCCATAAGCAGAGGAGGACCTTTATTCGGAGTTCGGCGCTTATCTGGTGATGATCTGGGGCTTCAACCACAATGATATGTTAATCTGTACAAATAATATAAAAATAAATAAAAGTACAAATATTTTCTTTTTTTTTTTATCCAAAAGCGTTTAATGTAGGAGGTCCTTTTTGGTGTCATTGGACAGGCCAGGATCTGGCCTCTCCAATGATACCAAACATGACTAGATAATCTGTAAAAAATAATTAAAATTAAATAAAAATATTTCCTTTTCTTTTCTGCTTTTTCTCCAAAAGCGGCAAAAGCATTTAGCGTAGGAGGTCCTTTTTGACTAAAAAATCTGTAAAAAAACAAGAAAAAACTCTTTTTATTTTTTGTCTCTTTTCAATAATAAAGTGAATAATTTTGCTGCTTTACCTCACCTGCTCACAGGGCCGGATTAACATAGGGGCAGATGGGGCAGCAGCTCCAGGCCCATGCCTCAGAATAGGCCGAAAGAAAGGATAACTACCAGGGTTATTCAAAGAGAATCGAAAAGTCACCGCAACTTCAGTGACTTTTCGTTCTCTTCAATTCGGGGCGATTTGGCGATCCCATTTCGGCGACCCTGCGGTGTATTCAGCAAGCACGACAGGGCCATCGTATTGTAGGGAAAAGCCGCCAAAATCTGCCAAACACTCACCGCAAAACCCAGGCGAATGCACACCGAAAGCCGCAAAAACATCTGGATTAGCCCCGCCGAAGACGCTGGAGAAACCCGAACAGGAGCCGATCACAGTGCAGAGCAGCTGCCGGAAAAACCCAACACCGCAGACGAATGGAGTGAATAAAAAAAAATCGTACACTTGAATGTTTGAAAAGTGAAACGCTGTTTGAAAACAAACTACTGAGCGAAAATGTCTGAAATTTACATATGAGGTCCAATGAATGATAATGAAAAGGGCTGTTACAGAAAAAAGAGAAAACGTTTTTTAGAAAAAATCCAGACCCATAGAGATCTTAATCCGGGCCTGCCTGCTCATTTTCTACACTATGAGAAAATTTGAAAGTGATGGCATCATGCATTACTTCACATTATTTCATCGAAAACATGTGGGGGGGGGCAGTGCAGGAGGACTTGCCCATGGGCGCCTCGTCACCTCTGGGTACATTCATGGGCTCTTGTATTCAAAAAAGGTATTAGGGAGTTGTAGAAATTACAGATGCAACCTACGAAGATAATAATTAACCTTTTCACATGTGTATTTAGGATTTTTTTTAAAAATTCCCCTTAATCCCATAATCTACACACACATCCATACCAGAGGACATGACAGAGACACAAGGAGACATTACATTGCTGTTGTGCTTTCTTTTGGATCAACAGCAGCAGAGAGGATATGTGAAAGGAGAGCTTGATGGGCATTTTTGTTACCTACTTTACTTTATTTGCCATGTTAATATAGGTGACCTTGATTGCAGTTCATTGACCTTAATAGTTGTGAAATAAAGCAAATGAGAATGGGTTTGCTTATAACAGAGATTTTAGAGCTATAAATAGGTGTTAAATATGAGTGTGTGTGTGTATGTATTTGCGACTAAACGCTTGGATGATGATGTCCATATATCTATCTATCTATCTATCTATCTATCTATCTATCTATCTATCTATCTATCTATCTATCTATCTATCTATCTATCTGAAAGGCACATGCTTTTATAATCATTCTTAATAGTATTGTTGCAATATATTTAATAACAGATACAATATGATGGAAGCTTAAATGATAAAAAGGAGATTTCTATAAATCCATGTGAACATCTCATTGTTAGATTGTTGAACTGAAGAAATCCATTCATAGATGTCTAAGGTTGATTGAAATGGGTTTTTTTTTTATAGAGGCTGCAAAGTCATAGAGAAAAATAAATTTTCTGCCAATTTCTATGCCTTCTGTCCAGGTTCCAGTCAAGCGTTATTTCTTTCCATAATGCATTATGTATCTTAAACAAACAAACATGTCTAAGTTACTCATCCATGCTCTGTCTAATGTAATTCTAAGTCTCCAAGGATTCATGCTGAATCACATACAGATACAGATAACATTTGGCCATTCACTACCCAGCTCCATGCAGTTTATCAGTAACTTCTGGAATATCAAGGATTAAGGAGAAAACGAATAAAGGAAACCACACAGACGCATATCTTCTCCTAGTTTGTGTGAGCCAGATCATTGTGCCTTTTTCTTTTCCTCTTTGGTAAGCCAGTTGCTGCTGACAATTAATCTTCTGAGTAGGTTTTGGAAGGAAGGGGACAAAATGAACATTTCACCATAGGAAATAAAGATAACAAATCAAAGTTTTAGAAAAGCACATTAAGAATTGAGTTGGACAGAAGATTGGATAAGGAAAAAAAAAAATCCCTCAGAAATTATAAAGACTGAGAGATCTTGAAGAACGGTCCATAGAAGACTGAAATGTTGATGTTCGCTTGCAATACAATCTCCTTGACGTGATAAAATAGTGACAACTCAGCTTTAAGACTCTTGAGTGCTCATTCATTCCATTTTATTTTACGGTGTCTGGATTTAATTACTATATATCAATACATTGTTACAGAATTTTTTTGTTTTTGTGTTTCTGCTTAAATTAGACTGTATAAGCTTAGGGCAATATTTAATCTCTCTGCCAAAGAATGATGATCTCAAGACATGTGCATTCATTTTAGTACTAAAACGATTTCGTCAGAATTTTGGGATAATTTCATTTTCGTATGACTCAAGAGATACGAAACTGCTCCATCCAAAAAACGAAAGAAACGAAAGGAAAATGCATTACATTTTAGTTTCAGTTCTTTTTGTAATATTACATTGATGAGTGAAGGAGAACAGCACCGATGAGCACAACATCACAAAGTTACAGAAAAAGCTTGTATGTGTAATCCTTCCTGACCCCTACCCGAAAATCTGACAGTGATAGAGCTCCAGAATACTCACTCGCAGCGCAGACAGCAAGCACAGGAGAGGAAACCTTTACTTAACCCTTGCATGTCTATGAGACAGACGAGATGATAAAAGCAGCTGGAGAGGGAAAACATTCAAATAAATCACACTGAAAGCTAATGACAGAGTATCACAGGGAGGTCTGGATAGTAAAAAACCCTTAATAACGAGCAGTGCTGGGAGAAGAGAGGGACTTTATAAAACGTGTGTTATCTCCCCTCCGCTCTGCATAATAGGGGCTTAGGCCTGATACATTTTATATTATCCAGGATCACTATCCCCCTTTCCTCATCTATAATACACGTTTTATATAAAGTCCCTCTCCTCTCCAAGTGCTGCTTGTTATAAAGGGGCTTTTATGTCTGATACATTTAGTATCCAGCTCTCCCAGTTACTCTGTCATTATGAGCCTTCAATGTGATTTATTTGAATGTTTTCCCTGGATTTAAAGTGCTCTATTTTATAAAAAAAAAAATTGCGCCAGTCATTTCTTCTCTGAGCTTTCAGACCGATTTACGTTAATATTTTCCCTCTCCCCTGCTTTCATATTCCTGTCCGTCTCCCACACAGAGATACAACGTTTAAGTAAAGGTTCCCTCTCCTGTGCTGGATAAGCATTGCATTCCGAAGTTCTGCACCCTCCACATGCCAATGCAATAGGATGTTCTATACAGAGAGGGACATTAATTAATGCAGGAGGATGTTATATACATTATACAGAGAGGGGTACTAATGCAGGTGGATGTTCTATACATTATTAAGAGAGGGGTATTAATTAATGCATAAGGATGTTCTATACATTATACATTCTATACATTATACTGCTGTTCATCACAGAGCTCAGTTTCAGTAAAACAAGGAAATAATATTGTTATAACCTCTTATATATATAAAAATATTATTTACTAGTTTTACTGAAACTCTGAGCACTGTGATGAGCAGCAGTCAGTTACTGTTACAGCTTTGCCTGACAATTTGTGCTGAGAGTGAGAGATACTGTAAAAAGCAGCCGATCTCAGCCCTCCTAGGAGCCACTACTACAATATTAATTGTATCCGCTGGTTTTCGGATGAATGAAATTCGTTTTCATACTAAAGAACTGATAACGAATTTCTTTAGCAACTAAATCAATTGCGTTTTAGGACTAATCCATTCGTTCAAAACAAAATTTTGTACTGTGCACATGTCTGATCTCTTCATTACCATGGTGGAGTATACTTGATGTTTAAAGCTCATGCAGGAGCTCATGCAAGAGAACGTGATCTGATCATATTCTTGAGCAATGCAAAAGGATTTTCTTTCACTGCAAATTAAATTAATTTACAAATGGGCTCCAGAATGTGCCCACAAAATGTTAGTTCTTGCTTCAGAGGCATTTGTTTTCAGTCTTGAGCATCCTTGCACAATATTTGTTTATTTTTTATCTCTTTTTTAAATTAAGCTGTCTTTCACACAAGTTTGAATAACTTTGGGCCACATTACAATCCTAGTGTTAAAACGCAGGTGCAAGGGAGGAAAAACTGCGCCCGCAGTTTTCCCCCTTGCGCCTGCGTTTTACCGCTGGATTACAATGCAGGTGCAAAAAATGCTGCCTGCATTGTTTGCGGGCGTTAACCCCCGGGATGCTTGCGGCAGCGCTGAACGCAGCCGCGAGCATCCACTCGATGGAGTCCATAGGACTCCATTGAGTTTCCCCCTGCCGGTCACATGACCAGCCGGATCTCGCCTCGCAAGATCCGGCCGGTCGGCGTAGTGATACGCAAGGAGATACTGGGGGGGACTTTTCCCCCAGTCTTACCCTGCTCCTGCCGGACGGAGGAGGCGGTTGGAGCCGCGGTCCTCGCCGCGGGACAGGAGGTGAGTATAGCACTCTGTTTGGGTTTTTTTAGGCTGGTGTCAAAGGATTCTGCAGAAGCGGAATCCGTTAACACCAAGTCCTGGCTGTGGTTAACTTTTAGCCAACCACGGCTGGACGTTAATCAGCACTAGTAGATTGTAATCCTAACGCTGATTAACACTTTTGCGCTCCCCATGTTAAGTATAGAGAGCACAAAGTACAGTAACCTCGCGCTAAAAAGCGCAAGGTACCAAACGCAAACGGTTACTTAACCCGTTTGCATTTGGATTGTAATATACAGTAGACACCGCAGCTAACGTTAGTGCTCATGCAAGTGATCGCTACCGTTAGCAACAAGAATGTAATGTGGCCCTTTGTTTTTGATCAATATCTGTTGGTGCTGCAAAGTAACTTATGGGATAAAGTATGCTTGTTGAAATGAGCACAGAAATAGTTAAAACTTAACTTTTACTAAGAACACATCGATAAAACCATAGAATATATGATTGAAGGGAACCAAAATACAAGGTAGTAGTTATTAACACTATTGAAAGAGCAGCAATAGTGGTAGTAATAGAAAGTATCAAACATCGCAGGTTCATGCAAACCATACAAAACCTTAAGAGAATGAAAAAAGACTCCTCACTAGATAGGAACCGGGCCTTCAAGAGTCCGGATAGATGGGAAACTCACAAAATGAAACTAATGAGTGTGCTGTGGTAGTATAGAGTATCAAACACAACCATATAGCATAATGTTCCGACCAATAAAACACCTCTTGTCTTCCTGCATGCCAACTCCTCTAGACTGTAAGCTCATCCAAGCAGAGCCCTTTACACCTCTTGTTTTTGTTCCGATGTTTGTTAAAATTTTGTCTTGTTCCCATTGGCTACTGTAAAATGCTGTAAAAACTGTTGGCGCTATATAAATGACGATGATAATAATAATAATAATAAAAAATTATATCATTTAAAATAACTCGGCGTAACACAAAAAAATGGTGTGTTCCATGTATCAGGTGATGTGACATTACGTCTGACAGAAAGAGAATAGTGAGCAAAAAAATCAAAAGCTATAGTAGACTTCTTTCCCTTTAGAGATTCCCTACCTTTAAATAGCATTTGTAGTAATAGATCTTCCCCTATAAATGAGAAAGAGTGCGATTATGTCTGTGTAAAAAATGGCATGTCTGAATTGGTTTATAGCATCTTAAACACATGCCTCTTCTACTCTGAAATGATAATCTCTTCACAATGCTGAAAATGCCTTTTTTTATACCCAAATATAGTATTTGAGCTGTGAAGTTTCACAGAATGCTCTTTTGAAGCACGCATCGGCATTCTCTGAAATCCAAGCATAATTAAGAGAAATGACAGCTGCCTGGCTAAGTGAAGATATCCATCTTTTGAACACACCATCTTCTTCCCCTGTGGAACAGTTGATGTGATGGAGATCATGAAATTCATCAGCGTAGGTCCCAGTCATCCTCCAGACGCTGAAAAGCAGGCTTCCATAATTCACATTTCACAATCCTACCTAGTTTCGCACAGGTATAAATTAAATTGGGACCTTCAGCAAAACAGCTATGCCAGTGGGGAATTATTCTGAAACAGAACAGCCTCGCAGAAATGACATTTTTTGAGGCATGCGCTTGTAACAGGCTTTTCCAGGTAAACATGAGGTATATAACTACGTATCACACAAACTCATAAAGTTTATTCTGGCTAGCAAAGTGTGAATACTCTTTAAAACGTACATACAGCACGCGAATATGGCACGTTGTCGACATTCTCATGAAAAATAATACAGAGAGAGGATTGCAGGCATTAGCTTTTGAGCAATTAATAGATGTAGGTTCATTAACCCATATCTGATTTGTACAGATATGATTTTGGAATTGTTGATACATATGATGATATTTAATAAATGACGGGGCACTGTATACATTATTTCAGTTTATAGAAACATAGAAAAATGTTGGCAGATAAGAACCTTTCGGCCCATCTAGTCTGCCCAATTACATGGATACTTTACCTGGATTTATCTTTTGTTTAGGATAGCCTTATGCCTATCCCATGCCTGCTTAAATTCAATTACTGTTTTGGCCTCAACCACTTCAACTGGAAGACTGTTCCATGTATCCACCACCCTCTCAGTAAAATAATGCTTCCTGATGTTACTTTTAAACCTTTGCCCCTCTAATCTAAGACTATGTCCTCTTGTTTTGCTACTTTGTTTCCGTTTAAATATACTCCCTTCCTCTACCTTGTGGATTATGTCTGTTATTCAGTTATATAAAAGGAATGTATACAATAATTTTACCAGAACTCATTCCAGAAGGTGCTTTTGGGTCCCGGAGAACCCAAAACTCCTCATTCAGTCCAATAAAATCAGGAAAGGGGAACCAGACACCTGACTGGAGCGTTTGTCCTTCAATCTGTCTAGTTATCTATCTAGAAATGTGTTAGTGTTACTGGATGGATCTTCCATCTGCCTGTTATATAAAATAAAACATGTCCTTATTTCATATTATTCAAGAAAAATACCCATCAAAATTTTTAGCTCCAGACCGTTAAAGATCTTAATCCAGCCCTGTTTTATTGACACCAAAGCCAATATGATCAAAAATTTTCTTTCAAAAAATCTCGCAATGTATGTCACTCTTGGATCCCAGAACAGCCACAAACTCCTCATTCAGTCCTATAAAATAAAAAAGGGGAACCAGTCAGTGACTGGAGTGTCTGTTCAATTATCTGTCTATAAAGCTGTCAGTATAATTGCATGTTTGCTCCATATACAAAACACCATTACATTTTCTTAATAAAATAATATTACAAACCAATAAACCACAACATCATCATAAAATCATGATTTATAAGAGGGCATATAAGATTTACAAAAACAACATCCAGAACTTTGTTACATGTTGACATAAACATGCTTAAAGAAGTGTCACTTAAAAATGTGGATAAATTCAATACAGAACCAAGAATAACCATTCAATCAACTAATTAATCAATTAACAAGAGTATGACTAGAGGAAAACTAACAGGGTTATTCAGAGAGGGTTGAACTGGCCCCGAAATTGCAGAAAACGGTGAATTTCCCTGTATGGTGCAATTTCGGGGCCATTTGGCTAGTCAATAACCTGGCTGGGTGGAGTAGAGGTAACATCACTGCTTTATAACTGTGGAGACTGTGGAGACACAGGTTTGAATCCCGGCAAGAGCACCTATCCAGTAGGTTCCTTGGGCAAGACACCTATCGGTACATACTCGCCACCCAGGATATGTTTGAAAACAAAATAAATCTCAACGTATCCTTCCTGGTAAAATACTATCTAAAAAAAAATAAATCTGGCAATTCGACAAATATTGGAGAATTGCCAGCGAGGTGCCTGTTCAAGGGCAGTGAAATTCCCATAGAGAAGTAATGATTAATCTATTCAGAGAACACCGAACAGCAATGAAATGTTGCTGAAATACCCTGATGTTTGGTGCTTTCATTTGGCAGGTTTAGTCAGACGAATCTCATAGGTTTCAATGTTAAAAATATTCCCGTTTTTATTCAATATCTATTAAATTCTTTTAATTTGCAGCAAAAGTATCTTTCTTTTTCTAGGATCTTTTTAGGCATTTTTTGGGATTTTTTCTGCAAAATTTTTGTTTTTTAAATAGTGATTTTTATCTGTGGCAGACCTTTTTATTATTCATAGGATCTTATATGTTAACACCTTCACTATGGATTATGTGTCGAACCCCCCTATCGCCCGATACTCACCTCTCCATCCGGGGTCTCACGCAGATTTGACTTCCTTGAAGTCAGATCTGTGTTTATTCCCCTCCTGGTGCACTGACATCGTTGAGTCAGGCACGATGACGTCAGTTTCGGGTGCCCCCTCCCCGTGATGGGAAGAGCACTTGAAAAGAGGGGAGCCCTTTGGACTAGGGATGGGCTGGGGGTTCGATTCGAACATGAGTTCGTTTCGAACATTGGCCATTCGACCGTTCATCTAACAGCGAACATTTCCGCGTGTTCGGTTCGTGTTCGCCCACAATGCACCACAATGGACCACAAAGCACTTTTCCACTACCTGAAGCTTGGAATTGGCTACAGCCTTGCACCTGACCACAGGTCAGGTGCAAGACAGGTGCAAGACTATGCCAATAAGGGCTAAGAGTCCTGATTGGGCAAATTTTGCCCAATCATGGGCTCACAGAGCTAAGTCCCGCAGCACACTATATAAGGCTTACCCGCAGCCCCAGCGTGTGTTTGTTGCAGGAGTGAATCAGAGAGGAGAGGAGATTGTTGCATATCAGGCTGTATCACTGAGTTATAGCAGATTTCTGCAAATTGGAATCTGTGTGTTGGCACTGACAGCTATCAGGGACGGGCTGCATCACTGAGTTATAGCAGATTCCTGGAAATTGGAATCTGTGTGTTGGCACTGCAAAGGATATCAGGGTGTATCACTGACTTATACCAGAGTTCTGGGAATTTGAATCTGTGTGTTGGCACTGCAAAGGCTATCAGGGTGTATCATTGATTTATACCAGAGTTCTGGGAATTTTAATCTGTGTGTTGGCACTGCAAAGGCTATGAGGATGTATCACTGATTTATACCAGAGTTCTTGGAATTTTAATCTGTATGTTGGCACTGCAAAGGCTATCAGGGTGTATCACTGATTTATACCAGAGTTCTGGGAATTTGAATCTGTGTTGGCACTGCCAGGCTATCAGGGAGTATCACTGATTTATACCAGAGTTCTGGGAATTGTAATCTGTGTCTTGGCACTGCCAGCTATCAGGGACAGGGTAGATCACTGAGTTATAGGATAGTTCTGAATATCTTTAATCTAGATAACACAGTTGAATCAGAGTTCTGCATATCTCCAATCTATATACCAGAGTTGAATCAGAGTTCTGCATATCTCCAATCTATATGCCAGAGTTGAATCAGAGTTCTGTATATCTTTAATCTATATATCACTCACCATGTCAGAAAGACCAAAAAAGGACAGGCAGACGCTCCCAGACACAGATAAGAGGACAAGCAGCCTCTGTGTCGGAAGGCTGTGCCCCTGGACATCGTGGACGTGGTGCATCCTCTGCAGGGGCACGCTTGTCCTTTCTAACTGGTGCTGGCCGTCTTAAGCAGCAGCAACATACAGAGGATTTGCAGGATTGGCTAACCAGGCCATCCTCATCCTCCGAGTCCTCTGCCAGCCAGGCTTGTAGTGGTTTGCAGTCCACCTCAGCTGCCAAAACATCTAATGCAGCCTCCATGTCCACAGCTACTCCTGCCTTAGCCTCACCATCATACACGAAGGAGTCAGCTGAATTGTTTGACTACAATGACAGTGACATGCTGCTTGAGGATGCGCAGCAACTCCAGTGCTCTGATTCAAACTCTAAAGTTGAGGAAGGGAGTAAAATCAGCCTAGAGGGAGGGTGTGCCAGTGACACACAAAGAACTGGCACTCATGTTCCCCCAGCAGCTGCAGCATATTGCCAGGTTGGCTCCAGTGATGAAGAGATAGGGGGTGTTCACAATGATGATGAGGTCACTGACTCCACCTGCTCAGGTGCAGAGCGCTGTTGTCTCAAAGCACACGTGCAGGAACTCTGCTGTCTGGGAGTTCTTCACAAAATGTGCAGCAGACTGCAGCGTTGCTATTTGTAAGCTATGTCTGAAGAGGATCAAGCGTGTGAAAAACATTGGGTACCACGTGCTTGATAAGACTTATGACCACCTGCCACGAATCCTGTTGGCACAACACTTTGCATAGGTCCTCCTCCTCATCTGTCTCTACCCCCACTATATGTCCTGCCATGTCATTGCCTACAATCTCCACTGACAGGGATGATGCTACAGTAATGGGTGTACCAGGTCCTTCCTCAGAATAAGACAGCATCCCATCAGCTGAACATTTACGCAGTCAGATTTCATTGCCCCAGCTGCTGCAGCGTAAGAAAAAATATAGTCCCAACCATCCCCTTGCACAGCATCTAAATGCCAGCTTGGCAAAATTAGTCGCATTACAGCTGCTGCCTTTCCAACTGGTGGACTCTGCCTCCTTCCGTGAATTTGCCGAATGTGCTGTACCACAGTGGCAGGTTCCAAAACGCCAGTTCTTTTCATGGAAGACCATTCCAGCACTATACCAGCACGTGGAAGACAATGTTATGAGTCATTGGGAAAGGCAGTCAGCAGCAAGGTGCACATGACTTTAGACACGTGGTCCAGCAAGCATGGACAGGGCCGTTACATTTCCTTCACGGCACTCTGGGTAACTCTGCTAATGCCACCTCCAACCTACGCTGCATGGGCTCCCTTATCCTGCAAAGCCTGCTAAAGGACCCCAGGATTTGTGCTATCAAGGAGAGGGATCATTACTGGTTGGCAACCCTTCTTGATCCACGATACAAGGGTAAGGTTGCAGAGCTCATCCTGCCCTCACAGAGGGCGGACAGGATGAAACAACTTGAGGATGCTCTAAAGCAACACTTGTGTAACACCTTTCCAGGCACTGGTAGGTTACCAAGTGATGACACAGGTGCTTGTGAGGCTGCGGTTGATCAGAGGAATAGCGGTGAAGGGGGCCGCTTGACTGATGCCTTTTCCAATTTTTTTAGCCCACGACACCCAGGGATGTCAAATGTAGGCACCCATTGCCAGCGTCTTCACCGTATGGTGCAGGACTACCTAGGGGCAAGGGCAGACCTGGATACCTTTACAGCAGAAGATCCACTGGCTTACTGGGTGCTGAGATTGGATCACTGGCCAGAACTTAGCCAATATGCTATGCAGCTACTAGGTTGCCCTTCATCCAGCGTGCTTTCTGAAAGGAAAAGCCGCTGGAGGTTTTGTCACACACAAAAGAGTGCGTCTGTCCACTGACTCTAGACCGGCTGACATTTATAAAAATGAATCAGTCCTGGATCAGCAGCTATCACTCCCCTGATGCTGATGTAACTGAATAGATCATGGATCTCTTCAGCATTCCCAAACCCTCCACCACTACACTCTTCCACAATACCTCAGAGGGGTTACGTTGTGAAGGCACTAGCTGGCACCAAAGGCCCAATATTTGGGTGCACTGACGCGTGTACCAGATTCATATCATTTTAATATTTGATGGCAGGGTCCACCCCTGCACTCTTCCACAATATCTCAGAGGGGTTACGGTGTGAAGGCACTAGCTGGCACCAAAGGTCCAATTTTAATGCACCAGATGTTAATTTGATCCAAAGCCTGCATAAGTTTCACCATAATTTAGCCAATAAAATTACTAAACTTGTTCTGCGTGTCCTAAAACGTCTTCTCTTTCCATACAGGCTGCCGCCCCAAGCAGTTGTTTATGAATAGATTAAAGGAAAACCATTTACCATCATTTGAAATGTCATCTTTTTCTTTTTAAATGTTTCTATACATCCTACAAATCCGCCACTTCACGGGCAGGTTATGGGGACCTCCTAGGCACGATATTTGAAGGAATTTTTTGTTTTTATTCTTAACCTTTATGTCATGGAAAAATCACTGTTCCTTTTTAACTTTTTTTCCTTGTTTCCTGTCCCGAAGGGCACTACCCAGACCCCCATACACCTTTTATGGCCAATATCTTGCATATATGCCCTCTTGGAGGGCACTCTAAAAATTGAATGTTCGAGTCTCATTGACTTGCATTGAGTTCGAATCGTGTTCGCGTTCGAATCCGAACTTTTTCAAATGTTCGTTTTCGTATGCGAACCGAACAAGGGGGTGTTCGGCCCATCACTACATTGGACCCCTCTCCCTCCCTCCCTCCCTCCCTCCGGAGAATAATGTAAAAGAGAGGCATTGCTGTAAAGGGCAGAGTCTGCCCTGTCCAGCGATGCCTCTCTTTAACCTATGAGTTGCCAGTCCAAGTTCCGGCACCATAATACGCCAATGGATGTCAGCCAAGCCTCCGGGCCTCTCCCTGCCCACTGACGGCATCGTACCTGGTGTGATGACGTCAGAGTGAGAATTAACCCCTAGCTAACAAGGGGTTTCACTATGGAAACCCTATGGTGGAGATAGGGAGTCTTTAGATGTTAATGTTTGGTATCATTGAAAAGGCCAGATCATGGCCTTTCCAATGATACCAAATATGACCATGTTAAAAGTAAAAACAAAATAATAAAAAAGATACAAAAAAAATGTAAAAAAAATAAAAACGTGTTTGTTTTTTCTTTTGTTTTTATTATTGCAGCACTATTGTTCACATTTCAATTATAATGTGAACTATAACAAAAAAATTGTGGGGAACGGACACTAGAGAAAAATGGAAAATATACCCCGTTGCCCAAAGCACCAAAAGTGCGGTCCCAATCCGCACCAAATCAACAGAAAAAAGAAAATCGGTGATCGGCGTGTCCGCGTACGCGGTCTAGGGGAAATATCTAATAATACAAAGGGATATTTGATAATACAGAAATGTACCATACAATAATGATGACTGTATAAGCTGATTGAAAGTTCATGAGAAAAGTTCCCAATAGCTCTCAGAGGTAGACTCGTCTTACGGCCTTGATATCCTTTCGGGATCCTGGATCGTCCGTAGGTTCTCCAATATTTGGATGCCGATAACCTTTAATAACTGGCTTCTCTCAGGTCTTGGTATTCCTTTAGGGTCCTGGGTGTTTTACAGGTCATACCCTATAATGACTTGTAGGAATCTGCAAGACTCATTGAATGAAGGAGGAATTTAATCCTGAATGGATATTTATTAAACATAAAATAAAAAAACAAGAAAAAATAGCATATAACAAAACGCGTTTCACCCTTTAGGGCTTCATCAGTTGTAAAAGAAAAATAAAAATAAAATAAAAACACAAATAAATGGGAAAAGCACTAATATAGGTGCGCTCCCCCTGACAGGGTTAGTATTTATAACCCAGGGCATCTGGTAACTCCAGATAATTAGTTTTCACAATTCATTTCAGGTGAATGGGAGCAGGTGTAACTAGTTATGGGTCAATCTGTATGTAAAAAGACCCATTCTCGTGATCCACAGTGAGACACATAGGTTCCACCGGCACTGACGTCCGCTTCCGCGTTCCATCCTGGAACGCATGCGCTTCCGCTCACTCCAAGACGCACTAATTCCACCAGCGTTAGTCTCCATTTCCGCGTTCCACCCTGGAGCGCACGCACTTCCGTCTGCTCTTCAGAATCGCGGAGATTCCTCGCACATTCCCCCCAAAGCACCGCATCCAAACCAGGCCGGACGCTCCACCCTCCCCCAAAAGACAGAGCAGGGAGGAACCCCAACCATAAGGACGTTCAAAAGACCCGATGGAAAAAAGCGCCACATACGCCGAGGGGCAGTACAAAAAATTCAGTACACGACGTGTACACTTCACACACAACACTGAAAAAGAAAAAAACATATACCATAACAAAAAACATAAGAGCCATCAGGGCCCAAAAAATGGCCTAACCAGCACCAGAGAGTCCAAGAAACCCCCTCCAGGGGGACAACAAGACTATAAATATATGGCTGGGGGCACAAAAATTCTAAAAGTCGTAAAAATAGCTCTAAAATTCACAATATATGTAAAAACACACATAAATATGCTAATATATGGTAAAATAGACAATAGGCACATAAAATAAACGTGATGGGCACATGATTAAAACCATAAATAACTCAGCATCAAAATATGGGAGATTTTCTCTAAAATTCGAAATGAACGTCGTTTAACGTAAGAAATGACATAACTCAAAGTCCTGATTAAGGCCTTTGGGGACAAGAGAGTTTAACATAAAGATGTATCTCATCTCCACTTGACTGATCCTTTTAATGAAATCTTCGCCTCGCCAGTTTGGTGTCACTACCTGTAACACAAAAATTGGAGATTGGCTGGGGAACAGTTATGTGAATCTTTAAAATGAGCTGATACTGTATGTTTCTCAAAGCCTTTTCGAATATTTCTAATGTGTTCCATTACTCTAATCTTAACGGGTCTTGTGGTTCTCCCCACATAATATAGACCACATGGACAAATAAGTAAATATATAACGTTTTTGGAGTTACATGACGTAACTCCCCTCAGTTTGTATTGTTTGTTCGTTTTATGATCTGTAAATTGTTTTATAACAGTTTTTTTTGAACCCGTATTCTTACATGCCAAACAGGTGCCGCATCTCTAAAAACCTTCACTTAATCCAAAGTGATTATTGATTTTCACTTCGTTAGTACAGCTATGTGTTATTTTTTTCTTTATGTTGGGTGCTCCTCTATTGATGATAGTGGGTCGCTCCCCTATCATATCTTTTAAAAAGGGATCCCCTAAAAGGATCGGCCAACATTTCTTTATGACTCCATTTATTTCACGTGTCTGACTATTATAGTCATATATAAATGATACAGTGTCCTTATATTTCCCGTGGTTTTCTTCTTTCTTCTGATACAATGAAGCCAACGGGATTTGTCTGATGTTATCCATAACTGTATCCAGGTCCTCTTTTCTGTATCCTTTGGCTTCATTGTATCAGAAGAAAGAAGAAAACCACGGGAAATATAAGGACACTGTATCATTTATATATGACTATAATAGTCAGACACGTGAAATAAATGGAGTCATAAAGAAATGTTGGCCGATCCTTTTAGGGGATCCCTTTTTAAAAGATATGATAGGGGAGCGACCCACTATCATCAATAGAGGAGCACCCAACATAAAGAAAAAAATAACACATAGCTGTACTAACGAAGTGAAAATCAATAATCACTTTGGATTAAGTGAAGGTTTTTACAGATGCGGCACCTGTTTGGCATGTAAGAATACGGGTTCAAAAAAAACTGTTATAAAACAATTTACAGATCATAAAACGAACAAACAATACAAACTGAGGGGAGTTACGTCATGTAACTCCAAAAACGTTATATATTTACTTATTTGTCCATGTGGTCTATATTATGTGGGGAGAACCACAAGACCCGTTAAGATTAGAGTAAAGGAACACATTAGAAATATTCGAAAAGGCTTTGAGAAACATACAGTATCAGCTCATTTTAAAGATTCACATAACTGTTCCCCAGCCAATCTCCAATTTTTGGTGTTACAGGTAGTGACACCAAACTGGCGAGGCGAAGATTTCATTAAAAGGATCAGTCAAGTGGAGATGAGATACATCTTTATGTTAAACTCTCTTGTCCCCAAAGGCCTTAATCAGGACTTTGAGTTATGTCATTTCTTACGTTAAACGACGTTCATTTCGAATTTTAGAGAAAATCTCCCATATTTTGATGCTGAGTTATTTATGGTTTTAATCATGTGCCCATCACGTTTATTTTATGTGCCTATTGTCTATTTTACCATATATTAGCATATTTATGTGTGTTTTTACATATATTGTGAATTTTAGAGCTATTTTTACGACTTTTAGAATTTTTGTGCCCCCAGCCATATATTTATAGTCTTGTTGTCCCCCTGGAGGGGGTTTCTTGGACTCTCTGGTGCTGGTTAGGCCATTTTTTGGGCCCTGATGGCTCTTATGTTTTTTGTTATGGTATATGTTTTTTTCTTTTTCAGTGTTGTGTGTGAAGTGTACACGTCGTGTACTGAATTTTTTGTACTGCCCTCGGCGTATGTGGCGCTTTTTTCCATCGGGTCTTTTGAACGTCCTTATGGTTGGGGTTCCTCCCTGCTCTGTCTTTTGGGGAGGGTGGAGCGTCCGGCCTGGTTTGGATGCGGTGCTTTGGGGGGAATGTGCGAGGAATCTCCGCGATTCTGAAGAGCAGACGGAAGTGCGTGCGCTCCAGGGTGGAACGCGGAAATGGAGACTAACGCTGGTGGAATTAGTGCGTCTTGGAGTGAGCGGAAGCGCATGCGTTCCAGGATGGAACGCGGAAGCGGACGTCAGTGCCGGTGGAACCTATGTGTCTCACTGTGGATCACGAGAATGGGTCTTTTTACATACAGATTGACCCATAACTAGTTACACCTGCTCCCATTCACCTGAAATGAATTGTGAAAACTAATTATCTGGAGTTACCAGATGCCCTGGGTTGTAAATACTAACCCTGTCAGGGGGAGCGCACCTATATTAGTGCTTTTCCCATTTATTTGTGTTTTTATTTTTATTTTTATTTTTCTTTTACAACTGATGAAGCCCTAAAGGGTGAAACGCGTTTTGTATATGCTATTTTTTGTTTCTTGTTTTTTATTTTATGTTTAATAAATATCCATTCAGGATTAAATTCCTCCTTCATTCAATGAGTCTTGCAGATTCCTACAAGTCATTATAGGGTATGACCTGTAAAACACCCAGGACCCTAAAGGAATACCAAGACCTGAGAGAAGCCAGTTATTAAAGGTTATCGGCATCCAAATATTGGAGAACCTACGGACGATCCAGGATCCCGAAAGGATATCAAGGCCGTAAGACGAGTCTACCTCTGAGAGCTATTGGGAACTTTTCTCATGAACTTTCAATCAGCTTATACAGTCATCATTATTGTATGGTACATTTCTGTATTATCAAATATCCCTTTGTATTATTAGATATTTCCCCTAGACCGCGTACGCGGACACGCCGATAATGTGAACTATGATGCTGCACAAAGGATTTTTTCGGGGGGTTTTAGCTAAAATCACATTGTTTCTCAGAAAAATAAAGTGACGGGTTCCCAGACCTAATTTTTTTAACAAGTGTACCCCATAAAAAAATATAACTGCAAAAGCTCGGATGATAAAATGTGAAAAAAATTACTTTACAAGCTGTAGATGATTGAAATTTTAATGGAAATTCTAATTTTTTAAATTTTTTGCTTTAGCATTCTGGCAGGACAAGATGTATACATATGGGGCCATATTACAATCCTGGTATATTACAATCACCTTCGGGAGCATTAACGTTAGCCCCGGTGGCTACCGCATATTACAATCCAAACGCTAATGGGTTAAGTAACCCGTTTGATACCTTGCGCTTTTCAGCGTGAGGTTACTGTACTTTGCGCTCCCTATACTTAACATGGGGAGCGCAAAGTGTTAATCAGCATTAGGATTACAAAATCCTAACACTGATTACTGTCCGGCTGTGGTTAGCAAAAAGTTAACCACAGCCTGGACTTGGTATTAACGGATTCCGCTGGTGCAGAATCCGTTAGCACCAGCCAAAAGAAACAAATAAAAATCCAAATACTCACCTCCTGTTCCGCGGCGAGGACCGTGGCTCTGTCCGCCTGCTCTGTCGCCGGGAACCGAGGGACAAAATGGGGGGAAAAGTCCCCCAGGCTCTCCCTGCAGATCACTTCGCCGACCTACTGGATCTCGCGAGGCGAGATCCGGCAGGACATGTGAGCGGCAGGGGGAAACTCATTGGAGTCCTATGGACTCCATCGAGTGGATGCTCGCGGTGGCGCTTAGTGCTGCCACGAGCATCCTGGGGAGTAGCGCCCGCTAACAATGCAGGCAGATTTTTAAGCACCTGCATTGTAATCTCCTGTTAAAACAGGGGCAGTAGGGAGAAAACTGCAGGCGCAGTTTCTTCTCTCTAGCGCACCCGTTTTAAAACGTGAGGATTGTAATGTGGCCCATAATTTGTCTGAGTCGTATAATAAAAAGTGACTTCAAATCGCGCTTACACATGATGAACAAAAACGGTAAAAATGATCTGATACAGAGGTGAAATGGTCCAGCGGCTGGTCGGCGAAGTGTTCAGTGGAACGGCAGCTTTTTCCGGTCGTGTTTGACGGGTATGCGGCGAGTCGTCTTTTTGTACGTTTGGTGAATTTTCTGTGGCATTTTGACGATTTCTCTGCAATTTTTAGCCGATTTTTCGGATCTGTTCGGCCTCTTTTCCCTGCACTTTGGGGCCCCTGCGTTGAATGCTGAATTCATCACAGGGTCAGAGAATCTGATTCCCTGAAGTGTCAGTGACATTTCGATGCACTCTTAATAACCTCTTAAATGAAGTGCTATACACATGGACACATCATAACATGGGAAGGTATATGTACAAATCGTTTATTAATGCTGCTTCTCTGCTGGTATCCCTTCTCAATATACATCATTGTGCACATTGCACAGGTCTCTTTTGGTTTTGTGCCACTGCATATTTTTTCAGTATGTTTGCATATATTAAAACTAACAACACTATTATCTTCTTTTATTATTATATTACTCCTGCATGGTCTTGACCCACTATTACAGAGGATCACATATCCTGTTCTATACTCATCTCCTTTGAGATATTATTTTGTATTTCAGCTGGTTTTACATAATGTGCTTTCTGTTACATGTTTTCGCCTGTATTGTTTTATTTCAGTATTTTGGGACAAGCTGCAGAGGCTGTATGTCCGTATTTGCACTGACATATTGTTGTGATTGTTTGTTTTGTCATTTAGCCCCTTTAAATTATTGCCTGCTATAACAAAAGCAGCAATGCATCTGGCTAATTTTGACTTTCTATTGACAGTTTTTTCACCTGTGTAAAAAATAAGATGATATTTGCTAGGTCCTGTTTTCTGTATAGAAGCCAATGGTCCAAATATGTTGCATCCACTTGTAAAAGGAGAGTCATTGTTTGATAAAAAGTGATTTTTTTTTACGCATATAAGCTTATGCAATTTGCAATTTTGGAAGACACAAATAGTTTCCTGGTGTCCTTTCATGAATCATGAGAGAGCTCACAGGATGTCAACCAGCGAGCAGAATGAGCACCATGACAACTGCCAAAATCACCAAAATGTGAAGAGAGATATGAGTTTGGGAAGGGTACATATAGACACATCAAAATTTACCATTTCCATCACCCAGGTACAATACACTACAGCTCACTCAGCTACACACTCTCATTTCACCCAATACTTATTTCCATATCATTCAGGCAACAACACTACCAGCCCACTCAGTCAATTACATACTCAATCTAATCTCACTAAATCTGATTTTAGTCAGTCAAATACTCAATCTCACTCAATCATATGCTAACTCTAATCTCACTCACCAATCACATACTCGCTCCCAACTCACTTTGCAGCTATATAATAATTCCCATCTCACTCGACCAACCACATTCTCGCTCCCATGCTATACAGTCATCAACACACTCACACAGACATCCATTTCAATCTTGTTCAGTCACAAAGCTCCCTTGCCACACAGGCAACTGCATTCCACTGAGACATGCAAATAGCTATCATCATATATGTACAGTTTCCATACACACATATCTCCCATACGAAGTAAGGCACCGTTAGGAGCAGGGCCTTCTTTACCACAAATCAGTATAACTGTCTACTACCCTAACTTATCGTAAAACCTGTGTCACACTGCAGAATATTTATTTAAAAAGTATTTTACCAGGATAGATACATTGAGATTTCTCTCGTTTTCCAGTATGTCATGGGTTCATGAACATTGAATTTTTACAGTAGGGAACAGAAATACAAAGTAATAAAATGCAAGATATTAAAAACAAAACACAAATATACAGATTAATGCAGAAAATAAACATTTAAGAAATATATGTGTAGCGCTCACTCCCGGAGGAGCCGCTGAAAATGAACCACGGGTCAGTCTCCCCGCACTAGGGAATAAATACACTCCAGCACCGCTGTGGATTTTATAAATTATATAGTTTACTAAAGTAAAAGGCATATAATGAGACACGATGCTCGTAGATATATTTACAGTATTTCGTATCGCGGTAAACGCGCAGCGGAAAAAGAAATACGAGGCTTCGTATTTCGGGAAAATGCGCAGCCGAACAGAAAAAAATACAATGCTTCGTAATTTCGAGAAACGCGTAGCGGAAAGAGAATACAATATTTCGTAATCCGAGAAACGCGCAGCGGAAAAACAAAATAATATGCGAATCTTTACCCCTTTTTTGGGATATTAGGGAGTGAGTCCCGCACAGGTTAAGTCCCGGACTGTAAGTTTATGTGTGTGTTATGGTACTCGGGTACTATTCAACTGGCCAGTGAATCTCTTAAACGATGTCTTCAACTAGTCAAGTTGGGGCCCTGTGGGTTTTAGAAATAAACAGCAGCTTCTTGACTTTATAAAACCGGCCTTGGAGGTCTCTCACCCATCCGCTCGATCACCAAGGTTCCTCGGACCCAGGACGTCCCTCCGCTCGGTGCCTTGCTGGGATACTGGCTACTGGATCCGTTGTCTGGCTCTCTTTGCTCCGACAGTGACTGGTACAGCTACCGCCTGCTCTCCCATCCAATGGACCTGCTGTACTCCTAACTCGAGGGTCCTCCGCTTCCTTGACAGCAGCTTGGGTAATGCCTGTGGATCACTGGGTCTCCTTCTTGCAAGGCTGGATAACCCCACTTGGAATCCTGATAGGCAGCACTTGCGCTCCGGCCTAGTCACGGTTCAGCTCTGCAGCACTGTGTCCTCTCTCTTTCACTCCCTGGCGCGCTCTGCCAGCTATCTCCACGAGGCTCAGGATGTACAGCGTCTGTGTCCCACCCACTTCCTGTGTCTGTTCGCAAAGCATGCCGGGAAATGTAGTCCCAATGTTCAGTGTCTCTTATCGCGCTTGTCTCCCTCCGGTGGCCAAAAATAGGTACTGCCACAGCAAGGTTTTAAACACAGCGCTACATATGATATAAATCGCACAGATTATTTTAGGATTATTAAAATAATTTCTACTTTACTTAAATGTACTACATTTAAAAAAAGAGAGACTATTTACTAATTTGATAGCGAATCGCGTATGTAACTGTCATGTTCTACGTTTCCAGCCCTGTCCCTTGTCCCCTGTATTCGTTATATCCTGTTCAGGTCTTTTTTTTATGTTGCCTTTCCTGGGTTGCAGCTCAAGAGTTAATTGTTTCTGCTCTCAGCTCACCTGTCTGTCATATGTCTTGATCCACTCCCTATTTAAGAGCAATGCTCTCATTGTGCATTGCTCCATGATTTTCACTTCCTGGTTTATATCAATGTTTTGTATTCAGAGAGCTGCCTGCTGTATGGTTCCTGTTCTGGTTGTATATTCTGTTAATATTACTTTGGTCCTGTTTCCCCTGTCTGTCCATCTGTTACTCCTGTCATCGTATTGCTGGTTTATTTCTAGTTATTCCTGTGTTATTTAGTTCTTGGTTTTCCTTGCTGTGTTTTGGTTTTCTGTTTATTGTTTTATGCTGATTCCTGTGTACCGACATTTGGCTTGTGTGACTACCCTTCTGGCTCTAGAACCCTGGAATCAGGATTACGTACTCTCTCTGGTTTTCTGACTCCTGGCTTTCCTTATGACTGACTATGCTTATGTATGTTCCAAGTCTGTATTGATATCCTTGTGTCTGTATACTCATAAGACTCTGCACAGTTCTGTGGTAATATTTCCATTTAGCACAGATCCGAGCTACTTTAAAGACCAGCCTATCAGTTTAGGGATTCTTTGGTATTGCCGTGCAGGAGTCTCTGGTTAACCCTGTGTTGCTTTTACCACCTGTTGTCTGCAGTAGTATCCCTGCATATAGGGGCTTTCCACTTGAACCTGGGCCCCACCTTGGCGCAAGCCTGGTGCCGCCGTGACAGTAACAAGCTGTATGCCACTTTCATCTGTGTCAGCAGCTTCTTCATTACTGCTTACTTAGCCATGTCTCTTGTCAGGTGCCGGACAAAATCCCTACAGCCAGGTTCCCTAATGCCAACATCCCGACAGCCAACTTCCAGACAGAACAAGTGCCGGGCATCCCAATTTCCCTATACGGCCAACTTCCAGACATCCAAATACCTAAAACTGCCACCCTAACCCTAGGTTTAAGGGGGTCAGGGCTGGTTTTAGGGGGGTTAGGGCTAGACTTAGGGGGGTTAGGGTTAGGAGGTTAGGGTTAGGGCTAGGTTGGAGGGGTTAGGGCTAGGTTTAGGGGGTTAGGGCTAGGTTTAGGGACTAGGGTTAGGGCTAGGTTTAGGGGAGTTAGGGCTAGGTTTAGGGGGTTAGGGCTAGTTTTAAGGGGTTAGGTTTGGGGTGTTTGGGTTAGGGCTAGGTTTAGGGGGTTAGGGCTAGGTTTAGAGGTTAGGGCTAGGTTTAGGAGGTTAGGGTTAGTGCTAGGTTTAGGGGGTTGGGCAGGGCCGTAGGAAGGGCGAGGCGAGTGAGGCACGTGCCTCGGGCACAGCTGTGAAGGGGTGCAGCCATGGCTCGAGTCCTGCGGGAACGCTGCGGGAACGCAGGTTGCGGGAACCTGCATTCCTGCAGCTTTCCAGCAGGACTCGAGCCATGGCTGCGCCCCTTCACAGCTGTGAAGCGCCCAGCCTGAAATGATTGCGAGCGGCCGCTTGCTTCCTGCTTGAACGGCCGCTGACAGGAAGTGCAGCCGCTCGCCTGGGATCTAACAGCCAGCCACGATCTCGCGAGATCGCGGCAGGCTGTTTCATTGATCCCAGGCGAGCGGCTGCACTTCCTGTCAGCGGCCGTTCAAGCAGGAAGCACGTGGCCGCCGGCAATGAGGTGAGCTGGGGCACTATCCATGAGACCTGGGGGCACTATCCATGAGACCTGGGGGTATTATCCATGAGACCTGGGGGTATTATCCGTGAGACCTGGGGGTATTATCCGTGAGACCTGGGGGTATTATCCGTGAGACCTGGGGGTATTATCCAGGAGACCTGGGGGCACTATCCATGAGACCTGGGGGCACTATCCATGAGAGCTGAGGGCAATAGCCATGAGACCTGGGGACAATAGCCATGAGACCTGGGGGCATTATCCATGAGACCTGGGGGCATTATCCATGAGACCTGGGGGCATTATCCATGAGACCTGGACCGGCATTATCCATGAGACCTGGGGGGGGCATATCCATGAGACCTGGGGGCATTATCCATGAGACTTGGGGGGCATTATCCATGAGACTTGGGGGGCATTATCCATGAGACTTGGGGGGCATTATCCATGAGACCTGGGGCATATCCGTGAGACATAGAAACATAGAAACATAGAAAAATGTTGGCAGATAAGAACCTTTTGGCCCATCTAGTCTGCCCAATTACATGGATACTTTACCTGGATTTATCTTTTGTTTAGGATAGCCTTATGCCTATCCCATGCTTGCTTAAATTCAATTACTGTTTTGGCCTCTACCACTTCAACTGGAAGACTGTTCCATGTATCCACCACCCTCTCAGTAAAATAATGCTTTCTGATGTTACTTTTAAACCTTTGCCCCTCTAATCTAAGACTATGTCCTCTTGTTTTGCTACTTTGTTTCCTTTTAAATATACTCCCTTCCTCTACCTTGTGGATTCCCTTTACGTATTTAAATGTTTCTATCATATCTCCTCTGTCTCGTATTTTTTCCAAGCTGTACATGTTAAGATCATTAAGACCTGGGGCATTATCCATGAGACCTGGGGCATTATCCGTGAGACCTGGGGCATTATCCATGAGACCTGGGGCATTATCCATGAGAGCTGGGGCATTATCCATGAGAGCTGGGGCAATATCCATGAGAGCTGGGGGGGCAATATCCATGAGCTGGGCCATATCCATGTGAACTGGGGCAATATATACCCATATGAGCTGGGGTCAATAATATCCATATGAGTTGGGGTCAATAATATCCATGTGAACTGGGGAAAATAGTCTGGGGGCTCAGTGCTGTGTATATTATTCTGGGGGGTGTATATTATGCTAAATGTTCTTTTGCTATACGTGCATGTATTCTGTGTGTACTGTATTTGTACATGTACTGTGTGTGCACTATATATGTAGAGACCCATCACCTCCTTAACGCTAGCACTCACACGTGAGCATTGGTGCTTGGTTAAATGAGGTTACTGCATGCTGCCCATATCACATCCTAGCACAGGACCCTCATATTACAATCCCAACGGTAACAGGTTAAAAAATTCAGGAGATTGTGCTTTTCAGCGTGAGGTTACTGTACTTTGCGCTCCCTATACTTAACATGGGGAGCGCAAAGAGTAAATAGCGTTAGGATTACAAAGTCCTAAGGCTAATTACCATCCCACCATAGCTGCAAAAGTTACCCACAGCTAGACGCTGGTGCTAACTGGTGCCGCTTCTGCAGAATCAGTCAGCACCAGCTGGAACCCCCAAAAATCACATACTTGCCTCTCATCCCACAGCGCAAAGGGTGGTCCGATCCACTGCTTCTGGTCGCGGGGAGCATCCAGGAGCTTAGCACTGCGCCACTGGTCGGGGACTCTGATTTTTAAAATTATGTGGGGGGGCACAATTTTCTGTTTTTGCCTCGGGTGCAAAAGGAGCTAGCTACGGCTCTGGGGTTAGGGTTAGGGCTAGGTTTAGGGGGGTTAGGGAGTAGGGTTAGTGTTAGCCGCTGGGATTTTGGATGTCTGGAAGTTGCCCATCTGGGAGTTGTCTGTTAGGGAAGCTGGCCATCGGGATTTTGGCATTAGGGAACCTGGTTGTAGGGATTTAGATCCAAACCCCTCTTGTCAGCTGCATGATTCTTTTGCCATCAGAAGGAGTCAAAATATTTAGGATCTTTTAATACCAATATCCAGGGCAGCCATCAGGGGGTGTGAGCCCATGACATGATCAGGGACCGAGTTGATCCAGAGGGCCCTTGCCAAACCCTAATTGCCATATAGGTAAGGGCCCCTCCATGCCACCCAGGACTAGTCAACCAAGATACCAGCAATTTTCCCAGTGGGCCGCAACATCTAGGGGCTGGTCAAAGCACTCTGGCTCATAACCGAGGGATCGTTTAGTATGATCTGCACCAGGGAAAACATTTTATCCCGTTGCTGGACTACCAGGAATTTAGCCCATTCCCAGTAAAATAAGGTTTGCAGAAAAGAGGAAAAACGTAATATTTTTAATTTGCTTATTGAAATGTACAGCTGACAGAGGGGGCCCCGTCCAGTAGTTTAGTAAGGGGCCCCACGATTTCTGATGGCAGCCCTGCCCATATCGAATATGTTGGTGCAATACAAATAAACAAATAATAATAAGATGAATCACACATTAGCAGTGGGAGAAGGTGGTGGCAAATCAAACCTTCACCTATGTGCCAGAAAATCCTTGCACTGGCTGGGAACATTCCCTCATATTGTAGTGACATGTAGGAAAACCTTACATACAGCACACAATGCGCCACTGTGAATAATATTGTTAGGAAGATGTGCTAAGGTTGAAATTCACAATACATAAGTGTCATTTAAGATGTCATATCCTTGGGTGTTTATTTCCACCTTGATGTCCTTGGTATTTAAATATGTTCTGGAAATAAAGAAAAATATTAAGGTAATTATTCAATATCCTCATTTGAATGATAGCAAAATATTTTCGAGACAACCGGTTTATGTTAACCAGAGATGTAATATAATTAAAGTTTTTAATTTACATTATACAAAATCTTGATACACAAAAATAATATATCTATAATAGAAGGGTTGTATTTTAGCAGTAAAAATACTATTATTTTAAAGGAGGCATTTTTCTAAAACTCTAGCAGTATTTTTTGAATGAGTTGGGGATTAAACGAAATGACTTCAATAAAATAATCTATTTGAAACGCTTTTTTTTCTCTTCTTTTTTTTTTCTCAGTACGCACCCGAGTAACTGTGTCTTGAAGTCAGGCTTCCCTGCATATATTTTTATTCATGAGATCACTTTCACTGTACATCGAAGACACCAATAGGCATATGCATATGTTTCGCTAAGCATATGGTAAGAATATTAGATGTAGTTTCTGGTCTGTGTTTACTATTCTGATGCAAAGCTGCCAAAATAGGGCCTGCTGAGAATAATGTCTGAACCAAGACAAACTCATCTGAATTTCATGAATTCTCTGCTCGACACGATGTCAAAGGATTGCTTCCCCTTCAGCCTTCACTCAATCATGGTGCTGGAATTTATAACAAGGATTTGATCTGTATCACTATCTGTACAAAAAAAAAATCCATGTCTTAAAGGAGTATCACTAATTTATAGCAGTGTCTTAAAAATATAACTATTGGCTGACTCCAGATAGTATTCTTGGTTATATTCTACATCTTCTGTTTCTGGACATGTGGAGTGATATACGACAGCATCACAGCCGGATGTCGCACAAGCAGCGCTCTTGGTAAGCAGGAGTACTGTATATGATTTGTAGTAGAGCATTTCTATGGACTAGCAGAGCAGTATGCACATTAATTCAAAAATGTACACGTACCTGCATTTGATTAGACATATACGAAGGAGTGATACTCTGTAGTCTTGTGTGACAATGATATGTTGTGTGGTCAGTGTTTTGATGTGATTGCCAATGTTTTGATGTGATTGCCAATGTTGGTTTGTTTTTTTGAGAAAGTATTTTTCCACAAAGGATACATTGAGATTTCTGTAGTTTTCAAGTTTGTCCTGTGTGGCGAGTATGTACCGTTAGGTGTCTTGCCCAAGGACACTTACTGGAGCGGAGAGGTGCTCTTGCCAGGATTTGAACCTGTGTCTCCACGGTTATAGAGCAGTGATGTTACCTCTACTCCACCCAGCTGGTACTATGCCGCAGTTGTCCTTAAACTAAGCACTCGAGTAATACAGCTTGAGTGCTTATCTTAAATTTTTCACATTCAGTTTCATCTCAGACATCGCAGCTGCTTACGGTACCTGTCTGGGAAGAAAGTACTGTGACATTTGGACACTTCTTTAATTCTGTACTATTATGGATCCAATATGATGCCCAAAGATTGTCATCAAGAAGCAGGCAGAAGACATGAGTCTCATGAGATCACAAGGTAGAAGTGTGTAAGAGAGCATTGTTGTACGTTCGGGCGACTTTCCCACCTGGGACTCCTTTGGCTTATGGCATTAATATTGGGTCTATTGTATGTGTGGGTGAATTTTGTCTGTGGGTAGTGGGAAGATTATTCACCGAGGAAATGGCTTCTGACCTGAAATGCATGTTACTGTATTTTGTCATACAAGTTAAAAAGGCCTCACTAGGGAACCTATTCAAGCAGCACTACTGTGTGATTTGTATTTTTCCAACAAGCTTGTGACATTAGATCTTGTCCTTCCGAAGCACTGCAGCACTTTTGTTTTTGTGTATGAACTGTCTTGCAGGACCACGAGTCTTCAGTTGTTCTGTGGATGTTGGTAGTAGGGATGAGCCAAACACCCCCATCCGAACTCAATGCAAGTCAATGGGACTCGAACGTTCGATTTTTAGAGTGCCCTCCAAGAGGGAATATATGCAAGATATTTGCCATAAAAGGTGTATGGGGGTCCGGGTAGTGCCCTGGGGGACAGGAAACAAGGAAGAAACAGTGATTTTTCCATGGAATAAAGGTTAAGAATAAAAACAAAAATTCCTTCAAATATCATGCCTAGGAGGTTCCCATAACCTGCCTGTGAAGTGGCGGATTTGTAGGATGTATAGAAACATTTAAAAAGAAAAAAATGACATTTCAAATGACGGTAAATGTTTTTCCTTTAATCTATTCATAAACAACTGCTTGGGGCGGCAGCCTGTATGAAAAGAGGAGAGGTTTTAGTACACGCAGAACAAGTTTAGTGATTTTTTGGCTAAATTATGGTGAAACTTATGCAGGCTTTGGATGAAAGTAACAACAGGTGCATTAAAATTGGACCTTTGGTGGCAGCTAGTGCCTTCACACCGTAACGCCTCTGAGGTATTGTGGAAGAGTGCAGGGATGGACTCTGCATTCAAATATTAAAATGATTGGAATCTGGTACACACGTCAGTGGCAGTGCACCCAAATTTTACTGCGCTATAGTGTATGGCAGGATGGAAGCGCACCAGCAGTAACAAGCAGCAGAATATACCAGACAGGGGCGCAGAGCGAGAGTAGTTGTTATAACAAAACCGGGTCAACAACGTTTAGGCACTAGTACTGCGCTACTGTATATGGTGAGAATTGGCGCACACCAGTAGCAAAAGGAGGCAAACAGAACAGGCAGGGAGTACACAAAGAGAATAGTTAAATGGCAGGCAAAGCCGGCAACAGATCGGGTCCTCAGAACAAGCAGGGTCAGTAACAAGTATACAAACTGATTCAGTAAGCTAGCGATGCGGGAATGAAACTCCATGGCAAGGCAAGGAGTACAGTGCGCGCTCCTGATTTAAAGGTCCCGGCGGCTCTGCGTCATCAAGCCGCGCCCTGCCCCTGATCACTCACAGCTGTGCCGGGTGCCGCCAGAGCTCCTCGCATTCGGCCAGCTGGCGGCACCAATGCGTCCGGGGCCCCCCCGATCGCCACCCGGGGCCCTGGATGTCACAATATTACAATCCAAACGTAAACGGGTTAAGTAACCAAATTTGTAAGAAGAACAATTAATGCAGCATATGATTCCGCACACTGCCGCGCAGCACCTCTACAGTATAATAATGCAGCATATGAATCCTCACACTGCCGGGCAGCACCTCCTATAGTATAATAATGCAGCATATGAATCCTCACACTGCCGGGCAGCACCTCTACAATATAATAATGCAGCATACAAATCCTCACACTGCCGGGCAGCACCTTTACAGTATAATAATGCAGCATATGAATCCTCACACTGCCGGGTAGCACCTCTACAGTATAATAATGCAGCATATGAATCCTCAGACTGCCGGGCAGTACCTCTACAGTATAATAATGCAGCATATGAATCCACACACTGCCGGGCAGCACCTTTACAGTATAATAATGCAGCATATGAATCCTCACACTGCCGGGAAGCACCTCTACAGTCTAATAATGCAGCATATGAATCCTCACAATGCCGGGCAGCACCTCTACAGTCTGATGCTAGCTTTAACGAGAAGATATGCTATTAGTGTAGCGGGGAAGCCGGCTGCTCATTTTGCATCGCTAACTAAAGAGACTGGAGTGTTGCTTGTTTTGTTATGCTCGAGTAGCTATGAAATTGAGAGTTGCGCTCCCTGGGGACGGCTGGTTAAGCGAGCGAGTGGCGGATTGTTGTCCACGTAGTCATTATCTGGGTCTAGGATAGACGGATAGTGGGTTGCTTAGCCCTGCGTCTTTCGCTGTGACACGCATAGTGTTCAGGGGAACTGGTGGCAGCATAACTAATAGAATGAGAAAGTGGGCACAGGGATTGTGGGAAACGTAGTCACTACCCAATTCAAGAGAAGATTGGTACTGTGTTGCAATCCTGGGACCACTTTATTGCGCTGTACGTGCCTGTTGTGAGAGAAAGTGTGCAGGGATGGATAGGTAAGCGAGCGAGCAGGGATTGTTGTCCACGCAGTCATTATCTGGGTCTAGGATAGACGGATAGTGGGTTGCTTAGCCCTGCGTCTTTCGCTGCGACACGCGTAGTGTTCAGGGGAACTGGTGGCAGCATAACTAATAGAATAAGAAAGTGGGCACAGGGATTGTGGGAAATGTAGTCACTACCCAAGTCAAGAGAAGATTGGTACTGCGTTGCAATCCTGGAACCACTTTATTGCGCTGTACGGGTGTGCGGGGACGCATAGGTAAGCGAGCGCGCAGGAATTGTTGTCCATGCAGTCAGTATCTGGGTCTAGGATAGACAGATAGTGAGCGGCTTAACCCGGCGTCTTTCACAGCAGCGTGCATAGTTGCCTTGACAGGAGGCTGCACTTGTTTGTGGATCCAGGAATCTGGTGAGTATTAGAAAGAAAAAAAAAGGTTTTATTTTATGTTCCAGGGGACATTTAAAGATGTCCTCGGATTTTATTTTTTTTAAAAAATGTGTCGCCTTACCTTAGCTTGGTGGTCAGTGGGGGCTCCCTGGATCCTGGTTGTGGGGGGGGTCTGCCGTGGCTCCCTCCCTGTGCCACCTCTCTGCCAAATGCACACGGCTGGCCAGCCCGCACAGTCGCAGCTCTGTCATCCTGCGGCCGCATGCTCCTCAAGGGGTCCTTGGGAGTCTTCGGCGGGCTGCCCTCTACAGTGCCTGATTAGAGGGCCTCGTCTGCCTGATGTTTTAGCAACAAGAATGTTTTATCCCATAAGCTTCAATGTTAAAAATATTCCCGTTTTAATTCAATATCTAATAAACCATTGCTTATAATATTCTGCAGTAAAGAGTCTCTTTATTTTTATATTTTTTTAGGATTTTTTAAGCATTTTTTTTCAAAAATCCATTTTTTTTATTTTTCGAACTTTTGGCGAACGTCCCAAAAAGTTCGATGTTAGAGAACTTTCGAACAGCCGATGTTCGAATTGAACTCATGTTCGGATCGAGCCGCCAGCCCATCCCTAGTTGGAAGTTAACATAGTTGTCCACAATATTTCACGCTTGGTTTATCACAAGTTGTCAACTGCAGAATAGTAAGTAAATGGACAGGGGCGTGCCAAGTTGCCATTTCCAAGACATTGTGAATTCACGCATGTACACAACATGAAATATGATTAAAATGCCACATTTGTTTATAATTATACATCACGCTTGTCCATTAACCATCTCCCTCCTAGGGTCCTATCCCTAAACTGTGTGGATAGTGTTATGGAAGATGTTTTCATCTTGGGATTCACTGGGCAAATAATATTCCTTATTCTCCAAATGAGGGGAAAAAAATCAAAGTAACTGTTAGAAAAATACAACTCTGGGAGAAAACCTCATTATTGACTCTTGTGGCCATCTGTGGAGGGCGCTCACTGTGTACAAGACTGATCTCATATGGGAATATGATAACAGGTGCCCCTTTGATCTGGGGAAAGCATCAAATCATCAGGAGAAATCAATCTGATAACTGAGGTTATACTTTCCATCTTGTCTTGCATCACAAACCAATATTTGTTGGGTGTGTGTACAGTAAGTTCACGCTTTGTCTTCATGTACTCAAAGCCTTGGGGGTTACAAAAAGGTGTGAGTATACTAATTTGAATGTTTGGTGATGAGGAACTTTCATTATTGCTTATTGAACTAGAAGTGTGGAAATAAAACTGATCAATATATTTTGTCTTATTACCTCTGTCTTATGGTCCTAAAGAATGAAGAGGTCATTAGCATCATAAATCCAGTTGATATCCTACAGCAAGGGTAATGAAACTTGGCCCTCCAGATGTTTTGTAACTACATCTCCCATGATGCTCAGACACTTATTAGGTTAGCTGAGCCCCATTAGACATGTAGTTCTAAAACATCTGGAGGGCCATGTTTGATGACCCTTGTGTAACGGAAGGAAAAAAATTACCTACCTTGCCGTGACGTGTGAAGGAAAAGCGTACAAGGGGATAGAGCTCCAAGCCTCTGGACTCACTAACTCTACCCACTCTCAGGGCCTCAAGTTATGCCAACCTAACCCCTGTAAGCCGTACACACCCTTACGAGTATATGCTGCCACCACGAAAGTAATTAGGGCACTTTCAAAACCTGACTAGCTGTATACCACCCTCCAATCCAGGAGCCCAACCATACACAGCTAATATATATATACATATATATATATATATATATATATATACCAAATGTTAAATACCACAGTAACGATAAACCAAGCGTTCTATTAAAGAAGCATGAATTATCTAGAGTAGAGACAGTACTTGGTTTTAAGTTTTAATGGAAAAGGATAAAAATACAAACTTTACACAGTGCCAGTATCACATAAAAACATGACATACAAAATATACGAAAACGTGCAAATACAGTTCTTGAAATAAAATGGGACTTACATAGAAAACCTAACTTGAGTAGATACTTCCATGGGTATTTCAAATGTCCCAGAAGGTTCTTAGATGTTCACTCAACCCAGCCTTTTGGAGAAATACCCTGAGTTTTTGGTGAGTATTCTATACAAAGCTTGCCCCTCACCCTCTTTCCCCACCATTTGGTTCCCGGATCAAGTTTCCCTTTAGCCCCAGAGAGCAGATCGGTGCCTGTTTGGTGCCTGTTCGAGGGCAGTGAAATCCCCATAGCTTCGTCTATTCAGAGAACAAAACTCAGCAGTGAAAAGTTGCCGAATTGCCCTGTCATTCGGTGGCTTCATGTGGCAGATTTATTCAGGCGAATACTATAGGCTTCAATGTTAAAAATATTCCCATTTTAATTCAATATCTAATAAACCATTGATTATAATATTCTGTAGTAAAAAGTCTCTTTATTTATAGATTTTTTGGGATATTCTAAGCATTTTTTCGGGATTTTTTGGGCAAAAAATTTTGCCGATTTTTTTCTTAAAACATTTTTTTAAACGTTTGTTCTTTTTTCTGTAACAGCCCTTTTTATTATCATTCCTTGGACCTCATATGTAAATTTCAGACATTTTCGCTCATTAGTTTCTTTGAAAACAGCGTTTCACTTTTCAAACATTCAAGCGTACTATTTTTCTTTTCTTCACCTTCTTCCTCTGCGGTGTAAGTTTTTTCCGGCGGCTGCTCTGAGCTCTGATCGGCTCCTGCTCGGGTTTCTCCGGCGTCTGCAGTTGGGTTAATCCAGATGTTTTTGCGGATTTCGGTGTACGTTTGCCCTTGTTTTGCGGTGAGTTTTCAGCAGGTTTGCGGTGACTTTTCCCTGCATTCCCTGTGGCGCTTGCTGAATACATCGCAGGGTCGCCAAAATGGGATCGCCAAATTGTACTGAATTGAAGAGAACGAAAAGTCACCGAAAGTGCGGTGGCTTTTCGATTCTCTTTGAATAACCCTGCTTGAAACCTATGGGATTCGCCTGAATAAATCTGTCGAATGAAGCAACCGAATGGCAGGGCATTTTGGCAACTTTTCACTGCTGGTTTTTGTTCTCTGAATAGACAAAGCTATGGGAATTTCACTGCCCTCGAACAGGCACCGAACAGGCACCGTATGTGCAGGCAATTTGCCAACATTTGGCAAATTGTCTGCTCTCTGAATAGCCGAATGGCCAAGAAAGGGAACCAAACGCTGATTTTCAGCGTTCGGTTCCCTTTCGGCAGCCATTCCGATCTCTTTGAATAACCCTGATAATAAAAAGATAAAACATAGAAAACATAAAATTTACTTCATTTATAAACATTAAATTAGATTAAAAAAGATTAAAATATATATAAGAAATCTACTTGAAAAAACATTTGTACCTATTATCTTAACCCCTTAAAGACCGCTGACGTGCTATGTACGTCCTGCCCACGGGACTCCCTTAGACCCGCGGCCGTACATAGTACATCAGCGGCGCCTAACCCCCCTCCCGCCCGATACTTACCTCCCTCGCTGGATCCCTTGCAGATCTGGCAGGGAGGAAGCCTGCCCATGTGATTTACATGTGCCCGCGAGCTCGATGACGTCACCACGCTGCGTGGTGACGTCATCAGCAGGTGCCCCCATTGAAATCAATGGAGGGGAGGGGGGCTCCTTCGGAGCTCACTATCTCCCCAACCATTGAAGCTAGAGAGATGCAAGTTGCACCGCTGGAAAGGGGAGAGTCTCCCATTAATGGTTTCGCTGCCGGATCGGTTTGTTTACACAAATTCGTCCGTTAGTGCCCGCTGCTGTTTTTACGTTTCTGCACTGCTTGTGTTTAGATCAAATTTTCCTCTTACTAGTTTATGCAACCCACACATATTATACACAGTTTTTCCCGCCATTAAATGGACTTTTTAAAACTACCGTTATTTCCATCATATCGTATAATTTACAATAAAAACAAATATGAAATATGATGAAAAAAAATGGTAAAAACACACTTTTTCGCAATTTAATCGCCAAAAATCTACAACCACCAAAAAAGACCCCAGCTAAATAGTTTTAACATTTTGTCCCGAGAATAGAAATACCCAATTTTTACATGTTTTTACTTTTTAACCCCTTAACTGCTGAGCCAGTTCACCTATGTGTGCGGAGCTCATTCTGACCGTTTTATGCTCATTATTTTTAGATGACAGCCTAGGTCCTATTTAACTAAACCCCCCCAAGACCAATTTTTTTTTTTTTAAAAAAAAAACCTTTTTTTAATTTTTTTTTTTTTTATTATTTGTTTTTTAAATTTATTTTTTTACATTTTATTTTTAAACCAAACCTGGTCATGATCAGGCCTTTCCAATGATGTCAAATATGACCATCTAGCTGCCACGGATCTAGCTGCCACGGATCCCCCTATCTTCACATGGCAGCTAGGGGGTTAACTGGTCCACTGACATCCTCACTCATATGGTGAGGTTGTCAGTGGGTGGGGGGGACCTGGAGGCTTGGCTGACATTGAAGATGTCAGCCCCCTCCAGGTTTGAATCGCGATTCGGCGCCGATTTGTGCCGAATCGCGATCTGGCAGCGAAAATGTTAATGTTATACACCGCTGAAAATGAGAGACTCTCTCCTTTCCAGCGGTGCAAAAAGCATCACTGTAAGTTAAATGGTTGGGGAGATAGAGGCTCCAAATGAGCCCCCCCTCCCCTTCCTGAATTTTCCTTGCAGGTGCCTGCCGATGACATCATCACGCAGCGTGATGATGTAATCAGATCTGCCGGCCCCCAGGAAGCGGTGAGGCAAGCTTCCAGCTTGCCATAGCCACCATGGGAACCAGCGAGGGAGGTAAGTATCGGGCGGGAGGGAGGTTACGAGCCGCTAACGTAATATGTACATCCACGGGTCTAAGGGGCAGGACGTACAGGGTATGTCAGCGGTCATTAAGGGGTTAAGGGACAAGTAGTTCAGGGGTATCATGGTAAAGTGCATAGTGCACAGCATAGCTATGTCCTAGGGTAAGTGCTGTCATTTAAGTGACAGGTAGTTCAGGGGTATCATGATAAAGGCATAGTGTGGGTATGTCATAAGATAATAAGGTATGTTTGCAAAGTGCGTGTCATGAATCACTTATGTAAGGTTATTAACCCTTAAGGTTTACGGGATACTTAACAATATTATTAAAAAAATGGTTAAATATGTCCTGTATTGAGTGCTTCTATTAATAAATCAAGTACTAAGGTTAAGATCATGCCTCAAGAAGTGATCTTACGGTGGAATGAATGGAATTGCATAAAAAGTCATGGTGTGTCACATCTCTACAGAGTGTAAATGATATGTAGCTGTTAAACAGAATGGGAGCTGGTTTCACAGTGTCATAGCAAGAAAACTGTTATATTGTCAGGGGAGGATGTTGCCTTCATATTCATTGTCAGAGGAAGTGACAGAGTTCAAAATCCTCATTGAGACCTGTTCGGGACCAGTGACGATAAATCATATATCCACTTCATTTCAGTCCTATTGAGTTTTTACAAGAAGTCTCCACCCCTCCTGTCCCTTTCTCCCCGCTGTATGGCGAGGAATTGGGTACCTTTTGGATCCTTTTGGCGCATCTCTTTATAGTGCTGTGGGACGGTGTGATTGTCACTGCCTTTCTTGATGTTGTTCAGGTGTTCTCTGATTCTTACATTCAGGCTTCTGATGGTGTGCCCTACATAGAACTCTCCACAGGGACAGATGAGTAAGTATACCACATTCCTCGAGAAGCACGAAGATTTTATGGGTTTTACTGCCACACATATTTTTAAATTCTTCAATATGCCGTTTATCCGGTGCACCTTCTGAAGTCACCGGCTGCCTACAAATCTGGTGTCTGATCGATAGGACACCAGCAAATGTCAATACGACATTCTTCTCCTTTTTTTGCACTCCATTTTATACAATATTGCTCTATGTAAGTCATTTTATATTTTGAGGGACACGGAGGATGGTAATCCTGTAAGGCTAGGGTCAGACGAACGCATTTTTCACGTCTACCGTCAAAAAGTGCATTGATGCGTCCGAATAGCAGTCATATGATGAGCAATTTCGGCCGTGAGTTTTTACAGATCCAAACCAGGAAACTTTGGGTGTCTGGACGTTATGTTGGCTGGACATGAGCAGCGTCTGACGTCTCCTAATCACGCACACACGCCGCTATGCGGACGCAGCGCACTCTGTATGTCAGTACTAACGGTTCGACATTCTTGCAAAAATGCATTTGTTTCCCGCTTGCGTTGCGCGGCCAAACTTTTGTGCGGCTGTACTTCGTTTGTGTGCCTGGGTTGGACATCATTTGCTGCTACCACGGCCATAATAAAGTGCGGCTAAATGCGTTCGTCTGACCCCAGCCTTAGGAAACCACACTTCTGAACCACAGGATGCAGCATAAGGAACCACTAACAGGACATGAAGTGCCAACTCCAGCACATCTTTCTTCCATTTGTCATAGTTTCCCCTGTATTGGCACCAATAAGCTAATGCTTTCTTTTCAGACCTGAGCGGAAACTCACTGAAGGACAAGACACTTTGCCGATACCTGTTCTCAATAACACATAATTTATTTTTTTCTCTCTTATGTGTAATTGGCAAGGGGCTCTATTCCATAGTTGGTGCTAATGTAGCATCTTAATATGTAATTGTTAGCGTTAGGCTACGTAAGTTTAATGTCTGGCATCGATATTCCAATCCTAACATTACAATGGGGTGAAAAATGTTTGTTCCTCGCAGCTTGCGCAAGCTTACTGTGCTTAAGTGTCTCCTATACTTAACAAGAGGAGCGCAATATTTTTTAGGTGTCTTGACAAGTGACGCAGTACAAAGTGCTGGTGCAATTTACTGTCAGGATGTGCAAGCCAAAATTTTATCACCTTCTAAAAGCGGGTGTTAAATGATTCTGCAAATGCAAAATATCAGTGGGGTTAGCGCTGCGTTGCGGGGAAAGGTGCTGAGATAGCACCTTCCCTGGAATAGGACGTTAACATGGAGACGGTAAGGGAAAATCTGCACGCGGACATTATCCTGCTTATCGTCTCCATGTTAGCGTCAACTTTGGAATAGGGCCCAAGGTTTTTTAAAGCTACTAAAAGAAGCCATCCTGTTTGTAATGAGGCAGTACTGAGTAAGTTAGTCCTTGTTTATCTGATTTTCTGATGTTGAAAGAGCATGCCCACGGATTGTAGCTTGAATGACAGCATGGACTTGGGGGAATTGACGAATGACATGTTATCTAGCTTTAAGAGCAATCCCTCTGTTAAATGCAATGAAGAGTAACTTATTTCTACTTGGCTTGCTGCTTGCTTTAAAGCTACGTGTTATGAATTTGTGCCAAGGGATAAATAGAAGCAGCACAGGGAATTGTGTAAAGGTGCATAGAGAAATCCTTGTACAACAAGTGGAAAATTGAATTGTGAAGGAAAGACCATGAAAATATTTAAGCAAAGGTCATATATTTTCCTTTACAATTTCTGAACAATTGGCTATATATAAAATTATATAAAATGACATGGATACTACCATGTCTGCAATTTAACATTTCTTAAGATTTCTGGCATCCCTGTCTTTGGTGTAAAGCATGGTATTAGCATTGGCATGAGGCTTGGACATTTCTACGGAATGTGACTCCTGTGTATGAAGATCAAAGTGTGGAGTGACAGATGAGTGATTACATTGCACACGCAGGGCAATTATATTTTCATCTACAATAATGATACAAACTTTAATTGCAGGTGAAAACAATTGTGCAGTTGTCCATGCTATTGTTATGTTTACACCCCATTTTGTGGCAGTTTAGTGCAAATGAAGCCTGAGCCTTTGCCATAAGGGAAATGACTTCACAGCAGGAAGTACATTCAGATTCCTGTATGGCATAGGTCAGTTCTCAGCAGTCATGCTGATCAAAGGCATTTTCAGCTCCTGCCATTTGCATACCCTCAAACCTGTAAATAGCATCTATTGTTCTACAATATATTTTAATGATTTCCCCACATTCCTGCCTGAGGCGGGCTGACAACTAATGGGGCCCCCGGGCAATAGGAGATCATGGGGCCCCCTTGTGCACCCACTGTTGTGCTGAAGAATTTATTTCCTAACTCAATAAAATAAATTCTTTTGAAATTGGCTGAAACACTGCACATTACAGAGCTCCAGAGCAATAAAACTCACAGTAATAAACGGTGTGTATGAGCGTATCACAGAGCTCCACAGCAATAAAACTCACAGGTGTGTATGAGCATATCACACAGCTCCACAGCAATAAAACTCACGGTAATGTGCATTGTACATGAGCATATCACAGAGCTCCAAAACAATAATACTCACAGCAATGTGCGGTGTGTATGAGCGTATCAGAGCTCCACAGCAATAAAACTCACAGTATTGTGCGCTGTGAGCGTATCAGAGCTCCACAGCAATAAAACGTAAAAAATATTATATTTAAGTTATTATTTATTACAGTATATATAAAACACAGTATATTATTAAAAATGTATTTAAATAATTATAATATTGTTAAATAAAGTATGAAATATATTTTTGTATTCAAGATTTTTATTATAAGACAAATAAGCTATACAGTAGAACCACATAAAATATATCAACGGTTACAGCAATCAATATATCAGTGGTGGAACAGCAGGGAAATGACTGCCAAGGATAGATAAAAAGGAGGGGGCACTCAGACAAACACAGGACCCCTGTACCAGGGAGGTGGCGAAGTTAGCAGTCAATTTGCGGACGGGCCTTCTAGACAAAGGAAAAAAAAAGGGGGGGGGAGAGGTTAAAACGTGGAGGGGACTGCCTGAACAAGAGTGGCATTCCTGGCTTACTCTGGGGGGATACCGAAGGCCACGGAAGAGCCCACGTGGCCGGGTGATCTGAGGCCAGAGGGGGAGGTCAGAGCCATGGTATCCGCCCCAATGGCTCACCCAAAGCAACCCAATGTCCCACAAAAAAAAAGAAGGGGGGAGAAAAAAAGTCCAGACACCCAACCGCCACAGCCTGGTGGTGCAAAAGGAAAGTCCACAATAAGAATGTCCAGAGAGCGGGGATGGGGGGGTTGTGTCAACAAACATAACTCAGCGGAGGGGGGATACAACAGAGGGAAAGGGGGAGACGAGGAGTGGTAGTGGTGGCGGCGGCCTTAGCCCAGCCCAGGGCAAAGAGCCGCACAGCTCCTCAGCAAGGAGCAGGATGAGGACGCCAAAGCGCTCCAGTCTCGCAGGTGACACAGGGTGATCCACGGCACCAAGTACCTCTATGTCACATGATGCCAGCGGGCCCTCTGCAGGCAAAACTCCTGACTGCAGCACTGAATCGCAGTCCACAGTCCCAGGGTAATGCTCTTTACCCTCCTCCACTACCGAGCGTCCATGCAAACTGGCCACCATCACAGCTGCTTGTCACACTTCCCAGATCCCACCACGCAGTACTTAACGCCCAACACTCCACAGAGCCCAGAAGCTACCAACAGAGTAGCCGTGAAAGATCTCTAACTGTCTGGTCCTTAGAATTGGCCAGGTAAACTAGCTAGACAGAAAGGGTTAACAACACGGGGAGTAGTCAGCCGAGCCAGAATCAGGAATACAGAGTTCAGAATGGTCAAATGGAATAGCCGGGTCGATATCAGAGCAGTGGCGTAGTACAAGAAAATGGTCTAGGGCAACAGAAGGCAGAATGGTCAGAAACAAGCAGAGGTCAATAACGGGTTAATTCAATATAGCAGTCAGGTACAAGGAGCTCAGGTATGGATAACCACGATCTGGCAACTGCTGAGAATACACTGAGGGTTTTTAAAGACCTTCACCAGACCACGCCCCCCACTCAAGCCGCGCCTCATGCAACCACCTCCCTGCCTGTCTCCATTTAAACCGGGCATTGGTCAGCGAGCAGCATCAGACATGCTGCCCTCAAGCACACAGGTAGGGCTGGAAGCTCCTAACGTTACAGTACACCCCTCTCCACGGGAGGCCACTGGACGACCAACAGGACGAGCAGCAGGACGACCACCAGGGCAATCGGGGTGTGAGGCATGGAACGCCCTGACCAACCTAGAGGCAGACATGTCGGAAGCTGGAATCCAGGACCGATCTTCTGGACCATAACCCACCCAATCGACCAAGTACTGCAGAGCGCCCCTGCACAGCCTAGAATTCAAAACCCTCCTAACCTCATACTCAGATTCACCATCAACCTGAATAGGTGGAGGAGGAGGAACGACCCTCGTGTACTTGTTACACAACAAAGGCTTCAGTAGGGAGGTGTGGAAGACGTTGTGCATGCGAAGATGTTTAGGAAGGGCAAGAGCATAAGCCACAGGATTAATGCGGCAAATGATCTTATATGGACCTATGAACCGAGGTGCCATTTTCATAGAAGGCACCCGCAACTTCACGTTCCTAGTGGACAACCAAACTCTATCCCCTACATTATAGGAGGGAGCTTGTAACCTATGCCTGTCAGGCTTGCGTTTCTGGACAGCAACATTGCGCTCCATATTTTCTCGAATCTGTCTCCAAATCTCTTGCAGTTGAGTGAGATGGTCATCGAGAGCCGGGATGGCCTGTTCAGTAAACTGAAGCGGTAGAGCCGGAGGGAAAAAACCATAGATGGCAGAAAAAGGAGAGTGGCCAGTGGTCTCGTTAACGGCGTTATTACGTGCATACTCAGCCCAGGGCAACAACTCCGACCAATTGTCTTGTTGTTGTGTGGTAAAGCAACGTATGTACTGCTCGAGACCCTGATTTGCCCTCTCTGCTGCCCCATTAGTTTGTGGATGATATGCTGAAGAGAAGGCCAATCGCACCCCCATCTCCGCACAGAAAACCCTCCAGAAACGAGAGACGAACTGGGCTCCTCTGTCAGAGACTAGTTCAGACGGAACCCCATGTATTCGTACAATCTCTCTAGCAAATACAACCGCCAGTTCTTTGGCTGTAGGAGCTTAGGTAGAGGGACAAAATGAGCCATTTTGGAGAAGCGGTCTACAACTGTCAGAACCACAGTATGACCCTTGGACTTCGGCAAGTCCACAATAAAATCCATAGATAGATGAGACCAAGGCCTCTTAGGCATGGGTAAAGGCTGCAATAGACCGACAGGCAAGGATTTACTGGTTTTGCTTCTGGCACAGACTTGACAAGCCAAAACAAACAGACGTACGTCCTGTCGCATGGTGGGCCACCAGAACTGTCTGGAGATACTGGTAAGAGTCTTAGTAATACCAGGATGACCTGCTGGTTTAGAATCATGAAACATTATGAGTAATTCTTGTCTTTCCTTTTCAGGTACAAACAACATATCTGGAGGCTTGTCAGGTGGAGCCCCTACTTGAACTGCCTGGAGGTGTTCCAGGAAAGGCGAGGAGACAGACAAGACTGTGGAAGCCACAATACGTTCAGGAGGAACTATAGGATTGTGGTCTTGTGTGTTAGATTCATACGGGTCATATTGACGAGATAAGGCATCAGCCTTTACATTGCGGTCACCTGGTCTGTAAGTCAATACAAAATTAAACCGAGACAGTAGCAATGACCACCTGACCTGTCTCGCGTTCAAATGTTTAGCATCCCCGATGTACGTAAGGTTCTTATGATCAGTAATTATCAATAAAGGGTCAAGAGTACCTTCCAACAAATGTCTCCACTCTAATAGGGCAGACACAATAGCAAGCAATTCTCTGTTACCGATATCATAATTGCGTTCTGCTGGTGATAATTTTCTTGAAAAGAACCCACAAGGATGTAGAGGTTTTCCTGGAGACTCTCTTTGAGACAGGACAGCCCCAATGCCTATCTCGGAAGCATCAACCTCAAGAACAAACGGAATCCTGGGATCAGGATGCCGTAACACGGGAGCGGAAGTGAAAGCTTGTTTGAGGGCTTCGAATGCTTGTTTGGATTGAGAAGACCAGATCTGGTTCTTCAGACCTTTACGTGTCATATTAATGATAGGGGAGGCTACAGCGGAATAATTCTTGATAAATCTCCTATAATAGTTGGAAAACCCCAGAAACCTCTGTATGGCCTTGAGACCTTGAGGGAGAGGCCATTCTGAGATGGCCGTGAGTTTAGAAGGATCCATCTCAAAACCTTCTGGAGTGATAATATACCCAAGAAATTTCACAGTAGTAATGTCGAATAAACACTTCTCTAGTTTGCAATAAAGACCATTGTCCAGTAATTTTGCTAATACCTGTCTGACATGTGCATGGTGGGTTTTCAGATCGGGAGAGTAAATCAATATATCGTCTAGGTATACTATAACAAAGGTTTGTAAGAAATCTCTGAGCACATCATTAATAAAATCCTGGAATACCGCTGGAGCATTACAAAGACCGAAAGGCATGACCAAGTATTCATAATGCCCACTCCTGGTGTTAAATGCTGTTCTCCACTCATGCCCCTCTTTTATACGTATCAGGTTGTAAGCTCCTCTTAAATCAAGTTTTGTGTATACTGCTGACCCCCTTAACCTGTTGAACAGTTCTGATATGAGAGGGATAGGGTACACGTTGTTAATGGTGATCTTGTTAAGCCCCCTATAATCGATACATGGGCGTAAATCTCCCTCTTTTTTAGACACAAAAAAGAACCCAACCCCTGCTGGAGAAGAGGAACGTCGGATAAAACCTCTCTCCAAATTCTCCTTTATGTACTCTTCCATAATTTGGTTCTCCTTTATGGAAAGAGGATATACTTTGCCTCGAGGAGGCATGGTACCAGGATGAATATCTATGGCACAATCATATGGTCTATGTGGAGGCAGTTTCTCTGCCTCTCTTTTATCAAATACAGCCCTGAGGTCGGCATATTGGTCAGGAACCTCTGTAGACAATGGAGGAGCTGTGGGTGTGTTCAGGGCACCGACATGCTGAATGGGTATTAAACAAGTCCCAAAACAAGCAGGACTCCAAGACAGTATCTCTCCCTTAGCCCAATCAATAACAGGATTATGTTCCACCAACCAAGGGAAACCAAGTACAACAGGATTGGAAGGTGAATGGATAACTTGAAATATGATTTCTTCTTTATGCAAGAGACCAGTGGTAAGAACCTCTGTAACTGTATCGTGAGTAATCCTAGGGCAGGATAACGGTCTGCCGTCTATGGCTTCGACGGCTAAGGGTGTCTCTCTTACAACCAGAGGTAGAGAAATGGAAGAAGCGTAATTAACATCGATAAAGTTGCCAGCAGCCCCAGAATCCAAAAAAGCGGTAGTATGTGTGGTCTTGGTCTCCCAAGCCAAGGATACTGGTAACATAAGTTTAGTGTCTTTGACAGGAGACATGCACGTCACACCCAAGGCCTGTCTCCTCAGCTGCCTTAGGTGCGGTAGTTTTCCGGCTTATCATGCATCTTGGGACGAGTAGGACATTGAAATCGTACATGTCCCCCCAAACCACAATACAGGCACAATCCCTCACGAAAACGCCTTGTTCTCTCTTCCTCTGTAAGCCTAGTACGGCCTAGTTGCAGAAGGCTCAGAGGGAGGAGATATCTCTCTTGGTGGTGCCTGAAAGACAGGGGCCAACCTAGGTAACGGTCTCTTGGGTTTCTCTCTTGGAGTCCTTCTGTCCCTTATCTGATTATCCAGATCTATACAATAATCAATGAGTTCACACAATACCTGAGGTAGTTTACATGGAGCCAATTCGTGCATCAATGACTCTGATAACCCCTCCATAAAAGCCAGAACCAGTGTCTCATTTGTCCAGTTCACATCAGAGATCAAGGTTTTAAATTCTATGGCATAATCAGACACAGTCCTGTTCCCTTGACGTATGCGGAACAAGGATTTGCCAGCTACCGTGGCCTTTCTGGTAGGATTAAATGTACGTTGTAACTCGGCTATGAATTCTTTATAAATCCGTATGATAGGCTTCTCTGCCTCCCATAAAGGAGTCGCCCATGTCAATGCTCTGCCAGACAGATGATTAATAATGAACCCCACTTTGGCAATGTCAGAGAAAAACATCTGTGCATTTAATTTAAAATGAATATCCACATGGACCAAAAATCCCCGGCACTCTGAGGGAGTACCGTCAAACCTCATAGGAGCGGTCATGTGTACCTGGGATGTCTGAACGACAGGGGACACAGGTATATCAAGCGGGGGTGCAACCCCAGCTGGTTCCAGGTGAGCAGTACGAGTCAGGATAGTTTGTAAGGCAATAGCAAACTGATCCATCCTATGATCCTGCTCATCCTGTCTGGATACAAAGTTAGCCAAGTGCTGTGTTAAGTCTGCGGGATCCATATTGGCCAGATCGTAATGTCACACTTCCCAGATCCCACCACGCAGTATTTAACGCCCAACACTCCACAGAGAGCAGAAGCTACCAACAGAGTAGCCGTGAAAGATCTCTAACTGTCTGGTCCTTAGAATTGGCCAGGTAAACTAGCTAGACAGAAAGGGTTAACAACACGGGGAGTAGTCAGCCGAGCCAGAATCAGGAATACAGAGTTCAGAATGGTCAAATGGAATAGCCGGGTCGATATCAGAGCAGTGGCGTAGTACAAGAAAATGGTCTAGGGCAACAGAAGGCAAAATGGTCAGAAACAAGCAGAGGTCAATAACGGGTTAATTCAATATAGCAGTCAGGTACAAGGAGCTCAGGTATGGATAACCACGATCTGGCAACTGCTGAGAATACACTGAGGGTTTTTAAAGACCTTCACCAGACCACGCCCCCCACTCAAGCCGCGCCTCATGCAACCACCTCCCTGCCTGTCTCCATTTAAACCGGGCATTGGTCAGCGAGCAGCATCAGACATGCTGCCCTCAAGCACACAGGTAGGGCTGGAAGCTCCCAACGTTACACTGCTCCGGAAAGGCCACCACTGTGAAACTCTGCTCCTCGGTAGCGCTGCAGTCTGGCCATCAGTCTGGCCAGGTCCCCCCTAGTGAGCAGTCGGTCCTCCTCCCCAGCAGCATGGGGGGGGTCAGTCCCACAGCATGGTTGACATCCAAGATGGCAGATCGCAACCAAACACTGCAGGGACACAGGATGTCCGTGGAGTGTCCTTCAAGCTGGGGAGGGAATCTCCATGACGCTTACACAGGGATAAACTCAGAATTTCAGAAAAAACACTATTAGTATTTTTGCCTACTTTGTTAAACTAGCAGTCTACTTTCTTAAATACTGGAGTAAGGAGGGCATAATGTATCTGACCTGTACATTAAAATGTTTTAAAGGGACACACTATGCACCCTAAATGATTCATCTTCATGAAGTTACTCTAGTGACAGGATACCATCCCTTAGTTCATTATTTGAAATCCTTTATTGTACGTTAATCAACCACAGACCTGAGAACTCAACTACTTGGATCTCTCACCAAAAAGGCCCACACTGACATGGGAGTTTTATTTTAAATAATCATAAATGAGAAAAAAGTCCACAGCAAATCAAAACAGCACGAGCAGTAATAGTTGCACTGACAAGCCATAGATGTTGGAAACACGAGTGTCTGTCCCACCGCCAATCATTCATGTGAACCCATGCACTCTTTACTACGATATTAACTTGAAACAACTATAAACAGTTTTAACTACACATCTATTAACATGTAGTAAAAAATGTTACTATTCTACACCCCAGTATTTAATTTGCAGTCAAATAATTAAACTTCTCTTCTGCAAAATATAAGTAAATTACAAATATTCTGAACTAATCGAGACATTTAATTAGAACGAAAATGAAGTACTTATTGATTCTGCTGAATAAAATGTCTTGTGAAGCGGAAACCTTTTTGTTTTGCTCATCCCCAGTTCTATAGAATGAAGTGCTGCCAAAACTAACATTTCCTGGCTTTAAAGAAATAGAATTTCAAGCCAAAAATTGAGTCCCTCAATGTGGAAATTTTCCCTACTTTCTTTTTTTTACACAAAAGATATGTATCATTGATACAGTTCAGTTCATGTTCTATGAATTCACTATACTTGCAGATAATGTACTATAGAGAGGTTTATTGAACAGAGTGATTGAAGTCCTGTGCTACACTCACACCTTTTACTTGTCTGGACCTTAAGCCCTTCACTTCAATAAACTATTATTTTGTGACGTTACTCATTTTGTAATCCGTGAGCATGCAGGCAAATGATTGATATCAGTGTCTGATGGTGAGTGACCTCTGACTCAAACTTACAGCTCCATTCAAATGATGGAGAGGGTGTTACATGGCCGAGCGCTTTCTCTTGATTGCAGCTCCAGTAGAATAGAAACCACACTATTAAATCAGATTAAAGCTGGAGGGAAAGCCCACTGTCAAAATGTGATTGAGGGTATTGCTGAAGGAGGAAGCTATTAGTAGCATTATAACATAGGGAACTATTTATCAAGAAGGAGCAAATGGTGCTAGAAGCCGAAGCTTCTGGGAAAATCTTGAAACTTTGGTTCCTCTCATCAAGTGCAATTCACTAATGGTGCTGCAATCATTTTTCACACGCGCAGCTGGATACTAGGTGTCTGACACTATGCTGCAGCATCCTCGCAGAATCTTAGATGAGAACTATTTTCTAAAACCTATTTCCAGAAAAGAATCCCATGACCTTGAGACATTTTGTAAACAATGCATTAGATAGCGGGTTCGTATGTCACAAGATTGTTTTTTCTACTCAAAAACTCTGTTGAAAATTAAGAATGAGCAAGAATAATGATACAAATGACAGATTCGGAGCTATTGCTCCGAGTCCTTGAAACAGATGGGCATGGTCCAATTCCCAGAACTAGATCATGTTGATTGTAGGAAGTAACATTATAGTGTATAGATACAAAATGTAGAAAAATGATGTGCCATTTGTATTAATGACTCTTAAATACAGTACATACAAAAAAAAAACCTACAAGTCAAGAGCAAAAAAAAAATACAAGATAAAAATATCTTTAACATAATCCTATAGAAAGAAGTTGTTTTTCTTCGGCGAGACATCAATTACTGCAAATGTTTACCTTGACATTTTTACTGAATACGTAGCACCACAACTACATGACCTTCAACCAACCATCATTTTCCAGCAAGATGGTGCACCACCACATTGGGGACTGCATGTTCGTGGGATCCTAAATTAAACATTTCCAGACCGGTGGATTGGAAGGGGTGGCCCAATTCCCTGGCCACCTTATTAACCAGATATCACTCCACTCGACTTCTTTCTATGGGGTTATGTTAAAGATATTGTGTTTGAACAAAGGTACGGGACATCACTAATCTAAAGCAGAGGATCACTGATGCCATTGCCACCATTGATGAGGGTATGCTACAGCGAACATGGCAAGAAATCGAGTACCGTCTTCATGTGCTTCTTGCAACTAATGGTGCCCATATAGAGGTGTATTAAATGAGGCAAAAAACCTTAAATATATACGTCTCATTTTGTAATAATTTTCACTTATCTGTCTTTTCATTTACCTTTGTAATAATTTTTTGAAGTTGTAAAGAGACTTTTGGACACCCTATATTATGTAGTAGTTGCTAAACAGACAAGCAAAAGTAAATACTTTGTAATCTGTGGTGATCTCAGAATGACAGTCTACCCTAGTTTTGATCTGAGGACAAATAATCAAGTAGGTTTAAGTATATTCTCGAATAAGGCTTGGTTAATTGTCAACCATTTTATTTTGATTGGAAGGCAAAAGCTCCTCTACCAGGGGCCTCCTTCTTTCTTGAACCATAACTAAAACTCCAAAATTGCCGATTTAACCATTTGTGTGAGAAGAGATTTTTTTTAATGAACTGTGGACGAGATGAAATGTTCCTTGTTCCATGTGCATAGGAATATACTGTCTGATCATGTGATAAAAAAAAAGGTTGCTGGAATATAGAAGCTTGCACTCTTACAGATCGGGAAGGAAAGAGATTAATCACAAGAATCAAGAAACTTGCACCCTCACAGATCAGGAAAGTAATAGATTAATCACAGAAATCAACCCTCTACAAAATGACTCAACTAACCTTTTAATGATTTACAGGCTTTCTGGAGTTATTTTCCTTTTAAAGCCTAAGTTTAGAATTTCTTATAACGATTGTATCTCGTAGGATGTATTGTATTAGCTTACATCCCTAAATCACAACATGGAATCTAGAGATCATGTAAAACCATATGTCAAAAATCCACATGTAGACACCAAAATGTCACAACCATCTGCTTTATTAGAACCCTTGAGATATGGATTTCATGGGGGACTAGAACATACAAATGGCAAGGATATAATTAACAAGTTGCAGTTATTACTGGTTTGACAATTAAGGCATGTGAAATTATTGATTTTTCAGGCTATTGTGATATGCAGTTATATATTGTTCTAGCTTGCCTATACAGTGTTTTTCTGAGTTAAAGCTCAAATTAGGAAACATAGAATTGGATGTTTTTCTTCTTGGCTTTTTTGATCTTTCTTTTTACAAACTCTCAGTTTTCAATTCTCTATATACACTTATCAGCCACATTATTAAAACCACGACAGGTGAGGTGAATAACATTGATTATATTCTTACAATGGCACCTGTTAAAGGAGGGATATACTAGGCAGCAAGTGAACAGTCAGTTCTTGAATTTCATGTCTTGGAAGCAGGAAAATGGGCAAGCAAGCAAAATCTGAGTTCCTCCGAGGAGGGCCAAATAGTGAAGGCGAGAAGACTTGGTCAGAGTGTATCCAAAACGTCAAGTCTCGTGGGTTGTTCCCAGTGTACATGTTTAGTACCTACGAAACATGCTGCAAAGAAGGACAATTGGTGAACTGGTGGGACTCCAAACAGCCAGGTGTAGAATCTCACTCTTTATTCGTGGGAAAGCAGTCTAATCCATAAGAAGTGACGTTTGGGCCATGACAGCCTTAATCATACTAAAGTGTACACAGACTCCACTCCCCTATATATACAGATTTCTTCAATTGAAGAAATCTGTGTATATATAGGGGAGTGGAGTCTGTGTACACTTTAGTATGATTAAGGCTGTCATGACCGAAACGTCACTTCTTATGGATTAGACTGCTTTCCCACGAATAAAGAAAGAGATTATACACCTGGCCGTTTGGAGTTCCACTCCGTTTCTTACGGTATGTTAGGGGTATTTCGGCATCCCCTTTGAGCGGTGACTTCGCGCTGGTGTGGAGGGCTCCCGATACAGTGCGATCACAGCGTGTGTGGACATAATTGGTGAACTAGTGTCAGGGTCATGTGTGCCCAAAGGCACACTATTGCACTTTGGGAGCACATGCTAGCCAGGGGCGGACTGACAACTCATGGGGCCCCCGGGCAATAGGAAATAATGGGGCCCATTGAGCTACACCCATCCACAAACCATGCCCACATTAAGCTTCACCTGCCTATTTGTGGTATAGAATTTATTTCTCTACACCACAGCAATAAAACTCACAGTAATGTGTGGTGTGTATAAGCATATCACTGAGTACCACGGCTATTATATTCACAGTATTGTACTGTGTGTGTGAGCGTATCACAGAGCTCCACAGCAATAAAACTCACAGTAATGTGTGATGTGTATGAGTGTATCACAGCAATAAAACTCATACTCACTGGATATTACTGTGAGTTTTATTGCTTTGAGCTCTGTGATGCGCTCATACAATGTACATTATCTATGTTTTATTGCTGTGGAGCTCTGTGATACTCATATATACCAAATATTACTGTATCACAGAGCTCCACAGCCTTTTTACACTCCCTCATATTCTTCCTCCCAGGCCCATCCCATTCTTTTTTACACCCCTTCTCCAGCAAGCCACTCACTCCCCCCAGCAGACCCCTCATTTTATTCTCCCCCGCAGCAGGCCCCCCTCACTTTGTTCCCACCCCAGCATGATTTAATAGGTTAACACAGGCCTCAAAATTTCCACTCGCCTGCTCGCATTTGGCGAGTGGAAATTACATGAGGGCGAGTGGGAATGCAGAGGCATGGCTGGATAGGGGTTAGATGGGGCAACTACTGGCGAGTAACTCTTAAGGCCTGGCTAGTAGCTTGGGACTTGAAATTTTGAGGCCTGGTTAACATATGATTAAACACCTGAATACAAGCTTTATAGTGTGTGGGGCAAATGGGAACTCTTTTCCCTCTACAAACATAGTGGAGAAACTGTGTTCCCACACGTCCCCCCCTGGCTTCAACGTGACCCTGATATGGAGGCTGTATGTGTGTGTTTGGGCACTGTTTGTAAATGATCTCAGTATGTCGGGGGCTGTAAGTGATGTGAGTATGTCGGGGGCTGTAAGTGATGTGAGTATATGTAGCTGAATGAGAATATGAGGGGACTGCTTGTGGAAGCTGTCTATGAGTGAAGTGAGTATATGGGGCTGCATGTGCATATTGTATGTGTGAGCGGTCTTTAAGTTACTGCAAGTATGTGTGGGCTATCTGTGAGATTTGTGAATATGTGGTAGCTGTGTGTGTGAATCTGCAGGATGTCAATGAGTGATGTGAGTTTGCTTGAGGTAGTCAGTGAGTTTGTTTTAGCACTCTGTATGATATGGCTATGTTTGAGCGTAGTGTGTATAATATGTATAAGTGTGTAACGTCCCTTCTGCCCCTAAAAGAAAAAACCCTGCAGCATCCTCTTTCTCCTGTTGCTGGGGTCTGGGAGTCATATAGTCCCAGGCCTTTAGTTTGCACTCCCAGGCACTTTAGTTTGCGTATTTTTTCCTCTCCATCCTTCAGTGACCTGCTGAAAATGTCAGTCTGGAAAGATCTGTATCATGTAAGGAAATCTTAAGGGTGCATTTCTTTCCTAATGCTCACTCCATGTGGGGCAGATTCCCTGCTACATTATAACCTGTCATACAGCTCTCCAATCGTTTTTCGTTTCTAATCAGGAGTGGCATACCGAGGGGAGGATTGCAGTGTGTTTGGCACAGTCACCTTATAAAGTAACAGGGGAAAATGCCCCAGAGAGTGAGCATTAGGGAGAAATATTAACCCTCCATACCCCTGCCCCTATACAGTCAGGTCCAGAAATATTGGGACAGCAACACAATTCTAACATCTTTGGCTCTATACACCACCACAATGGAGTTGGAATGAAACAATCACAATGTGCTTTAACTGCAGACTGTCAGCTTTAATTTGAGGGAACTCAGGTGAACGGTGTAGGACTTACAGTAGTTTGCAGATGTGCCTTCCACTTGTTAAGGGACCAAAAGTAATGGGACAGAATAATAATCATAAATCAAACTTTCCCTTCTTAATACTTGGTTGCAAATCCTTTGCAGTCAATCACAGCCTGAAGTCTGGAACGCATAGACATCACCAGACACTGGGTTTCATACCTGTTGATGCTCTGCCAGGCCTCTACTGCAACTGTCATCAGCTCCTGCTTGTTCTTGGGGCATTTTCCCTTCAGTTTTGTCTTCAGCAAGTGAAATGAATGCTCAATGGGATTCAGGTCAGGTGATTGACTTGGCCATTGCATAACATTCCACTTCTGTCCCTTCAAAAACTCTTTGGTTGCTTTTGCTGTATGCTTTGAGTCATTGTCCATCTGCACTGTGAAGCGCCGTCCAATGAGTTCTGCAGCATTTGGCTGAATGTGAGCTGATAATATTGCCCGAAACACTTCAGAATTCATCCTGCTTTTGTCAGCAGTCACATCATCAATAAATACAAGAGAACCAGTTCCATTGGCAGCCATACATGCCCACGCCATGACACTACCACCACAATGCTTCACTGATGAGGTGGTATGCTTAGGATCATGAGCATTTCCTTTCCTTCTCCATACTCTTCTCTTCCCATCACTCTGGTACAAGTTGATCTTGGTCTCATCTGTCCATAGGATCTTGTTCCAGAACTGTGAAGGCTTTGTTAGGTGTTGATTGGTAAACTCTAATCTGGCGTTCCTGTTTTTGAGACTCACCAATGGTTTACATCTTGTGGTGAACCCTCTGTATTCACTCTGGTGAAGTCTTCTCTTGATTGTTGACTTTGACACACATACACCTACCTCCTAGAGAGTGTTCTTGATCTGGCCAACTGTTGCGAAGGGTGTTTTCTTCACCAGGGAAAGAATTCTTCGGTCATCCACCACAGTTGTTTTCTGCGGTCTCCCAGGTCTTTTGGTGTTACTGAGCTCACCGGTGCATTCCTTCTTTTTGAGAATGTTCCAAACAGTTGTTTTGGCCACGCCTAATGTTCTTGCTATTTCTCTGATGGGTTTGTTTTGTTTCTTCAGCCTAATGATGGCTTGCTTCACTGATAGTGACAGCTCTTTGGATCTCATCTTGAGAGTTGACAGCAACAGATTCCAAATGCAAATAGCACACTTGAAATGAACTCTGGGCCTTTTATCTGCACATTGTAATTGGGGTAATGAGGGAATATCACACACCTGGCCATGGAACAGCTGAGAAGCCAATTGTCCCATTACTTTTGGTCCCTTAACAAGTGGGAGGCACATCTGCAAACTGCTGTGAGTCCTACACCGTTCACCTGAGTTGGATGTACATACCCTCTAATTAAAGCTGACAGTCTGCAGTTAAAGCACATTGAGTTTGTTTCATTCCAACTCCATTGTGGTGATGTATAGAGCCAAAGATGTTAGAATTGTGTTGATGTCCCAATATTTCTGGACCTGACTGTATATGTCTCCTTACCCAGCACTATACATTACTGTATCCCACATTATTCATGACTCTGATCACATGTTCCTGTTCTTTCCTCATAGCTCTAGTGATGTCAGCCACTGTAAAAATTCACTCTGCCCATCATCACCCAGACCTTTGTGTTCCTTTACCAGCTCAACAATCTGTGCCTTCTGATCCCTGCAAGTGCAAATCCTATCATTCTAAGCCCCATGTATCCCTATGCTCTCAATATATTCTGCCCTCCATGCCTCCTCCTTACCACTGCTTAAGCCCCTCTCCTTGTTTATCTTTGAGCCCCAAATCCCAAGTTTATTTCAGTTTATTTTACCCCAGTCACTCTGTTCACCCCTCATTGGCCCCCATGTTCCCCTGCTCTCCGTGTCACTTGCCTGCTTTGTCAATCCAGCCTGCCTCCCCAGTGTAAATGCAGGGTACCTACCTACTCACAGTGATCCACGCAGCAGCTCCCCAGGAGCTCCCCCTTTTCCTCCATTCTGGGGCCTTTCTCCTCCCTCGGGCACTCCTCCTGCCTCCCAGGTCAGGACTCCACCCTTCACCCTGGCTCCACAGGCTCCAACGTGACTGAACTCTTTGTTGTGCCCTCCTCTTCTGCCGCAGCCACTGAGTGCACTGCGCATCACGTGGATGAAGGGGGCGGCGCCAATGCATCATGCCTCCTAGTCTCCAACATTAAAAAACACGTGACGGCACGCTGCCGCGATCTGACTGACTGCGTGCAGTGCGCCACTGGACAAAGACCTGGTTGCAGGTCGAAATGTTGTTCTACTGTTGATGGAATAAAACCAAAAAATGTCCTGCTATATACTGGAGTATTTTTCTTGATATTGTGCTATGTCCTTGGAGTGAGGACTTTCCAGTGGCAGCTCAAAGGTGGGTGGCAGCAACCTGAACTGAACTTTATTTTATGCAGTGCGCCACTGGCTGATGTTGATGACGAAATTCGGAGCTGTGGGATTAAGAAACTGGCGGGGCCCACAGCCAGTTGAGCCAGCCAGTCATGATGCCAAATCCAGGCCCCTACCAACCCACAGGCCCTCGGGCAGTGCCTGTGTGCCCGATGGGTCAGTCCGCCCCTGATGCTAGCCCATCTGGTCCAATCACACTGAAGAGCTACTGTAGGTCAAATTGCTGATATCGGGCAGGTGGTGTTAATATTGTGAACATGTGATTGAGCAGAAAACAAGGGCACTTATAGTAATAATACAGTGCTCATTACAAAATATAACATCCAATGCAATGCTGCTGAATTAGGACAAACAAGTGTAAAAACGTCCAAGCAAATACACTACAGAAAATCACTATATCCAAAACAAAATGTCTCAGTGACGCATAAATATTTCACATAATAATGGTGATACACGTACTCGTGCACATGCTCATGCCGGAAGTGGAACTATAAACAAGAAAATTACTTATATTTTTGTTTAGTCCTCCAATATCCTCTTCACTGTAATGTGTATGTCAAATATCTCAAGAACAGAAACAGAAACAACAACTCCATGGTACAATAGTGCTTTCAATAGTGGTGAATTATCAGTGTGTATCTTTATGCTGTACACTTACATTCCACAGAGCCTTACAATACCGGCTCTGGTTAATAGCGCATTCGTTCAAGTATAGGATGACAAAGCTTTTGACCTAAAAAAACACAAGAATGGAGAAAGTGCATAGCAGTTCTCAAACCATTATGGTGCCATCAGAGCAGAAAGAAAGCCAGTCACCTATGTTGGAGCCGCTTCTATGTCAGGCTATCAAGTATCTGACTTCTTGGTGGTGTCTTTCAGTATGTATTCAGCTGCTCAATAGGCTCCATAACTGCATCCAAGGTGCGTCAAATGGGCTAAATCTATTTCCTAAACACTGATGAAAGCAGGTAAGCCAAAACTAATTTCTGTGAGCTGAAAGTGATCTGTCATTGGGCCATTTTGTTTTGGATATAGTGATTTTAATATTGTGGCTGACCAGTGTGTATCACTCTTTATGAAATCATTCTTGTGTCTCACAACATGTAATTAGTGAATTAATTAATGGGTTTATAATGTACATATAGTACAAAATTCATTTTTAGTGATAATATACATATATGTAAATATTTAATTTTATACAATCATTTATAGGCTTCAGATGAATGTCACATGTGTCAAAGACATGCACATGTCCATGGGTTAGTTAATAATTTATATTATTAAAAACCGACACGTACAGTTGATCTTATTTAGTAAAATAAATGCAATTTATACATGTAATAATTTTTGATTTTGTAGAAAATAATTAAAAAGACAGTAAAAACTCCATTAGCAGCTTAAAGTCGTCTTAAATTGATGTAAGTGGTTGAGGATGGAGGTTGATCAGCTTAATAATTTCCTTGGGTTGAATGCAATTGATCCTGTAAGATTCCCCAATACAGAATATTTTAATGGAAGGTTCCAAGAACACTCTAGAAATTTGGAAAGAGTAAGTATTGCATGAGACCTCCACAGAAAACAGGAGGGAGTCCTCTGGTCCCTTATTATCTGAAGAATGGTGTACTCTTTGAATAATTGCAGGTGCGCGTTGACTGTATTATTCCCTCAAGGGATGGATATCACATTGGTCGTAAAGATCAATGCAATATCTCATCCCTTGATAAGTTAATGCTGTTTGTACTCACCCTGATTCAATGATGGCCGTGGGTGGAGGTAACTGCAATGCCTGATTGGCCCTCAATGGTGACATTAATACCCTGAGTGAGTGGAGGGCTGTATCTTCTTACACAGTCAAGTGAGGGACAGAGAAACTTTAAAAGGGAATATCTCCCTTTTTTCAATTATATAAATGCTGACATATATAAAATGAGTGATGCCCTGTCAGCTGAGCCAAACCTGTTTTGTGCACGATTAATGCTTTCTAAAAATATGTTGAAGGTGTGAGAAGTAATATGTTCTCATTTCAATTCTATATCATGCCTTGGATAGGATAGTATCATGCTTATTCCTCATTATGCATCATTTTCTTCCATCTAAAGTACTGTAACTAGCGCACCCAACCTTTTGCATTTTTGTTTACTCTAGCAATACCCACTGGTGCATCTTCCTATTGTTTCCTGTTCTCCCTGCCCCTGGTGTAACAAAAGGCAGGCATTCTATCATCCATCAGTGACTTTTTCAAAAAGTAGATGGTCAAGAACATCCCTATGTCACATTCCACGCCAGGAGATGGAGGAACCACAAAAAACCCCATGTTAAAGCTACCAACGTTCATACACACTTGTCCATGCATTGCATTTCTTCTCCTAGCTTTGCTGTGTTCAGTCAGAAGAAGGAGCTGCAGGTATATCCTCTCTGGCTGACAATGAGAGCTGCATTTAAAGGCGGTTCCTGCTATGAGTAGTGCTTCTGCCTTGACTAGGCATTTGGTGCATGTTTAGCACTACTCTGCCTTGTTCCAGAAAACCCAGTCCTGATCCAGTCTGTCTTGTTGTTCTCCAGCGCCCTAAGGTCCTGTCAACTGTGCCCATCTCCAGCAACTAAAGGATCTGTATCTATGTTTACCTGTGTCCAAGCCTGCTCCTGTGTATTCATGTTTACCTGCCTCTGTTTCCATATATGTAACATCACTTGAACTTTTCAGGTCTGTCTGTCTCACTGCATGTTGGGCTCTCACCTGTGACAACCCGAGCCTTCCTTGACACTGCCTCTCATTCAATCAATCGAATATGTTCATGTTCAATCAATATGTACAGCTTAAGGATAATGCATTCTCATACATTAAAATTCACTATAGCTACTACAGTTTCCGATAATGGGCACTATTCCATTGTTTGCACTAACATGGGGATGCTAACAGGGAAAATCTGTGCCTGCATTGCTAATTGCTGGGATACTCGCGGTAGTGCTCCTGCACGGAGTGGGTATCACCTCCTGGAGTCCATAGGACTCCATGAAAGGTTGCTCTTCCAGGCCACGAGCCCTGCGCAATCCCATTCTCGCAAGATCATGCAGTGCCGCGGAATGATTGTGGAGGGAGCCTGGGAGCTACTTGTTCTGAGTCTCACTCTGCTAGCGGTGGTAAGAAGCGGTGGATCAGGCCACCATTCTCACTGAAGTATGAGAGGTGAATTCCAGATTTATTTGGTGGGTTTAGGGGGTGATACATGATTCTGAAAATGCAGAATCATGTAGCTCCAGCTTTAAGGTGGTGCCTATATTTGGCTGTCCGCATCCCTGCGGTAATTATCACTTTGTAATACCTTACTTATCGAAACGCTAATGTACGATTGTGCTCCCCATCCCTAAGTATAGGATGCGCAAAGTACAGTAAGATTGCAGAACCTAGCACAAAAATCGATGCGCAACAGAATACTAACAGAGTAGCATCAGGAATGTAACATGGGTGGCAATTCATTAAACACACTTATCCTGGTGGTAATGCTTACATTTCGAGGGGCTAACGTTATCGCCAACTAGGTAATAGTGCCCAATGTATTTTATGACAGGAGTCATGAGTCATGAAGTCTTGTTGAGTTGCCCCACACATAATTTTTTAGGAGTTCCCTCCTGGCCTGTCTGCAGACAGGCTCTGTTTTTTTGGCAAAAGAAGAACGCTATATTATGCTAAGATCCAATGCAAAAAAGGGAGATATGTTAACAATTGGGTGCTGTTATGTAATAGGGAATCCTATTTAATTCTGTGCCGTAAGCTTGCCAAAGACCAGTTTAAAATTTCACAACGCTACTGGGAAAACAATTTGGGAACTGATGAAACTAAGGTTGAGTTGTTTGGGAAGAACATTCAGTAATATGTATGGTGTAAAAAGGGCACCGCACACCTACATCAACACATCATCTCAACAATTAAGGACGGTGAAGGGAGCATAATGATTTGGGACAGTTTCACTACTTCGGAGCCTGGACCATTTGCCAGCATCAAGGGAAAATGAATTGCCACGTTTACCATGATATCCTACAGGATAATATCAGAGTGGCTAAGCACCAGCTGAAGCTCTTCAAATGTTGGGTGATTCTGCAGGACGATGATCTTAAACATCAAAGTAAATCCTTTACAAATGGCTTCAAAAAAGAAAACCAGCTTTTTGGAGTGGCCCAGTCAGATCCCAGCCCTTAACCCCACAGAAGTGCTGCAGAATGACTTCAAAATAACTGTTCACACCAGACATTCTAAGAAAGAATCGAAGCAGTTCCATAAGGAAGAGTGGTCCAAAATTTCTACTGAACATTGCACAGGTCAAATCCTCAGCTACCAGAAATGCTTGGTTTAGGTTATTACTGCCAAAGAGGATCTACTAGCTATTAAATACAAGTGTTCTAACTTTTTTCACAGCACTGTGAAAGCTTAATGGGATGTGTTCAATAAACACATGAAAGATTATAATTCTTTGTATGTTGTTATCTTAAAATACATAAATGGAATTTAACTATATTTACTAATATGTTCTTAACTTAAGCACATTGTGATTGTCTATATTTGTGTCTTTGGTAAGATGAGATGACATTTTATGACCAAATCATGTAGACAACCAGCTAATTCCAAAAGGATCACATTCATTTTTTTGTCACTGTATATAAATTTGCCTCTTTAGTTATTAATTTGACTTGAAACCTTTAGAATGTCATACATAACAAAAGATTTCTAAGAAATAACACAGATCAGTTATAGGAAGCAAAGCACTTTCTTTCAACATTATTACAAAAGGTCATATTTCGGAGACTGCTAGAATCCATGCTGCTTTGAATGTTCCTGCATTCTCTGCTATTCCCTGGCCACAAACTACAGTCATACATGCAAATTAATCAAGCAGCAAGAGAAAGGCCAGTGAAAATAGGTGGAGATTATGTTATTTCTAATTCTAACCTTTTCTGGTTATGGAAGACTGTGAAAAAATATGCTTCTGTATACACATGCAGGACTTCATCTTCATACTTGATTATTTTATATTTATAGTGAATAGAGATAGATAGATTGATAGATAGATAGATAGATAGATAGATAGATAGATAGATAGATAGATAGATAGATAGATAGATAGATAGATAGATAGACAGTCCTGATTAGGGTCATTCTGTGGGAAGCTAGTCTTAGGTTAGGTGCTTTTAGCATGATATTCTAAAGTCTGAATAGATCAATATCATTTTTTTAGGGCTGATGCCTATTCCGATTACCAGCCTCTCTGGATCATAGCCGATATCTGGTGGTGATATTCTGTACATTTAAAGTCATGAAAAATCAGTGGGAAGCTAGTCTTAGGTTATGTGCTTTTAACACTCAGGTCTATTCAAAGAAAGGTGAAACTCAGGAGAATTGGCAGGAGAAGAGAACAATCTAGACCCCTGGTAAGCAAACTTGGCTCCCTGATGTTTTGGGAACTACATTTCCCATGTGGCTCAGTCAGACTAATGAGTGACTGATCATCATGGGAGATGTAGTTCCCAAAACATCAGGGAGCCAAGTTTTCTGACCCCTGATCTAGATCAAATAGCACATTTGGAAAGTGAGATAAATGGGAGAATTTTCCTAGTTTATTTTGAACTAGAATTTTCACTTCTCCAGTCATTCTCCTGAGTTTCACCTTTCTTTGAATAGACCTGTATATATTCTAAAGTTGGAATAGATCGTTATCATTTTTTTTAGGGCTGATGCCGATTCATATTATCGGCAGCCTTTCTGGCTCATAGCCAATATCTGGTGCCCATATTCTGTACATTTAAATCGTGAAAAATCAACACAAATATGACATTATGCCATTATCTGAATGTGTTTGATAAAATTGTAAACATTGCACCATGTCCATTTAATTTATTCAGTTTAATTAAAAAAACATATTTTTATTTAAGCTTTTATTTTTACCCACAATGTGGCCGTGTCTATACTCTGGCTTTTGAAATAATCCCTCTTATTATCCTGTACGTAAGAGGTCAGAAGCCTTGGCCCTCCAGATGATTTGGAAACTACATCTGCCATGATGTTCAGCTACTCGCTAAGTTCTTAAAGCCTCATGGAAAGTGTAATTCCATAAGATCTGGAGGGCCAAGGTTGCAGGCCTGTGTTGTAGGGAATAAGGTCTGGAAATACAGGGGACCAATAGACCCCCTGCATCTCCTGTATAGGAAAATCCCTGCCAGATGTGAGGGAAGCCCAATTTCTGTTGTCATCACACTCATGTACAATACTATCAGCAGGCCGGGGAAGCCCTACAGTAAAGTTGGCAAATTATCAGCCTGCTGTGGGAAAAGCCCCAAATTGGCACCATTCTGTCCAACCTTGCGATTCGTGGCTGCAGTGAATCAGCTTGTCCAATTATAAGCAATATCAACAAATAAAAGGCTGATACCAAGATCAGTAATTTGCTGAATATTGGCCACTGAGGTGGACTGGATCCGTAGTCGTGCGACAGACATGGTCGTCAGACTAGGAACAATATCGGTCGCGCGACTTGGTCTGACGAGGGTCGTCCATTGCATCAGACTAGCGATCAGCGACTATGGACCCAAAAACCGATTTATTCTTGTTTTCTTTTTTTCTGAGACTATTGCATATTGCATTCTGCTTTTGGAAACCCTGCAGGCCTTTGTGTGCGAAAATGGATAGAGAGGTGCTGGATGCGCTAGCTCGGTGTGTGTGAATTTTAATCCCTTTGCGCAGCTGAAAAAGGACCTAAAATTCATTCACCCTGTACCCTATCCAAACATGGCAAGACCCACCCATTTCCCATACAAAAAATATACATTTAAATATCAAAATATTGAATATAATAGCGTCTTTTACTCCCCTAAGCAACTTCTCAGCATCCATCTCCTTCTCTGATCGTCTGCCTGTCTGAATTGCTTGTGCGATATTTCCAAAATGTTTGGTCTGATTGCTAGTCTGCAGCAGACTTCAAAAGTCGCAAGTTGCAAGTCTGACGCAATGGACGACGGTACATTCACAAAAGTGTTGTTGGATTGGTCTGACAACACAGACATCTTTGTGCCATGTCGTTGTCGGACAAATACGGATCCAGTGGACGCCCAACCTGATAATCAGCAAAGCCGATAATCGGTCTATCCCTATTTTAAAGATTAATTTTTGCATATACATGTGGCCACATTTCATCTGTTTTCCATATTTTATCCTAAAATATAAGTTTACATGTATTTTCCCTGTTACGTGTATGGTCTTGGCATTGCATTTTTTGTCCATTCTTCCTCAATCTGTTTGTTATTTTTTCAACGACACAAAAATGGGTGGCATAAATAGAACACTATAGGACTTATTAAAAGGTGAAAGGTAAATAATTTAAAATTTACAATAAAAGCTTGATAATGACCATATTACACAATTATTATATATGAAAATAAAGATATTACTGATAAAAAAATAAAAGCGAAAATCAACCATAATGATATAATAACAAAAACACAAAATGTAATGTTGGAATTTGTTCGGAAATATATGATATTTTAATTTAAATGATCTGGATCCAGTAGGAGGTTTTTTGTTTGTATTCGTAAAGGAAATTTTTAGATTGGAGTGTTGCATCCTCTTGGATATATGGCATTTGTTTCACTTAGCGTTTCTTTAAAAGCAGTAATAGAATTGTAAATGCCATGATGCTCGCATTAGCACAGAGGTTAGTGCGTGATGGTGATGTAGAATCCTGTCAAAAGAAATAGGATCACACATTAGTTAGGTCCAGAGTTTTGTCCTGTCTAGGAAATTGGATCACATTGGCTTTGACTCTAAGTAGTTAATGAATAGCATACAAATCAGAATGACTGTAATTAGAAAAAACACTTGTGTTAAGAAGTCCCTTTCATTTCTTCTACACAAGAAATATTCTGCAAACAAAACACAAAAAAAGGCTTATCTAGCTGGCTTTCTTCCAAACTAGGCATGAAGTTATTATGTTTAATTAAGGGGCTCTGCTTAAGAACACCATTCATAATAATTATTGCTAATGATTTGCAGCTGCCTTGCAAGCCTTCGGGCAGGGTAAGGTGTTATTATCAGTGGGGTTTGCCTATTACAACAGCTCTCCGGAGTCAAAAAAACAGGTTTTCACGGATTCGTTCTAAGCTTTTAACACTTTGAACACTAGGTGACCTGTAGACAATATCTCAAACGTAACATATTTTTTCTTTAATATCGCACAGCACTGAACTCAAACAGTGACCATAAGACCCCTTTAAAGGATTTGGGGAGGGGGTAATGAAAAGATGTAGTAGGGTCATATTAAAACAGTTGTTGAATATTCACCAAACAAGAAGCGTTGGAAAATGGCAAAGGGTTATTCAAAGACAGCCTAAATTGCAATGAACAGTGAATTTCCCTGTACGGTGCAATTTCATGGCCATTCGGCTATTCAGAAGCTGGCATTTCGCCAAATATTGGCGAATTCCCAGTGATCTTCGGCGGCAGAGAAATCCCCATTGAAGTAATGGTTAATCTATTCAGAGAACACCGAACAGCACTGAAATGTCAGTGAAATGCCCTGATTTTCGGTGGTTTCATTCGACAGGTTTAATAAGGCGAAGCCCATAGGTTTCAATGGAAAAATATTCCCCATTTTTATTAAATATTTATTCAACCGTTTATTCTTTTCTCTTGCAGCAAAAAGTCTCTTTATTTTTTTTTAGGATTTTTTTACAAACATTTTTTAGGATTTGTTTGGTGAAATTTTCCAGATTTTTTTAAAATGGCAGTTTTTTTTCCTGTAACAGACCTTTTTATTATTCATATTACCCTTACATGTTATTTTCAGGCACTTTCGTGCAGTAGTGTGTTTGCAAACCCCTTTTACATTTTTTTTTTTTTTTTACCAGTTCATCGGCTTGTTGGCTTTTACCGGCTGCTGGTTGGCGGCTCTGTTCTGTGGTTCGACAGATTTTTTTCCGATTAATTCGGCGGTTTTGCGGTGGATCGTCGGATGCACTCGGCAGCTTGTTTCCTGCACTTCGGGGTCCCTGCGGTGAATGCTCAATTCACCGCTTGGTAAGCAAATCTAAAGGCTAAATCTAATCTAAATCAAATCTAAAGGCTAAAAAAACAGGGAAATCAAGACTGTCCAGACGAGGTCAGAAAGGGAGGACACACTGGACCAAGAGACAAACCACCCATGAAGAAATAAATCCCATTTTCAACTTGTCATCAAGAGCCCTAACGGAGGAAGAAACGAGTATCTTGACTAAGGGGTTAATGTTTGTACCCACGTCTAAGCCCAAAGACTTACAGTGGAACATCGAATTACATAAATTTGGCCGAATACTCAGACTAGCTGATTTTTACAAGGAACAACAACAATGTGCCTCCTCCTCCAAGTTCCATATCAAGAGCACATTTGATCCTATCCCTAACCAAGCATCCATTAAGACCTTCATGAAGGTTCTAAAAAAAGAATCGACTGACCTGATTAAAGCACACAAACTTCGATACAGTAATACAACCAAGAGAGAATGGCAAGCCATAAGGAATCTAGCCAATGATTCATCTATAGCCATAAGAGCGGCTGATAAGGGAGGCTCTTTAGTGATTTTGGACTATATTCAATATGCGCAGTCTGTACATCTCCTAATGGAAGACACGACCACCTATGAAAAACTCTGCAGTGACCCCACGGTACGCATTCAACGTAAATTTGAGGAAAGCTTGACCAGAGGTATCCAGATGAATTATATCGATATGGAGTTATACCAATTCCTCATGAAACGATATCTGCGCACTCCGATTCTCTATGGCATCCCTAAAATCCATAAGGATTCAGTCAATCCACCAATGCGACCAATTGTGTCAGTAGATGGCGTCTTGGAACCTATTGCGAGGTGACTGGATTCCTTGTTCAAGGGTCCAGTACTGGATATTCCAACGAGCGTGAAAGACACCCCGACGTTCCTCAATAGGATCTCCAAGATACAGGGAAACTTAGAGAACATGGTCCTTGTAACTATGGACGTAAAAAGTCTCTACACAATAATACCACATGAGGCGGGAGTGGAAGCTATGTGGGAACTCCTCTGTGAATCAAGACAATACACAGGACCTCACATAGAGTTTGTATTAGAGCTTTTGACGTTATCCTTGGAGAATAATTATTTTCGGTTCGAAGAAACCTGGTACCTACAAAAGACCGGGACTTCCATGGGAGCCTCCATGGCACCCATGCATGCCAATGCTTACATGTACTACTTTGAAAAGAGACATATTTTGCCATATTTCGCATCACAGATAATTGAGTACATCCGATATATCGATGACATTTTCATTGTATGGCGAGGCACCGTTGAGGATGCCAAACAACTGGAAACACACATCAATGCATGTAATACCCCGGTGGAAGTTACCCTACAGTCCAGTGACACAAGAATCCAATTCCTGGACGTGGAGATCTACAAAGGACTGGGTCGGCTACAGTATACATTATACTCAAAACCAACAGACCGAAATACACTACTGCATGCCTCGAGTGCACACCCAGAACACAACATACAAAAATCTTTACCCTATGCCCAATTCCTAAGGGTGATTAGAAATAATTCCGATAGTGGGAACTGCGAGGAACAACTGCAGCTTATGTATAGTAGGTTTAGAGTGAGGGGATACTCTAAGAAGACGCTTGATTCAGCACTATGGAGGGCGCAACAACCCGATACAGTCAAGAAATTAAAAGACAAAAGACTGGTCTTCCCCACTCAATACAACTCGGCATCAAAGGAATTGGTTTCTAGCATTCGAGACAATTGGCGCATCATGGAACAAGATTTGTCGCTACCGGAATTGTTTAAAAACAAACCCATGATCTGTTACAAAAGGGGTAAGAACTTAAAAGACTTACTTGTTCGAACTGACCCGGTAAAAAGCTATGAACGACAATCAAGGGGTTTCCATAACTTTGGGTGCAAAAGATGCTTGGGATGTGTTACCTGTGGGCACATGGTGCCATCAAAGACGTTCGCTCATCCACACACGGAGAAGATATATAAGATCCAACACAGTATCACATGCAAGACCGAATTCGTCGTATATAAAATATTGTGCCCCTGTGGTAAGGCTTACATTGGTAAGACAGAGCCACCGCTGTGTGAACGTATCAGGAACCATCGTTCCAATATCAGGACGGCGTACCGAGATGGAAAATCGGACAAACCTGTGGCACGGCCATTCTAGAGTGCAATCATCCGCTATCCTCACTTAGATTCACGGCGATAGACCATATACCAATTCCCCCACATGGAGGTAATCGAGGACAGATGTTGCTACAGAGGGAGATGATTTGGATTCATCGCCTGCGCACTGTATCCCCTCATGGACTTAATGAAAAGATGTCCTTCTCTATGTTCTAGTTTAACTAATAATTGTCTAAGTGGCGTTTTAGAACCATGGGAGTGATATGAAAAGCTTTTGTCACAAGCGTATTTCTCCAAGTTATGAGTTAATACTAACTGGTATGTAGGGTTAAACAGTGTTCCTTTAATTGCAAGCGCAATGTACATTTTCCAGAGTGGGCATTTCTGTGTCTAACTTTTCGTCCCTATAACGATATGCTCTTATATGCCGAGGGTGGTGGGATTTCCAGGCTCTGGACGAATGTCCGCTGGGGTGAAGTGCTCTGTTTATTTGTTTTTAAGTTCACAGGAGCTGGCGTGGCGTTTCCCTTGCTGCCTGGTGTTGCGTTGGTTACAACAGACAGCGAGTCATGAGGGGAGGAGTTTTCCGGCGTCTAGCATCTAGGGTTGCTAGGAAACCTGGTATGCATCATTGAATGAAGTTTTTTTCTTAGACGCTTGCGTGCAGGAGAGACGCCAGTGCTGAACGCCAGGGTGTGGTGAGTTAACCAATTAGTGTTTGTTTGTCCCTTATGTGTATAAAGTGGTTTTTGCATCATTGTTCACTTGTATGTCCTGATGAAAGCCTCGGGGAGAGGCTGAAACGTTGATTTTATGGATTGAATAAAAGAAATTTCAAACAGTCCTGGAGTGCCACTGCGTCTTCAAGTGAGTTGTAATTATATATATTAGATACATTCAGCCAGGTAGAGGGGGGTGGCATGTGGGCTGCGCGGAGTCTCAGGCAGTGGTTTGGTTTTTTTGTGTGTATATTTTTAGCAAATTTATAGGGGAAGGTAAGGGCAAGTACGATATATATATATACAGTGGCAAGAAAAAGTATGTGAACCCTTTGGGATTACTTGGAGTTTTGCATGAATTGGTCATAAAATGTGTTCTGGTCTTCATCTCACAAGTCACAACAATTTGAAAAACACAGTCTGCTGAAAATAATACAACACAAACATTATATGTTTTCATGTTTTTATTGAACAGAACATGTAAACATTCACAGTGCAGGGTGGAAAAAGTATGTGAACCTTTGGACTTAATAATTGGTTGACCCTCCTTTGGCAGCAATAACCTCAACCAAACATTTCCTGTAGTTGCAGATCAGACCTGCACAACGATCTGGAGTAATGTTGGACCACTACTCTTCACAAAACTGTTTCAGTGTAGCAATATTCTTGGGATGTCTGGTGTGAATCGCTCTCTTAAGGTCATGCCACAGCATTTCAATCGGGTTGAGGTCAGGACTCTGACTGGGCCACTCCAGAAGGCGTATTTTGTTTTGTTGAAGCCATTCTTTTGTTGAATTACTTTTATGCTTTGGGTCATTGTCCTGTTGCATCACCCATCCTCTGCGGAGCTTCAGTTGGCGGACAGATGGTCTTACTTTTTCCTGCAAAATGTCTTGATAAACTCTGGAATTTATTTTTCCATCAATGACAACAATCCGTCCAGGCCCTGAGGCAGCAAAGCAGCCCCAAACCATGATGCTCCCTCCGCCATGTTTTACAGTGGAGATGAGGTTTTGATGTTGGTGTGCTGTGCCTTTTTTATTCCACACATAGTGTTGTGTGTTTTTCCAAACAACTCAATTTTGGTTTGATCTGTCCACCGAATATTTTATTTTGCCAGTAGTGCTGTGGAACATCCATGTGCTCTTTTGCAAACTTCAAACGTGCTGCAATATTCTTTTTGGACAGCAATGGCTTCCTCCGTGGTGTCCTCCCATGTACTCCATTCTTGTTTAATGTCTTCCTTATTGTAGATGTGTCAACAAAAATGTTAGCATGTGCCAGAGATTTCTGTAAGTCTTTAGCTGACACTCTAGGATTCTTCTTTACCTCATTAAGCATTCTGCGCTGTGTTCTTGCAGTCATCTTTACAGGACGACCACACCTAAGGAGAGTAGCAACAGTGCTGAACTTTCTCCATTTGTAGACAGTCTGTCTTAGGCTGGGGTCAGACGAGCGTAGTGTTCACGTCCGTGATTGCGCCTAAAAGTACGTCCGTGATAGCATGAAAGTAAGTCCATTGGAGCCTGACACATGAAGTACGTCCGCACTGAACTGCGGACGCACAACGGCCGCGGCAAACGGACGCAGGTTTGGCAAGAACGTAATACTGCTAGAACGGACGTGCGGAGTGCGCCACGTACACAACGTCTGCATAGCTTTGTGTGTGAGTGATGGAGCGAGGTCAGACGGACTGCATTTATACGTCCAGCATTTTTGACGGACAGAATGTTTTTTCATTGTAATTTATTTTCCCCTCCTACATCCGTCAAAAAATAACTTCAGTGAAAAGACGGACTGTGTGACCACTACTGACCACTACTGCGTCATCCGTACTGACGATGTCCGTACTGCACGGACGTACAGTCCGTAGAAATCACGCTCGTCTGACCCTAGCCTTACCGTGGACACATAAACATCAAGGCTCTTGGAGATACTTTTGTAACGCTTTCCAGCTTCATGCAAGTCAACAATTCTTGATCGTAGGTCTTCTGAGAGCTCTTTTCTGCGAGGCATGGTTCACATCAGGCAGTGCTTCTTGAAACCAGTAAACCCAAAACTGGTGTGTGTTTTTAAAGGGCAGAACAGCTTTCAGCAACACTTCCAATAATATCACACTGATTGGACTCAAGGTTGGCTCACTCCTGGCTCCAATTAGCTCTTGGAGAAGTCATTAGGCTAGGGGTTCACATACTTTTTCCACCCTGCACTGTGAATGTTTACATGTTAATTTCAATAAACGAATGAAAACATATAATGTTTGCGTTGTATTATTTTAAGCAGACTGTGTTTTTCAAATTGTTGTGACTTAGATGAAGATCAGAGCACATTTTATGACCAATTCATGCAAAACTCCACGTAATCCCAAAGGGTTCACATACTTTTTCTTGCCACTGAATAGATAAGATATATATCTATATTCTTTTAAATATTTATATCCAGAATTGCATTACACACACATTTTGGCAACTAATTGCCCCCCCCACATTTGGCTGATCCCTCCAGAAGAAATGTTGAACCCGATAGAGCAGAGAATAATATATATATTCTCTGCTCTGTCGGGTTAATTTCTTCCGGAGGGATCAGCCAAATGGGGGGGCGAATTTAGTTGAGATTGTCCACATACCACCCCCATGTGTGTGTGTGTATATATGGTCTGAGGTCTGTGGGTGGGTGTATATATATATCTGTGTGTTGATATATACGTATATGTCTGTGTGTGGTATCCAGGGCCGGTGCAAGCATTTTTGTTTACTCTTGCGAAGTTGCGTTTTGGTGCCCCCTCCACCCAATCCATGCCATGCCAATTGGGTGTGTTTTAGTGTCCTCATGCATTGCCAATCTATGCTGTGCCTGGTGCCCCTCCTGTGCCACAGGGCCAATCTACAGAGTGTGTGGTCCCCTCCTTTGGCAATGTGGTGTTATGGACAAGAATATGTATCTGCTTTAATAATATTCAAAGGCCTAGAAAAATGCTCATTCAAGTATTATGTCTTTAAGAAATGATTAATATACTGTCTATTCAGATAAAACCAAAATGTATCTTGTGTAACTTCACTATTTCTGCAGAATAGCTAACCGCAAAGTCATGAGTAATTTATTTCTGTATCAGGAGCAGGGTGGAGAGCCATTTTGCATCCTGGAACAGAACATCGCCCACACACCCATGATGGCGAAGCACGGCTGACGTTCGTCAACAACGCATGATATTTTGACCTTTGGAAATAGCTAATATTTGATTTTCATTTAATTAATAGAATGATCTGTATGTGCACAATTTTATGCTGAAGTTGACTAAACTGATAAAGTTGACTCCCACCCGCTTACGTGGCAAACTACTATAAAACATGTATCAAAATTTAATAAAAACAGAGAGATCACTGGCTTTGACTAGAGAGGCTGCATAGACCCATTCGTTGTCTGTGTGATTTCTTTAAGTGCGCACCTTAACTTACCTGATTTCTCCACCGATTAGAACAGAGACTGGCATCCGATGGACGGATATTTACTTCCATTTCAATTCGGCGCCCAACGTGGGGCTCTGAGTTAAAGCCTTAGCCAGCGCGCCACCACCAAGGATTTCCTGCCGGGATCACACCAGAAACGGAGCCTGATCAACTTCGTAACCTCACGGTAAGATACCTTTTTTTGATATCTTGCCGGTGACGTGTTCTGGTTTGTGGTTCTACCCCAGGAAATCCCAGTGTGACGCTTGGGAAAGGCATCAAAAGTGGGGTTTATTTAACTTTTCCCAGGTGCCCGTTATACTGACCCACGAATCGCATGCCATTTGTCTGCTTGTTTGTACGTCTGTTCACGGTTCTTTGTATTGACGGCATATTTTCTGATAAGGCATTGTGGTTTGGTTGTTGATCAGAGAGATTATCGTGATCCAGTGGTAACAAGTGGGGTGTACCTGGTTAGCTATCTCCAGGCAGTAACAGGTGATGTGATGTAATAGACGCATACCTGGTAGTAGGACTTTCCTAACGGTAACAGGTGAACACAAGCATGGTAGTAGGACACGATATATCTCTGATTACAGTATAGTTTGATTGACAGTCAGAGGATTTTTGTGAGTAATGGTAAATAGGGGATACGTTAGGCATACCTAGTAAGAACTCACGAAAATATATATATCTAGTAGGAACAGGTGACGCGGTAAAAGAAGCACCTGTAGGATATATATGCTGCGGTAAAACAGGTATTAATTACACCTGCTAGCAGGATACTATATTTCAAATATAGGGGAGGACAAGACGCTTACTGTCATAGTTTAGCGGTAACAATTATATTTGGTAGTCAGACCCGATAGGTGTCGTGGTCTAATGGTAACAGGTAAATTTGGTAGAATAAGACACGATAGGTAGAGGTCTATCCTCATTTCAGACTGGTGATAAACTACGTGAATTGTTTAAAGTGATCAGAAAAAGAGCTAACAATTAAGAATGGGTAATGAACAGAGTAGCCATGCTGGTTGAATGACCCCATGTAAGTTAGTTGGGGAAAGAACAGGTAAAAGAAATGAGATTAAACTGAAACTTTTACTTAAGGTCAGCGGCTCAGATAGTCCCAGACTACAGACAGAGGAATGGAGAAATTATTGAAGAATAAAAAAGGAATGTTGATAGATAATGGATTATGGAATGTAGCGCAAGCATGGTATAGAGTTGCAAAGGAGATTGAGAAAGAGGGGTGGATAGAAACCGAGGAAAATAGGAAGGGAAAGACTAATTATTACTATTACCTCAACCCAAAATCCGAAGCAATACTCCTCTCACAGCCCCTTACCTGACACTGTATGTGGATGGCTCCCGCTTTGTGGACGAGTCCGGGATATATCACACTGGTTGCGCTGTCACGAGTTTCAATCCTGTACACTTCCCCCCCTCGCCCCCAGCCTTTCTGCCCGGAGGGAAAAAAAGCGTAACTACACTCACAGAAGCCTGTTTCCCCTCAGCAAAGATCACACAGAGCCCAGATACGTGTACAGTGTCACCCATGATTTTGGCGTACTATGGCGAAACTGGGGTTTCCTGACAGAAGCAGGCACGCTCTACTTTTACCACAACAGGTTGCAGTTCTAAAAGTAAAAGCACATGGCAAGCTTAATACACCAGAAGCCAGAGGTAATCATTTAGCAGACCAGGCAGCAAAACAGGCAGCCACTCAGACACAGGAAAAGGAACTCGAGCAGCCAGTTCCATTGTTAGTACAGATTAGAGTTACACACGCATAAATGGGCCCTCACACCTTTAAAAAACATTGATGAATGCCCTCATCGGTCTACACAATCTGTCACCTTTCGAAATACTGTTCAGCACGGCCCCCAGACTAGTGTGCTATTTCCCTCAACAATTACAGTTACAGTCTGACAGCCTAGTAAAATACGTCACCAGTGTTTCAAAAACATTAACTGATATCTATGGTCAGGTGTTCTCTTGCATTCCAGACCCTGAAAGTGTCGACGGCACTCATCAACTGGTCCCAGGAGATTGGGTACTAGTGAAGAAATCCCTACGGAAAAACTCCACTTGAGCCCAGATACGACAGCCCTTTCCAAGTCCTCCTCACAACAGCAACTTCAGTGAAGCTGGAAGGAAAATCCACCTGGATCCATGCTTCTCACTGTAAAAAGAACTGTACACCAGAAACGGACCAAACAACAACCCAACCATGATTGTGTATATTTTTCTCATTTGGGGAGCGGGAATTGGAGGAGGGATGGCTTTTATGGTACAACTAGTGGGCATTGCCATAGGGAAACAGATTGCTGACGCCAAGGAAATTGCTGCTGCCGAAAACAGACTAACCACTTTCTGGTACAATTCCTCTAACACTCGAGTGGCAACCTATACCTTTAACTATTGTGATGTAAACCCTTGCCCAGGCCCCTGCCTGAAGTGTATCCGGAGAAATGGGATCCCACACAACTACGATATATATATGTTCGTTACCAATAACTATTGGGGACAGGAGTGTGGTAGTTGGGGATCAGTGGGATGGAATACTGGGGTTTCCTGGGGACACAAACCACAAAATGCCCTAGACAAGAAAGATAAAAATGGTAAATCACTTCTTACTCTCATGACATTGAAAATGGCCCCAAACACATGCCCCACCCAAGAACTGCAAGACTCAGATGATGACAAAGTATTTAAATCTAGAACAGGGGCGACGGCACTGAAACTAATCCTAACCCTATAAAATCCTGGACCTGGAGATCTATATTCTGGGTATGTGGGAAAAAGGGGGGATCAGAGAATCCCTGGAGCCTAGGGAAATTCCACCTGTGAGACATGTACCTTGCCCCGGACTGGGTCCCTCCACATCAGCAGTCCAACCCCTTTATCACCACATGATGATCTCTTCCAATGGTATAGTAGCCATCGCTGATCCCACGTTCGAGGATACTATGGCCATAGAAACAGATTACTCGGATATGAATGTTTGGTTAGAATGGATGAAATATTGTGCTCAGCCCCACAACAGAACCAATTACTATGTGTGTGGTAGTGCTAGGCCTCATCTAGGTACAGTACCTCTCAATATCCCAAGGATATCGAAGAATGTTTTCTCAGTTTGTTTACCAACAACACCCTAAATCACATTGCTTGCAAAGAATGGAAGTCCAAATACGACCTCCAGGCACAAAACTCCAGACTCTCCGAGAGTATCACTATCTACCCCGGGAACTACACCTGTTACTCCTCTTGGGGGACCGGTGCCCGGGTGGTTGGGAACTTCACAGAAGGTTATTGTGCGCGGTACAGTGCTGTGGAGAAGGAGAAAGTGCAAAACCAGGTGATATCCCTGGGAGATGTCTTTTGGATCTGCGGTAACCTGCGAGTCTGCTCCCGCCTGGTAGGTGCGTGGGACGGTGAGTGTGCTCTGGAGAAAGCCATCATGCCCTCCACATCCTGCCCTTTGATGAGGATCTGCCAATAGCCCACACCCCCGGACTCACTAGACAAAGGAGACAGACGAAACCCGTATCTGGCAGTTTCGACCCACACATCTACATCGATGTCATAGGAGTCCCAAGGGGGGGTGCCTGATGAGTTCAAAGCTAGAGACCAGGTAAAGGCGGGATTTGAATCTTTAATCCCCATGATAACCATCAACAAGAATGTTGATTGGATTAACTACATCTATTACAACGAGCAGAGGTTTGTTAACTATACCCGAGATGCCAGGGTTTGGGTGACCAGCTAGGCCCGACCTCTGCAATGACCTTCCAGAACCGCATGGCCCTCGATATGCTACTGACAGAGAGGGGTGGGGTCTGTAAGATGCTGAAAGTACCTTTCAGCATCTTACAGACCCCACCCCTCTCTGTCAGTAGCATATCGAGGGCCATGCGGTTTATCCCGGATAACACAGACCCCACTGGTAAGGTCACTAAAGCCATTAAACAATTGGAAGACCTGTCTGAGGAACTGAAGACGAAGTCTGGTATTACTGATCCATGGGAACAGTATTTTGGTTGGATGAGCGGCTGGCAGAAGATCCTCACACAAATAGGAATAGTTATCCTAGTAGTAATGGTTCTGTTGGCGGTGATTGGATGTGGTGTTTTACCCTGCATTAAAAAGGTTGTAGAAAGAACTGTGGAATCCACTACCCCTGTTATGCTTAGTCACTTATGTGGGGAAACTGGGGTAGACATTGACAACTCTTATGGTAACCTACAATTTATGGAGATAAATACAACTGTGTCTTATGAAAAGCTACACCCTATAGTGATGCAACAACCACAGAGCTGTGAGTCCATCTACCCCCTCCCTCGGGACACCTGTATCTAAATTGCCTTGAGATAGGATTTGTGACCCTTTGCAAGATGTGTTGTAGTCCCGATTCTTGACCCATCAGTCTTGTCACGCCGAAGTCCGAAGGTACAAAGGGGTTGGTTCAATAGGAGCCTTCGTCTCAAACTTCAGTGGAGATTGGGGAAGGCTGGCGAGACTTTTAGGGGAACGGATGAAGGCGCAACTAGTCTCCAAGGGGACACTTGAGAAATGTGCATTTTTAGGGGGCACTGTTATGGACAAGAATATGTATCTGCTTTAATAATATTCAAAGGCCTAGAAAAATGCTCATTTAAGTATTATGTCTTTAAGAAATGATTAATACAACTGTCTTTTCAGATAAAACCAAAATGTATTAACTTCACTATTTCTGCAGAATAGCTAACCGCAAAGTCATGAGGAAATTATTTCTGTATCAGGAGCAGGGTGGAGAGCCATTTTGCATCCTGGAACAGAACATCGCCCACACAACCATGATGGCGAAGCACAGCTGACATTCGTCAACGACGCATGATATTTTGACCTTTGGAAATAGCTGATATTTGATTTTCATTTAATTAATAGAATAATCTGTATGTGCACAATTTTATGTTGAAGTTGACTAAACTGATAAAGTTGACTCCCACCCGCTTACGTGGCAAACTACTATAAAGCATGTATCAAAATCTAATAAAAACAGAGAGATCACTGACTTTGACCAGAGAGGCTGCATAGACCCATTCGTTGTCTGTGTGATTTCTTTAAGTGCGCACCTTAACTTACCTGATTTCTCCACCGATTAGAACAGAGACTGGCATCCGAAGGACGGACATTTACTTCCATTTCAGTGGCATAGGAGGGGCACCAGGCACTGCACAAATTTGCAATGAGGCCTGGTGGTGCCCCCTGGTCTTGCTGTGTCAATATACTCACATATTTCAAACTGCCTGCCACTCACAGTGTTTCCCTGTGATCCTGCTACCTACCACTCTCACTCTGTTGCTGTGGTCCACTGTCTGACTCCAGGTCTCCAGAAGCAGACTGGCAGCAGGGTCCTCGTCCTCTAATTCAATTCACTCCCCCTTAATTCATTTTTTCTCTTTAATTACTTTCACCCCCTCCCCCCTTAAATTCATTTCATATAGCGTATGACAGAGCTCCACAGCAATAAAACTCACAGTAATGTTCAGTTTGTGTGTATGAAAGTATCACTGAGCTCCACAGCAATAAAACTCACACTCATACACACTCCCTATTACTGAATCACAGAGCTCCACTGCAATAAAACTCACAGTAATGTGCGGGGTGTATGCGCGTATCACAGAGTTCCACAGCAATAAAACTCACACTCATACACACTGCCTATTACTTTATCACAGAGCTCCACAGCAATAAAACTCACAGTAATGTGCGGGGTGTATGCGCGTATCACAGAGTTCTACAGCAATAAAACTCACACTCATACACACTGCCCATTACTGTATCACAGAGCTCCACAACAATAAACCTCACAGTAATGTACCGATATCAGTTTACTCAAACCCCCCAGCAGAACATTACACACACACACACCCAGCAGAACATTACACACCCAGCAGCACATTACACACACACCCCAGCAGAACTTTACACACACCCCCAGCAGAACATTACACACACACCTCCCCAGCAGAACATTACACCAACCCAGCAGAACATTACACCCCCAAGCAAAACATTACCCCCAGCAAAACATTACACCCCCAGCAAAACACTATACCCCCAGCAAAACATTATACCCCCGAGCAGAACATTAACCCCCCAGCAAAACATTATACCCCCAGCAGAATATTACACCCCCGAGCAGAACATTACACCACCCCGAGCAGAACATTACACCCCCGAGCAGAACATTACCCCTCCCAGGAAAACATTACACCCCTCCCAGCAGAACATTACACCCCCCCGAGCAGAACATTACACACACACACACACACACACACACACCCTCCCCTCATTTTATTCAAACCTTTTAAAAATCTTCTCTCGGCCTCTCTGCCCAGTCCTCCTTTACACTACAGTGGAAGCACGCAGGCTGACTCTGCTGCAGGGCCGCACCCTAAGCTTTCTGCTACTGCGTGCCCTGGCTATGCATGTCACATGAGGGGGGCGGTGCCTAATTATGCAGTGTGCCTGCTCATGTTTAGAATGTGGGACTGAGGCAGGCACACTGCATCGGTTTGAGAGTGCACGGCTGGGCCCCTGGTTGATGTCTGAAGATCATTCATAGCTCCGCTTCCGGTATTTTAAAAACAGAATTTTTCCACCCCTCACACTGACAGCAAGCCAGGACAGTAAGGCGGCCGCCTGTGCTGCCTTACACTAGCGCCGGCCCTGGTGGTATCAATGCATCCCTACTCTATACACAGCGTTCCGTGTCCCTATAATATATGTGATCAGGGGTTACCTTTTTTTTATATTTTTATACTAGTCCCAGGGCAGGCGCTAATGTAAGGCGGCACAGGCGGCCGCCTTACTGTCCTGGCCTGCTGCCAGTTTGAGGGGCGGAAAAATCAGATTTGCGGCGGCGCTGCAGTGTGTGTGCCTGTCTCAGTCCCATCCCATGTTCTTAACACGAGAAGGCACACTGTGTAATTTGGCGCCGCCCCCACACGTGATCCACATAGCCCAGGAAAACAACTGCAGGAGGAGCCACCAGCCCGCGTGCTTTCACTCTGCTGCGATGGAGGAGCGAGGCAGAGAGGAGATTTATTACCAGGTGTGAATAAACTAATGGGAGGGGGGGTGTAGATTAATATACTGGAGGGGCTTTAAATTGCTGCACTGGGTCTGGGGCTGTAAATTGCTATACTGGGGGGGCTGTAAATTGCTATACTGGGGGGGGCTGTAAATTGCTATACTGGGTCTGGGGCTGTAAATGGATATACTGGGTCTGGGGGCTGTAAATAGATATACTGGGGGGGGCTGTAAATTGCTATACTGGGTCTGGGGGCTGTAAATGGATATACTGGGTCTGGGGGCTGTAAATAGATATACTGGGGGGGGCTGTAAATTGCTATACTGGGTCTGGGGCTGTAAATGGATATACTGGGTCTGGGGGCTGTAAATAGATATACTGGGGGGCTGTAAATTGAAATACTGGGTCTGGGGGTAAATAGATATACTGGGGGGCTGTAAATGGATATACTGGGTCTGGGGGCTGTAAATAGATATACTGGGGGGGGCTGTAAATGGATATACTGGGTCTGGGGGCTGCAAATAGATATACTGGGGGGCTGTAAATGGATATACTGGGTCTGGGGCTGTAAATAGATATATACTGGGGGGCTGTAAATGGCTATACTGGGGGGGCTGTAAATGGATATACTGGGTCTGGGGGCTGTAAATAGATATACTGGGGGGGCTGTAAATTGCTACACTGGGCCTGGGGGCTGTAAATTGATATACTGGGTCTGGGGGCTGTAAATGGATATACTGGGTCTGAGGGCTGTAAATAGATATACTGGGGGGGCTGTAAATTGCTATACTGGGTCTGGGGGCTGTAAATGGATATACTGGGTCTGGGGGCTGTAAATGGATATACTGGGTCTGGGGGCTCTAAATAGATATACTGGGGGGCTGTAAATTGAAATACTGGGTCTGGGGCTGTAAATATATATACTGGGGGGCTGTAAATGGATATACTGGGTCTGGGGGCTGTAAATAGATATACTGGGGGGGCTGTAAATGGATATACTGGGTCTGGGGGCTGTAAATATATATACTGGGGGGGCCTGTAAATTTCTATATTGGGTCTGGGGGCTGTAAATGGATATACTGGGTCTGGGGCTGTAAATAGATATACTGGGGGGCTGTAAATTGAAATACTGGGTCTGGGGGCTGTAAATAGATATACTGAGGGGCTGTAAATGGATATACTGGGTCTGGGGGCTGTAAATAGATATACTGGGGGGCTGTAAATGGATATACTGGGTCTGGGGGCTGTAAATTGATATACTGGGTCTGGGGGCTGTAAATGATATACTGGGTCTGAGGGCTGTAAATAAATATACTGGGGGGGGGCTGTAAATTGCTATAACTGGGTCTGGGGGCTGTAAATGGATATACTGGTCTGGGGCTGTAAATGGATATACTGGGTCTGGGGGCTCTAAATAGATATACTGGGGGGCTGTAAATTGAAATACTGGGTCTGGGGGCTGTAAATAGATATACTGGGGGGCTGTAAATGGATATACTGGGTCTGGGGGCTGTAAATAGATATACTGGGGGGGCTGTAAATGGATATACTAGGTCTGGGGGCTGTAAATAATATACTGGGGGGGCTGTAAATTGCTATACTGGGTCTGGGGGCTGTAAATGGATATACTGGGTCTGAGGGCTGTAAATAGATATACTGGGGGGGCTGTAAATTGCTATACTGGTCTGGGGCTGTAAATGGATATACTGGGTCTGGGGCTGTAAATGGATATACTGGGTCTGGGGGCTCTATATAGATATACTGGGGGCTGTAAATTGAAATACTGGGTCTGGGGGCTGTAAATAGATATACTGGGGGCTGTAAATGGATATACTGGGTCTGGGGCTGTAAATAGATATACTGGGGGGCTGTAAATGGATATACTGGGTCTGGGGGCTGTAAATGGATATACTGGGTCTGGGGGCTGTAAATGGATATACTGGGTCTGGGGCTGTAAATAGATATACTGGGGGGCTGTAATGTAATACTGGGTCTGGGGGCTGTAAATTGATATACTGGGTCTGGGGCTGTAAATTGGATATACTGGGTCTGGGAGCTGTAAATAGATATACTGGGGGCTGTAAATGGATATACTGGGTCTGGGGGCTGTAAATGGATATACTGGGGGGCTGTAAATTGCTATACTGGGTCTGGGGGCTGTAAATTGATATACTGGGTCTGGGGCTGTAAATGGATATACTGGGTCTGGGGGCTGTAAATAGATATACTGGGGGGGCTGTAAATTGCTATACTGGTCTGGGGGCTGTAAATGGATATACTGGGTCTGGGGGCTGTAAATGGATATACTGGGTCTGGGGGCTGTAAATAGATATACTGGGGGGCTGTAAATTGAAATACTGGGTCTGGGGGCTGTAAATAGATATACTGGGGGCTGTAAATTGAAATACTGGGTCTGGGGGCTGTAAATAGATATACTGGATCTGGGGGCTGTAAATAGATTTACTGGGGGCTGTAAATAGATATACTGGGGGGCTGTAAATTGAGATACTGGGTCTGGGGCTGTAAATAGATATACTGGGTCTGGGGGCTGTAAATAGATTTACTGGGGGCTGTAAATAGATATACTGGGGGGCTGTAAATTGAAATACTGGGTCTGGGGCTGTAAATTGATATACTGGGTCTGGGGCTGTAAATAGATTTACTGGGGGGCTGTAAATAGATATACTGGGGGCTGTAAATTGATATACTGGGTCTGGGGGCTGTAAATAGATATACTGGGTCTGGGGGCCGTAAATAGATATACTGGGGGGGCTGTAAATTGCTATACTGGGGGCTGTAAATTGATATACTGGGTCTGGGGCTGTAAATTGATATACTGGGTCTGGGGGCCGTAAATAGATATACTGGGGGGCTGTAAATTGATATACTGGGGTCTGGGGCTGTAAACTGATTTACTCGGGGTGTAAATTGCTATGCTGGTGGGTGTAAAATCATGTACTGGGGGTGTAAAATGATATGCAGGGGGTTTGAATAAACTGATATTGGTACATTACCTTTTTTATTGCTGTGGAGCTCTGTTATACACTCATTCACACTGCACATTACTGTGAGTTTTATTGCTGTGGATTCTGTGATACGCTCATACACACCGCACATTACTGTGAGTTTTATTACTGTGGAGCTCTGTGATACGCTTTTACACACTGCACATTACTATGAGTTTTATTGCTGTGGAGCTCTGTGATACGCTCATACACTCTGCACATTACTATGAGTTTTATTGCTGTGGAGCTCTGTGATACGCTTTTACACACTGCACATTACTGGAAGGTTTATTGAAGTGAGCTCTGTAATTTGCAGTGTGTATAAGTACATCAATAAGTAGACGTATCTTATAAACCTGAATTGCTCCTGGTGAGGGTATAAATAAAACCCACCAGTTTCTCTCATGGCTGAGAAGCCGCATGAGGACATGTGGTTGCTTAGAAAGCAGCTTTTGGTTTCATTAGGAAGACTAGCCTGACCCAGAGGTGTCGTGATGCGGCAGAAGAGCTTACACTTTAATGACCATTCAAATAAACCAAAACCTCTGTGTTTTGTTTAACATGGAGCTACAGGGGTGAGCAGGGCTGGACTGGGACAGAAAATCAGCCCTGGATGTCATCCAGACCGGCCCAATTTAATTATGCAAATACGCACAAATATAGTATATAATCCAACTGGATCGCTCAACCAATCGCTCTACAGATACTGGAGTTGCTGCAGAGCGATTGGGTAAAGCACCGCAGTGGCACTGAGGTCAAGTGTGCACCATGCCTTAAGGTGAGGCGGATGCGCAGAGGGTCTCACGGCACGGTGCCGCAATATGAGACTGCGTCTGTTTTGCAGTGTGGAAGTTCTCACCTCACCCATTAAGGGCAGCGCGAGCCACGCGGTGAACCAGCATTCACACTGGCCACAGAGCCATCGGCCCACCGGGAATCTCCCTGTAGTCCCTATGGCCAGTACATGCCTGGGGGTGAGCGCAAATGACAACTTATTTTCTTGGTATGTTTTAGAGATTATTATGCATCTCAATGCTGATTGACATGGCATGGTAGGGATGGGGGGGGCACCAAAACGCACCTTCGCCTGAGTAGACAAAAATGCTTGCACCGGCCCTGACTAGTCCTATTAAATTTACAGTAATTTTTGGTGTATTTTATTCAGTAGAAACTTTTTTTGCCTATATAACATGTGCTTTGGGAAAATAAAACGGTTTTGTGTGTACATTTTAATTTAGTTAGTGGATTCCTGTCCAGTGCGGTGAGAAGCAAACGTAATACAGTGTAGTCACGCTGCGAGGCGGAGCGAAGTCAAGCCTGCAAAATGTTTGCTTCTCTTCGCTATGCTGTGCGTCGGTACATGCTCAGTTCGTCTCAGCCTTTTTTTCCCGCATCGCTAGCTTACCGAATCAGTTTGTATACTTGTTACTGACCCTGCTTGTTCTGAGGACCTGATCTGTTGCCGACTTTGCCTGCCGTTTGACTATTCTATGTGTATTCCCTACCTGTTCTGTTTGCTTCCTGTTGCTACTGGTGTGCGCCGATTCTCACCATATACAGTAGTGCAGTACAAGTGCCTAAACATTGCTGACCCGGTTTTGTTATAGCTGCTGATGTAACTGAATAGATCGGGGATCTCTTCTGCATTACCAAAACCTCCACTACTGCACTCTTCCACAATACCTCAGAGGGGTTACGGTGTGAAGGCATTTGCTGCCACCAAAGGCAAAATATTTGGGTGCACTGACGCCTGTACCAGATTCATATCATTTTAATATTTGACTGCAGGGTCCTACCCTGCACTCTTCCACAATACCACAGAGGGGTTACGGTGTGACGGCACTGTTGCCGAGACTAAAGGCCCAATTTTAAAGCACCTATTACTTTCATCCAAAGCCTGCATAAGTTTCACCATAATTTAGGCAAAAAAAATCACTAAACTTGTTCTGTGTGTCTTAAAACGTCTCTTTTCATACAGACTGCCGCCCCAAGCAGTTGTTTATGAATAGATTAAAGGAAAACCATTTACCGTCATTTGAAACGTCATTCTTTTGTTTTTAAATGTTTCTATACATCCTACAAATCCGCCACTTCACGGGCAGGTTATGGGTACCTCCTAGGTACGATATTTGAAGGAATTTTTCATTTTAATTCTTAACCTTTATTTCATGGAAAACTCACTGTCCCTTTAAAAACTTATTTTTAAAAATTGAACTTTTGAGTCCCATTGACTTGCATTGAGTTTGGTTCATGTTCGCGTTCGAACTCGAACTTTTGAAATTGTTCGAGTTCGAATGCGAACCGAACACGGTAATCCAGCGTTAAACCGCGGGCGCAAGGGGAAAAACTTTCCTCCCTTGCGACCGCGTTTTAACCCGAAGATCGTAATTTAGCCCTGAGTTTGCTAGAAGCACCAATATTGGACACATAAACCTAAATCAGTAGGGAGGGAAAATATTAATGTAAAAAAAAATCTAATTCTAACCCTAAAACATGTAAAAATATGAACCTACCCTACATTCAAACCCTAAATGTAAACCAAAATTTTACCCTAACCCTAAATGTAACTCTATATCTAAACCTAAAAGTAGCTCTAACTTTAGAGCAAGCATAAACAGTAATCCTGGCCCTAATTTCTATCCCTCTGTCCAATCTTAATCCTAACCCTAAAAATAAATTTTCAGATGCGTCGAAATTGCAAAAAGCATTTTTTTATTTGGGTGACATTTTTAATGCGTCTTTTTTTCTTGCGTCTTTTCCGTAGGATACCGATATTTTCTGAGCGTTGCCATGAGTGTCTTACCCCATGTGAAAGGGGACAAAACTATTTAAAATATTGTAAAAAAAAATACCTTCATGTAAACCTGTATATGAATAGTGAAACTAATTTCTTGTTTAGACTTGGTTCACTTCCCCAAAATATCTCATTATATGCAAATATTCTATAATCCAAGAGGAAATAATAAATCCAAAACCATTCTGGTCCTATGTATTTCAAATAAGAGATACACACCCTGTTCTTTATGCATACGTGTTTACCAAAACACATATACACCTGTTTATACAACCATACATAATTCATATATCTTCCCACACATGTGTCTGTACTGATACACATGATAACAATGTACACAGATGTGCATTTTTTTTTTTTGAGAAAGGATTTTACCAGGAAGGATACATTGAGATTTCTCTCATTTTCAAGTATGTCTTTGGTGGTGAGTATGAATCGTTAGGTGATCTTGCCCAAGAACACTTACTGGAGAGGTGCTCCTCGGGATCAAACCCATGACTCCACAGGCTCTCTCCACGCAGAGCATTTCATGCATACATTGACCAATCTGCCCTTACACTCAAAAATCATTTTAAAGATACTACATGGCCATACATACATCCCTACATTCACTCACATTTTTATTGTTATATGGATGGTTCATGCATTTTTTAAAAGACTTGATTTCTTTCTGCAACTCTCACCAATATGTCTCTTGCCTGTTTCCTGCTTCTATTCTAAACTGCCTGAGGCGCTGTTTGAGGAAGACTTGTCTGTGTGGTCCAAACATGAATACAGGATGCATAGAATGATGTATATTGCCCTATAGGATCCAAGGGTGATGAAGCCAGATTCAATGATTTTTGATATAGTTTATTTAGTAGTTAAAATTGTCGCTTTGGGGTCTTTTTTCTTCCAAAACTAGAGACAACAAGTTCACAAATGTCTTAGACATAACTCTAATAGCAGAAATCATGGTATCAGTGGCACTGATTCACTAAATATCATTTTAACAGTGATGTTCCTGAATGGCAAAATGAGAGTGTCAGAAATATGCAATAAATATCACAACTGAAATCACACAGGAAGTTGCCTATGTAAGTATATGCTTAGTTTAAAACATATACTCAATATATACTCAAATATTTAATATAACCCGTCAATAACAGCATTTTAAACTTACACAGATCTATAACTGCACCAAAGCTGCAAGGTTGTTAAAATGTACAGAGCCGTGCAATTTGATTTTAGTGTGAAATGCGTCACTTTTAACTTGGGGTACATGGGCCTAGAGATGTATTTGGGAGGTGTAGGCCTGATGTTCTATATTATTTCCCTGCCTTCTATGTTGAAGTCAACCTGTACCTGTAGGGTGCAGGGTGTTTGTGTAATCTTGTTATGTATGAATAATGTTATTGTCTATGTGTATCTGTTACTTTCTCATGATAGGATTACTGAATTGATTATTTTAGCCTTTTCCAGCTTCCCCTATCTGGAATGTGTTATTATCCATTGTATGTTTGAGTGGTCTTTGTTGATCTGCTTTGTTGGGCAAACACTGCCCCATTATCTGATGCCTTAAACTGTAATCCTGTTTACCATCCACTACTTCCATTGTTCTGTCTTGTCTAGAAAATATTGAGCAATGCTTATCCCATCGTTTGTACCAAGTCTAATTATGTCTCAGTCTCTGAGAAGCATACTGAATAAATTTAAGAAAATCAGAAACTCACAACATTTTTCTATGGGAGGGATTATGATGAGGAGCAGTGGGATGCCAGGGAATCATTTTCCATTGTCTGTCAGGCTCTGCCTGGCACTGTATGCATTATTCTATTAAAAACTGTGCAAGTGTTGCTATTCTAAAACTCCCAGATCTGCATGTCGTCTCATTTCTGGGGGATGCTATCAAGGCTGTTTGCGTGTATCTTTAAGCTTCAACTAAGGGCTGGAAAAAGGAATGAAAGACTACTAATGAAAGAATGTGGGTCCTGCAAGGAAGCAGCATTAACAGATGTGACCCAGTCGGGTACTTCGATCTGTCACATTTAGTATATTCTTTTGTAGGCAACTTACTACCAAAATCGAGTGCAGGATGACTTGCTAATATTCATAAAAATGTCCAGGAAATAGAAAAATTAGAAAACAATTGACAGCCTTTTGGGTGGAGGGAAGCGCACCTCTGTGGAAGACTGTCACAAATTGCACGGACTCTCAATATGGAGAGTGGTGGGGGGACATACTTAGTACACCATGACCACTAAAATGTTTTGAATTATAATAATGGCTACAGTGCATCGTGTACAAGATCAGCAGTAGCAGACATACCTGCCCAAGACCATGTTAGCATGATCTGGGGTTGTGTTGTGTGATTGCAAATATAAATTTGTTTGTTGGAAATTAATTTCTTTAGGCTCAAGAAGGTGCCCACTAAGTTTTAGCCCTGTGGGCATAATGCCCAAGGTGTCAAAACTTGTGAAAATTTGCTAAGGAATGCCTTCACATATTGGGCATTCCTCAGCCCACACGGAGACACGAGATGCAGTTTTACCTGCAGTAACTATATTTGGCCATTAGATGGCAACATCTGTCTGCCAAATAGGCTATCACAGGAAGAAATACACTGGGAATATTCCCAAATATTTCTTAATGTAATTAATTAAATAGGATTTTCTAAGAACACTGGTTCCTGACAGTGGATTTTTGGAAAATGACTTAGTAGTGAAGGGGTTGATTTAATTTGCAAGGGGATGGGCCTTGGCAAAAGAATAGAGGTTTCAGTTAAAGTGAGAGACATTTGAGAACAATTGGTGGTTTAGATTGCAGTACAGACACATACAGGGTTATTCAAAGAGCCGGTGAAATTTCGGTGCTCTCTCATTCCCTACACTTCGGGGAGTCAAATTCCTCGACCCTGCGGTGAATTCGGCATTCACCGCAGGGTCCACTGAAAAAACATCGGATCGATCCGATAAGCCACCAAAAAAAAGCTAACGCACCCGTCGATCCGCCGCAAAGCCGCCGAAAAAAGCAGACGATCCACCGAACAAAGCGCCATCGAGCCGCATGAAAAAGTCAACAAGCCAACAAATGGGGTATGAAAAAAACACACACAATTTTTAAAAGCTGTTTCCAAAAGAACTACTACATGATAATGCATGGAATTAATATATAAGGTCCTATGAATAATAATAAAGAGGTCTGATACAGAAAAAAACACTATTTAAAAACCCGGAGGAAAAAAATTGACGAAAAATACCCAAAAAGTAAAAAAAACCTGAAAAATAAATAAATAAAGATACTTTTTGCTGCAAACTAAAAGAAACAGTTAAATCAATATATAATAAAAACGGCACTATTTTTTACATTGAAATCTTTGGGATTCCCCTGATTAAACCTGCCAAATGAAACCACCGAAAATCAGGGCATTTCACTAACTTTTCGGTGCTGTTCGGTGTTCTCTGAATAGATTAACCATTACTTCTCAATGGGAAGTTCAAAGATCACCGTATGTCGCTGGCAATTCGCTAATATTTGGTGAACTGTCAGCTTTTTGAACAGTCGAATGGCTCCAAAATTGATCATTATGGGTAAATTCTCAATTTCAATTTCGGAGTCAATTCGGCTCTCTTTGAATAATACCTTTTGCAGATTCAATACATCTATACATTGACATTCATGCTACAATTTTTTCCCAGCCATAATACATATTGTACTTTTATTTCAACAGTGAGACTGATAATGCCCAAGGGAGTGTTTGTGAGTGCCAGTGGTTGCCTGTGGGGTGCTGCTTGAGTTCGTGGGTGTGTGAGAGCAGAGAGTGTGAATGGATGGATGTGTAAACAGGCACGTCTTCCCTAGCATCCCAGAGAGAAAATGCATGTCAAGGTACTCTGCAGGGTAATAAATAACCCCCTTGTCCAACTTCATAAATACAATTTAAAATGATATATTTTTCTAACTCTTTATTTTTTTTATTGCTGATATTTTTCACCCTCGTAACCTCTTCTAGGGATGAGCTGTTCGGTTCGATCAGTTCGGAGTTCGATTCGAACATTGGCCGTTCGAAAGTTTGCGAACTTCGAACCTTTTGGGGTGTTCGCCAAAAGTTTGAAAAAAAATAAATTGAAAAAAGTGTTAAAAAATGCTTAAAAAATCTAGAAATAAAGAGACTCTTTACTGCAGAATATTATAAGCAACGTTTATTAGATATTGAATTAAAACGGGAATATTTTAAACATTGAAGCCTATGGGATAAAACATTCTTGTTACTAAAACATCAGGCAGACATGGCCCTCTAATCAGGCACTGTAGAGGGCAGCCTGCAGGGGCCTCCCAAGGATGCATGCGGCCGCCGGATGACAGAGCTGCGACTGTGCGGGCTAGCCGCCCGGGTGCATGTGGCAGAGACAGGCAGCGTAGGGAGGGAACCACTGCACCTGCGGCCACTGCAGCCCCCCAGCCCCCACCAGGATCCAGGGAGCCCCCACTGACCACCAGGCTAAGGTAAGACGACACAGTTCTAAAAAAAATAAAATCGAGGTAATTTTTAAATGTCCCCGGGAACATAAAATAAAACTTTTTTTTTCTTTCTCTACCTGGCTGAATGTATTTAATTATATATATTACATACATTCAGCCAGGTAAAGGGGGGTGGCATGTGGGCTGCGCTGGGTCTCAGGCAGTGGTTTGTTTTTTTGTGTGTATATTTTTAGCAAATTTATAGGGGAAGGTATCGGCAGGTATGATATATATATATATATATATAGATAAGATATATATCCATATTCTTATAAATATATATATCCAGACTTGTATTACACACACATTTTGGCAACTAATTGCCCCCCCATTCCATTCTGATCCCTCCAGAAGAAATGCTGAACCCGATAGAGCAGAGAATAATATATATATTCTCTGCTCTGTTGGGTTCAACATTTCTTCTGGAAGGATCTGCCAAATGGGGGGGGCGCATTTAGTTGAGATTGTCCATATGCCACCTCCCCATGTGCGTATGTGTATATATGGTCTGAGTTCTGTGGGTGGGTGTATATATATATCTGCGTGTTGATATATATATATATAAGTCTGCGTGTTGATATAAAATTTTCATTTCGGCTCGTTTCATTCGTAATTCGGCAATTTTCATTTCAGATCATTTCGAACGATTTCCATTTCAGTTCATTTCGTTTCGTCTCGTTTTTCGTAACGACTTTTTTTCGTGATTTTGGACATTTTTTTGTGTATTCGGTGTGGGAAATGTTTTGCCCCATATTTCAATGCTAAAAATATTCCCGTTTTAATTCAATATCTAATAAACCGTTTATTATTATATTCTGTAGTAAAGAGTCTCTTTATTTCTAGATTTTTTAGGATATTTTAAGCATTTTTGAAAAAAAAATCTGAGCCACAGGGTTTCGGAAATGTTTTGCCCCATAGACTTCAATGTTAAAAATATTCCCGTTTTAATTCAATATCTAATAAACCGTTTATTATTATATTCTGTAGTAAAGAGTCTCTTTATTTCTAGATTTTTTAGGATATTTTAAGCATTTTTTAAAAAAATAATCTGAGCCACAGGGTTTCGGAAATGTTTTGCCCCATAGACTTCAATGTTAAAAATATTCCCGTTTTAACTCAATATCTAATAAATCGTTTATTATTATATTCTGTAGTAAAGAGTCTCTTTATTTCTAGATTTTTTAGGATATTTTAAGCATTTTTGAAATAAAAAAATCTGAGCCACAGGGTTTCGGGAATGTTTTGCCCCATAGACTTCAGTGTTAAAAATGTTCCCGTTTTAACTCAATATCTAATAAATCGTTTATTATTATATTCTGTAGTAAAGAGTCTCTTTATTTCTAGATTTTTTTAAACGTCACAGTAATGTGCGCTGTGTATTATGAGCATTCAGTATTATATGGGAATACTGCTTTCTGAGTAAGGCTAGGGTCAGACTAACGCATTTTTCGCGTTGTCTGTGAAAAAGTGCGTTTGAACGAATGGACGCATTTTTTCACGGAATACGCGATAGCGGTCATACGATGCGCCTTTTCGTCCGTGATTTTGTACGGATCATCAATAAAACACTTTTTGTGTCTGGACGTTATGTTGGCCGGACATTAGCAGCGTCTGACGTCTCCCAATCACGCACACACGCCTCTAGCGGACGCAGCGCACTCTGTATGTCCGTACTAGCGGTTTGACGTTCTAGAAAAAATGCGTTCGTTTGCCACTTGCGTTGCGCGGATGAACATTCGTGCGGCCGTACTTCATGTGTTCCCTTGCATTGGACGTCATTTGCTGCTAGCACGGCCGTGATTTCGTGCGTCTAAACGCACGTTAAAACTGCTTTCGTCTGACCCTAGCCTAAGAGTAGTTAAAAAAAAAAAAAAATGTAAAACTTAGGGGGGGGGGGGGTGACACCATGAGTTACCGCACCGGGTGACACCAACCCTAGTGACGCCACTGACGGTGTGAAGGCACTTGCTGCCACCAAAGGCAAAATATTTGGGTGAACTGCCACTGACGCCTGTACCAGATTCATATAATTTTAATATTGGACCGCAGGGTCCAACCCTGCACTCTTCCACAAAAAAAATAAAATCGAGGACATTTTTAAATGTCCCCGGGAACATAAAATAAAACTTTTTTTTTCTTTCTCTACCTGGCTGAATGTATTTAATTATATATATTACATACATTCAGCCAGGTAAAGGGGGGTGGCATGTGGGCTGCGCTGGGTCTCAGGCAGTGGTTTGTTTTTTTGTGTGTATATTTTTAGCAAATTTATAGGGGAAGGTATCGGCAGGTATGATATATATATATATATAGATAAGAATGAACAAAAAGGTCTTTGCACTCACGGTTCACAGTGAAGTTCCTCTCGCACCCGGTGCTTTAGCAAAGGCTGGACTTGGTACAGATAGCAAGGATGCAAGCACTCATGGGATTTGCAGAAAAAGTTTTCTTTAATGAATCCAAAAAGGTCAACGTTTCGGCTCTTTACAGAGCTAATTTCCTTGCACACATGTTGTTGGGATTGTGGACGTTTTCTCATCACTGGTTGGAGGATGATTTCAGTGGGAGGGGGCTGGTGATTGTTGTTTAATTGGAGTGTCCATATATATGGACACAGGATTGGGTTGTATGTATATTTGTCCTGATGAAGGCTCTGTAAAGAGCCGAAACGTTGACCTTTTTGGATTCATTAAAGAAAACTTTTTCTGCAAATCCCATGAGTGCTTGCATCCTTGCTATCTATATATATAGATAAGATATATATCCATATTCTTATAAATATATATATCCAGACTTGTATTACACACACATTTTGGCAACTAATTGCCCCCCCATTTGGCTGATCCCTCCAGAAGAAATGCTGAACCCGATAGAGCAGAGAATAATATATATATTCTCTGCTCTGTCGGGTTCAACATTTCTTCTGGAAGGATCTGCCAAATGGGGGGGGGCGCATTTAGTTGAGATTGTCCATATGCCACCTCCCCATGTGCGTATGTGTATATATGGTCTGAGTTCTGTGGGTGGGTGTATATATATATCTGCGTGTTGATATATATATATATAAGTCTGCGTGTTGATATAAAATTTTCATTTCGGCTCGTTTCATTCGTAATTCGGCAATTTTCATTTCAGATCATTTCAAACGATTTCCATTTCAGTTCGTTTAGTTTCGTCTCGTTTTTCGTAACGACTTTTTTTCGTGATTTTGGACATTTTTTTGTGTATTCGGTGTAGACTTCAATGCTAAAAATATTCCTGTTTTAATTCAATATCTAATAAACCATTTATTATTATATTCTGTAGTAAAGAGTCTCTTTATTTCTAGATTTTTTAGGATATTTTAAGCATTTTTGAAAAAAAAATCTGAGCCACAGGGTTTCGGAAATGTTTTGCCCCATAGACTTCAATGTTAAAAATATTCCCGTTTTAATTCAATATCTAATAAACCGTTTATTATTATATTCTGTAGTAAAGAGTCTCTTTATTTCTAGATTTTTTAGGATATTTTAAGCATTTTTGAAATAAAAAAATCTGAGCCACAGGGTTTCGGGAATGTTTTGCCCCATAGACTTCAGTGTTAAAAATGTTCCCGTTTTAACTCAATATCTAATAAATCATTTATTATTATATTCTGTAGTAAAAAGTCTCTTTATTTCTAGATTTTTTTAAACGTCACAGTAATGTGCGCTGTGTATTATGAGCATTCAGTATTATATGGGAATACTGCTTTCTGAGTAAGGCTAGGGTCAGACTAACGCATTTTTCGCGTTGTCTGTGAAAAAGTGCGTTTGAACGAATGGACGCATTTTTTCACGGAATACGCGATAGCGGTCATACGATGCGCCTTTTCGTCCGTGATTTTGTACGGATCATCAATAAAACACTTTTTGTGTCTGGACGTTATGTTGGCCGGACATTAGCAGCATCTGACGTCTCCCATTCACGCACACACGCCTCTAGCGGACGCAGCGCACTCTGTATGTCCGTACTAGCGGTTTGACGTTCTAGGAAAAATGCATTCGTTTGCCACTTGCGTTGCGCGGATGAACATTCGTGCGGCCGTACTTCATGTGTTCCCTTGCATTGGACGTCATTTGCTGCTAGCACGGCCGTGATTTCGTGCGTCTAAACGCACGTTAAAACTGCTTTCGTCTGACCCTAGCCTAAGAGTAGTTAAAAAAAAAAATGTAAAACTTAGGGGGGGGGGGGGTGACACCATGAGTTACCGCACCGGGTGACACCAACCCTAGTGACGCCACTGACGGTGTGAAGGCACTCCAACCCTGCACTCTTCCACAATACCACAGAGGGGTTACGGTGTGACGGCACTGTTGCCGACACTAAAGGCCCAATTTTAAAGCACCTATTGTTACTTTCATCCAAAGCCTGCATAAGTTTCACCATAATAATTTAACCAAAAAATCACTAAACTTGCTTTGCGTGTCCTAAAATGTCTCCTCTTTTAATACAGGCTGCTGCCCCAAGCAGTTGGTTATGAATAGATTAAGGCTAGGGTCAGACGAAAGCATTTTTCCCCGCGAACGTGAAAAAGTGCATCCGAACGCATTGACGTATTTTTTCACGGAATGCGCAAAAATGGTCAGACGACGCGCATTTTCGGGCGTGATTTTGTAAGGATCGTCAATAAAACTCTTTTTGCGTCTGGACGTTATGTAGGCTGGACATTAGCAGCGTCTGACATCTCCTAATCACGCACACACGCCGCTATGCCGCAGCTGCGCACTCAGTACGTCAGTACTAGCGGTTCTTTGTTCTCAAAAAAATGCGTTCAAATTCCACTTGCGTTGCACGGCCGGACTTTTGAGCGGCCGTACATCGTATATTGGCCGTCATTGCCCATCATCTGCTGCTAGTGCGGCCGTAATTATGTGCGCCAGAACGCACGCTAAAAGTGCGCTGGTCTGACCCCAGCCTAAAAGAAAACCATTTACCGTCATTTGAAATGTCATTTTTTGGTTTTTAAATGTTTCTATACATCCTACAAATCCGCCACTTCACGGGCAGATTATGGAGACCTCCTAGGCACAATATTTGAAGGAATTTTTCATTTTTATTTTTAACCCTTATTTCATGGAAAACTCACTGTTCCTTTAAAAATGTTTTTTTTTAAAACTTTTTGTCCTTGTTTCCTGTCCCCCTGGGCACTACCCGGACTCCCATACACCTTTTATGGCAAATATCTTGCATATATGCCCTCTTGCAGGGCACTCTAAAAATCAAACTTTTGAGTCCCATTGACTTGCATTGAGTTCGGTTCGAGTTCGAGTTCGAACTCGAACTTTTGAAATTGTTCGAGTTCGAATGTGAACCGAACACGGGGGTGTTCGGCTCATCCCTAACCTCTTCATTGCCAAATGATTTTCTAAAAATATGCTGTCAGGAATAAGTTTTTTTTTTTTTTGGGGTAAATAATTTTTACTTAATTATCGAGTAAAAAATATTTGGGAAAATATTTCCAATGTATTTCTTATTGTAATAATCTATTTGGCAGGGAACTGTCACTATCTGCTGGCCAAATGGAATTACTACAGTTCAGGGCTGTGTGCATTATCAGCAGGGGAAAAACTTGTAAGAGACATTCTTCAGCTGGTTTTAAAAAGTGTTGGCACCTTGCCCAGGGTGTTAAACCTTTAGCAGCACCTTCTGGAGCCTGACTGCTAAAGATATTTGTTTACAACAAACAAATTTGGTTTGATCTGTCCTGCTCAGCTGCAAATCAAGATAACTTGATGACAGACATATGATGGTGCCTTTGAAGAACTGAGTTATCTCAGTCTCTGGAGTGAAGGGGTTAATCAAGTGAATTATGCTGTGCTGCAATGAGCCACATTTCTACATTTCTAAAGATTTCTACAATATATGGGTTAGCACCGAATTGGCCACCGAAGTGCACCGAATGGTGAGTTTCCCTGTACGGTGCAATTTCGTGGCAATTCAACTATTCAAAAAGCTGGCGATATTACCGAATTGCCAGCGAAATATGGTGACCTTCGGTGCCAGTGAAATTCCCCATAGAGAAGTAACGGTTAATCTATTCAGAGAACGCCGAACAGCTGTGAAAAGTTGTTGAAATGCCCTGATTTTCGGTGCTTTTATTTGACAGGTTTAAGCAGCAATTTTTTTTTCCTTATTGTACTTAAATATTTATTAAAACGTTTATTCTTTTCATTTGCAGCAAAAAGTATCTTTATTAATTTATGTTTTAGAATTTTTTTAGGCATTTTTCGGGATTTTCTTGGCAAAATGTTTAATTTCAATTTTTTTTTTAAATGTCATTTTTTTAAATTCTGTACCATACCTTTTTAAGTTATTCATAGGACGTTATATATTATTTCCATGCATTTTCAATGCATTTTTTTTTTCTTCAAATCATCTTTTAAAAGTTGTGGGTACTTGATTTTTACACCTTTCCGGCAGCTGTTTGGAGTTGTTCGGCGGTCTGTTTCTTCGGATCATCACCTTTTTTCGGTGTTTTTTCCAATCGAGGCTGCAGTTTTTCGAATTGATTTGGAGGTTTTGCGGTGTTTTTTTCGAACCAATACAGCGGTTTTGCGTTGGTTTGAGAATGCATTCAATGGGTCAATTTGGTGCACTTCGGGACCCTTCAGTGAATTTCGGCGACATTTCGGTGCTCTCTAAATAACCCCCTATCTGTGAGGTAACATAAATAAAAAGTTGTCTCACAAAACCAGTTTTACCTTTTCTCTTTATTTTTTTATAATATTCCTCTATTAGGAAAAACCAAATGCAAAAAAAAGAAAACAACAAAAACAAAAAAAACAGAGCCGCCTGTTGCTAAGCAAAGGCACATTGCCTTTATGTAGTGCATGATGCCAATACTTTCAGTTATTTCCTGAGCTCTTCTGTACACTCATTGCTCCCCATGACTCTTCATTTTCTATTTTGGATGTCCTCACCGCCTCTCTCCTTTCTTATTTACCACGTCGCTTTACACAAAATTACTACTGTATTCCCCGAGGGCCCTAACAGGCAACGCCATCACACATCCTTTCCCTGCATTCTATCACACTCTTTTGTGCTGATAATATGAATCCTATTTATGGAACCTGTGCACCTGCAATTGCTTGCATCTTCCTCCCTCCTTTACTAGGTGCTTCAAGCCATCCAATCTGTCTTGCGTCTATTCCTATTTTCCCACTGTCTTCCCTTTCCCTCTGATACAATGATGGTTAGCTTACTGGGTAATAGGTCTCTGATCATTTGCATTTTCCCTTCTATTTTATCAGTGTTGGTCCTTTGTGCAAGCTTTACTCTTAAAAAAGACTATGGGGGTTATTCAGAGAGCAACGGAATGTCGCCAACATTTCAGTGCTCTCTCATTCCCCGCACTGCGTGGAATCAGATTTCCCCACCCTGCGGTGAATTCAGCATTCCGCGCAGGTATCCCCGGAGTGCAGGAAAAACCCACCGCAAACCCGCCGAACACGCACCGAACACCCGCCGGAACCGCTGAAAAATCATGCCGAACATGTTGGAAAGAGTCGATGAGCCGCTGAATACAGAGCAGACCAGAAAAAGCCGACAAGCTGACAAATGGGGTAAAAAAGCAATACGATTGTCCTATGAACGATAATTAAAAGGTCTGTTACAGAAAAAAAGCTTAAAAAAACACTTAAAAAAAACGTAAAAAAATTTTGCGGAAAAAAATCCCGAAAAATACCTAAGGCTAGGGTCAAACGAAAGCATTTTTACACGCGAACGTAAAAAAGTGCGTCCGAACGCATTGATGTATTTTTTCACTGTTAGAGATTATTGACTTCTTTAATAGGTCAGGGATATATTAATTATGACGTATATTTTTCTTATTGTAGATGTATATAGATATATATATATTATTGACAGTGCCTCCAATACCAGTGGTATAAATTGGTATTTAACCCCTAAGATAGGGATTAATAACCAATCAATGAATATACGTCTTAACAAATATATGGCGCGTTATCCCGAGTTCTTTTGATGCTATCTAGATATTTTTAAACACAATAAAATCAATAAAGATGATATGAGACTGCGTAACGGTAAAACAATTCAAACCAAAATTTATTCACACGTCAAGTTTCATACAATCATATGTTATCAACGGATTAGCAAGATACAATTTACAAGTGATTATAGATCGTGATTAGTAGCGATACTGCGACACGCAATAATCTAATGGACAAATATTTTAGGTTTATAGACCGCACCACAGATATACACGCCTCAGTTCTTAAACACCAGGCTCTATTCTATTCACTTAAACCTTTCCCATTATAAACCAATCCTCCACCCGGCTAAAATAAACACTCAGTTACTGGGCATCACCTGCAGCACAATTTATTATTGTGGGGGCCTATTCACTAAATGCAACTTCCTTCAGGGAGATACATAACACACTCGATAGGTAGACTATCTCTTCCACAGATCAATCACAGCACTTCATTCAATCGAAAGGGCTGCAAGATGGATATGGAAGGAGTTATGCTGGTTTTACGAATGGGACTGACGGCACTTGACATATAAAAGCTATTTCACGGTCCCAGCATATCTCACTATAGGTATATAATTGATCTTTAGATGTCCACAACCAGTATTCTTGGAATACTAATAATTTCACTAAATTATGGCTCAAGTATTCAGCCGGGAATAGTTTCTTCCTAGCAATCCTCTGCAGGGGACTGGAAGGTTGAATTACTATTCTACCGAGGAAGCTCAAACAGCAAAATAATTCATTTATATTCCTTTAGTTTGTGATGGACATCTAAAGTAGGGACTATGCAATTAGAAAATAGATATCAAGTCATTCAGGCATACTTTACCATCTGGTTAGTGAAGATAGAGTGGTGGAAGATTAGGGTGTGGTCGCGTCTTTAAAGGGGGCGGCTGATGATAATTGCCTTTCTCCCCTCCAAGCGTCCCTCAGGTCTCTCCCCAAGCTTTTCTCAGTGTGTGTTGATCCTTCTGCTCTGGAGTGTCCCCTCTATATAGTGGTCTTCCGCCCAGTTTTAGATCTAGCCCATCACTATGTGGCCTCATTTGATTGGAGGATATATATATTCATCAACTCCAGGGGTCTGTCCAGGTGTTATATTACCTGGCCAGCAGATGGCGCTCTCAGATCATCCATCAACCTTCTGCAGGAATTAATTTATGTGTTTGGCCAATCTTTTACTGGTTTGGGGTCTTTTATTCCTATATCCCGGGACTCCATAGATTTTGTTAACAAATCAAAATTTATTTCTATTGTGGCATCGCCGGCATACTTCGCCACGGCGTGTGTGCATCTCATCCCCCTTTACTTATATCCACAGGGATGTGTATGTGAGGGGACATACATTCATTCATTCGTGGTATCGTCTTTAACATTCACACTTTACCCGACTTAATCGGCTTCATGCGGGTTAGTACACCAGACATTTGTAATAATCAACTGAATGTGGTAGGGCCTCTGTTTTTATAAGATGCCAAGGTTATCTATTCTAACTGACCACATAAATTAAATATTCAAATACCATATAGTGTTAGATCATATCGCCGAATAGCATAGCATTACAAGCTGGTTTATCCAAGCCATTTAACCTTCTCTGTTTTTTTTTTCTTTATTGGGCAACCCATTGTTCCATGTTTACGTGGCTTTCAGAGTTTCGATCTGACGAAATAAACACAATACTGAGATATCTATCTTAGTTGTCATTGTGTTCCCTTACTTTTAAACCATTTGATCTAACATCTGTTTGTTTATTTTTACAACCAGAGTCAATTAGACCGTCTTTGATCAATGTTAAATGTCCTTTCTTGTATGTGTAACAATAACGAGTTTAGCTTATCTATTGTCTTTAGAACGCATATTCTTGTCACATATTAACGACGCAGACGAGTTTATCTGTGTGAAGCAATCTCTGGCCCCAAATTTAAACATTCCTGCGTTATAGAAATTTCATATCTGAAAAGGTCTGACATCACGGAATATGCGAAAACGGTCATACGATGCGCATTTTCGTGCGTGATGTTTTATGAATCCAAACCAGGAAACTTTTTGCGTCTGGACGTTATGTTGGCCGGACACGAGCAGTGTCTGACGTCTCCAAATCACACACACACACCGCTAGCGGGCGCAGCGCACTCTGTACGTCCGTAATAGCGGTTCTGCGTTCTCGAAAAAATGCGTTCATTTTCCACTTGCGTTGCGCGGCCGGACTTTCGTGCGACCGTACTTCGTATATTGGCCGTCATTGCCCGTCATTTGCTGCTAGTGCGGCCGTAATTAAGTGCGCTAGAACGCACGTTAAAAGTGCGCTGGTCTGACCCCAGCCTAAAAGGTCCTGAAAAATCTTCAGTATTTTTTTTATACTGCAGATTAAAATAATAAACGGTTTATTAGATATTGGATTAAAACGGGAGTATTTTTAACATTGAAGCCTATGGGGTTCACCTGAATAAACCTGCCGAATGAAACCACCGAACAGCAGGGCACTTCGGCAACTTTTCACTGCTGTTCAGTGTTCTCTGAATAGATTAACCATTGCTTCTCTATGGGGGATTTCACTGCCTTCGAACAGGCCCCGTACTTGCTGACAATTCGCCAAAATTTGGTGAACCGCCTGCTATCTTAATAGTTTATGGCCACAAAATGGCACCGGATGGGGAAATTCCCTGTTCAGTGACATTTCGGGGCCAGATCGTCTCTTTCTAAATAGCCCCTTTTATGTTTCTTTACTGTCCCATTACACAACATAAATTTGGTGAGAAAGTATAGGTATCCAACGGTCTTTGTGTGCGTTATGTGAAATTCATGGAATCTCTACCCTTATCCAATCAGATGGCATGTTTTACAGCTACCTGTTTCCTCTGTCTTCTTTTAGAGTTAATCAACCATTTCTTGCTTGACTCCTGTAAAGGAAGCTATTCTACAAATCTTAAGAGATACATATAGGATAATAAAACATATACAGGGGTTTCTGGAATGGTATCTTCAGCCCACGCAAAGGTACCCTCGCTTTCTGTGGATGACATAAAAAAACATTCAGACATTGAGGTGGATGCTCCTAGTACCTCCTGTAATATTGATACTTCCACACCTTCTGTTCTTACTTTTTTTTTTATTCTTCTCCTTTTGCAGATTCCTTATTATCTCTTACTTTGTTTATTATATTGTTTTCTTGTATACCTGGTTTTACCGTTCTGGTCCTGAGTGACAGATATCTAATCTGGTACTCGATTATGCAAATTTCTATAAATAAAGAATAAAAATAAAAAAAAACTGCAGATGCCAAAGGTATTAATAAAAAAAAACACCAGGATGATTATATATATTATTATTTTCACCATTTTGCACTATTTTAATAAAATATATTGAAGATAACAGCTTAAATACATAACAAAAGGTCATTTAATAACATACACTTTGCATTTTGTCTACTATTTTTTTTTTTTGGTTCATTTTTATCTTCTATGCTTTTTCTTTTGAAAATATTCCTTACCTGCACAGGAGACACTCTTTCATGAACGATATAGAGAAATAAAAAAAAAGAATCTGCTTGATACCAATTTGTGATTCTATATAAAACATGACTGACGTGACCTAATTGAAGGTGATTAACGAAATACAGCATGCAACACAAAAAAAAATCAAAAAATAAATCTCTAAATTTTAATGTCACTAGTGCCTGCAGCATGATAGTTAAAAAAAAATCCTTTTTTTCCCCCAGAATTTTGCATCGGGGCATATATCTATCTGCACCTGGCAGCGCGGTTGCACCGTCTTAAACATACAGATGTTCTGCTGAGGCTCCCTCTAAGCTAAATGATATTACCTATGTTCTTGCTCAGTGCATGCTCAGTCAATAAGTTATTAATGGCATTTTCTGGTAAAAAGCAAGGAGTATTTTCCCTGTGGAATTTGTTTGAATGGAGACTGTTCAGAATGGTTAGAAGCTATACCTTTGACACAAAAGCTATTAAACAGAGGGATTCTGAATCCTGATTTACAGCCTGTATAATTTGAAAACCTGTATAAGGTGTTGGGTGGTGTTAACTGCTAAAATAGCATTTCATGTTGAGACGGGAATGCTGGAAATGAACATGATGCACTGTATAATGATACTGTGTACCTAACCTTAGCTGTTAAATGGAAAGGGTTGAGAACCGATCAGGATAGTTAATGCTTCGGATTAATTGTATACGGATGTCCGTTAAATGTGTTGCATTTCTAGGTAACAGCAGAGGAAACCGCTGGAGTATTTGTTTTAATTTATTTTGGAAAATAAATGGAAAATAAATAAATAAACCTTTATATATTGTGTGTAATATAATTACGTATATCTGCTTTGATTTGTAATATTCGTATTATTTCAGTATTTTTTTTCTACCTGTTTATTGTAAAAATAACTTTATTCTGACTTTTGCATGCGCAGTCTATCGTGTGTGATGTAATTATACAAATAAACATATATTTTGGTAAGAGTGAAGCAGGGTATGCTTTATAGTCTCAATTTATTTTAGCTCAATGCATTACCTCATTAAAGCGTAAAAATAAGCACACCTAGGCTGAAAATAAGGATGGTAAGTATGCACCTGTATCATGCCTGTAAACATAGAACCTCTTGTGTCATGGAAAAGAGCCATTTACACTAATATACATACCATATCACATAAGTTCACAAAACATGAAAAGTGAGCTTTAAAACTTGATTTTGATATCCTCTACAATCATCCATGAGGAGAAATTATAGGTATGATGCAAATAAACACTGTTATCCCCTTCACTACCAAGTGATTTTCCAAAAAATCATTATCAGGAACCAGTTTTTTTACCTAATTTTATTATGTTTTTTTCCTACTTTGTTTCCTAATTTTCATAATTAATTATACGGTAAAAATTATTTGGGCATATTCCCAATGTGTTTCTTACTGTAATAACATATTTGGAAAGCAGATGGTGCCATCTACTATCACATTGAGTAACAGCCATTACAGTTGCAGCTCGTGTTCCCTGGATCGGTTGCTGAATGTCCGATATCAGGACATTCAGTTAACCGATTTTCCCTAGTTTTAGCTCTTTAGGTGTTATGCCCACAGGGCTAACACTTTGGGGGCACTTTCTGCATTAGTTTCCAGCAAAAAAGATCATTTGCTTTTGGGCTGCAAAGCTGAAGATCGACATATATCGATATCGGGCATTGGATGGTGCCTTTGAAGACCAAGGTATTGTGAAGGGGTTAAAGTATAATTAGTTCTCACATTCAAATTTCTCCATGGGCATGTACTAGGGATATGCGTTTCGATTCGGACCGATTCGTTTTTTTCACGAAACGGGCCAATTCGGTGCTTCGGATTCGTCCTATGTTCCGAATCGGATCGGCACCAAAATACACAGCATCCGAAATAATTTCTGATACGAAACAAAATAATTTTGTTATTTCATATGGACGTGAAATTTGTAAAATCGCAAGTCATTTTCGTTCCATTCCTGATTTCGGTTCCATTTCGGTCATTTCGGACATCGTATTTTTTTCGGTTCCATTGCTGATTCTGTAATTTCGTATTGTTTCGAGTCCGTTTTGGTTCCGTTGCTGATTTCGTAATGTCAGTCACTTTTTTTACTTGTTCCAGTGCTTTCTTTCATTTCTACATCAATAATGATGTAGCAAATGCCTTTAATAATTATTTTGTTGGCTGCGCCACCAGCCTGATTGCTAAGCTAACAAATGACACACTTTCTGAAAGGCAGCACGCAGGTCAGGCCCCTCCAACTGTGCAAAGACCCTGTATCGGAGAAAAATTCTGTTTTAGACCAGTGCCTGTCAGTGTCATTACTAAACTTCTCCGAAATCAAAAAATTAAATACCAGTCTGGACCTGATCAAATCCCAGCAATGCTGCTGAAAATCAGTGCGCCGGCAATTGCAAAACCTGTTGCAACTATAATCAATGAATCACTGGCAACTGGATACATACCGAAACTCTGGAAGACTGCGAGAGTGGTACCTATCCGTAGAAGTGGTGACAAGACTTTGGTATCCAACTACCGCCCGATATCATTGCTCCCAATAATGTCAAAAATTCTGGAAAAATGTGTCTACACTCAATTACATGATTATTATCAGTATTGGAACTATTTAACCCCAGATCAATCCGGCTTTCGTCCAAATCATTCAACTACAACTGCCCTTTTTAAAGTGTGTAATGATATTCAAGCTAGCATGGAACAAGGAAACCTAACTGGAGCCATCTTCCTTGATTTTTCCAAGGCCTTTGATACAGTAGACCATGGCATCCTATTACAAAAATTTAAAAACTCTGGTATTGGTGATCGCACGCTAACCTGGTTTCAATCATATGTGTCTGATCGGTCGCAATATGTGTCCATTTCTGGCAGTCCCTCCCTCCCCCTCCCAGTCACATGCGGTGTACCCCAAGGCTCGGAACTTGGCCCCCTGCTATTCACAATATTCATAAATGGTCTGCCCAACGTCTGCAAAGCCTCAACTGTACACATGTACGCAGACGACAGCATAATCTATACCAGCAAACCAAATCTCCCGCAGCTGGAGGCAATGCTGCAAGACTAATTCACAGAGGTAGAAAAGTGGATCAAAGATAAAAAACTTTTTCTAAATACTGACAAAACTGTTACAATGCTCGTTTGTACAGCACCTAATCTACATAAATTACAAACTCCCCATCTAGGTGTCAGGACAAGATCAAATGACACGCTGACCACAGTCACTTCTCTCAAATATCTAGGTATGTGGTTAGACCCAAATCTATCCTTTGGCCCCCACATCGAAAAACTCTCATCTAAACTTTATCCCAAACTAGGTAAGTGCGGTAAGAAAGCAGATTGTACAGCAAATGCTTATGCCAGCTTTTGAATATGGAGACGTAGTGTATGCAGCCGCCCTGCAAACACACCTTCATAAACTTACTACATTATATAACTCATTCTGCCGCTTTGTGCTACAGTGTAACTACATGACCCACCATTGTGACATGTTAAAAGAGCTAAACTGGCCGTCACTGGAATCTAGACGCACTCTTCACCTTTCCAACCTGGTGTTTAAGAGCTTTTTTGGGAAGCTACCACCCTACCTGAAAAGGGTGCTTCCCCCAGCAGTTCCCTCATCCTATAACCTCAGATCCAGGACCTGCAACTTACTTGCAATACCACAATACAAAAAGACAGTGGCTCGATCCTCCTTTTCCTACCGAGCACCACAATTATGGAATAACCTCCCAGACGCCATCAAATCTTCCCTCAGTCTAAAGTCACTTAAAAGCTCCCTAGTAACATACCTCAGTACAGAATGCACCTGTAAACATGTAACATAGTGAGACTATATACAGAATGCACCTGTAAACATGTAACATAGTGAATATATTTATTTTCTGTTAATCTGTATATTTTTGCAATTTCTTTTTAATATTTTGCATTTTATTACTTTTGTATTTCTGTAACACTGTAACAATTCAATGTTCTTGAACCTAGGACATACTTGAAAAACGAGAGAACTCTCAATGTATCCTTCCTGGTAAAATCCGTTATAAATAAATAAATAAATAATATATTATATTAAATATTTAATTAGCTTTTCCCTAAATCCCCAGTGTAACAGTCCAAGATATTGATTCTATACTACCTATAAAGTAAAAGTCTCCTTACTTATTTATATTTTTTAAAATTTTTGGGGCATTTTTCGGGAATTTTTGGGTTAATCTTTAGGGTTTCTAACTAATTTTAAACAAAACTAGGCTTTATTCCTCCATACTTTTCAATGTAAAAAATTATTTGCGCTTTTAATTTTTTATTAAATATCTCTTAAAACATTTTTTGTTTCATCTGCAGCAATATGCCATTTTTAGAAATAAATTTTTTAGGATTTTTTGGGCATTTTTCAGGAATTTTTGGGTTAATCTTTAGGATTTCTAACTAATTTTAAACAAAACTAGGCTTTAGTCCTTCATACTTTACTTTTCAATGTAAAAATATAGTTGTGTTTTTAACTTTTTATTAAATATCTCTTAAAACTTTTTTTAGTTTCATTGCAGCAAACAGATATTTTTTTAATTTATTTTTTAGGATTGTTTTGGAATTTGTCAGCAATTTTTTGGGTTAATATTTAGGTTTCCTAACTATTTTTAACTGTAATAACGAGGTCTGTTTTTTTCTTTGCTGAAATAGTCTGATGAAATGTTTCACTATTGGTGACGGTCCAAGGTTCAGCACCCTGGACAGTAGTCGATGGTGAAACACTTCCTCTATTTATTTTTTTTCACATCGGGACCTTGGATAGAGTAAGACTGCCGTTATCCTCATCAGCAGTCTATATTCTTCACATCAGGACCTTGGATAGTAACAAGTTGTGTAACTATCCAAGGTCCTGATGTGAAGAAAATAGACTGCTGATGTGGATAACGGCAGACTTACTCTATCCAAGGTCCCGATGTGAAAATAAATAAATAGATGAAGTGTTTCACCATCGACTACTGTCCAGGGTGCTGAACCTTGGACCGTCACCGATAGTGAAACATTTCGTCAGACTATTTCAGCAAAGAAAAAAAAAACAGACCTCGTTACTACATTTAAAAATAGTTAGGAAACCTAAAGATTAACCCCAAAAAAAATCTGAAAAATTCTAAAAAAAGCCTAAAAAATAAATTAAAAAAATATCTGTTCGCTAAAAAATGTTTTAAGAGATATTTAATAAAAGTTAAAAACGCAATTAAATTTTACATTGAAAAGTATGGAGGAATAAAGCCTAGTTTTGTTTAAAATTAGTTAGAAAACCTAAAGATTAACCCAAAAATTCCCGAAAAATGCCCAAAAAAACCTAATAAATAAATAAATAAAATGACATATTGCTGCAGATGAAACAAAAAATGGTTTAAGAGATATTTAATAAAAAGTTAAAAACATAAATAATTTTTTAAATTGAAAAAACTATGCTGCATTAATTATACTGCAGAGAAGAGAAGTGCTGCCCAGCAGTGTGCAGAATCATATGCTGCATTAATTTTTTTTTTTTTTTTCGTTTTAAATCATTTAACTTGTTCTGGGTTTTTTTTTTTCTTCGTTTCAGATTTTGTTCAGCTTTTTTTCCATTTTAAATCATTTGTTTCTGGTTTTTATTTTTAAAGTCAGACCATTTGGGTCAGTATTTTTGCATTTTTTAAAATCATTTTGTTCCTTTCATACCATTTTAATATGATTAAATAAAGTTGTGCAATGCATATTAATAAGAAAAAAAGGATCTTTCATAAAAAACGATAGAATCGGCAGACTTACCGTATCTACCGAAATACCATTAGTCTAAGTCAAAATGAATAGACACTTTGAAACGAAGAGAACAGACGATCCGAAAAGACCGAAAATTTCCGATATCACAAAAAAAGTCGATACGAAAAAAACGAGCCGAAACGAAAATTGGCCGAAACGAGCCGAAAAGTAAATTTTAAAAACCTGAACGAGCCGAACCGAAACAAGGCAAAAAAAAAAATCGGTGCACATCCCTAGCATGTACCTAAGTACTTTTCTTCTCTTATTATCAAGTATGCCATCTCTCTCATGCTTCTTAGCTGATTATCAGAAAATATCTTCCCACCAGCCACCATCCCCGCAACCCTCACGCTCACTGTCATGACTTTTCCTGAGCCTATAAAAATGCATTACTTCAGAGAATCCTATCAGCTCACCATATCAACAGGTCAAAACTCATGGTTTAAAAAAGGCAATAAAAATGTGTTCATGTTTAAGTAATTTTCACTGAAAAATCTCTTTTCCTATGAAAATTCACACCATACTTACACCAAAATAATGCTAGTGTAAATTTTGGGGTTACAATTAGGCTCACCTAAAAAAGGAGCTGAACCTGTTCATTAAAATGAAGAGGCCATGATAGAATTGTAGTTAATACAGGGTGAAATGAAGCAGAATCTGTTGGTATGGGGTTAGATTTAACCCAAAGCTTAAAAGTAACTGTAACCCTAATACTAACTCTAACCCTAAAAAATAACAACCCTAACCCTACTGATGAAGATAACATTAGTGTAATTTTTTGCACCTTATTCATGTCAGAAAACTGATGCAATTATGGTGTGAACTGAAATAGGAAAATTAATGCAATTGCAATATTTGTTAGTGGAAAAACTACTTTTTTAATACAGTCAAATTTCTACTGTGTTTTTAACATTGTGACTATTTTCAACACAGTTATGCAACGTTGGCAGCCTGCCAATAGGATACCCATCATTTTTGGTTTATTGCACCAGCCAGGCCTACTCCCTAGAAGACTTGCAGCAACTGGAGATGACATCACAAGGTTGAAAGCGACAAGTGCCAAACAAAATTACATTTCGTAGTAGTAGTAGCTGTATTGGCTTCAATGGCGTAGTGTGGGTTGTCAGCGCCCAAGGCAAGGCAAGAAATGTGCGCCCCCCAACCTGTGGACACGGTAACACACCATGATTCCCTTCCACCACTAAAGTATTGTCCCCTTACCCCACTAGCACATGTATTGTATATTAACAAAATACTGATATAATAAAAAAAATGAACCACACATGCCCTCCTACGCTACGCCACTGCTACCAGTCACCCTGTCCCAGTATACCCTAGCATAGTTCCACTCTCACACTATACCCAGTCACAGTCACTCTCTCTCAGTACCCCCAGTCACCCTCTCCTTCTAAGTACTCCCAGTCACTCTCAGTACGCCCACTTTCTCCCTATAACCCAGTCACTCTTTACCAGTACCCCCAGTTATATTCTCTCAGTACCCCCACTTTTTACCAGTACCCCCAGTCTCTCTCTCCAAGTACCCCAGTCTCTCTCTCTCTCTCTCTCTCTCTCTCTCTCAGTACCCCAGTCACTCACTCTCTCCCAATACCCCCAGTCACTCTATCTCTCCCAGTACCCCCCAGTCACTCACTCCCTCTCTCCAAGTACCCCCACTCTGTCCCAGTAGCCCCAGTCACTCTTTCAGTACTCCCACTTTTTCCCAGTACCCCAGTCACTCCCTAAGTACCCCCAGTCACTCACTCTCTCCCTGTGCCCCAGTCACTCCCTCCCAGTACCCCTAGTCACTCACTCTCTCCCAGTAGCCCCCAGTAACTCACTCTCTCCCAGTACCCCAAGTCACTCTTTCTCTCCCAGTACCCCCAGTCACTTTCTCTTTTACTCTTTCTCTCTCCAAATTACCCCACTTTCTCCCAGTACCCCCAGTCACTCTCTCTTTCTCTATCCAAGTATCCCCAGTCACTCTTTTCCAGTATCCCCAGTCATTATCTCCCCGAACCTCCAGTCACCCTCTCCCTGTACCCCCAGTTCCCCCTTACTGTGTGGTGATCACGCTGCTCTGGTGTCATACAGTGTCGTCTACCTGCGTGGGTTTGCTGGTGGCCCAGGGGGAGCTGTCCATGGGGCTTAGTGGAGACTGGATTTTAAATGTGCTGCAGGGCAGACGCCTTCCTTCCTCCTTCCTGTTCAGCGGCTGAGGGCTGCCAGCGGCGGAGGGCTGGAACAGGGCTTCAAGGGGGGCTGACAAGCGTTGTACACGGTGTTCCATCGAATAATGCTGTGCTGCTTCAAGTGACTCCTGTCAGCGTTAAGGAGGAGTCAGGACAGGACCAGAATTTTCTGTCCTGGTCCTCTCTTCTGGATGCTGAGTGCTAAATCACCGGCAGCGTGGCAAAACTGGCGGACACCTTGCTGATCCCTGCTGGAAAATATTAGTGGTTCAAATTTCTTTTGAAATTTTGCACCCCCTAAGAAAATTGCACCCGGCGCGAACGCCCCCGATACTACGCCACTGATTGGCTTAGCCTCAACCATAATGACGCGCATAATGAACTGATACCGTGATGCATGTAATGATGCTCCATGTCGACACAGTCGTTGGAGTGACAAATGGTTTGATGGTTGGCAGGACCTATGTCAATGGCACCTCACAGAGTGCTGCCACACTGGGACCCAGACAGGGATCAAAGCAGATAAAACACTGGTGCCATTCATGAACCTTTAACTATTCTTCCATTTTTTTGATACATGGGTTTTCCATTCAAATGAACACTTTCATCAAAAGCCTTTATTTAACTTGTGAATTGTCTTAATTATATCTTCCATAAATTTAAGCAGATTTGATTATGTTTCCATTTATCTAGTACATGAGCAAAAAAAAAAAAAGAATGGGAATTTAGGATTTGAGAGGAGCAAAATGGAGGCTCAATTTAATTCATATAAATACAGCAGTAACATCATATTTAATTTTGATCTGACAGTCAGTTAAATTAATTATTTATGGAATGATTGGATAGCTTATCTAATATTTCACAGATCTCTTATTTTTAACCCAAGAGTGGTTTTCGGTAATGATCATGTCAGATAATACTTGGTACTACTACAGTAGGTCTATTCCTATATGAGTAATAATCAATCATTTCCACCCCATTATAATTGAATTCATTACTCTTTAAAACATTGACAATAATGCATGTGATTAATTCAGAATTGCATAGGAAGCTCCCCGAGCAAAGTCAGTTCAGGGGGTTTGTGGAATGTATCTTGCAACTCATTTGGTATAAACATTTAATGCAGGAAATTATTGGTACATGGTCAATGTCATACCAAAAAAGAATAAATGTCATGTTATCGGAAAAAAATAAATTGTTATGAAAACATCTTGTCCTTAACCGTATTGTTTCTTGTACCTTCAATCCAAGCCCATGATCTCTTGCTCTTATAGTTTCTGTGAAAACCTGGGGTCAAGTCTTAAAAAATAAGTCTGTGAATTTGCCAAAATCTTTGACCCCCAATAAAACATTGTCAATTTGCATTTAACGCCCCATTAAATATGTGAAATTAATTATACTGAGCACTATTCCCTGGTGAATGCTAACATTAACGTTCGGATGTGTAAGCGTTACCGCCAGGATAAGAGACTTTAATGCATGCCCTCCATATTACCTTCCTGACGTTAGTAATCTGTTAGTGTTTTCGTTTTTGCGCTAGTTTCCGCGACCTTACTGTATTTTGCGCATCTAATACCTAATATGTGGAGTGCAAATGTCCATTAGAGTTTCGATAATTAAGGCATTACAAAGTGCTAACGCTAATTACCGCAGCGATGCGCAAGTCAAAATTTTAGCTACTCCTAAAAGCTGATGGTAAATGATTCTGCCTTTGCAAAATCATTTGCACCCCCTAAAACCCCCCAATAAATCCCATACTCACCTCTCACCCGCGGCAAGAACGGAAGAACCTAAATAGTTCCAAGTTTTCCCTGTGATCACTCCGCAGCGCTGCGTGATCTCGCGAGAGTAGATCGCACAGGGCTCGTTGCCCGTAAGCGCAGCCCTCCATGGAGCCCTATGGACTCTAGGAGGTGAAACTCGCAGTGACACGGAAGTGCTACCGCAAGTATCCCAGTGGTTAGCGCTGTGTTCCGGGACAAGGTGCTGAGGTAGCTCCTGCCCCGGAATATTGTGCTAAACTGGGGACACTAAAATGGGGATGCAAGTGCAGATTTTCCCCATTAGCATCCCCATTTTAGAATGAGCTACAGAATAGGGCCCCCCTGTTTTAATGGATTATTCTGATAATAATATTTGTATGGCTAAAAGTAACATATTAATTAACCGAAAAAAAGTATCAGACAGTGGGGGCAGAAAGGGAATTCAGTTTTCTCTGCAAACATGGTGTAGAACTGTGTTCCCTGCTTTCCAGCTCAACTTGATCTCTGGTGATAGCTATCATGGCTCTGAACTTACCCATTCAAACCTTAACCTCCCTGGCATTCTAATTTTTTCAAAATTTCGTGTCTAAAAGCGTCTCAATTTTTTTTTAAAGGAAACGTGTTTTTGTACATAGTTAGCCTGTAATAATTAGGAATCACACACTGAAATCCGTACAATCTAGAGTCCATACTGGTAAAATCCTTTATAAATAAATAAATAAATAAAAATAAAAAATAGTAAATATACTGAGTCCGATAAAGTTTGAAACATGACATAATAATTTATTATCTCAAAAATAATTATCCAAAATAATGCAAATAAATGATATTCAATAAAATACAACAAAAAACACTGAAATCTGTCTGAAAACAAGGGTAAGACGATGTATGGTCTGTTTCTTATCCTGTAGTGCCACGTAGTGGCCGCTCATAAACATTGCACATTGGATTATACAGTGTATTATAATTTTTTTCTAAATTTGCTGCTGGTCCCGCCCCCTGCATCGTGTGACTCGCAGGTAGCCTTACCAGGAAGCAAGTCCCCGTGATCACACTGCGGGGTACAGCCAGGGAGCGCAGGAGGAGGTGAGTATGCATCCAGCCCGAGTGTGGCTCGGGGTTACCGTTCACGGTAGTGAAATTTAACCCCGAGTCACACTCGGGAATACCACCAGGGAGGTTAAAGAGTAACTCCAGGCACTGTGATCATTCACAAACTGAAATGACACAGTGACCTGTCTGTGCTGGACCCTCGACCGCTCCATGTGGGGTCCCAAAGTGTTGATATAGCCGTCTAAGTGGGAGTGATTAGCCACATCCATAAAGCTGATATCATTTCTCGATAATCAGACTTATGGGCAAAAGGCTTTCCTGACTAGCCAATTGCTCTCAATGTGCTTGCTCGTGCCACTGGATTGGCTGGATGCTCAGTCAAGCATCCAGCATCCCTCTCAGTCACATGGCAGTGGCAGCTTGTCACATCCAGATCAGTGCTTAAGGAAGTCGGCACTAAAATAATGGTATTATTGTGTTAAAATGTGAGTATTCTGAGTACAGAAGTCTAATGTAAATAAAAGCTGAACATAGCAATATTTTCCCACCTCTCTCCAAAGCAAAAAAAAAAAATAGTTCTAGCACTTAGAAAGTATTTTATACCATAAATACCTTGGAGTCTTTTTAGGCAACTTGGCAAACAGCAATGGTGCAAAATACTGTCTTAATAAATCAAAATACCTCTCCTCTGATTTTCATGTTTCATTTATTTATTGCAGTTCGTGCACATGCCATTCAGTTGAGCAATTATCACTTCAAATTGAAAAAGTATCACATTTATGGTTTGCTTCATCCATTTTACTTAGAAATCTCAATCTGTCATCCTTTATATACCTCAATCTTCATTTTTGTTTTTTTATTTCTCACTTGCCATATGTACATGCTAAATGCCCTTGTTTCTTATAACACCAAGAATAGAAATAAAATTAATCATATATGTATTTATTATTATTTTTACAGCGTTAACAGAGGCTCTTTCAGTAAGTAGCATTTTGTATCTATTTTCATGTCTTTTTTATATTTCTTCATTATAAGTTTAGTTCACGTATTATTTTTGCATTTGTCCATACACCTACACATATGTGTATTAATGTTTCTGAATTTAGAGAGCAATATTAACTCTTAATGTTCCACTGATGTGCTAAACCTTAGTTTCCAATCAACATTAACACCTGGTTACTGTGCTTTTAAACACACATACCTGTTAGGTATGACAAGTGTAAATAAAGTTGGAGAATAATGCGCAGGTAGTAATTATTTTCTCTTTTAGTAAATCTCTGTTTCAAAAAAGCAGGCATTAAATGACATTTTTATTTTAAAACTATTTATTGCCTTATAAACCAGTTGCTCCCACAGTGGTATGCCGGGTGCAATCCATCACCTCCTCTTGTCACAGTCTGAAGAGGAGAAACATATAGGTGGTTATTTAGAGAGCACCTCATTCCCTACACTTCCCTGCAGTTTCGGGAATTAAATTTCCCCACCCTGCGGTGAATTCAGCATTCACCACAGGGTCCCCGAAGGCAGAGAATCGACCGCCGAATGCCGCAGCCAACTCACCATAAACCCGGTGCAGACCCGCCACAAACCCTTTGACTGCCGCCGCAAACTCGCCGAACATCCACTGCAAACCTGCCGAACAGCCGCCTCAAACCCCCAGTGGGCCGCCAAACTCAGCCAACAAGCCGCCAGATGGGTAAAAAAACCAATTCGATTGAAACGCTGTTTGCCAAAAAAATACTGAGCAAAAATGTCTGGAATTTACATATAAGGTCTGATGAATGATAATAAAAATGACTGTTAAGGCTAGGGTCAGCCGAAAGCAGTTTTAACGTGTGTTTAGACGCACGAAATCACGGCCGTGCTAGCAGAAAATGACGTGCAATGCCGGGGAACACACGAAGTACGGCCGCACGAAAGATCGTCCGCGCAACGCAAGTGGCAAACGAACGCATTTTTTCTAGAACGTCAAACCGCTAGTACGGACGTACAGAGTGCGCTGCGCCCGCTAGAGGCGTGTGTGTGTGATTAGGAGATGTCAGACGCTGCTAATGTCCGGCCAACATAACGTCCAGACACAAAAAGTGTTTTATTGATGATCCGTACAAAATCACAGACGAAAAGGCGCATCGTATGACCGCTATCACGTATTCTGTGAAAAAATGCGTCCATTCGTTCGAACGCACTTTTTCACAGACAATGTCATGAATCAAGCCTGTGCCCGCACCTAATCCCTGGCAAACCCTTATTCACCTGCCTAGGTTTGTATGCAGGTTACAGATTCCCCTATCTGGCTGTTAATCTTCTGTTGTGGTACCTACAGGTGTATACTATTTCACCTAAATGAAGCCTGCTTAAAAGAGGGATCCACCCTTCCATCAGGGCTTCAACATAAACGTCCCTGGAAGTGCAGACCTGTTCCTGAAGCTCCCTACCGTTGTACCTGTATCCCTCCAGTGATACTCCCAAGTGGAACCCTGCTACCAAGGAGAATCTCCTCATCAAGTACCCAGCAACCTGTGTGGCTCCTATGATCACTGCATCCTGGGCTTACTTCACCCACCATCGCACTCCCATTCCTGACAGACAACGCGAAAAACGCGTTAGTCTGACCCTAGCCTTAAGAAAACAACGAAAAATGCCTAAAAGATCCTACAAAAAATCATTGAATAAAGGGACTTTTTGCTGCAGATTAAAATAATAAACGGTTTATTAGATATTTAATAAAAATGGAAATATTTTTAACATTGAAGCCTATGGGGTTCACCTGAATAAACCTGCCGAATGAAACCACTGAACAGCAGGGCATTTCAGCAACTTTTCACTGTTGTTTGGTGTTCTCTGAATAGATTATTAACCATTGCTTCTCTATGGGGGATTTCACTGCCTTCGAACAGCACAGTACTTGCTGGCGAACTGCCTGTTCTCTGAATAGTCGAATGGCACCGAAATGCCACCGTACAGAGAAATTCCCTGTTCGGTGACATTTTGGGGCCAGATCGTCTCTCACTCTGAAAAACCTCTATAGTTCTCTGGTGTTACTTAACGGGTTACTTAACCCATTTACGTTTGGATTGTAATATGCGGTAGACACTGCGGCTAACGTTAATGCTCACGCAGGTGAGCATTAACGTTAGCACATAGATTGTAATTTGGCCCTATGTGTTGTATGTTTTTTATCTCCGTATGAGGTTGCCGATATTCTCTTTTGATACAGACTACTCATATTTAATGAATTGTTGCTGATACCCAAAATAGCAAATATTTGGTGGTTAAATGTAAGCAGCCTAGCTGATTTCATTGGTGTGGGAACACGCGAGCGCTGCACTCTTGGTTCTTGTCATAAAGGTTCCTACACTTATTTTTAAGAAAATGTATCCCATTATTAAATCAATAAATGGTACATTTTTCTATAAATACACAGAAATCAGTGATTCTTCATAAGAAATGTTATATTTGATGTTGTTTTATTGTATTTTAAACACTATGGAACATCAAGACCCCAAAGTTACACCTGATTCTGTTGCATTTAGGTTATCTTATTTTCTGCAAGAGGATGCTTCAAGCTTGGTAGATGTTAATTTAAGATGGTTATGTTTTTCCCTAATTATCCCTGTAGCTATTGTGATTTTTGTTTCTTTGTTCTGAAAGGGATATGGCTAGATAAACACATTTAACACTTATACGTTATTCATAATTATACAGCCATATACAATGTATATTTAGATATGTTGGAAGTGAAATAATGACTATCGTAAAACTGCAAATTAGAAGATAAATCGCTGAGCCTTTGATCAATGTCAGGTCATGCAAAAGATTTGAGCTCTGTCAACAAATTCGACCACTAATTGAGTATTTTGAGTTCATGGCAAGAAAAGAATGGAGCAACAGTCACATTTTCTTATTCTTTGCCACTGATATACAGTAAAATGACAAGTTGTAGCTGTCCTTTGTACTGCTTTTTAGACATATCAGTTACACTTTCAATCTTTCTTTCCCCCCTCTCTTTACTTTCCATATAATCCATCTAATCCTTTCCTTTCCAGACCTTTCATACTTTTGAAATGATTTCTTTATGTCTTTGTGCTATCAGTGTTAGACTGAATTGGCTTCTGCTGTCATTTCTGACATATGGATTTTATTGAAATGCATCTAGATATCATCTCTGCTTTAACTGGTCTTTAGATTTCCACAGTCAAAGTGGATTAGAATCAATATTTCTTTATGGCTCTGCTGCATGTCAATAGGCAGGTACATTTTAACCCTCAATTTGCGCCAACACAAGACACAACCAAGGAAGGAATGAGAAAAAGAATGGACTATAACATATTTCCAGGGTCCTTTAACTGACAGTAATGTGAAGTGGAGAGAATTGCTTTCCACTTCTTATAATTAAAATAATACTATTTATGGGCAGATTTATAGAGATCTTGTCAATTCTGTGTCCTAATACAACTCATTTATTAATGAACGCAGGAAACCAGTAGAAATATCCATATGTGGATTCATATTTCTATTCACCACTATATTTTGCACATTTAATCTGTTGTGAAGATCAGTCTTTTGGGAGTATCATCCCTTAACGTGCACCTGTCATGGGCAAAATTACTTTTACCCATTTGACAGGGCACCTCTCCCTTTATATAGCGCAGAGTTTTTTTACTGACCTATAGGCATGTACTGGCCATCGAGACTACTAGGAGATTCCCGGTGGACCGATGGCTCAGTGGGCCGTGGTGCCGGCTGAGCCTGGGCCTGGCAGCCAGGGATCGTCTGGGCCTGCCTGCCGGCCAAGCCTGGGGATGCCTTTTTTAAAAAAGCACTATTGTTTTTATATTTTGCAAAAACACTTTTTGTTTTGTAATTTTTTTAAAAGATCCTTTTGTATTTTATTAGACATTTTTGTTTTACATTTTTAAAACACTAATTAATTTTGTATTCTTTTTAATGCATCTTTTTTATTAATAAGACACATTTTTATTGTTTTAAGCTTTTATTAGGAGAATAGGAGACTTTTTTTCTCAGTTCAGAGGAAATTTTTCTGATGCCAATTTAACGCCATCCAGTGGTTATTGGTGCAATTCGGTGGCTTTTCGCGACTTCAGTTTCAGCAAAACACGATGAACATTTTCTAAATATACAGGGTTATTCAAAGAGATCCGAATTGCTGGCGAAAGGTAACTGAACGCTGAAATTCAGCGTTCGGTTACCTTTCCTGGCCATTCGGCTATTCAGAGAGCAGGCAGTTCGTCAAATGCTGGGGAATTGTCTGCACATACGATACCTGTTCGGTGCCTGTTGGAGGGCAGTGAAATCCCCATAGAGAAGCAATGCTTCGTTTATTCAGAGAACACTAAACAGCAGGGAAAAGTTGCTGAAAATGTCCTGCTGTTTGGTGGTTTCATTCGACAGGTTTATTCAGGCGAATCCCATAGGCTTCAATGTTAAAAATATTCCAGTTTTAATTCAATGGCTAATAAAATGTTGATTATAATATTCTGCAGTAAAAAATCTCTTTATTCTTAGATTTCGTAGGATTTTTAGGCATTTTTTTGGCAAAAGTTTTTCTCCTTTTTTTTTAAAATCGTTTTTTTTACTTTTTTCTGTACCAGCCCTTTTTATTATCATTCATTGGATTTTAAATGTAAATTTCAGACATTTTCGTTCTGTAGTTTCTTTGCAAACAGCGTTTAATTTTTCAAACATTCAAGCATACTGGGTTTTTTTTTTCACTCCATTCGTCTGCGGTGTCGGGTTTTTCCGGTGGCTGCTCTGCGCTGTGATCAGCGGCTGCTCGGGTTTCTCAGGCGTGTTCGGTGGGGTTAATCCAGATGTTTTTGCGGGTTTCGGTGTGCCTTCGCTGGGTTTTGCGGTGAGTGTTCGGTGGGTTCGCGGCGGCTTTTTCCTGCACTACGACGGCCCTGTGGTGCTTGCTGAATACACCGCAGGGTTGCCGAAATGGGATCGCCGAATCGCACTGAATTGAAGAGAACGAAAAGTCACCGAACGTGCGGTGACTTTTCGATTCTCTTTGAATAACCCTGAGTGAATTCACTGTATTTTCGGCAGAATGGTATTACCGGAGAGAGCCGAAGTGCGGCGAAACACAAAGCAACGAAATTGCACGCAATTTATAATAACTTAAAATATGTTGTCATTTCATTAAATGCCATAAAATCCAAACAAAATCTTTAGCTCCAGCCCATAGAGATCTTAAACTGACCCTGCGTGTTTGCATAGTGGAGTGGGCCGGTCTGGATGAAGTCCAGGGCCATTTTATTGTCCCAGTTCAGCCCTGCTGACCTATATAATGTTATCAACGGAGATATTTTCATTTTACGGTTTCTCCGTCTCGAGGGGCGGGCGCCATGTCGGAGAGCAGCATGCAGAGAGTTGTCCTTCAGGACGGCCGTCTGTACAGTCATTGTGCCGCACGGCTGTCACTCAGAAATTGCAGCACTCACAGGGAGTGAGGACAGTTCTTTGCTCACAGTCATCCTCCTCACTGCAGCATGCTGCAGTCACATGCAGCAAAGGGGGGGACCTAAAATCTGAATATCTCAGTTTTTTACATTATATAGGTCAGCGAAGAAACACTACCTTATATATAGGTATCAAATAGGCAAATGTCATTATGCCCATGACAGCTGCACTTTAAAGTCTGTCAAAACTACTGTGTTATGAGACCAATGTTTCGTAAGTGGAATAAAAAGAGAGGATCTAGATAGGATACCCCGTATTAATTGAGCATTAATGGTGCTTTAAAAGCAGAGTTTCTTATTCCAGGAAGTGCCAAGTAACTGTTGCCATCCTGACTTGCAATAATACATACATTACAAACCAAACAAAAGTAACAACGGTGGTATATTACAAACTAAACAAAAGCAATACCGACAGTGGTACTTTTCACTGTGTGAAATTTTAAATTGTATTTAGAACAATAAGGAAAACATTAAGATTATATTTGATTATATTTCAGATCATCATTTAAAAAAAAAAATAATAATTAGAAAGCACTGGTCCATCTTGAAATTAGACGAGGTTCTAAATAATATCTTAGAAACATAGAAACATAGAAAAATGTCGGCAGATAAGAACCTTTCGGCCCATCTAGTCTGCCCAATTACATGGATACTTTACCTGGATTTATCTTTTGTTTAGGATAGCCTTATGCCTATCCCATGCTTGCTTAAATTCAATCACTGTTTTGGCATCTACCACTTCTACTGGAAGACTGTTCCATGTATCCACCACCCTCTCAGTAAAATAATGCTTCCTGATGTTACTTTTAAACCTTTGCCCCTCTAATCTAAGACTATGTCCTCTTGTTTTGCTATTTTGTTTCCTTTTAAATATACTCCCTTCCTCTACCTTGTGGATTCCCTTTACGTATTTAAATGTTTCTATCATATCTCCTCTGTCTCGTCTTTTTTCCAAGCTGTACATGCTTACCCACATTCAGTCTCTTGTCTCCTCCTGCCGCTACAAACTACGTAATATTTACAGAATTCAGCCATTTCTTACTGCTGACACCACAAAGCAACTCTGCCACGCCCTTGTAATCTCCTGACTTGACTATTGTAATAATTTTCTTGCTGGTCTCCCTCTCACTCGCCTCTCCCCCCTACAATCCATTCTAAATGCCTCTGCCAGGCTTATTCACCTCACTCGTCGCTCTGTCTCTGCTGCTCTTCTCTGCGAGTCCCTTCACTGTCTCCCCATCCACTGCAGACTTAAATTCAAAATCCTTACCCTGACCTCCAAAGCTCTCACTAACTCCGCTCCCCACTACCTGTCCTCACTAATCACCAAATACACTCCTGCCCAGCTCAACAGTGACCTGCGCCTAGCTTCTGCCCGCATCACCTCTTCCCTCGATAAACTGCAGGTGTCAGGCCCCTCATTGCCGCCGCCGCAGGAAGGCCAAAACCGGCGGCAACTCTTGCTAAAAACATATGTCCTATGCAAGTTCCTGGGGACTTGTCTGAAAACCTGCATTCATTCTAAGCACAGATTCCTGGGAACATATCTGAATCCTGTGCTGATTCCAGGGAGGCCTCAGGTTCATCTCATCCCACACTAATGAGGCCTCCTTAAGAGGAAGTTCCACCCGGCTGTGGAGACTTCCTCATTGAAGTCTGAACTTTGCAACCAAGCTGACCTGTATCCAGTAAACCTCCTTGTTCCATCTGATAACCATCTGATAACCATCTGATAACCATCTGAGCTACCCATCTGATAACCATCTGAGCTACCCATCTGACAACCATCTGAGCTACCCATCTGATAACCATCTGAGCTACCCATCTGATAACCATCAGAGCTACCCATCTGATGTAGCCATATCTGGACTCCTGTCATACTGGTAACCTTCATCCAGTGTCTCCTGCCCCTCCTTCCATTTGGATTATAAATGAACGACCCCTGGCTATGGACTTTTGGACATTCTCCTATCTGTGTACCTCGACCTCTGCCTGATATCTGACAACGATTATTGCCTAGCCACTGGCGTCGTAACGTGGGGGCGGGGGGTGCGGCCCGCACCAGGTGACACCCTCCTTTAGGGTGACACCATCACCCTAAGGGCGGGTGTCTCACCCTCCGCCGTATATTCGCTCCCTGCGAGCGTCCGAAGCATGCAGCTTCGGCGCTCGCCTGGAGGAAACACGTCACCAGCCAATCGCGGCTGGTCACGTGGCTCCCCCAGGTGAGCGCCCAAGCTGCATGCTTCGGACGCTCGCAGGGAGCGAATACGCGGCGGAGGTGAGCTGGGGCATATCCATGAGGAGCTGGGGCAGTATCCATCTGGTGCTGGGGCATTATCCATGAGGTGCTGGGGCATATCCATTTGCTGGGGCAGTAATCCATCTGCTGGGGCATATCCATTTGCTGGGGCATATCCATGAGCTGCTGGGGCATATCCATGAGCGAGCTGGGGCAAATCCATGAGCTGCTGGGGCATATCCATGAGCTGCTGGGGCATATCCATGAGCTGCTGGGGCATATCCATGAGCAAGCTGGGGCAAATCCATGAGGTGCTGGGGCATATCCATGAGCTGCTGGGGCATATCCATGAGCTGCTGGGGCAAATCCATGAGGTGCTGGGGCAAATCCATGAGGTGCTGGGGCATATCCATGAGCTGCTGGGGCATATCCATGAGCTGATGAGGCAAATCCATGAGGTGCTGGGGCATATCCATGAGCTGCTGGGGCAAATCCATGAGCTGCTGGGGCATATCCATGAGGTGCTGGGGCAAATCCATGAGGTGCTGGGGCATATCCATGAGCTGCTGGGGCATATCCATGAGCTGCTGGGGCAAATCCATGAGGTGCTGTGGCATATCCATGAGCTTCTGGGGCAAATCCATGAGGTGCTGGGGCAAATCCTTGAGGTGCTGGGGCATATCCATGAGGTGCTGGGGCATATCCATGAGGTGCTGGGGCATATCCATGAGCTGGGGCAGTATCCATGAGCTGGGGCAATATCCATGAGCTGGGGCGTATCCATGAGCTGGGGCAGTATATCCATGAGCTGGGGCAGTATATCCATGAGCTGGGGCAATATCCATGTGCTGGGGCAGTATATCCATGTGCTGGTGCAGTATATCCATGAGCTGGGGCAGTATATCCATGTGCTGGGGCATATCCATGAGCTGGGGCAAAATCCATGAGCTGGGGCAAAATCCATGAGAGCAGCTGGGGCATTATCAATTAGAGCAGCTGGGGCAGTATATCCTTGAGCTGGGGCAGTATATCCATGAGCTGGGGCAGTATACAAGCTGCATGCTTCGGACGCTGGCAGGGAGTGAATACGCGGCAGAGGTGAGCTGGGGCATATCCATGAGGAGCTGGGGCAGTATCCATCTGGTGCTGGGGCATATCCATTTGCTGGGGCAGTAATCCATCTGCTGGGGCATATCCATTTGCTGGGGCAGTATCCATGAGCTGCTGGGGCATATCCATGAGCTGCTGGGGCATATCCATGAGGTGCTGGGGCATATGCATGAGGAGCTGTGGCAAATCCATGAGCTGGGGCAATATCCATGTGCTGGGGCAGTATATCCATGAGCTGGGGCAGTATATCCATGAGCTGGGGCAGTATATCCATGTGCTGGGGCATATCCATGAGCTGGGGCAAAATCCATGAGCTGGGGCAAAATCCATGAGAGGAGCTGGGGCAAAATCCATGAGAGCAGCTGGGGCATTATCAATTAGAGCAGCTGGGGCAGTATATCCTTGAGCTGGGGCAAAATCCATGAGAGCAGCTGGGGCATTATCAATTAGAGTAGCTGGGGCAGTATATCCATGTGCTGGGGCATATCCATGAGCTGGGGCATATCCATGAGCTGGGGCAAAATCCATGAGAGCAGCTGGGGCATTATCAATTAGAGCAGCTGGGGCAGTATATCCTTGAGCTGGGGCAGTATATCCATGAGCTGGGGCAGTATCCATGTGCTGGGGCATTATCAGTGAGCTGGGGCATATCCATGAGCTGGGGCAAAATCCATGAGCGGAGCTGGGGCAAAATCCATGAGAGCAGCTGGGGCATTATCAATTAGAGCAGCTGGGGCAGTATATGCATGAGAGCAGCTGGGGCAGTATATGCATGAGAGCAGCTGGGACAGTATATCCATGAGAGGAGCTGGGGCGGTATATCCATGAGAGGAGCTGGGGCAGTATATCCATGAGAGGAGCTGGGGCAGTATCCATGAGAGGAGTTGGGGCAATATCCATGAGGAGCTGGGGCAATATCCATGAGAGGAGCTGGGGCATATCCATGTGTGCTGGGGCAGTATCCATGAGAGCTGGGGCAATATCCATGTGTGAGCTGGTCTGGGGCAATATATCCATGTGTGAGCTGGTCTGGGGCAATATATCATATGTGAGCTGAGGCGCAATATATCCATATGTGAGCTGGGGCAATATATCCATGGGTGAGCTGCTGGGGGCAATATATAACTGTGAACTGGGGCAATATATCCATATGTGAGCTGGGGGCAATATATATCCATGGGTGAGCTGCTGGGGGCAATATATATCCAGAGCTGCTGGGGGCAATATATCCAGAGCTGCTGGGGGCAATATATATCCATGTGTGCTTTCACTGCCTTCGAACAGGCAACGTACTTGCTGGCAGCTGGCAAAAAGTTGTGTGAGCATATGAGAGAGCTCCGCAGCAATAAACCTTACAGTAATGTGCGCTGTGTGTATGAGCATTCAGTGTTATATGGGAGTACTGATTTAGGAGTAAGAGTAGTTAAAAAAAATCTGTAAAACTCGGGGGGGGGGGTGACACCATAAGTTACCGCACCAGGTGACACCAACCCTAGTGACACCACTGTGCCTAGCCCTTATCTGTATACCTTGCCATGGAATAGTTTAGCTATCTTAATCTGTTTTCATTTCTGTTTGTATTCTGTAGTTATTACTTATTCAGTTCCCTCCAGTGTCTCCTATTTCATCCTGTGTTTAAACCTTTCACCTGTTTATTCTGCTCTTTGCCTCCCCCTATCTTTAGCTCCCTATAACCTCTAGTTTCTCTCTACTCCTACTCTCATCACTCTCAGTCATCCTTCTATTGCTTCGTTCACTTTTCCTGTATCTTCCCTCTGCTTTAGTTCTTTGCCTGCCTCGCCCACTTCCTCTTCTCTAATACCTCTTGGTTCAGTTCTCCCACTACTCTAAGCCATCCATCTATTCCTTCAACACATTTTCCTGTGTCTTTCCTCTGCTTTAGTTTATTGCCCATCTCACCCTCTTTTCCGCTATACCTCTTGATTCTGTTCTCCCATTTAGCTGCTTCTGCTGTTTGTTATTTTAATAAAATATCTTGTTTAGCCCTGCAACCTGCCTCTCTCATATATGCCTCACAGCTATTGGGCTCACACCCGCACTCAATGCTAAGTTCATATGACTGCAGGATTTTTCACGCGCAGCCTCCATCCTCTGGAATGCTCTCCCTCGTACTGTCAGACTTTCCCCTAGTTTCCCTCCCTTCCTTCAAACACTCCTTTAAGACATTCTTGTTTAGGGAAGCCTACCACCCAACACACTGACGCAACCAGTCATCATTCTCACCTTGCAGTCCATCATTCTCACCTTGCAGTCCATCATTCTCACCTTGCAGTCCATCATTCTCACCTTGCAGTCCTCTCCTCCTGTTTCCACCCCAACCCTTCTAGATTGTGAGTTCCCACAGGAATAGGGCCCTTGTTTTCTGCTGTACTGGTTTGTCAATTGATGTTGAATGTATTGTAACCCTGTCTATATTGTGCCTATTGTACAGTGCTCTGGAATATGCTGGCGCTATAGAAATTAATATTATAATAATACCCGAAATCCCTAAATTCACCTTTATATGAGCCACTAGTGTGAAGGAAATACTGGAGAAAAGATTTTTAAAGAACCGGGAAAAGAAAAGAATTTCATGAATGAAACTACTGGCTTTTTTTTAGGTGTAAGAGGTGCAGGAACATCAAAGATAATACAGTTGAGTGCACTATAGACTTTAAATCAGAATTCACTGGGGATTCATTTAAGATTCGTGAGCTAATCACTTCCCACTCAATAAATCTGATCTATTTGTTAAAATGCCCATGAAATATGCAATATGTGAGAAGAACTACACAACCTTTTCGAAAACAAACTGTACAACATATATATGTAAATATAGTTATAAGGAAACGGAGCTTATAATTCCAAAGAGTTAAAATCTTTGCTTTACATTTAAAATGTTTTTAATATGCTTGTATCAGAATGTTCCATTAAAAAATGTTCCAGAGTTGTTCGCTCACGTTATACAGAACGCAGTAACTTGTGGCAAGGTTACAGATTTACGCATGACATTCCTGGGGTCCTCACGTAACGACCCCTCCCTCTCAGAGACTAATAAAAAGATATGCATCAGCTTTGAGGCTACGCTCAAAGAGATGATAACCGAAACCTGTGTCGCTGTATGTATGTCATTCTCTGCGCCCCGATATCGGCACAAGAGACGAGCAGTGAGGGGAGAACAAAGCCAGAAGTCACAAGGCCCAGATAGGTTCAGGCAAAAAGCATAGATGTGTCAAAGGAATGGTCGAGGTACCTATTACAGGTTATTGCATTCTTAGGTAACTATTTGTAATAATCAAATATCTATTTTTTTTATCAAACTTTCTAACAAAACAGATGAAACAACTTCCCTAGCAAGGGTCAGCAACCTTGGCCATCCAGATGTTTTGAAACTACATCTCCCTTGAGGACCAGTCATGTAATGAGTAAATGAGCATCATGGGAGATGACGACCCAAAACACCAGGCGGGTCAAGGTTGCTGACCTTTAGGCTGGCCGTCCACTGATCCAGTCCGATGTCGCGATCATCCGATATCGCGTTCTTTCGTCCGACCGATCCGATTACACGCATGCGGTTCACCCATCAACCATTGCGTCCGACTTCCGACTTCATGCAGCACGATACGACACTACCAGACACGAGGCACTTCAAGTCAGAGGGGAATTTATCGCGTCAACCAGGCTCAACCATCCGACAGAAGATGGATGCTGAGAAATTGATCAGGTAAGTAAATGCATTTTATAATTCAAAAGTCCAAGTTTTGTGTAGGGAGTAGGTGGGACTAGTCCTGTTTAGGTACGGGGATGATTTCTGATGACAGGTCAATCATTTTTTTATAAAAACAATTAACCGTGTATTCATTTAATTAGCAGTAAAAATTATTTTAATTTATTTTTCTGAACATCTTTTTTTATTTTGAAGAAAATTTATATTACCAAGGGCACTATTACATTTGTTGAGTTAAAACGCTTGCGCAGCGCATGAATTTTTGTGCCCTTCGTTAAACGTAAGCACGCGTATAGAATCAACACAGGTATTACAATCCTCGCACATTTTTTCATCCGTCAAGAAACTGCGCATTTACGGATGTGCACAAACACGTGCGCAGCAACGAAATTTAGTGTGCGGACTGTTTTTCACGTGATTCAGCCAATCAGAATTAAGAACCACAATTATCTTACGTTAAGTTTTTGCGCCTGTCAAAGTCAATCTGAGTATATATGCTGCAGCATTAAAAAATGCACGCACCCAACTTCTCAATTTTTTTGGTTTGGTATGAGTATAACTATACTTTGCTGCATTTTTTTAAAAATTTTTTTGTGCTGTCCCTTAGTCGTCCGATAAATCGCTTCCAGTGGACGAGGGTAGTCGGAGCTTATAGTACGACCGACGTCGGACGAAAATCGGACGAAATTGGATGAAACAGTCGGTCGTCCGACTACGGATCCAGTGGACGGCCAGCCTTACTCTATAGGACGACAATGTGACATCTTTGTTATTCTTAAACTAAAAAGCCATTTCCATTGCTTTATTTCATTAATACTTAATGGGTGAGTATTAATCCTTTCTACATTCCTGTTATTAAATGGGTTACTAGAAATTAGTTTGTATTGATAATGTATATATTTTAACAGTTTTTTTATCTCCAATCTTGGTTGCCTTGTCTCTGAATCAAACACATACACGTCTATTCAAAGAAAGGTGAAACTCAGGAGAACTGGCAAGAGAAGAGAACAATCTAGACCAAATAGCCGATTTGGAAAGTGAGATAATTGGGAGAATTTTTTGGTTTGGCTATTTTGACCTATAATTTTCACTTCTCCAGTCATTCTTCTGAGTTTCACCTTTCTTTGAATAGACCTGATGTTATTTTTCAAGTTTGTCTTCCTAACTGAACTCATTCAGACCCGTTCTCATGTTTAATACTCTTTATACATTCCCATTCAGATCTTTAAATTGTTGTGCCGTCACAATGGTGCAGTATTTATGTGCATTTTTTTATATTACGTATGATAAAAATGAGATTAGGGTGCTATTTTATTATTATCCTTTATTCATATACTGTCACAAATTTCTTAGCACTTTACAAGATCAGTGTACAAAGAGTTGATATATTGGAATACCATACATGGATGATAACCTGATTCAGGGGGACCCTGTTCACAAGGGAATTTACAATCTATGAGAAGTACAAGTATTTTGTGATTTAGGTGCATACATACCGTTAGGTGTCTTGCCCACCTAGGACACTCGCTGGTGGCTTCTTCTGAGTGGGATCGAGACAGCTTTCCATGATTTTAGATCAGCAACCTGGTGGTTAGGTTGAACCCACTTCTCTTAAAGTCGAGACTTGCTTCTCCACAGTTGTATTGGAGGGATGAGCTGAATTTTATTTGACTTGCTTCTCCATGATCGAAGTGCAGGGATGTTACCATTGGACTCCACAGCCGATTGTGTGGTAGGCAAGTATGTACCGTTAGGTGACTTGCCCAAGGACACTTACTGGAGAGGTGCTCTGGCTGGGATTCAAACCTGGGTCTCCACAGTAATAGAGCAGTGATGTTACCTCTACTCCATCCAGCCGGTAATCTTGGAATGACCATGTTGTTTTTGTTATTTTTCAGATTGCATTTCCATTTATAAGAAAGAATGATAGATGATTTAAGTGATTGTTTAATATATTTAAATACCATATACAGTATCTTTCACAAATTAAAACTTAATTTAAATCATATATGTGCACAACAAGATTTATTTTCTGCAAAATGTGAATCAGTTGTATTAATATCAACTGCATGTTCACAGCTGTTTGTCACTTTCAGAGCCTTGAGCGAGATTAGTTAATTCACACAGAAATCTGTCATATTTTACAGGAAAATCAAAATGCACAGGTACCTATGATTACGCAAAATCATGCAAGCTTTCACAATTGGAACAGAGTCACGTCGACCTGTTAATTTGTTAGTATCTTAAAATAAATGCTTGGCTTTTAGGTTTAATTTAAACGGTAACAGTAGCTGTCAGTGCCAAATCCTTACCTTAAAATATGCCAGTGAAAATCAAATACTCCACTTCCTTTTCATATCAATCCACCCACCCCATCTCGTAGGAAATTATTATGGTACAAGAAAACCACTGCCTGGACCCGTGAGTATCTATCGGAAACAATTTTCCATTGCAGAGAGTGTAAAATATATTGTACCCTTCAAAAATACATTTTAGAGAAAGTAAGCTTATTTGCTGGTCTAAAATTGCCACTACAACTACATGTACCGACTGGATGGTGTCGTGGTAACATCACTGCTCTGTAACCGTGGAGAGCAAGGTTAGATCCCGGCCTGAGCACCTCTCCAGTAAGTTTCCTTTGGCAAGACACCTAATGGTACATACTTGCCTACCACATGATATTGGCTGTGGAGTCCAGTGGTAACAACTCATCCCTTCAACTGTGGAGAATCATGTCAAAAATACCATTCAGCTCATCCCTCTAATACAACTATGGAGAAGTCTTGATTGTATAAGAAGCAAGTTCAAACTAACCACCAGGGCACTGATTTACAATCATGGAAAGACGGCTCGATCCCACTCAGAAGAGGCCACAAGCGAGTGTCCTTGGGCAAGACACCAAACGATATGGATGCGCCTACCTCACAAAATACTTGTACATCTCATAATTTCCTTGAACAGGGTCACCATGAATCAGGTCATCATCCATGTGTGGTATTCTAATGTATCAACTCCTTGTACACAGATCTTGTAAAGCGCTGCAGAATATGTGGCGCTATATATATATATATATATATAGATAATAATAATACCGCTGGAGCTCCATCTTTCTGTAAAACAAAAATAGATTTCCAAACTGCCTAGACCACTTTAGCAACTTGGATGTAATGTCTTGGGTGCTGAAAATTTGGGGGCACATTCTGGAGCTCATTTGCAAATTTATTTAATTTGAAGTAAACAAAATTCTTTTGCAATGCTCTAGAATATGACCAGAATGAGTTTACTCGATGTTGGGATCCTGCGGGAGCTTTTGAACATCAAGACTACTCAAACATGGTACTGAAGGGGTTAAAAGATTCACAACTATTGAGTTATCTATACCAATCCAACATGTCTAAGCTCGGGTTTGCGATTCTATAACACAATCACATATATATTTTTTTCTTTTGCTCACTAAGGCATTTATTGATGAAAATAAATCATAACAATTTAAGATTGTATTGAACAGCTCTTCAGATGTGTCAAATGCTAGAGCATATTGCTGGCAAAGGTATTGTTACTTGTCAGATAACACAGGCCCATATTATAAAATCCTAGAGAGAACAATGCATTATCAACTGCACAACTTCATATGCTTGAGGCATGATAGAAAGCAATCTGCCTCCACAGGGACCACTTAATGCACTTGGCATGGCATGCATTCATATGAACATTCCTGGAAAAATAGTGATGATAACTTCTCAAAGTATTCCTACCCGTATTTCCACATATGTGATTATGGTGAAGTGAACTTCAGACAAAAAGAAGCTGTCAGGTTTTTTTTCCAACCTTTTCACATATGCATTTTATTGAGTAAGCAGAGAATTGGTGTATAATTTAAAGGAAATGGCAAGTTTGAGTTCATAACCATTAATTTAACGGAAAACAGTATATTACTTTTAAGATTAAATTCAGCTACTTTGTCCTATATTTGTTTTTATTCGATTGCACCAATTTTTAGCTGAGTGGATGGCACTATATAGTTTTTAACCTTTTTATTACCAACCATATCTTACCAATCCAATCCAATTTCCATCTTAAAAACATTGCACGTGTCCGCTGGCTTTTTAATAAGGTGTCTGCTAAAACACTCGTCCAAGCTTTTATTATTTTCCGCCTTGACTACTGTGACCTCTTTCTCTCTGGCTTTAAGGCTAGGGTCAAACGAAAGCATTTTTACACGCGAACGTAAAAAAGTGCGTCCGAACGCATTGACGTATTTTTTCACGGAATAGGCGAAAACGGTCGTACGATGCGCATTTTCGTGCGTGATGTTTTACGGATCCAAACCAGGAAACTTTTTGCGTCTGGACGTTATGTTGGCCGGACACGAGCAGGGTCTGACGTCTCCAAATCACACACACACACCGCTAGCAGGCGCAGCGCACTCTGTACGTCCATACTAGCGGTTCAGCGTTCTCGAAAAGATGCGTTCATTTTCCACTTGCGTTGCGCAGCCGGACTTTCGTGCGACCGTACTTCGTATATTGTCTGTCATTGCCCGTCATTTGCTGCTAGTGTGGCCGTGATTAAGTGCGCCAGAACGCACGTTAAAAATGCGCTGGTCTGACCCCAGCCTAAGAGATCCCAGATTCTCCCTCTGCAGTCTGTGCCAGGCTCATCCACCTCACATCTAGCACCTCTCACACCTCACCTCTTTGTCAATCTCTATATGGTTCCAACCTGTTTCCTTTAGAATCCAATTCAAGATATTTGTGCTCATATACAAAGCTCTCCATAACCATGCCCCTGCACTCCTGCCTTATTAACAGGTACATCCAGTCCTGGCCACTTCGTTTTGCCAATGTTCTGATGCTATCAGCTCCATGTACCCGCACCCCCAACTCTCACCTTCAGGACTGCTCCGGGTTGCCCCCTTTCTATGGAACTCCCTCCCCCACAACATTAGACTCTCCATGTCTCTCCAGACCTTCAGAAAGTCTTTGAAAATACATAACTTTAAAGAAGCCTGTTAGCTCTTTATAAAAACTTGTAACTGTAGCTATCCACATTTGATAATTCCTCCCCCCTATCAGTCTCTAATTTTATAGTAATCTATAAGGTGATTTTATGAGTGTAAGAATGTGTTAATTATTAAAACTACAGAAAAAATCAATATAAACTTAATTTTTGCACATATTTCTAATATAATAACTGAACACAAAAATAGAAAAACCACCCCATCGGCGCTCAATAAAATGTGAACGTGATTACAGAATCAAGTTCCTCTAACTGTAAAATGCTGCTGTTTAAAATGTGTCATATAATTATCAAAAATACATAATGACAGTGAAAATATTGACGTGTCATATAGTGATCATAATCCTTAGCCATAAATATAATATGATACTTATGTTTTTCCTTAAATCCTCTTCATTGCTCCAATGAAACATGTAAAAAAAAACATATAGTGGTAAAAAGGGCATCCATTTCCCCACTCACTTGGTTCAGACCTTGTTTGTAAAAAACTGTGGGCCATATTACATAGTTGTTGCTAATTTAACCAGAGCTGTTGTAAACTTACCAGAGCCATTATAGTCTATGGAGGTTTTCAGTTTACAACAGCTCTGGTTAAGTTAGTAACAACTATTTAATATGCCCTGTCTCTGTAATGCTGGCAATGTACGGATGTGGGTGGTACTTCCCTTCCCCCAGTTTCTCCTCTTCACAGGGGTTCAGCAGCCAGATCACGACTGACCTGTTAATGGGGAACCACAGAAAGGAAAAGGCTGCACAATTTCCAAAACATGGAAGCAGAAGCGTAACTAGAAACCTCAGGGCACAGGTGCAGGAACCATGATGGGGACACCCACCCTAGGTAAAAATATATATTTGTCACCCCCCTCCCGTCAGCATGCATCTCAAAGTCCACAATGTTGACTCTAGAAATCAGTGTCCCATTTTTTCCAGGTCCACTATGACCTCTTAAGTCCATCCCATTTTTAATGTAATGTGCACTATCAGGGTTATTCAGAGAAAGGTGAAAACCAGGAGAAAAGAACAATCTAGATGAAATAGCCGATTTGGAAATTAAATTTTAAATTCTCCAGTAATTCTCCTGGTTTTCACCTCTCTCTGAATAACCCTGTATGTATCTCAAAGAGCTCCACAGAAATAAAACTCACAACAATGTGCAGTGTGTATGAGCGCATCACAAAGCTCTATAGTAATAAACCTCACAGTAATGTGCAGTGTGTATTCACATATCACAGAGCTCCACAGCAATAAAACTTACAGTAATGTGCAGTGTGTATCAGTGTAAATCAGAGTTTTACAGCAACAAAACCCACAGTAATATGTGTGGAGTGAATCACAGAGCTCTAAAAGAAAAAAAACTCACAATTAAGTATAAAATAAATTTAAAAAAAATAATATAAAATATTGCAAGCCCCCAGGCAGGCAAGTGTGGGCCCCCCAGATTCAAGGGCCCGGGTGTGGTGGCACCTTCTGCACCCCTGGTAGTTACGCCCCTGCATGGAAGCATGGTCCATGACATTCTTCGAAAACTGACTCTCAAGGATGAGTGACCATGATTGGCTGAAGAGTGTTACACTTGTATTCCAGCTCTGGGACTGCTCCAGATTTACCGCTGCTTCCTACATGAGTCAGTTCGGCACTGCCTATTCACATCACCAAGGCTGTGTGGTCAATGTGATTGGCATTCACATCAACCACATGGTCTTGCGAAATGAAAAGTGTTCTTGCCCACCAGAGACATATCAACCTTTGTCACATAAGGGTTAATGTGCTTAGAAAGTCACTATTTAAATCTTTAATTGTCATTTTTTCTGCTTTGTTTTTAATCAGTGTACTGTATAGAGTTAAAATTTTACTTTAATTAGTAATCCACTTATTCCCTGCCGATGTCTTTTATTACGTAACTAAATATTTACTTCCTTTTCACTGATTTCTATTAACACCCGGATCCACGGTCTCCTTGCACCATAGCCGATACAATATGCTGCGGTGCATATGGTGCTTTGAGTGTCCCTTTAAAGAAAATTCAGTGAGACAATAACATTAATACTGACAGGTGCTCTTTGAAGCATCAGCAGAAAAGGGAGATGTATAACACTCCATCTGCTTTATACCACAGATCATACTGTTCAGCCAGCCATTCACTTGCTTACCATTGTTCATCAGGTATTCATGTTGTGTTTCAAAGAACTAATAATATAAGGGATTTAACAGCAGACAGGACGCACTTGGCCTACAAAATTGTACCCTTTACCGGTTATCCAAAAACAAACAGACCTTGTCTCGTCAGAGGCTTTTGGTTATTAATAAAAAAAGGAAGATAAGGATATATTCTCTAAGATGCCGGCTGCTTCTACATCACCTCTGGGCAGCTGTACTGCTTGGCACATGGCTGCACTTTCAGTTTAATGCAGTTGAATTGGCAGTGATGTACTCTTAGGTCTCAGCCTACTCGACCTTTTGAAAAATCTAGTCCCATCTGGTGGGCTTCCATATAAACACATCATCTTATTTTTTCATTTCATGTCGTAGGGTATGCCAGACTGCAACTCTATAACTTCAAAGCATTATCACTTCCCCTCTCTCTGTATTTTTCTTTGTTCCATAATACACGATTGTCGTGTTTGTTACATAGTGAGTAGGATAGAAAAGCTGCTCACATCCACCACTATTAACCCTGTATGGGAAGTGTGCTTTGCAGCTTTGAATGCCGAATCCCTACTAAAATACCCCTCTCTTTCTTTAAGATCTTTTCTTCAGCTTTGTTCCAAATACTGTATTTTTTATAATCAAATCCTTCCTGTCAGTTTTACTGATGAAGGGGAGGCATTGGCTCAGACACTGAGTTATGGTTCACTGTTAACCTGATGGGCATTGCATGGAGATGGAGATTGTCTGTTATCAGAAAGCTTAATAATACCAATAGGATATAGAATAAGTTAAAAGACAAGAATACAATGTATAAAAATAATAAATATATGGTTTATACCTTTTATTTTGACCCCCCCATTCAAGATCTGGAAACGGTCAAACTTTTTTTACAGATTTAATTACTTTGACTGTTGATGTTTTTTTTGTTTTCACTTCTTATCGATCAAGTTAGTTTCAATGTCATTATTGTTAATAACAAGTTAATGAGACACTTGAGAATCTCTGGGTATCCTCATCCATTCCATCCCAAATAATTTATCCTGCGCCATACATCATAATCTATTATATAATATTCTAAGTCTTCAGATTAGGGATGAGCCGAACACGCCCGAGTTCGGTTCGTACCCGAACCTCGAACTTTCCAAATGTTCGAATCCGAATCCGAACCCCGAACTCAATACAAGTCAATGGGGCGGAAAATTCTGTTTTTAGAGTGCCCTCCAAGAGGGCATATATGCTAGATATTTCCCGTAAAAGGTGTATGGGGGTCCGGGTAGTGCCCTGGGGAACAGAAAACAAGGACAAAAAGTAAAAAAAAGGGACAGTGAGTTTTCCATGAAATAAGGTTTAAAAATAAAAACGAAAAATTCCTTCAAATATCATGCCTAGGAGGTCCCCATAACCTGCCCGTGAAGTGGCGGATTTCTAGGATGTATAGAAACACTTAAAAACAAAAAAATGATGTTTCAAATTACGGTAAATGCTTTTCCTTTAATCTATCCATAAACAACTGCTTGGGGCGGCAGTCTGTATGAAAAGAGGAGACATTTTCGGACACGCAGAAAAAGTTTAGTGATTTTTTTTGGCTAAATTATTGTGAAACTTATGCAGGCTTTGGATGAAAGTAACAATAGGTGCTTTAAAATTGGGCCTTTAGCGTCGGCAACAGTGCCGTCACACCGTAACCCCTCTGAGGATATGAATCTGATACAGGTGTCAGTGGCAGTGCACCCAAATATTGTGCTTTTGGTGCCAGGCCTGCAAGTACTATCATACAGTATCCCCTCTGTAGTATTGTGGAAGAATGCAGGGGTGGACCTTGCAGTCCTATATTAAAAAGATATGAATCTGGTGAAGGCGTCAGTGCAATAGCAGATATTGTGCTTTTGGTGCCAGACTGCCAGCAAGTACTATCATACAGTAACCCCTCCGTAGTATTGTGGAAGAGTGCAGGGTTGGACCCTGCGGTTCAAAAAATTAAAATGATATAGATGTGGCACAGGTGTCAGTGCAGCCAAATATTGTGTCTTTCATGTCAGTAAGTGCATTCACACCATAACCCTTTTGTGGTATTGTGGAAGAGTTCAGTGCTGGAGGTTTTGTGAATGCAGAAGACATCCCCGATCTATTCCGTTACGTCAGCATCAGGGGATTGATAACTGTTGATCCAGGACTGATTCATTTTTATAAATGTCAGCCGGTCTACAGAGTCAGTGGACAGACGCACTCTTTTGTCTGTGACAAAACCTCCAGCGGCACTGAACGTCCTTTCAGAAAGCACGCTGGATGAAGGGCAACCTAGTAGCTGCATAGCATATTGGCTAAGTTCTGGCCAGTGATCCAATCTCAACACCCGGTAAGCCAGTGGATCATCTGCTGGAAAGGTATCCAGTTCTGCCCTTGCCCCTAGGTAGTCCTGCACCATATGGTGAAGTCGCTGGCAATGGTTGCCTACATTTGACATCCCTGGGCGTCGTGGACTAAAAATTTTTAAAAATGCATCAGTCAAGCGGCCCTGGCCTTCACCACTATTCCTCTGATCATCCGCAGCCTCAGAAGCATGTGTGTTATCACTTGGTAACCTACCAGTGCCTGGAAAGGTGTTACACAAGTGTCGCTTTAGAGCGTCCTCAAGTTTTTTCATCCTGTGCTCCCTCTGTGTGGGCAGGATGAGCTCTGCAACTTTACCCTTGTATCGTGGATCAAGAAAGGTTGCCAACCAGTAATGATCCCTCTCCTTGATAGCACAAATCCTGGGGTCCTTTAGCAGGCTTTGCATTATAAGGGAGCCCATGCAGCGTAGGTTGGAGGTGGCATTAGCTTCCGAGTCTTCCTGGTCAATGAGGATGACCATATCGTGCACTTCCTCCTCCCAGCCACACACTAGCCCTTGTGTTTCTGGGCACACAAAACCCTCCCTTGAGGAATCCCCACCTTCAATGCCCCCACTACTTAAATATTCCTCCTCTTCATCCTCCTCCTGTCTGATCTGAGTAGGACCCGCTGGAATGCTGTCTGCGGAAAGACTGGGGCCTTGAGAGCTAGGGAAGGCCTCCTCTTCCTCCCGCTGCTCTGCCTCTAGAGCCACATCTATAATTCCCCGCAGAGTGTGCTCCAGCAGGAACACTAAAGGAATTGTGTCACTGATGCATGCACTGTCCCTGCTCACCATCCTCGTTGCCTCCTCAAATGGTGACAGTACAGTGCATGCATCCTTGATCATCAGCCACTGCGGGGGGGAAAACCAAGTTGACCTGAACCTCTCCTTGTGCCATACTCACACAGGTACTCGTTGATGGCCCTCTGCTGATTGTGCAGATGCTGCAGCATTGCTAATGTCGAGTTCCACCTGGTGGGCATGTCACAGATCAGACGGTTTGTGGGAAGGTGGAATTCTCTTTGAATTTATGCCAGGCGAACGCTTGCTGGGAATGACCATCTGAAGTGGCTGCAGACTTTTCTGGCCTGGCTGAGAAGCTCTGCCAGCCCTGGGTACTTGGTTAGGAAACGCTGTACCACTAGATTTAGAACGTGTGCTAGGCATGGTACATGCGTCAATTTACCCTTGCGTAGGGCGGAGAGAAGGTTGCTGCCATTATCACAAACGATCATTCCCAGCTGAAGCTGGCGTGGAGCAGAGCGCACTGTTGCTATTTGTAATCTATGTCAGATGAAGCTGCATCTGGCCCTGCAGAGCTGACAGAATTTCTGGCCCAGTGTGGCTCCTGTCCCCTAAACAAACCAGCTCAAGCACAGTATGGCATCTTTTTGCTTGAGCCAATGCGTAGCCCCTGCCATGCGTCGGTTTAACTGCCACTTCACCAGAGACAGAGAAGGAGGAGGAGGAAGAGGTGGTGGTGGAGCAGACAGACCTCCTACAAGCAGCTTTCTGGAGGCGTGGTGGATGAACAAGCTCCAGCACAGAGCCCCGTCTTGGATCCCTCCCAGCTGCAATCAGAGTTACCCAGTGTGCCGTGAAGGAAATGTAACGACCCTGTCCATGCTTGCTGGACCACGTGTCTAAAGTCACATGCACCTTGTTGCTGACTGCCTTTCCCAATGACTGGATAACATTGTCTTCCACATGCTGGTATAGTGCTGGAATGGCCTTGCGTGAAAAGTAATGGCGTTTTGGAATCTGCCACTGTGGTACAGCACATTCAGAAAATTCACGGAAGGGAGCAGAGTCCACCAGCTGGAAAGGCAGCAGCTGCAATGCGAGTAATTTTGCTAAGCTGGCATTTAGACGCTGTGCTTGGATGGTTGGGACTATATTGTTTCTTATGCTGCAGCAGCTGCGGCAACATAATCTGACTGCGTAAATCTTCAGCTGATGGAATGATGTCACATTGTGAGGAAGGACCTGGTACATCCATTACTGTAGCATCATCCCTTTCAGTGGAGGTTGTAGGCAATGACATGGCAGGACATACAGTGGGGGTAGAGACAGATGATGAGGAGGAGGACCTACGCAAAGTTTTGCGCCAATGGGATGTGTGGCAGGTGTTCATATGTCGCCTCAAGCACATGGTACCCAAGTGTCCGGTGTCTTTCCCACCCTTCAGCCTCATCTGACATAGATTACAAATAGCAACAGTGCGCTCTGCTGCACATTTCTTAAAGAACTCCCAGACAACAGAGTTCCTGCATGTGTGCTTTGAGACAACAGTGCTCTGCACCGGAGCAGCTCTGACATCTGATGACTTGGACTGGCTAGTGCTACGGTTGGTCATAGAGGATGTTGCGCCTTGTGTTTGCTGTGCCTCTTCCTCCTCCCCCTCCTCCTCACTTGATTCCTCTGTTCGATCAGGCACCCAGGTGGAGTCAGTGACCTCATCATCAATGTCATCTTCACCCCCTATCTCCTCGTCACTGGAGCCAACTTGGCAGTATGCTGCTTGGGCAACATGAGTGCCAGTTATTTGTGTGTCATCACTGGCACCCCCTTCCTCTAGGTTGATTATACTCCCTTCCTTAACCTGAGAGATTGAATCAGAGCACTGTACTTGCTGCGCATCCTCAAGCAGCATGTCACGCTCATTGTAGTCAAACAATTCAGCTGACTCCTCCGTGTGTGATAATGAGGCTACGGCAGGAGTAGCTGTGGACATGGAGGCTGCATTAGATGTTTTGGCAGCTGAGGTGGACTGTAAAGTACTACAAGCTTGGCTGGCAGAGGACTCGGAGGATGAGGATGGCCTGGATAGCCAATCCACCAAATCCTCTGTATGTTGCTGCTGCTTAAAACGGCCAGCACCAGTTAGAAAGGACAAGCGTGCCCCTGCAGAGGATGCACCACGTCCACCACGACCAGAGGCACAGCCTCCCGACACAGGGGCTGCTTGCCCTCTTATCTGTGTCTGGAAGCGCCTGCCTGTCCTTTCTGTTCTTTCATACATAGTGAGTGATATATAGATTAAATATATACAGAACTCTGATTCAACTCTGGTATAAAGATTAAAGATTTACAGAACTCTGGTATAACTCAGTGAGACACCCTGATAGCTGGCAGCCAGTGACAAGACACAGATTACAATTCCCTCCTATAAATCAGTGAGACCCCCCTGATGGGTGGCAGTGAGAAGCAACAGATTACAAGTCTCAGAAACCTCCTATAAATCAGTGAAACCCCTTGATGGGTGGCAGTGAGAAGCCACAGATTACAATTCGCATAAATCTGCTAGAAGTATGTGGGACCCCCTGATGGGTGGCAGTGAGAAGCCACAGATTACAAATCTCAGAAACCTATAAATCAGTGAGACCCCTTGATGGGTGGCAGTGAGAAGCCACAGATTACAAATCTCAGAAACCTCCTATAAATCAGTGAGACCCCTTGATGGGTGGTTACAAATCTCAGAAACCTCCTATAAATCAGTGTGACCCCTTGATGGGTGGCAGTAAGAAGCCACAGATTACAAATCTCAGAAACCTCCTATAAATCAGTGAGACCCCTTGTTGGGTGGCAGTGAGAAGCCACAGATTACAATTCGCATAAATCTGCTAGAAGTATGTGGGACCCCCTGATGGGTGGCAGTGAGAAGCCACAGATTACAAATCTCAGAAACCTCCTATAAATCAGTGTGACCCCTTGATGGGTGGCAGTGAGAAGCCACAGATTACAATTCGCATAAATCTGCTAGAAGTATGTGGGACCCCCTGATGGGTGGCAGTGAGAAGCCACAGATTACAAATCTCAGAAACCTATAAATCAGTGAGACCCCTTGATGGGTGGCAGTGAGAAGCCACAGATTACAAATCTCAGAAACCTCCTATAAATCAGTGAGACCCCTTGATGGGTGGTTACAAATCTCAGAAACCTCCTATAAATCAGTGTGACCCCTTGATGGGTGGCAGTAAGAAGCCACAGATTACAAATCTCAGAAACCTCCTATAAATCAGTAAGACCCCCTGATGGGTGGCAGTGAAAAGCCACAGATTACAAATCTCAGAAACCTCCTATAAATCAGTGTGACCCCTTGATGGGTGGCAGTGAGAAGCCACAGATTACAATTCTCATAAATCTGCTAGAAGTATGTGGGACCTCCTGATGGGTGGCAGTGAGAAGCCACAGATTACAAATCTCAGAAACATCCTATAAATCAGTGTGACCCCCTTGATGGGTGGCAGCGAGAAGCCACAGATTACAAGTCTCAGAAACCTCCTATAAATCAGTGAGACCCCTTGATGTGTGGCAGTGAGAAGCCACAGATTACAAGTCTCAGAAACCTCCTATAAATCAGTGAGACCCCCTGATGGGTGGCAGCCAGTGAGAACACACAGATTATAACAATTCCCAAATGTTTTGTAGAAATTAGTGACCCCAAAATACTTGCTGGCAGTGACAAGAGACAGATCACCTCAATTCCCAAATGTTTTGTAGAAATTTGTGAGACCCCCAAAATACTTTCTGGCAGTGACAAGACACAGATCACCTCAATTCTCAAATGTTTTGTAGAAATTTGTGAGACCCCCAAAATACTTGCTGGCAGTGACAAGACACACATCACCTCAATTCCCAGATATTTGGTAGAAATGAGACCCCCCCAGACCCCCAGTAGCGTGGCAGACCGGCAGTAATAACACACAACAACAATCTCCTATGAAATCTCCTCTCAAATGCATGCTGAAGCGGTGCGTGGAAACCTTATATAGTGTGCTGCGGGACTTAGCTCTGTGAGCCCATGATTGGGCA